>JANJGN010000305.1:0-684068 GCA_026770705.1 Isurus oxyrinchus | reverse complement strand
TGAGGTTGTTGTTGAATTTGTTGGTGTTTTTCAATGTTGAGGTTGTTGTTGTTTTTCAATGTTGAGGTTGTTGTTGAATTTGTTGGTTATTTTCAATTTCGAGGTTGTTGTTGAATTTGTTGGTGTTTTTCATTGTTGAGGTTGTTGTTGAATTTGTTGGTGGTTTTTCAATGTTGAGGTTGTTGTTGTTTTTCAATGTTGAGGGTTGTTGTTGAATTTGTTGTTGTTTTTCAATGTTGAGGTTGTTGTTGTTTTTCAATGTTGAGGTTGTTGATGAATTTGTTGGTGTTTTTCAATTTCGAGGTTGTTGTTGAATATGTTGGTGTTTTTCAATGTTGAAGTTGCTGTTGAATTTGTTGGTGTTTTTCAATGTTGAGGTTGTTGTTGTTTTTCAATGTTGAGGTTGTTGTTGAATTTGTTGGTGTTTTTCAATGTTGAGGTTGTTGTTGTTTTTCAATGTTGAGGTTGTTGCTTTTTTTCAATGTTGAGGTTGTTGTTGAATTTGTTGGTGTTTTTCAATGTTGAGGTTGTTGTTGTTTTTCAATGTTGAGGTTGTTGTTGTATTTGTTGGTGGTTTTCAATGTTGAGGTTTTTGTAGTTTTTCAATGTTGAGGTTGTTGTTGAATTTGTTGGTGTTTTTCAATGTCGAGGTTGTTGTTGAATTTGTTGGTGTTTTTCAATGTTGAAGTTGTTGTTGAATTTGTTGGTGTTCTTCAATGTTGAGGTTGTTGTTGAATTTGTTGGTGTTTTTCAATGCTGAGGTTGTTGTTGTCTTTAAATGTTGAGGTTGTTGTTGCATTTGTTGGTGTTTTTCAATTTTGAGGTTGTTGTTGTTTTTCAATGTTGAGGTTGTTGTTGAATTTGTTGGTGTTTTTCCATGTTGAGGTTGTTGTTGTTTTTCAAAGTTGAGGTTGTTGTTGAATTTGTTGGTGTTTTTCCATGTTGAGGTTGTTGTTGTTTTTCAAAGTTGAGGTTGTTGTTAAATTTGTTGGTGTTTTTCAATGTTGAGGTTGTTGTTGAATTTGTTGGTGTTTTTCAATGTTGAGGTTGTTGTTGCTTTTCAATGTTGAGGTTGTTGTTGAATTTGTTGGTGTTTTTCAATGTTGAGGTTGTTGTTGTTTTTCAATGTTGAGGTTGTTGTTGAATTTGTTGGTTATTTTCAATTTCGAGGTTGTTGTTGAATTTGTTGGTGTTTTTCAATGTTGAAGTTGTTGTTGAATTTGTTGGTGTTTTTCAATGTTGAGGTTGTTGTTGAATTTGTTGGTGTTTTTCAATGTTGAGGTTGTTGTTGTCTTTAAATGTTGAGGTTGTTGATGAATTTGTTGTTGTTTTTCAATTTTGAGGTTGTTGTTGTTTTTCAATGTTGAGGTTGTTGTTGAATTTGTTGGTGTTTTTCAATGTTGAGGTTGTTGTTGTTTTTCACTGTTGAGGTTGTTGTTGCTTTTCAAAGTTGAGGTTGTTGTTAAATTTGTTGGTGTTTTTCAATGTTGAGTTTGTTGTTGAATTTGTTGGTGTTTTTCAATGTTGAGGTTGTTGTTGCTTTTCAATGTTGAGGTTGTTGTTGAATTTGTTGGTTATTTTCAATTTCGAGGTTGTTGTTGAATTTGTTGGTGTTTTTCATTGTTGAGGTTGTTGTTGTTTTTCAATGTTGAGGTTGTTGTTGTTTTTCACTGTTGAGGTTGTTGTTGCTTTTCAATGTTGAGGTTGTTGTTGAATTTGTTGATGTTTTTCAATGTTGAAGTTGTTGTTGTTTTTCAATGTTGAGGTTGTTGTTGAATTTGTTGGTTATTTTCAATTTCGAGGTTGTTGTTGAATTTGTTGGTGTTCTTCATTGTTGAGGTTGTGTTGAATTTGTTGGTGTTTTTCAGTGTTGAGGTTGTTGTTGTTTTTCAATGTTGAGGTTGTTGTTGAATTTGTTGTTGTTTTTCAATGTTGAGGTTGTTGTTGTTTTTCAATGTTGAGGTTGTTGATGAATTTGTTGGTGTTTTTCAATTTCGAGGTTGTTGTTGAATATGTTGGTGTTTTTCAATGTTGAAGTTGCTGTTGAATTTGTTGGTGTTTTTCAATGTTGAGGTTGTTGTTGTATTTGTTGGTGGTTTTCAATGTTGAGGTTTTTGTAGTTTTTCAATGTTGAGGTTGTTGTTGAATTTGTTGGTGTTTTTCAATGTTGAGGTTGTTGTTGATTTTCAATGTCGAGGTTGTTGTTGTATTTGTTGGTGGTTTTCAATGTTGAGGTTTTTGTAGTTTTTCAATGTTGAGGTTGTTGTTGAATTTGTTGGTCTTTTTCAATGTCGAGGTTGTTGTTGAATTTGTTGGTGTTTTTTAATGTTGAAGTTGTTGTTGAATTTGTTGGTGTTTTTCAATGTTGAGGTTGTTGTTGAATTTGTTGGTGTTTTTCAATGCTGAGGTTGTTGTTGTCTTCAAATGTTGAGGTTGTTGTTGAATTTGTTGGTGTTTTTCAATTTTGAGGTTGTTGTCGTTTTTTAATGTTGAGGTTGTTGTTGAATTTGTTGGTGTTTTTCCATGTTGAGGTTGTTGTTGTTTTTCAAAGTTGAGGTTGTTGTTAAATTTTTTGGTGTTTTTCAATGTTGAGGCTGTTGTTGAATTTGTTGGTGTTTTTAATTGTTGAGGTTGTTGTTGAATTTGTTGGTGTTTTTCAATGTTGAGGTTGTTGTTGCTTTTCAATGTTGAGGTTGTTGTTGAATTTGTTGGTGTTTTTCAATGTTGAGGTTGTTGTTGTTTTTCGATGTTGAGGGTGTTGTTGAATTTCTTGGTTATTTTCAATTTCGAGGTTGTTGTTGAATTTGTTGGTGTTTTTCAATGTTGAAGTTGTTGAATTTGTTGGTGTTTTTTAATGTTGAGGTTGTTGTTGTTTTTCAATGTTGAGGTTGTTGTTGAATTTGTTGGTTATTTTCAATTTCGAGGTTGTTGTTGAATTTGTTGGTGTTTTTCAATGTTGAAGTTGTTGTTGAATTTGTTGGTGTTTTTCAATGTTGAGGTTGTTGTTGAATTTGTTGGTGTTTTTCAATGTTGAGGTTGTTGTTGTCTTTAAATGTTGAGGTTGTTGATGAATTTGTTGTTGTTTTTCAATTTTGAGGTTGTTGTTGTTTTTCAATGTTGAGGTTGTTGTTGAATTTGTTGGTGTTTTTCAATGTTGAGGTGGTTGTTGTTTTTCACTGTTGAGGTTGTTGTTGCTTTTCAAAGTTGAGGTTGTTGTTGAATTTGTTGTTGTTTTTCAATGTTGAGGTTGTTGTTTTTCAATGTTGAGGTTGTTGATGAATTTGTTGGTGTTTTTCAATTTCGAGGTTGTTGTTGAATATGTTGGTGTTTTTCAATGTTGAAGTTGCTGTTGAATTTGTTGGTGTTTTTCAATGTTGAGGTTGTTGTTGTATTTGTTGGTGGTTTTCAATGTTGAGGTTTTTGTAGTTTTTCAATGTTGAGGTTGTTGTTGAATTTGTTGGTGTTTTTCAATGTTGAGGTTGTTGTTGTTTTTCAATGTTGAGGTTGTTGTTGAATTTGTTGGTGTTTTTCAATGTTGAGGTTGTTGTTGCTTTTCAATGTTGAGGTTGTTGTTGAATTTGTTGGTGTTTTTCAATGTTGAGGTTCTTGTTGTTTTTCACTGTTGAGGTTGTTGTTGCTTTTCAATGTTGAGGTTGTTGTTGAATTTGTTGGTGTTTTTCAATGTTGAGGTTGTTGTTGTTTTTCAATGTTGAGGTTGTTGAATTTGTTGGTTATTTTCAATTTCGAGGTTGTTGTTGAATTTGTTGGTGTTTTTCATTGTTGAAGTTGCTGTTGAATTTGTTGGTGTTTTTCAATTTTGAGGTTGTTGTTGCATTTGTTGGT
This sequence comes from Isurus oxyrinchus, assembly GCA_026770705.1. Lineage (NCBI taxonomy): Eukaryota > Metazoa > Chordata > Chondrichthyes > Lamniformes > Lamnidae > Isurus > Isurus oxyrinchus. The sequence goes on along the minus strand of JANJGN010000305.1, from coordinate 680,225 downwards.
GGTTTTCAATGTTGAGGTTTTTGTTGTTTTTCAATGTTGAGGTTGTTGTTGAATTTGTTGGTGTTTTTCAATGTCGAGGTTGTTGTTGAATTTGTTGGTGTTTTTCAATGTTGAAATTGTTGTTGAATTTGTAGGTGTTTTTCAATGTTGAGGTTGTTGTTGAATTTGTTGGTGTTTTTCAATGTTGAGGTTGTTGTTGTCTTTAAATGTTGAGGTTGTTGTTGAATTTGTTGTTGTTTTTCAATTTTGAGGTTGTTGTTGTTTTTCAATGTTGAGGTTGTTGTTGAATTTGTTGGTGTTTTTCCATGTTGAGGTTGTTGTTGTTTTTCAAATTTTAGATTGTTGTTAAATTTGTTGGTGTTTTTCAATGTTGAGGTTGTTGTTGAATTTGTTGGTGTTTTTCAATGTTGAGGTTGTTGTTGCTTTTCAATGTTGAGGTTGTTGTTGAATTTGTTGGTGTTTTTCAATGTTGAGGTTGTTGTTGTTTTTCACTGTTGAGGTTGTTGTTGCTTTTCAATGTTGAGGTTGTTGTTGAATTTGTTGGTGTTTTTCAATGTTGAGGTTGTTGTTGTTTTTCAATGTTGAGGTTGTTGTTGAATTTGTTGGTTATTTTCAATTTCGAGGTTGTTGTTGAATTTGTTGGTGTTTTTCATTGTTGAGGTTGTTGTTGAATTTGTTGGTGTTTTTCAATGTTGAGGTTGTTGTTGTTTTTCAATGTTGAGGTTGTTGTTGAATTTGTTGTTGTTTTTCAATGTTGAGGTTGTTGTTGTTTTTCAATGTTGAGGTTGTTGATGAATTTGTTGGTGTTTTTCAATTTCGAGGTTGTTGTTGAATATGTTGGTGTTTTTCAATGTTGAAGTTGCTGTTGAATTTGTTGGTGTTTTTCAATGTTGAGGTTGTTGTTGTTTTTCAATGTTGAGGTTGTTGTTGAATTTGTTGGTGTTTTTCAATGTTGAGGTTGTTGTTGTTTTTCAATGTTGAGGTTGTTGCTTTTTTTCAATGTTGAGGTTGTTGTTGAATTTGTTGGTGTTTTTCAATGTTGAGGTTGTTGTTGTTTTTCAATGTTGAGGTTGTTGTTGTATTTGTTGGTGGTTTTCAATGTTGAGGTTTTTGTAGTTTTTCAATGTTGAGGTTGTTGTTGAATTTGTTGGTGTTTTTCAATGTCGAGGTTGTTGTTGAATTTGTTGGTGTTTTTCAATGTTGAAGTTGTTGTTGAATTTGTTGGTGTTCTTCAATGTTGAGGTTGTTGTTGAATTTGTTGGTGTTTTTCAATGCTGAGGTTGTTGTTGTCTTTAAATGTTGAGGTTGTTGTTGCATTTGTTGGTGTTTTTCAATTTTGAGGTTGTTGTTGTTTTTCAATGTTGAGGTTGTTGTTGAATTTGTTGGTGTTTTTCCATGTTGAGGTTGTTGTTGTTTTTCAAAGTTGAGGTTGTTGTTGAATTTGTTGGTGTTTTTCCATGTTGAGGTTGTTGTTGTTTTTCAAAGTTGAGGTTGTTGTTAAATTTGTTGGTGTTTTTCAATGTTGAGGTTGTTGTTGAATTTGTTGGTGTTTTTCAATGTTGAGGTTGTTGTTGCTTTTCAATGTTGAGGTTGTTGTTGAATTTGTTGGTGTTTTTCAATGTTGAGGTTGTTGTTGTTTTTCAATGTTGAGGTTGTTGTTGAATTTGTTGGTTATTTTCAATTTCGAGGTTGTTGTTGAATTTGTTGGTGTTTTTCAATGTTGAAGTTGTTGTTGAATTTGTTGGTGTTTTTCAATGTTGAGGTTGTTGTTGAATTTGTTGGTGTTTTTCAATGTTGAGGTTGTTGTTGTCTTTAAATGTTGAGGTTGTTGATGAATTTGTTGTTGTTTTTCAATTTTGAGGTTGTTGTTGTTTTTCAATGTTGAGGTTGTTGTTGAATTTGTTGGTGTTTTTCAATGTTGAGGTTGTTGTTGTTTTTCACTGTTGAGGTTGTTGTTGCTTTTCAAAGTTGAGGTTGTTGTTAAATTTGTTGGTGTTTTTCAATGTTGAGTTTGTTGTTGAATTTGTTGGTGTTTTTCAATGTTGAGGTTGTTGTTGCTTTTCAATGTTGAGGTTGTTGTTGAATTTGTTGGTTATTTTCAATTTCGAGGTTGTTGTTGAATTTGTTGGTGTTTTTCATTGTTGAGGTTGTTGTTGTTTTTCAATGTTGAGGTTGTTGTTGTTTTTCACTGTTGAGGTTGTTGTTGCTTTTCAATGTTGAGGTTGTTGTTGAATTTGTTGATGTTTTTCAATGTTGAAGTTGTTGTTGTTTTTCAATGTTGAGGTTGTTGTTGAATTTGTTGGTTATTTTCAATTTCGAGGTTGTTGTTGAATTTGTTGGTGTTCTTCATTGTTGAGGTTGTGTTGAATTTGTTGGTGTTTTTCAGTGTTGAGGTTGTTGTTGTTTTTCAATGTTGAGGTTGTTGTTGAATTTGTTGTTGTTTTTCAATGTTGAGGTTGTTGTTGTTTTTCAATGTTGAGGTTGTTGATGAATTTGTTGGTGTTTTTCAATTTCGAGGTTGTTGTTGAATATGTTGGTGTTTTTCAATGTTGAAGTTGCTGTTGAATTTGTTGGTGTTTTTCAATGTTGAGGTTGTTGTTGTATTTGTTGGTGGTTTTCAATGTTGAGGTTTTTGTAGTTTTTCAATGTTGAGGTTGTTGTTGAATTTGTTGGTGTTTTTCAATGTTGAGGTTGTTGTTGATTTTCAATGTCGAGGTTGTTGTTGTATTTGTTGGTGGTTTTCAATGTTGAGGTTTTTGTAGTTTTTCAATGTTGAGGTTGTTGTTGAATTTGTTGGTCTTTTTCAATGTCGAGGTTGTTGTTGAATTTGTTGGTGTTTTTTAATGTTGAAGTTGTTGTTGAATTTGTTGGTGTTTTTCAATGTTGAGGTTGTTGTTGAATTTGTTGGTGTTTTTCAATGCTGAGGTTGTTGTTGTCTTCAAATGTTGAGGTTGTTGTTGAATTTGTTGGTGTTTTTCAATTTTGAGGTTGTTGTCGTTTTTTAATGTTGAGGTTGTTGTTGAATTTGTTGGTGTTTTTCCATGTTGAGGTTGTTGTTGTTTTTCAAAGTTGAGGTTGTTGTTAAATTTTTTGGTGTTTTTCAATGTTGAGGCTGTTGTTGAATTTGTTGGTGTTTTTAATTGTTGAGGTTGTTGTTGAATTTGTTGGTGTTTTTCAATGTTGAGGTTGTTGTTGCTTTTCAATGTTGAGGTTGTTGTTGAATTTGTTGGTGTTTTTCAATGTTGAGGTTGTTGTTGTTTTTCGATGTTGAGGGTGTTGTTGAATTTCTTGGTTATTTTCAATTTCGAGGTTGTTGTTGAATTTGTTGGTGTTTTTCAATGTTGAAGTTGTTGAATTTGTTGGTGTTTTTTAATGTTGAGGTTGTTGTTGTTTTTCAATGTTGAGGTTGTTGTTGAATTTGTTGGTTATTTTCAATTTCGAGGTTGTTGTTGAATTTGTTGGTGTTTTTCAATGTTGAAGTTGTTGTTGAATTTGTTGGTGTTTTTCAATGTTGAGGTTGTTGTTGAATTTGTTGGTGTTTTTCAATGTTGAGGTTGTTGTTGTCTTTAAATGTTGAGGTTGTTGATGAATTTGTTGTTGTTTTTCAATTTTGAGGTTGTTGTTGTTTTTCAATGTTGAGGTTGTTGTTGAATTTGTTGGTGTTTTTCAATGTTGAGGTGGTTGTTGTTTTTCACTGTTGAGGTTGTTGTTGCTTTTCAAAGTTGAGGTTGTTGTTGAATTTGTTGTTGTTTTTCAATGTTGAGGTTGTTGTTTTTCAATGTTGAGGTTGTTGATGAATTTGTTGGTGTTTTTCAATTTCGAGGTTGTTGTTGAATATGTTGGTGTTTTTCAATGTTGAAGTTGCTGTTGAATTTGTTGGTGTTTTTCAATGTTGAGGTTGTTGTTGTATTTGTTGGTGGTTTTCAATGTTGAGGTTTTTGTAGTTTTTCAATGTTGAGGTTGTTGTTGAATTTGTTGGTGTTTTTCAATGTTGAGGTTGTTGTTGTTTTTCAATGTTGAGGTTGTTGTTGTATTTGTTGGTGGTTTTCAATGTTGAGGTTTTTGTAGTTTTTCAATGTTGAGGTTGTTGTTGCATTTGTTGGTGTTTTTCAATGTCGAGGTTGTTGTTGAATTTGTTGGTGTTTTTTAATGTTGAAGTTGTTGTTGAATTTGTTGGTGTTTTTCAATGTTGAGGTTGTTGTTGAATTTGTTGGTGTTTTTCAATGCTGAGGTTGTTGTTGTCTTTAAATGTTGAGGTTGTTGTTGAATTTGTTGGTGTTTTTCAATTTTGAGGTTGTTGTTGTTTTTCAATGTTGAGGTTGTTGTTGAATTTGTTGGTGTTTTTCCATGTTGAGGTTGTTGTTGTTTTTCAAAGTTGAGGTTGTTGTTAAATTTTTTGGTGTTTTTCAATGTTGAGGCTGTTGTTGAATTTGTTGGTGTTTTTAATTGTTGAGGTTGTTTTTGAATTTGTTGGTGTTTTTCAATGTTGAGGTTGTTGTTGCTTTTCAATGTTGAGGTTGTTGTTGAATTTGTTGGTGTTTTTCAATGTTGTGGTTGTTGTTGTTTTTCGATGTTGAGGGTGTTGAATTTCTTGGTTATTTTCAATTTCGAGGTTGTTGTTGAATTTGTTGGTGTTTTTCAATGTTGAAGTTGTTGAATTTGTTGGTGTTTTTCAATGTTGAGGTTGTTGTTGTTTTTCAATGTTGAGGTTGTTGTTGAATTTGTTGGTGTTTTTCAATGTTGAGGTTGTTGTTGTTTTTCAATGTTGAGGTCGTTGTTGAATTTGTTGGTGTTTTTCAACGTTGACGTTGTTGTTGAATTTGTTCGTGTTTTTCAATGCTCAGGTTGTTGTTGTTTTTCAATGTTGAGGTTCTTGTTGAATTTGTTGGTGTTTTTCAATGTTGAGGTTGTTGTAGTTTTTCAATGTTGAGGTTGTTGCTGAATGTGTTGATGTTTTTCAATGTTGAGGTTGTTGTTGTTTTTCAATGTTGAGGTTGTTGCTGAATTTGTTGGTGTTTTTCAATGTTGAGGTTGTTGTTGAATTTGTTGGTGTTTTTCAATGTTGAGGTTGTTGTTGAATTTGTTGATGTTTTTCAACGTTGAGGTTGTTGTTGAATTTGTTCGTGTTTTTCAATGCTGAGGTTGTTGTTGTTTTTCAATGTTGAGGTTGTTGTTGAATTTGTTGGTGTTTTTCAATGTTGAGGTTGTTGTTGTTTTTCAATGTTGAGGTTGTTGCTGAATTTGTTGGTGTTTTTCAACGTTGAGGTTGTTGTTGAATTTGTTCGTGTTTTTCAATGTTGAGGTTGTTGTTATTTTTCAATGTTGAGGTTGTTGTTGTTTTTCAATGTTGAGGTTGTTGTTGAATTTGTTGGTGTTTCTCAATGTTGAGGTTGTTGTTGTTTTTCAATGTTGAGGTTGTTGTTGTATTTGTTGGTGGTTTTCAATGTTGAGGTTTTTGTAGTTTTTCAATGTTGAGGTTGCTGTTGAATTTGTTGGTGTTTTTCAATGTTGAAGTTGTTGTTGAATTTGTTGGTGTTTTTCAATGTTGAGGTTGTTGTTGAATTTGTTGGTGTTTTTCAATGTTGAGGTTGTTGTTGTCTTTAAATGTTGAGGATGTTGTTGAATTTGTTGTTGTTTTTCAATTTTGAGGTTGTTGTTGTATTTCAATGTTGAGGTTGTTGTTGAATTTGTTGGTGTTTTTCCATGTTGAGGTTGTTGTTGTTTTTCAAAGTTGAGGTTGTTGTTAAACTTGTTGGTGTTTTTCAATGTTGAGGTTGTTGTTGAATTTGTTGGTGTTTTTCAATGTTGACGTTGTTGTTGCTTTTCAATGTTGAGGTTGTTGTTGAATTTGTTGGTGTTTTTCAATGTTGAGGTTGTTGTTGTTTTTCACTGTTGAGGTTGTTGTTGCTTTTCAATGTTGAGGTTGTTGTTGAATTTGTTGGTGTTTTTCAATGTTGAGGTTGTTGTTGTTTTTAAATGTTGAGGTTGTTGTTGAATTTGTTGGTGTTTTTCAATTTCGAGGCTGTTGTTGAATTTGTTGGTGTTTTTCATTGTTGAGGTTGTTGTTGAATTTGTTGGTGTTTTTCAATGTTGAGGTTGTTGTTGTTTTTCAATGTTGAGGTTGTTGTTGAATTTGTTGTTGTTTTTCAATGTTGAGGTTGTTGTTGTTTTTCAATGTTGTGGATGTTGATGAATTTGTTGGTGTTTTTCAATTTCGAGGTTGTTGTTGAATATGTTGGTGTTTTTCAATGTTGAAGTTGCTGTTGAATTTGTTGGTGTTTTTCAATGTTGAAGTTGTTGTTGTATTTGTTGGTGGTTTTCAATGTTGAGGTTTTTGTAGTTTTTCAATGTTGAGGTTGTTGTTGAATTTGTTGGTGTTTTTCAATGTCGAGGTTGTTGTTGAATTTGCTGGTGTTTTTCAATGTTGAAATTGTTGTTGAATTTGTTGGTGTTTTTCCATGTTGAGGTTGTTGTTGAATTTGTTGGTGTTTTTCAATGTTGAGGTTGTTGTTGTCTTTAAATGTTGAGGATGTTGTTGAATTTGTTGTTGTTTTTCAATTTTGAGGTTGTTGTTGTTTTTCAATGTTGAGGTTGTTGTTGAATTTGTTGGTGTTTTTCCATGTTGAGGTTGTTGTTGTTTTTCAAAGTTGAGATTGTTGTTAAATTTGTTGGTGTTTTTCAATGTTGAGGTTGTTGTTGAATTTGTTGGTGTTTTTCAATGTTGAGGTTGTTGTTGAATTTGTTGGTGTTTTTCAATTTTGAGGTTGTTGTTGTTTTTCACTGTTGAGGTTGTTGTTGCTTTTCAATGTTGAGGTTGTTGTTGAATTTGTTGGTGTTTTTCAATGTTGAGGTTGTTGTTGTTTTTCAATGTTGAGGTTGTTGTTGAATTTGTTGGTGTTTTTCAATGTTCAGGTTGTTGTTGTTTTTCAATGTTGAGGTTGTTGTTGAATTTGTTGTTGTTTTTCAATGTTGAGGTTGTTGTTGTTTTTCAATGTTGAGGTTGTTGTTGAATTTGTTGGTGTTTTTCAATGTTGAGGTTGTTGTTGTTTTTCAATGTTGAGGTTGTTGTTGTTTTTCAATGTTGAGGTTGTTGTTGAATTTGTTGGTGTTTTTCAATGTTGAGGTTGTTGTTGTTTTTCAATGTTGTGGTTGTTGTTGTATTTGTTGGTGGCTTTCAATGTTGAGGTTTTTGTAGTTTTTCAATGTTGAGGTTGTTGTTGAATTTGTTGGTGTTTTTCAATGTCGAGGTTGTTGTTGAAATTGTTGGTGTTTTTCAATGTTGAAGTTGTTGTTGAATTTGTTGGTGTTTTTCAATGTTGAAGCTGTAGTTGAATTTGTTGGTGTTTTTCAATTTTGAGGTTGTTGTTGTTTTTCAATGTTGAGGTTGTTGTTGAATTTGTTGGTGTTTTTCCATGTTGAGGTTGTTGTTGTTTTTCAAAGTTGAGGTTGTTGTTAATTTTTTTGGTGTTTTTCAATGTTGAGGTTGTTGTTGAATTTTTTGGTGTTTTTCAATGTTGAGGTTGTTGTTGTTTTTCGATGTTGAGGGTGTTGTTGAATTTCTTGGTTATTTTCAATTTCGAGGTTGTTGTTGAATTTGTTGGTGTTTTTCAATGTTGAAGTTGTTCAATTTGTTGGTGTTTTTCAATGTTGAGGTTGTTGTTGTTTTTCAATGTTGAGGTTGTTGTTGAATTTGTTGGTGTTTTTCAATGTTGAGGTTGTTGTGGTTTTTCAATGTTGAGGTTGTTGTTGAATTTGTTGATGTTTTTCAACGTTGACGTTGTTGTTGAATTTGTTCGTGTTTTTCAATGCTCAGGTTGTTGTTGTTTTTCAATGTTGAGGTTGTTGTTGAATTTGTTGGTGTTTTTCAATGTTGAGGTTGTTGTAGTTTTTCAATGTTGAGGTTGTTGTTGAATGTGTTGATGTTTTTCAATGTTGAGGTTGTTCTAGTTTTTCAATGTTGAGGTTGTTGCTGAATTTGTTGGTGTTTTTCAATGTTGAGGTTGTTGTTGAATTTGTTGGTGTTTTTCAATGTTGAGGTTGTTGTTGAATTTGTTGGTGTTGTTCAACGTTGAGGTTGTTGTTGAATTTGTTGGTGTTTTTCAATGCTGAGGTTGTTGTTGTTTGTCAATGTTGAAGTTGTTGTTGAATTTGTTGGTGTTTTTCAATGTTGAGGTTGTTGTTGTTTTTCAATATTGAGGTTGTTGTTGAATTTGTTGGTGTTTTTCAACGTTGAGGTTGTTGTTGAATTTGTTCGTGTTTTTCAATGTTGAGGTTGTTGTTGTTTTTCAATGTTGAGGTTGTTATTGTTTTTCAATGTTGAGGTTGTTGTTGAATTTTTTGGTGTTTCTCAATGTTGAGGTTGTTGTTGTTTTTCAATGTTGAGGTTGTTGTTGTATTTGTTGGTGGTTTTCAATGTTGAGGTTTTTGTAGTTTTTCAATGTTGAGGTTGTTGTTGAATTTGTTGGTGTTTTTCAATGTCGAGGTTGTTGTTGAATTTGTTGGTGTTTTTCAATGTTGAAGTTGTTGAATTTGTTGGTGTTTTTCAATGTTGAGGTTGTTGTTGAATTTGTTGGTGTTTTTCAATGTTGAGGTTGTTGTTGTCTTTAAATGTTGAGGTTGTTGATGAATTTGTTGGTGTTTTTCAATTTTGAGGTTGTTGTTGTTTTTCACTGTTGAGGTTGTTGTTGCTTTTCAATGTTGAGGTTGTTGTTGAATTTGTTGGTGTTTTTCAATGTTGAGGTTGTTGTTGTTTTTCAATGTTGAGGTTGTTGTTGAATTTGTTGGTGTTTTTCAATGTTCAGGTTGTTGTTGTTTTTCAATGTTGAGGTTGTTGTTGAATTTGTTGTTGTTTTTCAATGTTGAGGTTGTTGTTGTTTTTCAATGTTGAGGTTGTTGTTGAATTTGTTGGTGTTTTTCAATGATGAGGTTGTTGTTGTTTTTCAATGTTGAGGTTGTTGTTGTTTTTCAATGTTGAGGTTGTTGTTGAATTTGTTGGTGTTTTTCAATGTTGAGGTTGTTGTTGTTTTTCAATGTTGTGGTTGTTGTTGTATTTGTTGGTGGTTTTCAATGTTGAGGTTTTTGTAGTTTTTCAATGTTGAGGTTGTTGTTGAATTTGTTGGTGTTTTTCAATGTCGAGGTTGTTGTTGAACTTGTTGGTGTTTTTCAATGTTGAAGTTGTTGTTGAATTTGTTGGTGTTTTTCAATGTTGAAGCTGTAGTTGAATTTGTTGGTGTTTTTCAATTTTGAGGTTGTTGTTGTTTTTCAATGTTGAGGTTGTTGTTGAATTTGTTGGTGTTTTTCCATGTTGAGGTTGTTGTTGTTTTTCAAAGTTGAGGTTGTTGTTAATTTTTTTGGTGTTTTTCAATGTTGAGGTTGTTGTTGAATTTTTTGGTGTTTTTCAATGTTGAGGTTGTTGTTGTTTTTCGATGTTGAGGGTGTTGTTGAATTTCTTGGTTATTTTCAATTTCGAGGTTGTTGTTGAATTTGTTGGTGTTTTTCAATGTTGAAGTTGTTCAATTTGTTGGTGTTTTTCAATGTTGAGGTTGTTGTTGTTTTTCAATGTTGAGGTTGTTGTTGAATTTGCTGGTGTTTTTCAATGTTGAGGTTGTTGTGGTTTTTCAATGTTGAGGTTGTTGTTGAATTTGTTGGTGTTTTTCAACGTTGACGTTGTTGTTGAATTTGTTCGTGTTTTTCAATGCTCAGGTTGTTGTTGTTTTTCAATGTTGAGGTTGTTGTTGAATTTGTTGGTGTTTTTCAATGTTGAGGTTGTTGTAGTTTTTCAATGTTGAGGTTGTTGTTGAATGTGTTGATGTTTTTCAATGTTGAGGTTGTTCTAGTTTTTCAATGTTGAGGTTGTTGCTGAATTTGTTGGTGTTTTTCAATGTTGAGGTTGTTGTTGAATTTGTTGGTGTTTTTCAATGTTGAGGTTGTTGTTTGATTTGTTGGTGTTGTTCAACGTTGAGGTTGTTGTTGAATTTGTTCGTGTTTTTCAATGCTGAGGTTGTTGTTGTTTGTCAATGTTGAAGTTGTTGTTGAATTTGTTGGTGTGTTTCAATGTTGAGGTTGTTGTTGTTTTTCAATATTGAGGTTGTTGTTGAATTTGTTGGTGTTTTTCAACGTTGAGGTTGTTGTTGAATTTGTTCGTGTTTTTCAATGTTGAGGTTGTTGTTGTCTTTCAATGTTGAGGTTGTTATTGTTTTTCAATGTTGAGGTTGTTGTTGAATTTTTTGGTGTTTCTCAATGTTGAGGTTGTTGTTGTTTTTCAATGTTGAGGTTGTTGTTGTATTTGTTGGTGGTTTTCAATGTTGAGGTTTTTGTAGTTTTTCAATGTTGAGGTTGTTGTTGAATTTGTTGGTGTTTTTCAATGTCGAGGTTGTTGTTGAATTTGTTGGTGTTTTTCAATGTTGAAGTTGTTGAATTTGTTGGTGTTTTTCAATGTTGAGGTTGTTGTTGAATTTGTTGGTGTTTTTCAATGTTGAGGTTGTTGTTGTCTTTAATTGTTGAGGTTGTTGATGAATTTGTTGTTGTTTTTCAATTTTGAGGTTGTTGTTGTTTTTCAATGTTGAGGTTGTTGTTGAATTTGTTGGTGTTTTTCCATGTTGAGCTTGTTGTTGTTTTTCAAAGTTGAGGTTGTCGTTAAATTTGTTGGTGTTTTTCAATGTTGAGGTTGTTGTTGAATTTGTTGGTGTTTTTCAATGTTGAGGTTGTTGTTGCTTTTCAATGTTGAGGTTGTTGTTGAATTTGTTGGTGTTTTTCAATGTTGAGGTTGTTGTTGTTTTTCCCTGTTGAGGTTGTTGTTGCTTTTCAATGTTGAGGTTGTTGTTGAATTTGTTGGTGTTTTTCAATGTTGAGGTTGTTGTTGTTTTTCAATGTTGAGGTTGTTGTTGAATTTGTTGGTTATTTTCAATTTCGAGGTTGTTGTTGAATTTGTTGGTGTTTTTCATTGTTGAGGTTGTTGTTGAATTTGTTGGTGTTTTTCAATGTTGAGGTTGTTGTTTTTCAATGTTGAGGTTGTTGTTGAATTTGTTGTTGTTTTTCAATGTTGAGGTTGTTGTTGTTTTTCAATGTTGAGGTTGTTGATGAATTTGTTGGTGTTTTTCAATTTCGAGGTTGTTGTTGAATATGTTGGTGTTTTTCAATGTTGAAGTTGCTATTGAATTTGTTGGTGTTTTTCAATGTTGAGGTTGTTGTTGTATTTGTTGGTGGTTTTCAATGTTGAGGTTTTTGTAGTTTTTCAATGTTGAGGTTGTTGTTGAATTTGTTGGTGTTTTTCAATGTTGAGGTTGTTGTTGTATTTCAATGTTGAGGTTGTTGTTGTATTTGTTGGTGGTTTTCAATGTTGAGTTTTTTGTACGTTTTTCAATGTTGAGGTTGTTGTTGAATTTGTTGGTGTTTTTCAATGTCGAGGTTGTTGTTGAATTTGTTGGTGTTTTTCAATGTTGAAGTTGTTGTTGAATTTGTTGGTGTTTTTCAATGTTGAGGTTGTTGTTGAATTTGTTGGTGTTTTTCAATGCTGAGGTTGTTGTTGTCTTTAAATGTTGAGGTTGTTGTTGAATTTGTTGGTGTTTTTCAATTTTGAGGTTGTTGTTGTTTTTCAATGTTGAGGTTGTTGTTGAATTTGTTGGTGTTTTTCCATGTTGAGGTTGTTGTTGTTTTTCAAAGTTGAGGTTGTTGTTGTATTTGTTGGTGGTTTTCAATGTTGAGGTTTTTGGAGTTTTTCAATGTTGAGGTTTTTGTTGAATTTGTTGGTGTTTTTCAATGTCGAGTTGTTGTTGAATTTGTTGGTGTTTTTCAATGTTGAAGTTGTTGTTGAATTTGTTGGTGTTTTTCAATGTTGAGGTTGTTGTTGAATTTGTTGTTGTTTTTCAATGTTGAGGTTGTTGTTGAATTTGTTGTTGTTTTTCAATGTTGAGGTTGTTGTTGTTTTTCAATGTTGAGGTTGTTGATGAATTTTTTGGTGATTTTCAATTTCGAGGTTGTTGTTGAATATGTTGGTGTTTTTCAATGTTGAAGTTGCTGTTGAATTTGTTGGTGTTTTTCAATCTTGAGGTTGTTGTTGTATTTGTTGGTGGTTTTCAATGTTGAGGTTTTTGTAGTTTTTCAATGTTGAGGTTGTTGTTGAATTTGTTGGTGTTTTTCAATGTTGAGGTTGTTGTTGTATTTCAATGTTGAGGTTGTTGTTGTATTTGTTGGTGGTTTTCAATGTTGAGGTTTTTGTAGTTTTTCAATGTTGAGGTTGTTGTTGAATTTGTTGGTGTTTTTCAATGTCGAGGTTGTTGTTGAATTTGTTGGTGTTTTTCAATGTTGAAGTTGTTGTTGAATTTGTTGGTGTTTTTCAATGTTGAGGTTGTTGTTGAATTTGTTGGTGTTTTTCAATGCTGAGGTGGTTGTTGTCTTTAAATGTTGAGGTTGTTGTTGAATTTGTTGGTGTTTTTCAATTTTGAGGTTGTTGTTGTTTTTCAATGTTGAGGTTGTTGTTGAATTTGTTGGTGTTTTTCCATGTTGAGGTTGTTGTTGTTTTTCAAATTTGAGGTTGTTGTTTAATTTTTTGGTGTTTTTCAATGTTGAGGTTGTTGTTGAATTTGTTGGTGTTTTTAATTGTTGAGTTTGTTGTTGAATTTGTTGGTGCTTTTCAATGTTGAGGTTGTTGTTGCTTTTCAATGTTGAGGTTGTTGTTGAATTTGTTGGTGTTTTTCAATGTTGAGGTTGTTGTTGTTTTTCGATGTTGAGGGTGTTGTTGAATTTCTTGGTTATTTTCAATTTCGAGGTTGTTGTTGAATTTGTTGGTGTTTTTCAATGTTGAAGTTGTTGAATTTGTTGGTGTTTTTCAATGTTGAGGTTGTTGTTGTTTTTCAATGTTGAGGTTGTTGTTGAATTTGTTGGTGTTTTTCAATGTTGAGGTTGTTGTTGTTTTTCAATGTTGAGGTTGTTGTTGAATTTGTTGGTGTTTTTCAACGTTGACGTTGTTGTTGAATTTGTTCGTGTTTTTCAATGCTCAGGTTGTTGTTGTTTTTCAATGTTGAGGTTCTTGTTGAATTTGTTGGTGTTTTTCAATGTTGAGGTTGTTGTAGTTTTTCAATGTTGAGGTTGTTGTTGAATGTGTTGATGTTTTTCAATGTTGAGTTTGTTGTTGTTTTTCAATGTTGAGGTTGTTGCTGAATTTGTTGGTGTTTTTCAATTTTGAGGTTGTTGTTGAATTTGTTGGTGTTTTTCAATGTTGAGGTTGTTGTTGAATTTGTTGGTGTTTTTCAACGTTGAGGTTGTTGTTGTTTTTCAATGTTGAGGTTGTTGTTGAATTTGTTGGTGTTTTTCAATGTTGAGGTTGTTGTTGTTTTTCAATGTTGAGGTTGTTGCTGAATTTGTTGGTGTTTTTCAACGTTGAGGTTGTTGTTGAATTTGTTCGTGTTTTTCAATGTTGAGGTTATTGTTGTTTTTCCATGTTGAGGTTGTTGTTGTTTTTCAATGTTGAGGTTGTTGTTGAATTTGTTGGTGTTTCTCAATGTTGAGGTTGTTGTTGTTTTTCAATGTTGAGGTTGTTGTTGTATTTGTTGGTGATTTTCAATGTTGAGGTTTTTGTAGTTTTTCAATGTTGAGGTTGTTGTTGAATTTGTTGGTGTTTTTCAATGTCGAGGTTGTTGTTGAATTTGTTGGTGTTTTTCAATGTTGAAGTTGTTGTTGAATTTGTTGGTGTTTTTCAATGTTGAGGTTGTTGTTGAATTTGTTGGTGTTTTTCAATGCTGAGGTGGTTGTTGTCTTTAAATGTTGAGGTTGTTGTTGAATTTGTTGGTGTTTTTCAATTTTGAGGTTGTTGTTGTTTTTCAATGTTGAGGTTGTTGTTGAATTTGTTGGTGTTTTTCCATGTTGAGGTTGTTGTTGTTTTTCAAATTTGAGGTTGTTGTTAAATTTTTTGGTGTTTTTCAATGTTCAGGTTGTTGTTGAATTTGTTGGTGTTTTTAACTGTTGAGTTTGTTGTTGAATTTGTTGGTGCTTTTCAATGTTGAGGTTGTTGTTGCTTTTCAATGTTGAGGTTCTTGTTGAATTTGTTGGTGTTTTTCAATGTTGAGGTTGTTGTTGTTTTTCGATGTTGAGGGTGTTGTTGAATTTCTTGGTTATTTTCAATTTCGAGGTTGTTGTTGAATTTGTTGGTGTTTTTCAATGTTGAAGTTGTTGAATTTGTTGGTGTTTTTCAATGTTGAGGTTGTTGTTGTTTTTCAATGTTGAGGTTGTTGTTGAATTTGTTGGTGTTTTTCAATGTTGAGGTTGTTGTTGTTTTTCAATGTTGAGGTTGTTGTTGAATTTGTTGGTGTTTTTCAACGTTGACGTTGTTGTTGAATTTGTTCGTGTTTTTCAACGCTCAGGTTGTTGTTGTTTTTCAATGTTGAGGTTCTTGTTGAATTTGTTGGTGTTTTTCAATGTTGAGGTTGTTGTAGTTTTTCAATGTTGAGGTTGTTGTTGAATGTGTTGATGTTTTTCAATGTTGAGTTTGTTGTTGTTTTTCAATGTTGAGGTTGTTGCTGAATTTGTTGGTGTTTTTCAATGTTGAGGTTGTTGTTGAATTTGTTGGTGTTTTTCAATGTTGAGGTTGTTGTTGAATTTGTTGGTGTTTTTCAACGTTGAGGTTGTTGTTGAATTTGTTCGTGTTTTTCAATGCTGAGGTTGTTGTTGTTTTTCAATGTTGAGGTTGTTGTTGAATTTGTTGGTGCTTTTCAATGTTGAGGTTGTTGTTGTTTTTCAATGTTGAGGTTGTTGCTGAATTTGTTGGTGTTTTTCAACGTTGAGGTTGTTGTTGAATTTGTTCGTGTTTTTCAATGTTGAGGTTATTGTTGTTTTTCCATGTTGAGGTTGTTGTTGTTTTTCAATGTTGAGGTTGTTGTTGAATTTGTTGGTGTTTCTCAATGTTGAGGTTGTTGTTGTTTTTCAATGTTGAGGTTGTTGTTGTATTTGTTGGTGGTTTTCAATGTTGAGGTTTTTGTAGTTTTTCAATGTTGAGGTTGTTGTTGAATTTGTTGGTGTTTTTCAATGTCGAGGTTGTTGTTGAATTTGTTGGTGTTTTTCAATGTTGAAGTTGTTGTTGAATTTGTTGGTGTTTTTCAATGTTGAGGTTGTTGATGAATTTGTTGGTGTTTTTCAATTTCGAGGTTGTTGTTGAATATGTTGGTGTTTTTCAATGTTGAAGTTGCTGTTGAATTTGTTGGTGTTTTTCAATTTCGAGGTTGTTGTTGTTTTTCAATGTTGAGGTTGTTGTTGAATTTGTTGGTGTTTTTCAATGTTGAGGTTGTTGTTGTTTTTCAATGTTGAGGTTGTTGTTGTTTTTCAATGTTGAGGTTGTTGTTGAATTTGTTGGTGTTTTTCAATGTTGAGGTTGTTGTTGTTTTTCAATGTTGAGGTTGTTGTTGTATTTGTTGGTGGTTTTCAATGTTGAGGTTTTTGTAGTTTTTCAATGTTGAGGTTGTTGTTGAATTTGTTGGTGTTTTTCAATGTCGAGGTTGTTGTTGAAATTGTTGGTGTTTTTCAATGTTGAAGTTGTTGTTGAATTTGTTGGTGTTTTTCAATTTTGAGGTTGTTGTTGTTTTTCAATGTTGAGGTTGTTGTTGAATTTGTTGATGTTTTTCAACGTTGACGTTGTTGTTGAATTTGTTCTTGTTTTTCAATGCTCAGGTTGTTGTTGTTTTTCAATGTTGAGGTTGTTGTTGAATTTGTTGGTGTTTTTCAATGTTGAGGTTGTTGTAGTTTTTCAATGTTGAGGTTGTTGTTGAATGTGTTGATGTTTTTCAATGTTGAGGTTGTTCTAGTTTTTCAATGTTGAGGTTGTTGCTGAATTTGTTGGTGTTTTTCAATGTTGAGGTTGTTGTTGAATTTGTTGGTGTTTTTCAATGTTGAGGTTGTTGTTGAATTTGTTGGTGTTGTTCAACGTTGAGGTTGTTGTTGAATTTGTTGGTGTTTTTCAATGCTGAGGTTGTTGTTGTTTGTCAATGTTGAAGTTGTTGTTGAATTTGTTGGTGTTTTTCAATGTTGAGGTTGTTGTTGTTTTTCAATATTGAGGTTGTTGTTGAATTTGTTGGTGTTTTTCAACGTTGAGGTTGTTGTTGAATTTGTTCGTGTTTTTCAATGTTGAGGTTGTTGTTGTTTTTCAATGTTGAGGTTGTTATTGTTTTTCAATGTTGAGGTTGTTGTTGAATTTTTTGGTGTTTCTCAATGTTGAGGTTGTTGTTGTTTTTCAATGTTGAGGTTGTTGTTGTATTTGTTGGTGGTTTTCAATGTTGAGGTTTTTGTAGTTTTTCAATGTTGAGGTTGTTGTTGAATTTGTTGGTGTTTTTCAATGTCGAGGTTGTTGTTGAATTTGTTGGTGTTTTTCAATGTTGAAGTTGTTGAATTTGTTGGTGTTTTTCAATGTTGAGGTTGTTGTTGAATTTGTTGGTGTTTTTCAATGTTGAGGTTGTTGTTGTCTTTAAATGTTGAGGTTGTTGATGAATTTGTTGGTGTTTTTCAATTTTGAGGTTGTTGTTGTTTTTCACTGTTGAGGTTGTTGTTGCTTTTCAATGTTGAGGTTGTTGTTGAATTTGTTGGTGTTTTTCAATGTTGAGGTTGTTGTTGTTTTTCAATGTTGAGGTTGTTGTTGAATTTGTTGGTGTTTTTCAATGTTCAGGTTGTTGTTGTTTTTCAATGTTGAGGTTGTTGTTGAATTTGTTGTTGTTTTTCAATGTTGAGGTTGTTGTTGTTTTTCAATGTTGAGGTTGTTGTTGAATTTGTTGGTGTTTTTCAATGATGAGGTTGTTGTTGTTTTTCAATGTTGAGGTTGTTGTTGTTTTTCAATGTTGAGGTTGTTGTTGAATTTGTTGGTGTTTTTCAATGTTGAGGTTGTTGTTGTTTTTCAATGTTGTGGTTGTTGTTGTATTTGTTGGTGGTTTTCAATGTTGAGGTTTTTGTAGTTTTTCAATGTTGAGGTTGTTGTTGAATTTGTTGGTGTTTTTCAATGTCGAGGTTGTTGTTGAACTTGTTGGTGTTTTTCAATGTTGAAGTTGTTGTTGAATTTGTTGGTGTTTTTCAATGTTGAAGCTGTAGTTGAATTTGTTGGTGTTTTTCAATTTTGAGGTTGTTGTTGTTTTTCAATGTTGAGGTTGTTGTTGAATTTGTTGGTGTTTTTCCATGTTGAGGTTGTTGTTGTTTTTCAAAGTTGAGGTTGTTGTTAATTTTTTTGGTGTTTTTCAATGTTGAGGTTGTTGTTGAATTTTTTGGTGTTTTTCAATGTTGAGGTTGTTGTTGTTTTTCGATGTTGAGGGTGTTGTTGAATTTCTTGGTTATTTTCAATTTCGAGGTTGTTGTTGAATTTGTTGGTGTTTTTCAATGTTGAAGTTGTTCAATTTGTTGGTGTTTTTCAATGTTGAGGTTGTTGTTGTTTTTCAATGTTGAGGTTGTTGTTGAATTTGCTGGTGTTTTTCAATGTTGAGGTTGTTGTGGTTTTTCAATGTTGAGGTTGTTGTTGAATTTGTTGGTGTTTTTCAACGTTGACGTTGTTGTTGAATTTGTTCGTGTTTTTCAATGCTCAGGTTGTTGTTGTTTTTCAATGTTGAGGTTGTTGTTGAATTTGTTGGTGTTTTTCAATGTTGAGGTTGTTGTAGTTTTTCAATGTTGAGGTTGTTGTTGAATGTGTTGATGTTTTTCAATGTTGAGGTTGTTCTAGTTTTTCAATGTTGAGGTTGTTGCTGAATTTGTTGGTGTTTTTCAATGTTGAGGTTGTTGTTGAATTTGTTGGTGTTTTTCAATGTTGAGGTTGTTGTTTGATTTGTTGGTGTTGTTCAACGTTGAGGTTGTTGTTGAATTTGTTCGTGTTTTTCAATGCTGAGGTTGTTGTTGTTTGTCAATGTTGAAGTTGTTGTTGAATTTGTTGGTGTGTTTCAATGTTGAGGTTGTTGTTGTTTTTCAATATTGAGGTTGTTGTTGAATTTGTTGGTGTTTTTCAACGTTGAGGTTGTTGTTGAATTTGTTCGTGTTTTTCAATGTTGAGGTTGTTGTTGTCTTTCAATGTTGAGGTTGTTATTGTTTTTCAATGTTGAGGTTGTTGTTGAATTTTTTGGTGTTTCTCAATGTTGAGGTTGTTGTTGTTTTTCAATGTTGAGGTTGTTGTTGTATTTGTTGGTGGTTTTCAATGTTGAGGTTTTTGTAGTTTTTCAATGTTGAGGTTGTTGTTGAATTTGTTGGTGTTTTTCAATGTCGAGGTTGTTGTTGAATTTGTTGGTGTTTTTCAATGTTGAAGTTGTTGAATTTGTTGGTGTTTTTCAATGTTGAGGTTGTTGTTGAATTTGTTGGTGTTTTTCAATGTTGAGGTTGTTGTTGTCTTTAATTGTTGAGGTTGTTGATGAATTTGTTGTTGTTTTTCAATTTTGAGGTTGTTGTTGTTTTTCAATGTTGAGGTTGTTGTTGAATTTGTTGGTGTTTTTCGATGTTGAGCTTGTTGTTGTTTTTCAAAGTTGAGGTTGTCGTTAAATTTGTTGGTGTTTTTCAATGTTGAGGTTGTTGTTGAATTTGTTGGTGTTTTTCAATGTTGAGGTTGTTGTTGCTTTTCAATGTTGAGGTTGTTGTTGAATTTGTTGGTGTTTTTCAATGTTGAGGTTGTTGTTGTTTTTCCCTGTTGAGGTTGTTGTTGCTTTTCAATGTTGAGGTTGTTGTTGAATTTGTTGGTGTTTTTCAATGTTGAGGTTGTTGTTGTTTTTCAATGTTGAGGTTGTTGTTGAATTTGTTGGTTATTTTCAATTTCGAGGTTGTTGTTGAATTTGTTGGTGTTTTTCATTGTTGAGGTTGTTGTTGAATTTGTTGGTGTTTTTCAATGTTGAGGTTGTTGTTTTTCAATGTTGAGGTTGTTGTTGAATTTGTTGTTGTTTTTCAATGTTGAGGTTGTTGTTGTTTTTCAATGTTGAGGTTGTTGATGAATTTGTTGGTGTTTTTCAATTTCGAGGTTGTTGTTGAATATGTTGGTGTTTTTCAATGTTGAAGTTGCTATTGAATTTGTTGGTGTTTTTCAATGTTGAGGTTGTTGTTGTATTTGTTGGTGGTTTTCAATGTTGAGGTTTTTGTAGTTTTTCAATGTTGAGGTTGTTGTTGAATTTGTTGGTGTTTTTCAATGTTGAGGTTGTTGTTGTATTTCAATGTTGAGGTTGTTGTTGTATTTGTTGGTGGTTTTCAATGTTGAGTTTTTTGTACGTTTTTCAATGTTGAGGTTGTTGTTGAATTTGTTGGTGTTTTTCAATGTCGAGGTTGTTGTTGAATTTGTTGGTGTTTTTCAATGTTGAAGTTGTTGTTGAATTTGTTGGTGTTTTTCAATGTTGAGGTTGTTGTTGAATTTGTTGGTGTTTTTCAATGCTGAGGTTGTTGTTGTCTTTAAATGTTGAGGTTGTTGTTGAATTTGTTGGTGTTTTTCAATTTTGAGGTTGTTGTTGTTTTTCAATGTTGAGGTTGTTGTTGAATTTGTTGGTGTTTTTCCATGTTGAGGTTGTTGTTGTTTTTCAAAGTTGAGGTTGTTGTTGTATTTGTTGGTGGTTTTCAATGTTGAGGTTTTTGGAGTTTTTCAATGTTGAGGTTTTTGTTGAATTTGTTGGTGTTTTTCAATGTCGAGTTGTTGTTGAATTTGTTGGTGTTTTTCAATGTTGAAGTTGTTGTTGAATTTGTTGGTGTTTTTCAATGTTGAGGTTGTTGTTGAATTTGTTGTTGTTTTTCAATGTTGAGGTTGTTGTTGAATTTGTTGTTGTTTTTCAATGTTGAGGTTGTTGTTGTTTTTCAATGTTGAGGTTGTTGATGAATTTTTTGGTGATTTTCAATTTCGAGGTTGTTGTTGAATATGTTGGTGTTT
Organism: Isurus oxyrinchus; assembly: GCA_026770705.1. Classification (NCBI taxonomy): domain Eukaryota; kingdom Metazoa; phylum Chordata; class Chondrichthyes; order Lamniformes; family Lamnidae; genus Isurus; species Isurus oxyrinchus. The sequence continues at coordinate 660,382 of JANJGN010000305.1, read as the reverse complement.
TTCAATGTTGAAGTTGCTGTTGAATTTGTTGGTGTTTTTCAATCTTGAGGTTGTTGTTGTATTTGTTGGTGGTTTTCAATGTTGAGGTTTTTGTAGTTTTTCAATGTTGAGGTTGTTGTTGAATTTGTTGGTGTTTTTCAATGTTGAGGTTGTTGTTGTATTTCAATGTTGAGGTTGTTGTTGTATTTGTTGGTGGTTTTCAATGTTGAGGTTTTTGTAGTTTTTCAATGTTGAGGTTGTTGTTGAATTTGTTGGTGTTTTTCAATGTCGAGGTTGTTGTTGAATTTGTTGGTGTTTTTCAATGTTGAAGTTGTTGTTGAATTTGTTGGTGTTTTTCAATGTTGAGGTTGTTGTTGAATTTGTTGGTGTTTTTCAATGCTGAGGTGGTTGTTGTCTTTAAATGTTGAGGTTGTTGTTGAATTTGTTGGTGTTTTTCAATTTTGAGGTTGTTGTTGTTTTTCAATGTTGAGGTTGTTGTTGAATTTGTTGGTGTTTTTCCATGTTGAGGTTGTTGTTGTTTTTCAAATTTGAGGTTGTTGTTTAATTTTTTGGTGTTTTTCAATGTTGAGGTTGTTGTTGAATTTGTTGGTGTTTTTAATTGTTGAGTTTGTTGTTGAATTTGTTGGTGCTTTTCAATGTTGAGGTTGTTGTTGCTTTTCAATGTTGAGGTTGTTGTTGAATTTGTTGGTGTTTTTCAATGTTGAGGTTGTTGTTGTTTTTCGATGTTGAGGGTGTTGTTGAATTTCTTGGTTATTTTCAATTTCGAGGTTGTTGTTGAATTTGTTGGTGTTTTTCAATGTTGAAGTTGTTGAATTTGTTGGTGTTTTTCAATGTTGAGGTTGTTGTTGTTTTTCAATGTTGAGGTTGTTGTTGAATTTGTTGGTGTTTTTCAATGTTGAGGTTGTTGTTGTTTTTCAATGTTGAGGTTGTTGTTGAATTTGTTGGTGTTTTTCAACGTTGACGTTGTTGTTGAATTTGTTCGTGTTTTTCAATGCTCAGGTTGTTGTTGTTTTTCAATGTTGAGGTTCTTGTTGAAGTTGTTGGTGTTTTTCAATGTTGAGGTTGTTGTAGTTTTTCAATGTTGAGGTTGTTGTTGAATGTGTTGATGTTTTTCAATGTTGAGTTTGTTGTTGTTTTTCAATGTTGAGGTTGTTGCTGAATTTGTTGGTGTTTTTCAATTTTGAGGTTGTTGTTGAATTTGTTGGTGTTTTTCAATGTTGAGGTTGTTGTTGAATTTGTTGGTGTTTTTCAACGTTGAGGTTGTTGTTGTTTTTCAATGTTGAGGTTGTTGTTGAATTTGTTGGTGTTTTTCAATGTTGAGGTTGTTGTTGTTTTTCAATGTTGAGGTTGTTGCTGAATTTGTTGGTGTTTTTCAACGTTGAGGTTGTTGTTGAATTTGTTCGTGTTTTTCAATGTTGAGGTTATTGTTGTTTTTCCATGTTGAGGTTGTTGTTGTTTTTCAATGTTGAGGTTGTTGTTGAATTTGTTGGTGTTTCTCAATGTTGAGGTTGTTGTTGTTTTTCAATGTTGAGGTTGTTGTTGTATTTGTTGGTGATTTTCAATGTTGAGGTTTTTGTAGTTTTTCAATGTTGAGGTTGTTGTTGAATTTGTTGGTGTTTTTCAATGTCGAGGTTGTTGTTGAATTTGTTGGTGTTTTTCAATGTTGAAGTTGTTGTTGAATTTGTTGGTGTTTTTCAATGTTGAGGTTGTTGTTGAATTTGTTGGTGTTTTTCAATGCTGAGGTGGTTGTTGTCTTTAAATGTTGAGGTTGTTGTTGAATTTGTTGGTGTTTTTCAATTTTGAGGTTGTTGTTGTTTTTCAATGTTGAGGTTGTTGTTGAATTTGTTGGTGTTTTTCCATGTTGAGGTTGTTGTTGTTTTTCAAATTTGAGGTTGTTGTTAAATTTTTTGGTGTTTTTCAATGTTCAGGTTGTTGTTGAATTTGTTGGTGTTTTTAACTGTTGAGTTTGTTGTTGAATTTGTTGGTGCTTTTCAATGTTGAGGTTGTTGTTGCTTTTCAATGTTGAGGTTCTTGTTGAATTTGTTGGTGTTTTTCAATGTTGAGGTTGTTGTTGTTTTTCGATGTTGAGGGTGTTGTTGAATTTCTTGGTTATTTTCAATTTCGAGGTTGTTGTTGAATTTGTTGGTGTTTTTCAATGTTGAAGTTGTTGAATTTGTTGGTGTTTTTCAATGTTGAGGTTGTTGTTGTTTTTCAATGTTGAGGTTGTTGTTGAATTTGTTGGTGTTTTTCAATGTTGAGGTTGTTGTTGTTTTTCAATGTTGAGGTTGTTGTTGAATTTGTTGGTGTTTTTCAACGTTGACGTTGTTGTTGAATTTGTTCGTGTTTTTCAACGCTCAGGTTGTTGTTGTTTTTCAATGTTGAGGTTCTTGTTGAATTTGTTGGTGTTTTTCAATGTTGAGGTTGTTGTAGTTTTTCAATGTTGAGGTTGTTGTTGAATGTGTTGATGTTTTTCAATGTTGAGTTTGTTGTTGTTTTTCAATGTTGAGGTTGTTGCTGAATTTGTTGGTGTTTTTCAATGTTGAGGTTGTTGTTGAATTTGTTGGTGTTTTTCAATGTTGAGGTTGTTGTTGAATTTGTTGGTGTTTTTCAACGTTGAGGTTGTTGTTGAATTTGTTCGTGTTTTTCAATGCTGAGGTTGTTGTTGTTTTTCAATGTTGAGGTTGTTGTTGAATTTGTTGGTGCTTTTCAATGTTGAGGTTGTTGTTGTTTTTCAATGTTGAGGTTGTTGCTGAATTTGTTGGTGTTTTTCAACGTTGAGGTTGTTGTTGAATTTGTTCGTGTTTTTCAATGTTGAGGTTATTGTTGTTTTTCCATGTTGAGGTTGTTGTTGTTTTTCAATGTTGAGGTTGTTGTTGAATTTGTTGGTGTTTCTCAATGTTGAGGTTGTTGTTGTTTTTCAATGTTGAGGTTGTTGTTGTATTTGTTGGTGGTTTTCAATGTTGAGGTTTTTGTAGTTTTTCAATGTTGAGGTTGTTGTTGAATTTGTTGGTGTTTTTCAATGTCGAGGTTGTTGTTGAATTTGTTGGTGTTTTTCAATGTTGAAGTTGTTGTTGAATTTGTTGGTGTTTTTCAATGTTGAGGTTGTTGATGAATTTGTTGGTGTTTTTCAATTTCGAGGTTGTTGTTGAATATGTTGGTGTTTTTCAATGTTGAAGTTGCTGTTGAATTTGTTGGTGTTTTTCAATTTCGAGGTTGTTGTTGTTTTTCAATGTTGAGGTTGTTGTTGAATTTGTTGGTGTTTTTCAATGTTGAGGTTGTTGTTGTTTTTCAATGTTGAGGTTGTTGTTGTTTTTCAATGTTGAGGTTGTTGTTGAATTTGTTGGTGTTTTTCAATGTTGAGGTTGTTGTTGTTTTTCAATGTTGAGGTTGTTGTTGTATTTGTTGGTGGTTTTCAATGTTGAGGTTTTTGTAGTTTTTCAATGTTGAGGTTGTTGTTGAATTTGTTGGTGTTTTTCAATGTCGAGGTTGTTGTTGAAATTGTTGGTGTTTTTCAATGTTGAAGTTGTTGTTGAATTTGTTGGTGTTTTTCAATTTTGAGGTTGTTGTTGTTTTTCAATGTTGAGGTTGTTGTTGAATTTGTTGGTGTTTTTCCATGTTGAGGTTGTTGTTGTTTTGCAAAGTTGAGGTTGTTGTTAAATTTGTTGGTGTTTTTCAATGTTGAGGTTGTTGTTGAATTTGTTGGTGTTTTTAATTGTTGAGGTTGTTGTTGAATTTGTTGGTGTTTTTCAATGTTGAGGTTGTTGTTGCTTTTCAATGTTGAGGTTGTTGTTGAATTTGTTGGTGTTTTTCAATGTTGAGGTTGTCGTTGTTTTTCGATGTTGAGGGTGTTGTTGAATTTCTTGGTTATTTTCAATTTCGAGATTGTTGTTGAATTTGTTGGTGTTTTTCAATGTTGAAGTTGTTGAATTTGTTGGTGTTTTTCAATGTTGAGGTTGTTGTTGTTTTTCAATGTTGAGGTTGTTGTTGAATTTGTTGGTGTTTTTCAATGTTGAGGTTGTTGTTGTTTTTCAAAGTTGAGGTTGTTGTTGAATTTGTTGGTGTTTTTCAACGTTGACGTTGTTGTTGAATTTGTTCGTGTTTTTCAATGCTCAGGTTGTTGTTGTTTTTCAATGTTGAGGTTGTTGTTGAATTTGTTGGTGTTTTTCAATGTTGAGGTTGTTGTAGTTTTTCAATGTTGAGGTTGTTGTTGAATGTGTTGATGTTTTTCAATGTTGAGGTTGTTGTTGTTTTTCAATGTTGAGGTTGTTGCTGAATTTGTTGGTGTTTTTCAATGTTGAGGTTGTTGTTGAATTTGTTGGTGTTTTTCAATGTTGAGGTTGTTGTTGAATTTGTTGGTGTTTTTCAATGTTGAGGTTGTTGTTGTTTTTCAATGTTGAGGTTGTTGTTGAATTTGTTGGTGTTTTTCAACGTTGAGGTTGTTGTTGAATTTGTTCGTGTTTTTCAATGTTGAGGTTGTTGTTGTTTTTCAATGTTGAGGTTGTTGTTGTTTTTCAATGTTGAGGTTGTTGTTGAATTTGTTGGTGTTTCTCAATGTTGAGGTTGTTGTTGTTTTTCAATGTTGAGGTTGTTGTTGTATTTGTTGGTGGTTTTCAATGTTGAGGTTTTTGTAGTTTTTCAATGTTGTGGTTGTTGTTGAATTTGTTGGTGTTTTTCAATGTCGAGGTTGTTGTTGAATTTGTTGGTGTTTTTCAATGTTGAAGTTGTTGTTGAATTTGTTGGTGTTTTTCAATGTTGAGGTTGTTGTTGAATTTGTTGTTGTTTTTCAATGTTGAGGTTGTTGTTGTCTTTAAATGTTGAGGTTGTTGATGAATTTGTTGTTGTTTTTCAATTTTGAGGTTGTTGTTGTTTTTCAATGTTGAGGTTGTTGTTGAATTTGTTGGTGTTTTTCAATGTTGAGGTTGTTGTTGCTTTTCAATGTTGAGGTTGTTGTTGAATTTGTTGGTGTTTTTCAATGTTGAGGTTGTTGTTGTTTTTCACTGTTGAGGTTGTTGTTGCTTTTCAATGTTGAGGTTGTTGTTGAATTTGTTGGTGTTTTTCAATGTTGAGGTTGTTGTTGCTTTTCAATGTTGAGGTTGTTGTTGAATTTGTTGGTTATTTTCAATTTCGAGGTTGTTGTTGAATTTGTTGGTGTTTTTCATTGTTGAGGTTGTTGTTGAATTTGTTGGTGTTTTTCAATGTTGAGGTTGTTGTTGTTTTTCAATGTTGAGGTTGTTGTTGAATTTGTTGTTGTTTTTCAATGTTGAGGTTGTTGTTGTTTTTCAATGTTGAGGTTGTTGATGAATTTGTTGGTGTTTTTCAATTTCGAGGTTGTTGTTGAATATGTTGGTGTTTTTCAATGTTGAAGTTGCTGTTGAATTTGTTGGTGTTTTTCAATGTTGAGGTTTTTGTAGTTTTTCAATGTTGAGGTTGTTGTTGAATTTGCTGGTGTTTTTCAATGTTGAGGTTGTTGTTCTTTTTCAATGTTGAGGGTGTTGTTGTATTTGTTGGTGGTTTTCAATGTTGAGGTTTTTGTAGTTTTTCAATGTTGAGGTTGTTGTTGAATTTGTTGGTGTTTTTCAATGTCGAGGTTGTTGTTGAATTTGTTGGTGTTTTTCAATGTTGAAGTTGGTGTTGAATTTGTTGGTGTTTTTCAATGTTGAGGTTGTTGTTGAATTTGTTGGTGTTTTTCAATGCTGAGGTTGTTGTTGTCTTTAAATGTTGAAGTTGTTGTTGAATTTGTTGGTGTTTTTCAATTTTGAGGTTGTTGTTGTTTTTCAATGTGGAGGTTGTTGTTGAATTTGTTGGTGTTTTTCCATGTTGAGGTTGTAGTTGTTTTTCAAAGTTGAGGTTGTTGTTAAATTTTTTGTTGTTTTTCAATGTTGAGGTTGTTGTTGAATTTGTTGGTGTTTTTAATTGTTGAGGTTGTTGTTGAATTTGTTGGTGTTTTTCAATGTTGAGGTTGTTGTTGCTTTTCAATGTTGAGGTTGTTGTTGAATTTGTTGGTGTTTTTCAATGTTGAGGTTGTTGTTGTTTTTCGATGTTGAGGGTGTTGTTGAATTTCTTGGTTATTTTCAATTTCGAGGTTGTTGTTGAATTTGTTGGTGTTTTTCAACATTGAAGTTGTTGAATTTGTTGGTGTTTTTCAATGTTGAGGTTGTTGTTGTTTTTCAATGTTGAGGTTGCTGTTGAATTTGTTGGTGTTTTTCAATGTTGAGGTTGTTGTTGTTTTTCAATGTTGAGGTTGTTGTTGAATTTGTTGGTGTTTTTCAACGTTGACGTTGTTGTTGAATTTGTTCGTGTTTTTCAATGCTCAGGTTGTTGTTGTTTTTCAATGTTGAGGTTCTTGTTGAAGTTGTTGGTGTTTTTCAATGTTGAGGTTGTTGTAGTTTTTCAATGTTGAGGTTGTTGTTGAATGTGTTGATGTTTTTCAATGTTGAGGTTGTTGTTGTTTTTCAATGTTGAGGTTGTTGCTGAATTTGTTGGTGTTTTTCAATGTTGAGGTTGTTGTTGAATTTGTTCGTGTTTTTCAACGCTGAGGTTGTTGTTGTTTTTCAATGTTGAGGTTGTTGTTGAATTTGTTGGTGTTTCTCAATGTTGAGGATGTTGTTGTTTTTCAATGTTGAAGTTGTTGTTGTATTTGTTGGTGGTTTTCAATGTTGAGGTTTTTGTAGTTTTTCAATGTTGAGGTTGTTGTTGAATTTGTTGGTGTTTTTCAATGTCGAGGTTGTTGTTGAATTTGTTGGTGTTTTTCAATGTTGAAGTTGTTGTTGAATTTGTTGGTGTTTTTCAATGTTGAGGTTGTTGTTGAATTTGTTGGTGTTTTTCAATGTTGAGGTTGTTGTTGTCTTTAAATGTTGAGGTTGTTGTTGAATTTGTTGTTGTTTTTCAATTTTGAGGTTGTTGTTGTTTTTCAATGTTGAGGTTGTTGTTGAATTTGTTGGTGTTTTTCCATGTTGAGGTTGTTGTTGTTTTTCAAAGTTGAGGTTGTTGTTAAATTTGTTGGTGTTTTTCAATGTTGAGGTTGTTGTTGAATTTGTTGGTGTTTTTCAATGTTGAGGTTGTTGTTGCTTTTCAATGTTGAGGTTGTTGTTGAATTTGTTGGTGTTTTTCAATGTTGAGGTTGTTGTTGTTTTTCACTGTTGAGGTTGTTGTTGCTTTTCAATGTTGAGGTTGTTGTTGAATTTGTTGGTGCTTTTCAATGTTGAGGTTGTTGTTGTTTTTCAATGTTGAGGTTGTTGTTGAATTTGTTGGTTATTTTCATTGTCGAGGTTGTTGTTGAATTTGTTGGTGTTTTTCAATGTTGAAGTTGTTGTTGATTTTGTTGGTGTTTTTCAATGTTGAGGTTGTTGTTGAATTTGTTGGTGTTTTTCAATGCTGAGGTTGTTGTTGTCTTTAAATGTTGAAGTTGTTGTTGAATTTGTTGGTGTCTTTCAATTTTGAGGTTGTTGTTGTTTTTCAATGTGGAGGTTGTTTTTGAATTTGTTGGTGTTTTTCCATGTTGAGGTTGTTGTTGTTTTTCAAAGTTGAGGTTGTTGTTAAATTTTTTGTTGTTTTTCAATGTTGAGGTTGTTGTTGAATTTGTTGGTGTTTTTAATTGTTGAGGTTGCTGTTGAATTTGTTGGTGTTTTTCAAAGTTGAGGTTGTTGTTGCTTTTCAATGTTGAGGTTGTTGTTGAATTTGTTGGTGTTTTTCAATGTTGAGGTTGTTGTTGTTTTTCGATGTTGAGGGTGTTGTTGAATTTCTTGGTTATTTTCAATTTCGAGGTTGTTGTTGAATTTGTTGGTGTTTTTCAATATTGAAGTTGTTGAATTTGTTGGTGTTTTTCAATGTTGAGGTTGTTGTTGTTTTTCAATGTTGAGGTTGCTGTTGAATTTGTTGGTGTTTTTCAATGTTGAGGTTGTTGTTGTTTTTCAATGTTGAGGTTGTTGTTGAATTTGTTGGTGTTTTTCAACGTTGACGTTGTTGTTGAATTTGTTCGTGTTTTTCAATGCTCAGGTTGTTGTTGTTTTTCAATGTTGAGGTTCTTGTTGAAGTTGTTGGTGTTTTTCAATGTTGAGGTTGTTGTAGTTTTTCAATGTTGAGGTTGTTGTTGAATGTGTTGATGTTTTTCAATGTTGAGGTTGTTGTTGTTTTTCAATGTTGAGGTTGTTGCTGAATTTGTTGGTGTTTTTCAATGTTGAGGTTGTTGTTGAATTTGTTGGTGTTTTTCAATGTTGAGGTTGTTGTTGAATTTGTTGGTGTTTTTCAACGTTGAGGTTGTAGTTGAATTTGTTCGTGTTTTTCAATGCTGAGGTTGTTGTTGTTTTTCAATGTTGAGGTTGTTGTTGAATTTGTTGGTGCTTCTCAATGTTGAGGATGTTGTTGTTTTTCAATGTTGAAGTTGTTGTTGTATTTGTTGGTGGTTTTCAATGTTGAGGTTTTTGTAGTTTTTCAATGTTGAGGTTGTTGTTGAATTTGTTGGTGTTTTTCAATGTCGAGGTTGTTGTTGAATTTGTTGGTGTTTTTCAATGTTGAAGTTGTTGTTGAATTTGTTGGTGGTTTTCAATGTTGAGGTTGTTGTTGAATTTGTTGGTGTTTTTCAATGTTGAGGTTGTTGTTGTCTTTAAATGTTGAGGTTGTTGTTGAATTTGTTGTTGTTTTTCAATTTTGAGGTTTTTGTTGTTTTTCAATGTTGAGGTTGTTGTTGAATTTGTTGGTGTTCTTCCATGTTGAGGTTGTTGTTGTTTTTCAAAGTTGAGGTTGTTGTTAAATTTGTTGGTGTTTTTCAATGTTGAGGTTGTTGTTGAATTTGTTGGTGTTTTTCAATGTTGAGGTTGTTGCTGCTTCTCAATGTTGAGGTTGTTGTTGAATTTGTTGGTGTTTTTCAATGTTGAGGTTGTTGGTGTTTCTCACTGTTGAGGTTGTTGTTGCTTTTCAATGTTGAGGTTGTTGTTGAATTTGTTGGTGTTTTTCAATGTTGAGGTTGTTGTTGTTTTTCAATGTGGAGGTTGTTGCTGAATTTGTTGGTGTTTTTCAACGTTGAGGTTGTTGTTGAATTTGTTCGTGTTTTTCAATGTTGAGGTTATTGTTGTTTTTCCATGTTGAGGTTGTTGTTGTTTTTCAATGTTGAGGTTGTTGTTGAATTTGTTGGTGTTTCTCAATGTTGAGGTTGTTGTTGTTTTTCAATGTTGAGGTTGTTGTTGTATTTGTTGGTGGTTTTCAATGTTGAGGTTTTTGTAGTTTTTCAATGTTGAGGTTGTTGTTGAATTTGTTGGTGTTTTTCAATGTCGAGGTTGTTGTTGAATTTGTTGGTGTTTTTCAATGTTGAAGTTGTTGTTGAATTTGTTGGTGTTTTTCAATGTTGAGGTTGTTGATGAATTTGTTGGTGTTTTTCAATTTCGAGGTTGTTGTTGAATATGTTGGTGTTTTTCAATGTTGAAGTTGCTGTTGAATTTGTTGGTGTTTTTCAATTTCGAGGTTGTTGTTGTTTTTCAATGTTGAGGTTGTTGTTGAATTTGTTGGTGTTTTTCAATGTTGAGGTTGTTGTTGTTTTTCAATGTTGAGGTTGTTGTTGTTTTTCAATGTTGAGGTTGTTGTTGAATTTGTTGGTGTTTTTCAATGTTGAGGTTGTTGTTGTTTTTCAATGTTGAGGTTGTTGTTGTATTTGTTGGTGGTTTTTAATGTTGAGGTTTTTGTAGTTTTTCAATGTTGAGGTTGTTGTTGAATTTGTTGGTGTTTTTCAATGTCGAGGTTGTTGTTGAAATTGTTGGTGTTTTTCAATGTTGAAGTTGTTGTTGAATTTGTTGGTGTTTTTCAATTTTGAGGTTGTTGTTGTTTTTCAATGTTGAGGTTGTTGTTGAATTTGTTGGTGTTTTTCCATGTTGAGGTTGTTGTTGTTTTGCAAAGTTGAGGTTGTTGTTAAATTTGTTGGTGTTTTTCAATGTTGAGGTTGTTGTTGAATTTGTTGGTGTTTTTAATTGTTGAGGTTGTTGTTGAATTTGTTGGTGTTTTTCAATGTTGAGGTTGTTGTTGCTTTTCAATGTTGAGGTTGTTGTTGAATTTGTTGGTGTTTTTCAATGTTGAGGTTGTTGTTGTTTTTCGATGTTGAGGGTGTTGTTGAATTTCTTGGTTATTTTCAATTTCGAGATTGTTGTTGAATTTGTTGGTGTTTTTCAATGTTGAAGTTGTTGAATTTGTTGGTGTTTTTCAATGTTGAGGTTGTTGTTGTTTTTCAATGTTGAGGTTGTTGTTGAATTTGTTGGTGTTTTTCAATGTTGAGGTTGTTGTTGTTTTTCAAAGTTGAGGTTGTTGTTGAATTTGTTGGTGTTTTTCAACGTTGACGTTGTTGTTGAATTTGTTCGTGTTTTTCAATGCTCAGGTTGTTGTTGTTTTTCAATGTTGAGGTTGTTGTTGAATTTGTTGGTGTTTTTCAATGTTGAGGTTGTTGTAGTTTTTCAATGTTGAGGTTGTTGTTGAATGTGTTGATGTTTTTCAATGTTGAGGTTGTTGTTGTTTTTCAATGTTGAGGTTGTTGCTGAATTTGTTGGTGTTTTTCAATGTTGAGGTTGTTGTTGAATTTGTTGGTGTTTTTCAATGTTGAGGTTGTTGTTGAATTTGTTGGTGTTTTTCAATGTTGAGGTTGTTGTTGTTTTTCAATGTTGAGGTTGTTGTTGAATTTGTTGGTGTTTTTCAACGTTGAGGTTGTTGTTGAATTTGTTCGTGTTTTTCAATGTTGAGGTTGTTGTTGTTTTTCAATGTTGAGGTTGTTGTTGTTTTTCAATGTTGAGGTTGTTGTTGAATTTGTTGGTGTTTCTCAATGTTGAGGTTGTTGTTGTTTTTCAATGTTGAGGTTGTTGTTGTATTTGTTGGTGGTTTTCAATGTTGAGGTTTTTGTAGTTTTTCAATGTTGAGGTTGTTGTTGAATTTGTTGGTGTTTTTCAATGTCGAGGTTGTTGTTGAATTTGTTGGTGTTTTTCAATGTTGAAGTTGTTGTTGAATTTGTTGGTGTTTTTCAATGTTGAGGTTGTTGTTGAATTTGTTGTTGTTTTTCAATGTTGAGGTTGTTGTTGTCTTTAAATGTTGAGGTTGTTGATGAATTTGTTGTTGTTTTTCAATTTTGAGGTTGTTGTTGTTTTTCAATGTTGAGGTTGTTGTTGAATTTGTTGGTGTTTTTCCATGTTGAGGTTGTTGTTGTTTTTCAAATTTGAGGTTGTTGTTAAATTTGTTGGTGTTTTTCAATGTTGAGGTTGTTGTTGAATTTGTTGGTGTTTTTCAATGTTGAGGTTGTTGTTGCTTTTCAATGTTGAGGTTGTTGTTGAATTTGTTGGTGTTTTTCAATGTTGAGGTTGTTGTTGTTTTTCACTGTTGAGGTTGTTGTTGCTTTTCAATGTTGAGGTTGTTGTTGAATTTGTTGGTGTTTTTCAATGTTGAGGTTGTTGTTGCTTTTCAATGTTGAGGTTGTTGTTGAATTTGTTGGTTATTTTCAATTTCGAGGTTGTTGTTGAATTTGTTGGTGTTTTTCATTGTTGAGGTTGTTGTTGAATTTGTTGGTGTTTTTCAATGTTGAGGTTGTTGTTGTTTTTCAATGTTGAGGTTGTTGTTGAATTTGTTGTTGTTTTTCAATGTTGAGGTTGTTGTTGTTTTTCAATGTTGAGGTTGTTGATGAATTTGTTGGTGTTTTTCAATTTCGAGGTTGTTGTTGAATATGTTGGTGTTTTTCAATGTTGAAGTTGCTGTTGAATTTGTTGGTGTTTTTCAATGTTGAGGTTTTTGTAGTTTTTCAATGTTGAGGTTGTTGTTGAATTTGCTGGTGTTTTTCAATGTTGAGGTTGTTGTTCTTTTTCAATGTTGAGGGTGTTGTTGTATTTGTTGGTGGTTTTCAATGTTGAGGTTTTTGTAGTTTTTCAATGTTGAGGTTGTTGTTGAATTTGTTGGTGTTTTTCAATGTCGAGGTTGTTGTTGAATTTGTTGGTGTTTTTCAATGTTGAAGTTGGTGTTGAATTTGTTGGTGTTTTTCAATGTTGAGGTTGTTGTTGAATTTGTTGGTGTTTTTCAATGCTGAGGTTGTTGTTGTCTTTAAATGTTGAAGTTGTTGTTGAATTTGTTGGTGTTTTTCAATTTTGAGGTTGTTGTTGTTTTTCAATGTGGAGGTTGTTGTTGAATTTGTTGGTGTTTTTCCATGTTGAGGTTGTAGTCGTTTTTCAAAGTTGAGGTTGTTGTTAAATTTTTTGTTGTTTTTCAATGTTGAGGTTGTTGTTGAATTTGTTGGTGTTTTTAATTGTTGAGGTTGTTGTTGAATTTGTTGGTGTTTTTCAATGTTGAGGTTGTTGTTGCTTTTCAATGTTGAGGTTGTTGTTGAATTTGTTGGTGTTTTTCAATGTTGAGGTTGTTGTTGTTTTTCGATGTTGAGGGTGTTGTTGAATTTCTTGGTTATTTTCAATTTCGAGGTTGTTGTTGAATTTGTTGGTGTTTTTCAACATTGAAGTTGTTGAATTTGTTGGTGTTTTTCAATGTTGAGGTTGTTGTTGTTTTTCAATGTTGAGGTTGCTGTTGAATTTGTTGGTGTTTTTCAATGTTGAGGTTGTTGTTGTTTTTCAATGTTGAGGTTGTTGTTGAATTTGTTGGTGTTTTTCAACGTTGACGTTGTTGTTGAATTTGTTCGTGTTTTTCAATGCTCAGGTTGTTGTTGTTTTTCAATGTTGAGGTTCTTGTTGAAGTTGTTGGTGTTTTTCAATGTTGAGGTTGTTGTAGTTTTTCAATGTTGAGGTTGTTGTTGAATGTGTTGATGTTTTTCAATGTTGAGGTTGTTGTTGTTTTTCAATGTTGAGGTTGTTGCTGAATTTGTTGGTGTTTTTCAATGTTGAGGTTGTTGTTGAATTTGTTCGTGTTTTTCAACGCTGAGGTTGTTGTTGTTTTTCAATGTTGAGGTTGTTGTTGAATTTGTTGGTGTTTCTCAATGTTGAGGATGTTGTTGTTTTTCAATGTTGAAGTTGTTGTTGTATTTGTTGGTGGTTTTCAATGTTGAGGTTTTTGTAGTTTTTCAATGTTGAGGTTGTTGTTGAATTTGTTGGTGTTTTTCAATGTCGAGGTTGTTGTTGAATTTGTTGGTGTTTTTCAATGTTGAAGTTGTTGTTGAATTTGTTGGTGTTTTTCAATGTTGAGGTTGTTGTTGAATTTGTTGGTGTTTTTCCATGTTGAGGTTGTTGTTGTTTTTCAAAGTTGAGGTTGTTGTTAAATTTGTTGGTGTTTTTCAATGTTGAGGTTGTTGTTGAATTTGTTGGTGTTTTTCAATGTTGAGGTTGTTGTTGCTTTTCAATGTTGAGGTTGTTGTTGAATTTGTTGGTGTTTTTCAATGTTGAGGTTGTTGTTGTTTTTCACTGTTGAGGTTGTTGTTGCTTTTCAATGTTCAGGTTGTTGTTGAATTTGTTGGTGTTTTTCAATGTTGAGGTTGTTGTTGTTTTTCAATGTTGAGGTTGTTGTTGAATTTGTTGGTTATTTTCATTGTCGAGGTTGTTGTTGAATTTGTTGGTGTTTTTCAATGTTGAAGTTGTTGTTGATTTTGTTGGTGTTTTTCAATGTTGAGGTTGTTGTTGAATTTGTTGGTGTTTTTCAATGCTGAGGTTGTTGTTGTCTTTAAATGTTGAAGTTGTTGTTGAATTTGTTGGTGTCTTTCAATTTTGAGGTTGTTGTTGTTTTTCAATGTGGAGGTTGTTGTTGAATTTGTTGGTGTTTTTCCATGTTGAGGTTGTTGTTGTTTTTCAAAGTTGAGGTTGTTGTTAAATTTTTTGTTGTTTTTCAATGTTGAGGTTGTTGTTGAATTTGTTGGTGTTTTTAATTGTTGAGGTTGCTGTTGAATTTGTTGGTGTTTTTCAAAGTTGAGGTTGTTGTTGCTTTTCAATGTTGAGGTTGTTGTTGAATTTGTTTGTGTTTTTCAATGTTGAGGTTGTTGTTGTTTTTCGATGTTGAGGGTGTTGTTGAATTTCTTGGTTATTTTCAATTTCGAGGTTGTTGTTGAATTTGTTGGTGTTTTTCAATATTGAAGTTGTTGAATTTGTTGGTGTTTTTCAATGTTGAGGTTGTTGTTGTTTTTCAATGTTGAGGTTGCTGTTGAATTTGTTGGTGTTTTTCAATGTTGAGGTTGTTGTTGTTTTTCAATGTTGAGGTGGTTGTTGAATTTGTTGGTGTTTTTCAACGTTGACGTTGTTGTTGAATTTGTTCGTGTTTTTCAATGCTCAGGTTGTTGTTGTTTTTCAATGTTGAGGTTCTTGTTGAAGTTGTTGGTGTTTTTCAATGTTGAGGTTGTTGTAGTTTTTCAATGTTGAGGTTGTTGTTGAATGTGTTGATGTTTTTCAATGTTGAGGTTGTTGTTGTTTTTCAATGTTGAGGTTGTTGCTGAATTTGTTGGTGTTTTTCAATGTTGAGGTTGTTGTTGAATTTGTTGGTTTTTTTTCAATGTTGAGGTTGTTGTTGAATTTGTTGGTGTTTTTCAACGTTGAGGTTGTAGTTGAATTTGTTCGTGTTTTTCAATGCTGAGGTTGTTGTTGTTTTTCAATGTTGAGGTTGTTGTTGAATTTGTTGGTGCTTCTCAATGTTGAGGATGTTGTTGTTTTTCAATGTTGAAGTTGTTGTTGTATTTGTTGGTGGTTTTCAATGTTGAGGTTTTTGTAGTTTTTCAATGTTGAGGTTGTTGTTGAATTTGTTGGTGTTTTTCAATGTCGAGGTTGTTGTTGAATTTGTTGGTGTTTTTCAATGTTGAAGTTGTTGTTGAATTTGTTGGTGGTTTTCAATGTTGAGGTTGTTGTTGAATTTGTTGGTGTTTTTCAATGTTGAGGTTGTTGTTGTCTTTAAATGTTGAGGTTGTTGTTGAATTTGTTGTTGTTTTTCAATTTTGAGGTTTTTGTTGTTTTTCAATGTTGAGGTTGTTGTTGAATTTGTTGGTGTTCTTCCATGTTGAGGTTGTTGTTGTTTTTCAAAGTTGAGGTTGTTGTTAAATTTGTTGGTGTTTTTCAATGTTGAGGTTGTTGTTGAATTTGTTGGTGTTTTTCAATGTTGAGGTTGTTGCTGCTTCTCAATGTTGAGGTTGTTGTTGAATTTGTTGGTGTTTTTCAATGTTGAGGTTGTTGGTGTTTCTCACTGTTGAGGTTGTTGTTGCTTTTCAATGTTGAGGTTGTTGTTGAATTTGTTGGTGTTTTTCAATGTTGAGGTTGTTGTTGTTTTTCAATGTTGAGGTTTTTGTTGAATTTGTTGGTTATTTTCAATTTCGAGGTTGTTGTTGAATTTGTTGGTGTTTTTCAATGTTGAAGTTGTTGTTGAATTTGTTGGTGTTTTTCAATGTTGAGGTTGTTGTTGAATTTGTTGGTGTTTTTCAATGCTGAGGTTGTTGTTGTCTTTAAATGTTGAAGTTGTGTTGAATTTGTTGCTGTTTTTCAATTTTGAGGTTGTTGTTGTTTTTCAATGTTGAGGTTGTTGTTGAATTTGTTGGTGTTTTTCCATGTTGAGGTTGTTGTTGTTTTTCAAAGATGAGGTTGTTGTTAAATTTTTTGGTGTTTTTCAATGTTGGGGTTGTTGTTGAATTTGTTGGTGTTTTTAATTGTTGAGGTTGTTGTTGAATTTGTTGGTGTTTTTCAATGTTGAGGTTGTTGTTGCTTTTCAATGTTGAGGTTGTTGTTGAATTTGTTGGTGTTTTTCAATGTTGAGGTTGTTGTTGTTTTTCGATGTTGAGGGTGTTGTTGAATTTCTTGGTTATTTTCAATTTCGAGGTTGTTGTTGAATTTGTTGGTGTTTTTCAATGTTGAAGTTGTTGAATTTGTTGGTGTTTTTCAATGTTGAGGTTGTTGTTGTTTTTCAATGTTGAGGTTGCTGTTGAATTTGTTGGTGTTTTTCAATGTTGAGGTTGTTGTTGTTTTTCAATGTTGAGGTTGTTGTTGAATTTGTTGGTGTTTTTCAACGTTGACGTTGTTGTTGAATTTGTTCGTGTTTTTCAATGCTCAGGTTGTTGTTGTTTTTCAATGTTGAGGTTCTTGTTGAAGTTGTTGGTGTTTTTCAATGTTGAGGTTGTTGTAGTTTTTCAATGTTGAGGTTGTTGTTGAATGTGTTGATGTTTTTCAATGTTGAGGTTGTTGTTGTTTTTCAATGTTGAGGTTGTTGCTGAATTTGTTGGTGTTTTTCAATGTTGAGGTTGTTGTTGAATTTGTTGGTGTTTTTCAATGTTGAGGTTGTTGTTGAACTTGTTGGTGTTTTTCAACGTTGAGGTTGTTGTTGAATTTGTTCGTGTTTTTCAATGCTGAGGTTGTTGTTGTTTTTCAATGTTGAGGTTGTTGTTGAATTTGTTGGTGTTTTTCAATGTTGAGGTTGTTGTTGTTTTTCAATGTTGAGGTTGTTGCTGAATTTGTTGGTGTTTTTCAACGTTGAGGTTGTTGTTGAATTTGTTCGTGTTTTTCAATGTTGAGGTTGTTGTTGTTTTTCAATGTTGAGGTTGTTGTTGTTTTTCAATGTTGAGGTTGTTGTTGAATTTGTTGGTGTTTTTCAACGTTGACGTTGTTGTTGAATTTGTTCGTGTTTTTCAATGCTCAGGTTGTTTGTGTTTTTCAATGTTGAGGTTCTTGTTGAAGTTGTTGGTGTTTTTCAATGTTGAGGTTGTTGTAGTTTTTCAATGTTGAGGTTGTTGTTGAATGTGTTGATGTTTTTCAATGCTGAGGTTGTTGTTGTTTTTCAATGTTGAGGTTGTTGCTGAATTTGTTGGTGTTTTTCAATGTTGAGGTTGTTGTTGAATTTGTTGGTGTTTTTCAATGTTGAGGTTGTTGTTGAATTTGTTAGTGTTTTTCAACGTTGAGGTTGTTGTTGAATTTGTTCGTGTTTTTCAATGCTGAGGTTGTTGTTGTTTTTCAATGTTGAGGTTGTTGTTGAATTTGTTGGTGTTTTTCAATGTTGAGGTTGTTGTTGTTTTTCATGTTGAGGTTGTTGCTGAATTTGTTGGTGTTTTTCAACGTTGAGGTTGTTGTTGAATTTGTTCGTGTTTTTCAATGTTGAGGTTGTTGTTGTTTTGCAAAGTTGAGGTTGTTGTTGTTTTTCAATGTTGAGGTTGTTGTTGAATTTGTTGGTGTTTCTCAATGTTGAGGATGTTGTTGTTTTTCAATGTTGAAGTTGTTGTTGTATTTGTTGGTGGTATTCAATGTTGAGGTTTTTGTAGTTTTTCAATGTTGAGGTTGTTGTTGAATTTGTTGGTGTTTTTCAATGTCGAGGTTGTTGTTGAATTTGTTGGTGTTTTTCAATGTTGAAGTTGTTGTTGAATTTGTTGATGTTTTTCAATGTTGAGGTTGTTGTTGAATTTGTTGGTGTTTTTCAATGTTGAGGTTGTTGTTGAATTTGTTGGTATTTTTCAATGTTGAGGTTTTTGTTGTTTTTCAATGTTGAGGTTGTTGTTGAATTTGTTGGTGTTTTTCAATGTTGAGGTTGTTGTTGAATTTGTTGGTGTTTTTCAATATTGAGGTTGTTGTTGAATTTGTTGGTGTTTTTCAACGTTGAGGTTGTTGTTGAATTTGTTCGTGTTTTTCAATGCTGAGGTTGTTGTTGTTTTTCAATGTTGAGGTTGTTGTTGAATTTGTTGGTGTTTTTCAATGTTGAGGTTGTTGTTGTTTTTCAATGTTGAGGTTGTTGCTGAATTTGTTGGTGTTTTTCAACGTTGCGGTTGTTGTTGAATTTGTTCGTGTTTTTCAATGTTGAGGTTGTTGTTGTTTTTCAATGTTGAGGTTGTTGTTGTTTTTCAATGTTGAGGTTGTTGTTGAATTTGTTGGTGTTTTTCAACGTTGACGTTGTTGTTGAATATGTTCGTGTTTTTCAATGCTCACGTTGTTGTTGTTTTTCAATGTTGAGGTTCTTGTTGAAGTTGTTGGTGTTTTTCAATGTTGAGGTTGTTGTAGTTTTTCAATGTTGAGGTTGTTGTTGAATGTGTTGATGTTTTTCAATGTTGAGGTTCTTCTTGTTTTTCAATGTTGAGGTTGTTGCTGAATTTGTTGGTGTTTTTCAAGGTTGAGGTTGTTGTTGAATTTGTTGGTTTTTTACAATGTTGAGGTTGTTGTTGAATTTGTTGGTGTTTTTCAACGTTGAGGTTGTTGTTGAATTTGTTCGTGTTTTTCAATGCTGAGGTTGCTGTTGTTTTTCAATGTTGAGGTTGTTGTTGAATTTGTTGGTGTTTTTCAATGTTGAGGTTGTTGTTTTTCAATGTTGAGGTTGTTGCTGAATTTGTTGGTGTTTTTCAACGTTGAGGTTGTTGTTGAATTTGTTCGTGTTTTTCAATGTTGAGGTTGTTGTTGTTTTTCAATGTTGAGGTTGTTGTTGTTTTTCAATGTTGAGGTTGTTGTTGAATTTGTTGGTGTTTCTCAATGTTGAGGATGTTGTTGTTTTTCAATGTTGAAGTTGTTGTTGTATTTGTTGGTGGTTTTCAATGTTGAGGTTTTTGTAGTTTTTCAATGTTGAGGTTGTTGTTGAATTTGTTGGTGTTTTTCAATGTCGAGGTTGTTGTTGAATTTGTTGGTGTTTTTCAATGTTGTAGTTGTTGTTGAATTTGTTGGTGTTTTTCAATGTTGAGGTTGTTGTTGAATTTGTTGGTGTTTTTCAATGTTGAGGTTGTTGTTGTCTTTAAATGTTGAGGTTGTTGTTGAATTTGTTGTTGTTTTTCAATTTTGAGGTTGTTGTTGTTTTTCAATGTTGAGGTTGTTGTTGAATTTGTTGGTGTTTTTCCATGTTGAGGATGTTGTTGTTTTTCAAAGTTGAGGTTGTTGTTAAATTTGTTGGTGTTTTTCAATGTTGAGGTTGTTGTTGAATTTGTTGGTGTTTTTCAATGTTGAGGTTGTTGTTGCTTTTCAATGTTGAGGTTGTTGTTGAATTTGTTGGTGTTTTTCAATGTTGAGGTTGTTGTTGTTTTTCACTGTTGAGGTTGTTGTTGCTTTTCAATGTTGAGGTTGTTGTTGAATTTGTTGGTGTTTTTCAATGTTGAGGTTGTTGTTGTTTTTCAATGTTGAGGTTGTTGTTGAATTTGTTGGTTATTTTCAATTTCGAGGTTGTTGTTGAATTTGTTGGTGTTTTTCAATGTTGAAGTTGTTGTTGAATTTGTTGGTGTTTTTCAATGCTGAGGTTGTTGTTGTCTTTAAATGTTGAAGTTGTTGTTGAATTTGTTGGTGTTTTTCAATTTTGAGGTTGTTGTTGTTTTTCAATGTTGAGGTTGTTGTTGAATTTGTTGGTGTTTTTCCATGTTGAGGTTGTTGTTGTTTTTCAAAGTTGAGGTTGTTGTTAAATTTTTTGGTGTTTTTCAATGTTGAGGTTGTTGTTGAATTTGTTGGTGTTTTTAATTGTTGAGGTTGTTGTTGAATTTGTTGGTGTTTTTCAATGTTGAGGTTGTTGTTGCTTTTCAATGTTGAGGTTGTTGTTGAATTTGTTGGTGTTTTTCAATGTTGAGGTTGTTGTTGTTTTTCGATGTTGAGGGTGTTGTTGAATTTCTTGGTTATTTTCAATTTCGAGGTTGTTGTTGAATTTGTTGGTGTTTTTCAATGTTGAAGTTGTTGAATTTGTTGGTGTTTTTCAATGTTGAGGTTGTTGTTGTTTTTCAATGTTGAGGTTGCTGTTGAATTTGTTGGTGTTTTTCAATGTTGAGGTTGTTGTTGTTTTTCAATGTTGAGGTTGTTGTTGAATTTGTTGGTGTTTTTCAACGTTGACGTTGTTGTTGAATTTGTTCGTGTTTTTCAATGCTCAGGTTGTTGTTGTTTTTCAATGTTGAGGTTCTTGTTGAAGTTGTTGGTGTTTTTCAATGTTGAGGTTGTTGTAGTTTTTCAATGTTGAGGTTGTTGTTGAATGTGTTGATGTTTTTCAATGTTGAGGTTGTTGTTGTTTTTCAATGTTGAGGTTGTTGCTGAATTTGTTGGTGTTTTTCAATGTTGAGGTTGTTGTTGAATTTGTTGGTGTTTTTCAATGTTGAGGTTGTTGTTGAATTTGTTGGTGTTTTTCAACGTTGAGGTTGTTGTTGAATTTGTTCGTGTTTTTCAATGCTGAGGTTGTTGTTGTTTTTCAATGTTGAGGTTGTTGTTGAATTTGTTGGTGTTTTTCAATGTTGAGGTTGTTGTTGTTTTTCAATGTTGAGGTTGTTGCTGAATTTGTTGGTGTTTTTCAACGTTGAGGTTGTTGTTGAATTTGTTCGTGTTTTTCAATGTTGAGGTTGTTGTTGTTTTTCAATGTTGAGGTTGTTGTTGTTTTTCAATGTTGAGGTTGTTGTTGAATTTGTTGGTGTTTTTCAACGTTGACGTTGCTGTTGTATTTGTTGGTGGTATTCAATGTTGAGGTTTTTGTAGTTTTTCAATGTTGAGGTTGTTGTTGAATTTGTTGGTGTTTTTCAATGTCGAGGTTGTTGTTGAATTTGTTGGTGTTTTTCAATGTTGAAGTTGTTGTTGAATTTGTTGGTGTTTTTCAATGTTGAGGTTGTTGTTGAATTTGTTGGTGTTTTTCAATGTTGAGGTTGTTGTTGAATTTGTTGGTATTTTTCAATGTTGAGGTTTTTGTTGTTTTTCAATGTTGAGGTTGTTGTTGAATTTGTTGGTGTTTTTCAATGTTGAGGTTGTTGTTGAATTTGTTGGTGTTTTTCAATATTGAGGTTGTTGTTGAATTTGTTGGTGTTTTTCAACGTTGAGGTTGTTGTTGAATTTGTTCGTGTTTTTCAATGCTGAGGTTGTTGTTGTTTTTCAATGTTGAGGTTGTTGTTGAATTTGTTGGTGTTTTTCAATGTTGAGGTTGTTGTTGTTTTTCAATGTTGAGGTTGTTGCTGAATTTGTTGGTGTTTTTCAACGTTGAGGTTGTTGTTGAATTTGTTCGTGTTTTTCAATGTTGAGGTTGTTGTTGTTTTTCAATGTTGAGGTTGTTGTTGTTTTTCAATGTTGAGGTTGTTGTTGAATTTGTTGGTGTTTTTCAACGTTGACGTTGTTGTTGAATATGTTCGTGTTTTTCAATGCTCAGGTTGTTGTTGTTTTTCAATGTTGAGGTTCTTGTTGAAGTTGTTGGTGTTTTTCAATGTTGAGGTTGTTGTGGTTTTTCAGTGTTGAGGTTGTTGTTGAATGTGTTGATGTTTTTCAATGTTGAGGTTCTTGTTGTTTTTCAATGTTGAGGTTGTTGCTGAATTTGTTGGTGTTTTTCAAGGTTGAGGTTGTTGTTGAATTTGTTGGTTTTTTTCAATGTTGAGGTTGTTGTTGAATTTGTTGTTGTTTTTCAACGTTGAGGTTGTTGTTGAATTTGTTCTTGTTTTTCAATGCTGAGGTTGTTGTTGTTTTTCAATGTTGAGGTTGTTGTTGAATTTGTTGGTGTTTTTCAATGTTGAGGTTGTTGTTTTTCAATGTTGAGGTTGTTGCTGAATTTGTTGGTGTTTTTCAACGTTGAGGTTGTTGTTGAATTTGTTCGTGTTTTTCAATGTTGAGGTTGTTGTTGTTTTTCAATGTTGAGGTTGTTGTTGTTTTTCAATGTTGAGGTTGTTGTTGAATTTGTTGGTGTTTCTCAATGTTGAGGATGTTGTTGTTTTTCAATGTTGAAGTTGTTGTTGTATTTGTTGGTGGTTTTCAATGTTGAGGTTTTTGTAGTTTTTCAATGTTGAGGTTGTTGTTGAATTTGTTGGTGTTTTTCAATGTCGAGGTTGTTGTTGAATTTGTTGGTGTTTTTCAATGTTGAAGTTGTTGTTGAATTTGTTGGTGTTTTTCAATGTTGAGGTTGTTGTTGAATTTGTTGGTGTTTTTCAATGTTGAGGTTGTTGTTGTCTTTAAATGTTGAGGTTGTTGTTGAATTTGTTGTTGTTTTTCAATTTTGAGGTTGTTGTTGTTTTTCAATGTTGAGGTTGTTGTTGAATTTGTTGGTGTTTTTCCATGTTGAGGATGTTGTTGTCTTTCAAAGTTGAGGTTGTTGTTAAATTTGTTGGTGTTTTTCAATGTTGAGGTTGTTGTTGAATTTGTTGGTGTTTTTCAATGTTGAGGTTGTTGTTGCTTTTCAATGTTGAGGTTGTTGTTGAATTTGTTGGTGTTTTTCAATGTTGAGGTTGTTGTTGTTTTTCACTGTTGAGGTTGTTGTTGCTTTTCAATGTTGAGGTTGTTGTTGAATTTGTTGGTGTTTTTCAATGTTGAGGTTGTTGTTGTTTTTCAATGTTGAGGTTGTTGTTGAATTTGTTGGTTATTTTCAATTTCGAGGTTGTTGTTGAATTTGTTGGTGTTTTTCAATGTTGAAGTTGTTGTTGAATTTGTTGGTGTTTTTCAATGTTGAGGTAGTTGTTGAATTTGTTGGTGTTTTTCAATGCTGAGGTTGTTGTTGTCTTTAAATGTTGAAGTTGTTGTTGAATTTGTTGGTGTTTTTCAATTTTGAGGTTGTTGTTGTTTTTCAATGTTGAGGTTGTTGTTGAATTTGTTGCTGTTTTTCCATGTTGAGGTTGTTGTTGTTTTTCAAAGTTGAGGTTGTTGTTAAATTTTTTGGTGTTTTTCAATGTTGAGGTTGTTGTTGAATTTGTTGGTGTTTTTAATTGTTGAGGTTGTTGTTGAATTTGTTGGTGTTTTTCAATGTTGAGGTTGTTGTTGCTTTTCAATGTTGAGGTTGTTGTTGAATTTGTTGGTGTTTTTCAATGTTGAGGTTGTTGTTGTTTTTCGATGTTGAGGGTGTTGTTGAATTTCTTGGTTATTTTCAATTTCGAGGTTGTTGTTGAATTTGTTGGTGTTTTTCAATGTTGAAGTTGTTGAATTTGTTGGTGTTTTTCAATGTTGAGGTTGTTGTTGTTTTTCAATGTTGAGGTTGCTGTTGAATTTGTTGGTGTTTTTCAATGTTGAGGTTGTTGTTGTTTTTCAATGTTGAGGTTGTTGTTGAATTTGTTGGTGTTTTTCAACGTTGACGTTGTTGTTGAATTTGTTCGTGTTTTTCAATGCTCAGGTTGTTGTTGTTTTTCAATGTTGAGGTTCTTGTTGAAGTTGTTGGTGTTTTTCAATGTTGAGGTTGTTGTAGTTTTTCAATGTTGAGGTTGTTGTTGAATGTGTTGATGTTTTTCAATGTTGAGGTTGTTGTTGTTTTTCAATGTTGAGGTTGTTGCTGAATTTGTTGGTGTTTTTCAATGTTGAGGTTGTTGTTGAATTTGTTGGTGTTTTTCAATGTTGAGGTTGTTGTTGAATTTGTTGGTGTTTTTCAACGTTGAGGTTGTTGTTGAATTTGTTCGTGTTTTTCAATGCTGAGGTTGTTGTTGTTTTTCAATGTTGAGGTTGTTGTTGAATTTGTTGGTGTTTTTCAATGTTGAGGTTGTTGTTGTTTTTCAATGTTGAGGTTGTTGCTGAATTTGTTGGTGTTTTTCAACGTTGAGGTTGTTGTTGAATTTGTTCGTGTTTTTCAATGTTGAGGTTGTTGTTGTTTTTCAATGTTGAGGTTGTTGTTGTTTTTCAATGTTGAGGTTGTTGTTGAATTTGTTGGTGTTTCTCAATGTTGAGGTTGTTGTTGTTTTTCAATGTTGAAGTTGTTGTTGTATTTGTTGGTGGTTTTCAATGTTGAGGTTTTTGTAGTTTTTCAATGTAGAGGTTGTTGTTGAATTTGTTGGTTTTTTTCAATGTCGAGGTTGTTGTTGAATTTGTTGGTGTTTTTCAATGTTGAAGTTGTTGTTGAATTTGTTGGTGTTTTTCAATGTTGAGGTTGTTTTTGAATTTGTTGGTGTTTTTCAATGTTGAGGTTGTTGTTGTCTTTAAATGTTGAGGTTGTTGTTGAATTTGTTGTTGTTTTTCAATTTTGAGGTTGTTGTTGTTTTTCAATGTTGAGGTTGTTGTTGAATTTGTTGGTGTTTTTCCATGTTGAGGTTGTTGTTGTTTTTCAAAGTTGAGGTTGTTGTTAAATTTGTTGGTGTTTTTCAATGTTGAGGTTGTTGTTGAATTTGTTGGTGTTTTTCAATGTTGAGGTTGTTGTTGCTTTTCAATGTTGAGGTTGTTGTTGAATTTGTTGGTGTTTTTCAATGTTGAGGTTGTTGTTGTTTTTCACTGTTGAGGTTGTTGTTGCTTTTCAATGTTGAGGTTGTTGTTGAATTTGTTGGTGTTTTTCAATGTTGAGGTTGTTGTTGTTTTTCAATGTTGAGGTTGTTGTTGAATTTGTTGGTTATTTTCAATTTCGAGGTTGTTGTTGAATTTGTTGGTGTTCTTCATTGTTGAGGTTGTTGTTGAATTTGTTGGTGTTTTTCAATGTTGAGGTTGTTGTTGTTTTTCAATGTTGAGGTTGTTGTTGAATATGTTGGTGTTTTTCAATGTTGAAGTGGCTGTTGAATTTGTTGGTTTTTTTTCAATGTTGAGGTTGTTGTGGTATTTGTTGGTGGTTTTCAATGTTGAGGTTTTTGTAGTTTTTCAATGTTGAGATTGTTGTTGAATTTGTGTGTGTTTTTCAATGTCGAGGTTGTTGTTGAATTTGTTGGTGTTTTTCAATGTTGAAATTGTTGTTGAATTTGTTGGTGTTTTTCAATTTTGAGGTTGTTGTTGAATTTGTTGGTGTTTTTCAATGTTGAGGTTGTTGTTGTCTTTAAATGTTGAGGTTGTTGCTGAATTTGTTGTTGTTTTTCAATTTTGAGGTTGTTGTTGTTTTTCAATGTTGTGGTTGTTGTTGAATTTGTTGGTGTTTTTCCATGTTGAGGTTGTTGTTGTTTTTCAAAGTTGAGGTTGTTGTTAAATTTGTTGGTGTTTTTCAATGTTGAGGTTGTTGTTGAATTTGTTGGTGTTTTTCAATGTTGAGGTTGTTGTTGCTTTTCAATGTTGAGGTTGTTGTTGAATTTGTTGGTGTTTTTCAACGTTGACGTTGTTGTTGAATATGTTCGTGTTTTTCAATGCTCAGGTTGTTGTTGTTTTTCAATGTTGAGGCTCTTGTTGAAGTTGTTGGTGTTTTTCAATGTTGAGGTTGTTGTAGTTTTTCAATGTTGAGGTTGTTGTTGAATGTGTTGATATTTTTCAATGTTGAGGTTGTTGTTGTTTTTCAATGTTGAGGTTGTTGCTGAATTTGTTGGTGTTTTTCAATGTTGAGGTTGTTGTTGAATTTGTTGGTTTTTTTCAATGTTGAGGTTGTTGTTGAATTTGTTGGTGTTTTTCAACGTTGAGGTTGTTGTTGAATTTGTTCGTGTTTTTCAATGCTGAGGTTGTTGTTGTTTTTCAATGTTGAGGTTGTTGTTGAATTTGTTGGTGTTTTTCAATGTTGAGGTTGTTGTTTTTCAATGTTGAGGTTGTTGCTGAATTTGTTGGTGTTTTTCAACGTTGAGGTTGTTGTTGAATTTGTTCGTGTTTTTCAATGTTGAGGTTGTTGTTGTTTTTCAATCTTGAGGTTGTTGTTGTTTTTCAATGTTGAGGTTGTTGTTGAATTTGTTGGTGTTTCTCAATGTTGAGGATGTTGTTGTTTTTCAATGTTGAAGTTGTTGTTGTATTTGTTGGTGGTTTTCAATGTTGAGGTTTTTGTAGTTTTTCAATGTTGAGGTTGTTGTTGAATTTGTTGGTGTTTTTCAATGTCGAGGTTGTTGTTGAATTTGTTGGTGTTTTTCAATGTTGAAGTTGTTGTTGAATTTGTTGGTGTTTTTCAATGTTGAGGTTGTTGTTGAATTTGTTGGTGTTTTTCAATGTTGAGGTTGTTGTTGTCTTTAAATGTTGAGGTTGTTGTTGAATTTATTGTTGTTTTTCAATTTTGAGGTTGTTGTTGTTTTTCAATGTTGAGGTTGTTGTTGAATTTGTTGGTGTTTTTCCATGTTGAGGATGTTGTTGTTTTTCAAAGTTGAGGTTGTTGTTAAATTTGTTGGTGTTTTTCAATGTTGAGGTTGTTGTTGAATTTGTTGGTGTTTTTCAATGTTGAGGTTGTTGTTGTTTTTCAATGTTGAGGTTGTTGTTGAATTTGTTGGTTATTTTCAATTTCGAGGTTGTTGTTGAATTTGTTGGTGTTTTTCAATGTTGAAGTTGTTGTTGAATTTGTTGGTGTTTTTCAATGTTGAGGTTGTTGTTGAATTTGTTGGTGTTTTTCAATGCTGAGGTTGTTGTTGTCTTTAAATGTTGACGTTGTTGTTGAATTTGTTCGTGTTTTTCAATTTTGAGGTTGTTGTTGTTTTTCAATGTTGAGGTTGTTGTTGAATTTGTTGGTGTTTTTCCATGTTGAGGTTGTTGTTGTTTTTCGATGTTGAGGGTGTTGTTGAATTTCTTGGTTATTTTCAATTTCGAGGTTGTTGTTGAATTTGTTGGTGTTTTTCAATGTTGAGGTTGTTGTTGAATTTGTTGGTGTTTTTAATTGTTGAGGTTGTTGTTGAATTTGTTGGTGTTTTTAATTGTTGAGGTTGTTGTTGAATTTGTTGGTGTTTTTCAATGTTGAGGTTGTTGTTGCTTTTCAATGTTGAGGTTGTTGTTGAATTTGTTGGTGTTTTTCAATGTTGAGGTTGTTGTTGTTTTTCGATGTTGAGGGTGTTGTTGAATTTCTTGGTTATTTTCAATTTCGAGGTTGTTGTTGAATTTGTTGGTGTTTTTCAATGTTGAAGTTGTTGAATTTGTTGGTGTTTTTCAATGTTGAGGTTGTTGTTGTTTTTCAATGTTGAGGTTGCTGTTGAATTTGTTGGTGTTTTTCAATGTTGAGGTTGTTGTTGTTTTTCAATGTTGAGGTTGTTGTTGAATTTGTTGGTGTTTTTCAACGTTGACGTTGTTGTTGAATTTGTTCGTGTTTTTCAATGCTCAGGTTGTTGTTGTTTTTCAATGTTGAGGTTCTTGTTGAAGTTGTTGGTGTTTTTCAATGTTCAGGTTGTTGTAGTTTTTCAATGTTGAGGTTGTTGTTGAATGTGTTGATGTTTTTCAATGTTGAGGTTGTTGTTGTTTTTCAATGTTGAGGTTGTTGCTGAATTTGTTGGTGTTTTTCAATGTTGAGGTTGTTGTTGAATTTGTTGGTGTTTTTCAATGTTGAGGTTGTTGTTGAATTTGTTGGTGTTTTTCAACGTTGAGGTTGTTGTTGAATTTGTTCGTGTTTTTCAATGCTGAGGTTGTTGTTGTTTTTCAATGTTGAGGTTGTTGTTGAATTTGTTGGTGTTTTTCAATGTTGAGGTTGTTGTTGTTTTTCAATGTTGAGGTTGTTGCTGAATTTGTTGGTGTTTTTCAACGTTGAGGTTGTTGTTGAATTTGTTCGTGTTTTTCAATGTTGAGGTTGTTGTTGTTTTTCAATGTTGAGGTTGTTGTTGTTTTTCAATGTTGAGGTTGTTGTTGAATTTGTTGGTGTTTCTCAATGTTGAGGTTGTTGTTGTTTTTCAATGTTGAAGTTGTTGTTGTATTTGTTGGTGGTTTTCAATGTTGAGGTTTTTGTAGTTTTTCAATGTTGAGGTTGTTGTTGAATTTGTTGGTTTTTTTCAATGTCGAGGTTGTTGTTGAATTTGTTGGTGTTTTTCAATGTTGAAGTTGTTGTTGAATTTGTTGGTGTTTTTCAATGTTGAGGTTGTTGTTGAATTTGTTGGTGTTTTTCAATGTTGAGGTTGTTGTTGTCTTTAAATGTTGAGGTTGTTGTTGAATTTGTTGTTGTTTTTCAATTTTGAGGTTGTTGTTGTTTTTCAATGTTGAGGTTGTTGTTGAATTTGTTGGTGTTTTTCCATGTTGAGGTTGTTGTTGTTTTTCAAAGTTGAGGTTGTTGTTAAATTTGTTGGTGTTTTTCAATGTTGAGGTTGTTGTTGAATTTGCTGGTGTTTTTCAATGTTGAGGTTGTTGTTGTTTTTCAATGTTGAGGTTGTTGTTGAATTTGTTGGTGTTTTTCAACGTTGAGGTTGTTGTTGAATTTGTTGGTGTTTTTCCATGTTGAGGATGTTGTTGTTTTTCAAAGTTGAGGTTGTTGTTAAATTTGTTGGTGTTTTTCAATGTTGAGGTTGTTGTTGAATTTGTTGGTGTTTTTCAATGTTGAGGTTGTTGTTGCTTTTCAATGTTGAGGTTGTTGTTGAATTTGTTGGTGTTTTTCAATGTTGAGGTTGTTGTTGTTTTTCACTGTTGAGGTTGTTGTTGCTTTTCAATGTCGAGGTTGTTGTTGAATTTGTTGGTGTTTTTCAATGTTGAGGTTGTTGTTGTTTTTCAATGTTGAGGTTGTTGTTGAATTTGTTGGTTATTTTCAATTTCGGGGTTGTTGTTGAATTTGTTGGTGTTTTTCAATGTTGAAGTTGTTGTTGAATTTGTTGGTGTTTTTCAATGTTGAGGTTGTTGTTGAATTTGTTGGTGTTTTTCAATGCTGAGGTTGTTGTTGTCTTTAAATGTTGACGTTGTTGTTGAATTTGTTCGTGTTTTTCAATTTTGAGGTTGTTGTTGTTTTTCAATGTTGAGGTTGTTGTTGAATTTGTTGGTGTTTTTCCATGTTGAGGTTGTTGTTGTTTTTCGATGTTGAGGGTGTTGTTGAATTTCTTGGTTATTTTCAATTTCGAGGTTGTTGTTGAATTTGTTGGTGTTTTTCAATGTTGAGGTTGTTGTTGAATTTGTTGGTGTTTTTAATTGTTGAGGTTGTTGTTGAATTTGTTGGTGTTTTTAATTGTTGAGGTTGTTGTTGAATTTGTTGGTGTTTTTCAATGTTGAGGTTGTTGTTGCTTTTCAATGTTGAGGTTGTTGTTGAATTTGTTGGTGTTTTTCAATGTTGAGGTTGTTGTTGTTTTTCGATGTTGAGGGTGTTGTTGAATTTCTTGGTTATTTTCAATTTCGAGGTTGTTGTTGAATTTGTTGGTGTTTTTCAATGTTGAAGTTGTTGAATTTGTTGGTGTTTTTCAATGTTGAGGTTGTTGTTGTTTTTCAATGTTGAGGTTGCTGTTGAATTTGTTGGTGTTTTTCAATGTTGAGGTTGTTGTTGTTTTTCAATGTTGAGGTTGTTGTTGAATTTGTTGGTGTTTTTCAACGTTGACGTTGTTGTTGAATTTGTTCGTGTTTTTCAATGCTCAGGTTGTTGTTGTTTTTCAATGTTGAGGTTCTTGTTGAAGTTGTTGGTGTTTTTCAATGTTGAGGTTGTTGTAGTTTTTCAATGTTGAGGTTGTTGTTGAATGTGTTGATGTTTTTCAATGTTGAGGTTGTTGTTGTTTTTCAATGTTGAGGTTGTTGCTGAATTTGTTGGTGTTTTTCAATGTTGAGGTTGTTGTTGAATTTGTTGGTGTTTTTCAATGTTGAGGTTGTTGTTGAATTTGTTGGTGTATTTCAACGTTGAGGTTGTTGTTGAATTTGTTCGTGTTTTTCAATGCTGAGGTTGTTGTTGTTTTTCAATGTTCAGGTTGTTGTTGAATTTGTTGGTGTTTTTCAATGTTGAGGTTGTTGTTGTTTTTCAATGTTGAGGTTGTTGCTGAATTTGTTGGTGTTTTTCAACGTTGAGGTTGTTGTTGAATTTGTTTTTGTTTTTCAATGTTGAGGTTGTTGTTGTTTTTCAATGTTGAGGTTGTTGTTGTTTTTCAATGTTGAGGTTGTTGTTGAATTTGTTGGTGTTTCTCAATGTTGAGGTTGTTGTTGTTTTTCAATGTTGAAGTTGTTGTTGTATTTGTTGGTGGTTTTCAATGTTGAGGTTTTTGTAGTTTTTCAATGTTGAGGTTGTTGTTGAATTTGTTGGTTTTTTTCAATGTCGAGGTTGTTGTTGAATTTGTTGGTGTTTTTCAATGTTGAAGTTGTTGTTGAATTTGTTGGTGTTTTTCAACGTTGACGTTGTTGTTGAATTTGTTCGTGTTTTTCAATGCTCAGGTTGTTGTTGTTTTTCAATGTTGAGGTTCTTGTTGAAGTTGTTGGTGTTTTTCAATGTTGAGGTTGTTGTAGTTTTTCAATGTTGAGGTTGTTGTTGAATGTGTTGATGTTTTTCAATGTTGAGGTTGTTGTTGTTTTTCAATGTTGAGGTTGTTGCTGAATTTGTTGGTGTTTTTCAATGTTGAGGTTGTTGTTGAATTTGTTGGTGTTTTTCAATGTTGAGGTTGTTGTTGAATTTGTTGGTGTTTTTCAACGTTGAGGTTGTTGTTGAATTTGTTCGTGTTTTTCAATGCTGAGGTTGTTGTTGTTTTTCAATGTTGAGGTTGTTGTTGAATTTGTTGGTGTTTTTCAATGTTGAGGTTGTTGTTGTTTTTCAATGTTGAGGTTGTTGCTGAATTTGTTGGTGTTTTTCAACGTTGAGGTTGTTGTTGAATTTGTTTTTGTTTTTCAATGTTGAGGTTGTTGTTGTTTTTCAATGTTGAGGTTGTTGTTGAATTTGTTGGTGTTTCTCAATGTTGAGGTTGTTGTTGTTTTTCAATGTTGAAGTTGTTGTTGTATTTGTTGGTGGTTTTCAATGTTGAGGTTTTTGTAGTTTTTCAATGTTGAGGTTGTTGTTGAATTTGTTGGTTTTTTTCAATGTCGAGGTTGTTGTTGAATTTGTTGGTGTTTTTCAATGTTGAAGTTGTTGTTGAATTTGTTGGTGTTTTTCAATGTTGAGGTTGTTGTTGAATTTGTTGGTGTTTTTCAATGTTGAGGTTGTTGTTGTCTTTAAATGTTGAGGTTGTTGTTGAATTTGTTGTTGTTTTTCAATTTTGAGGTTGTTGTTGTTTTTCAATGTTGAGGTTGTTGTTGAATTTGTTGGTGTTTTTCCATGTTGAGGTTGTTGTTGTTTTTCAAAGTTGAGGTTGTTGTTAAATTTGTTGGTGTTTTTCAATGTTGAGGTTGTTGTTGAATTTGTTGGTGTTTTTCAATGTTGAGGTTGTTGTTGCTTTTCAATGTTGAGGTTGTTGTTGTTTTTCACTGTTGAGGTTGTTGTTGCTTTTCAATGTTGAGGTTGTTGTTGAATTTGTTGGTGTTTTTCAATGTTGAGGTTGTTGTTGTTTTTCAATGTTGAGGTTGTTGTTGAATTTGTTGGTTATTTTCAATTTCGAGGTTGTTGTTGAATTTGTTGGTGTTTTTCATTGTTGAGGTTGTTGTTGAATTTGTTGGTGTTTTTCAATGTTGAGGTTGTTGCTGTTTTTCAATGTTGAGGTTGTTGTTGAATTTGTTGGTGTTTTTCAATGTTGAGGTTGTTGTTGTTTTTCAATGTTGAGGCTGTTGATGAATTTGTTGGTGTTTTTCAATTTCGAGGTTGTTGTTGAATATGTTGGTGTTTTTCAATGTTGAAGTGGCTGTTGAATTTGTTGGTGTTTTTCAATGTTGAGGTTGTTGTTGTATTTGTTGGTGGTTTTCAATGTTGAGGTTTTTGTAGTTTTTCAATGTTGAGGTTGTTGTTGAATTTGTCTGTGTTTTTCAATGTCGAGGTTGTTGTTGAATTTGTTGGTGTTTTTCAATGTTGAAATTGTTGTTGAATTTGTTGGTGTTTTTCAATTTTGAGGTTGTTGTTGAATTTGTTGGTGTTTTTCAATGTTGAGGTTGTTGTTGTCTTTAAATGTTGAGGTTGTTGTTGAATTTGTTGTTGTTTTTCAATTTTGAGGTTGTTGTTGTTTTTCAATGTTGAGGTTGTTGTTGAATTTGTTGGTGTTTTTCCATGTTGAGGTTGTTGTTGTTTTTCAACGTTGAGGTTGTTGTTAAATTTGTTGGTGTTTTTCAATGTTGAGGTTGTTGTTGAATTTGTTGGTGTTTTTCAATGTTGAGGTTGTTGTTGCTTTTCAGTGATGAGGTTGTTGTTGAATTTGTTGGTGTTTTTCAATGTTGAGGTTGTTGTTGTTTTTCACTGTTGAGGTTGTTGTTGCTTTTCAATGTTGAGGTTGTTGTTGAATTTGTTGGTGTTTTTCAATGTTGAGGTTGTTGTTCTTTTTCAATGTTGAGGTTGTTGTTGAATTTGTTGGTTATTTTCAATTTCGAGGTTGTTGTTGAATTTGTTGGTGTTTTTCATTGTTGAGGTTGTTGTTGAATTTGTTGGTGTTTTTCCATGTTGAGGTTGTTGTTGTTTTTCAATGTTGAGGTTGTTGTTGAATTTGTTGTTGTTTTTCAATGTTGAGGTTGTTGTTGTTTTTCAATGTTGAGGTTGTTGTTGAATTTGTTGTTGTTTTTCAATGTTGAGGTTGTTGTTGTTTTTCAATGTCGAGGTTGTTGTTGAATATGTTGGTGTTTTTCAATGTTGAAGTTGCTGTTGAATTTGTTGGTGTTTTTCAATGTTGAGGTTGTTGTTGAATTTGTTGGTGTTTTTCAACGTTGAGGTTGTTGTTGAATTTGTTTGTGTTTTTCAATGCTGAGGTTGTTGTTGTTTTTCAATGTTGAGGTTGTTGTTGAATTTGTTGGTGTTTTTCAATGTTGAGGTTGTTGTTGTTTTTCAATGTTGAGGTTGTTGCTGAATTTGTTGGTGTTTTTCAACGTTGAGGTTGTTGTTGAATTTGTTCGTGTTTTTCAATGTTGAGGTTGTTGTTGTTTTTCAATGTTGAGGTTGTTGTTGAATTTGTTGGTGTTTTTCAACGTTGACGTTGTTGTTGAATTTGTTCGTGTTTTTCAATGCTCAGGTTGTTGTTGTTTTTCAATGTTGAGGTTCTTGTTGAAGTTGTTGGTGTTTTTCAATGTTGAGGTTGTTGTAGTTTTTCAATGTTGAGGTTGTTGTTGAATGTGTTGATGTTTTTCAATGTTGAGGTTGTTGTTGTTTTTCAATGTTGAGGTTGTTGCTGAATTTGTTGGTGTTTTTCAATGTTGAGGTTGTTGTTGAATTTGTTGGTGTTTTTCAATGTTGAGGTTGTTGTTGAATTTGTTGGTGTTTTTCAACGTTGAGGTTGTTGTTGAATTTGTTCGTGTTTTTCAATGCTGAGGTTGTTGTTGTTTTTCAATGTTGAGGTTGTTGTTGAATTTGTTGGTGTTTTTCAATGTTGAGGTTGTTGTTGTTTTTCAATGTTGAGGTTGTTGCTGAATTTGTTGGTGTTTTTCAACGTTGAGGATGTTGTTGAATTTGTTCGTGTTTTTCAATGTTGAGGTTGTTGTTGTTTTTCAATGTTGAGGTTGTTGTTGTTTTTCAATGTTGAGGTTGTTGTTGAATTTGTTGGTAATCTCAATGTTGAGGATGTTGTTGTTTTTCAATGTTGAAGTTGTTGTTGTATTTGTTGTTGGTTTTCAATGTTGAGGTTTTTGTAGTTTTTCAATGTTGAGGTTGTTGTTGAATTTGTTGGTGTTTTTCAATGTCGAGGTTGTTGTTGAATTTGTTGGTGTTTTTCAATGTTGAAGTTGTTGTTGAATTTGTTGGTGTTTTTCAATGTTGAGGTTGTTGTTGAATTTGTTGGTGTTTTTCAATGTTGAGGTTGTTGTTGAATTTGTTGGTATTTTTCAATGTTGAGGTTTTTGTTGTTTTTCAATGTTGAGGTTGTTGTTGAATTTGTTGGTGTTTTTCAATGTTGAGGTTGTTGCTGAATTTGTTGGTGTTTTTCAATGTTGAGGTTGTTGTTGAATTTGTTGGTGTTTTTCAATGTTGAGGTTGTTGCTGAATTTGTTGGTGTTTTTCAATGTTGAGGTTGTTGTTGAATTTGTTGGTGTTTTTCAATGTTGAGGTTGTTGTTGAATTTGTTGGTGTTTTTCAACGTTGAGGTTGTTGTTGAATTTGTGTTGATGTTTTTCAATGTTGAGGTTGTTGTTGTTTTTCAATGTTGAGGTTGTTGCTGAATTTGTTGGTGTTTTTCAATGTTGAGGTTGTTGTTGAATTTGTTGGTGTTTTTCAATGTTGAGGTTGTTGTTGAATTTGTTGGTGTTTTTCAACGTTGAGGTTGTTGTTGAATTTGTTGGTGTTTTTCAATGCTGAGGTTGTTGTTGTTTTTCAATGTTGAGGTTGTTGTTGAATTTGTTGGTGTTTTTCAATGTTGAGGTTGTTGTTGTTTTTCAATGTTGAGGTTGTTGCTGAATTTGTTGGTGTTTTTCAACGTTGAGGTTGTTGTTGAATTTGTTCGTGTTTTTCAATGCTGAGGTTGTTGTTGTTTTTCAATGTTGAGGTTGTTGTTGAATTTGTTGGTGTTTTTCAATGTTGAGGTTGTTGTTGTTTTTCAATGTTGAGGTTGTTGCTGAATTTCTTGGTGTTTTTCAACGTTGAGGTTGTTGTTGAATTTGTTCGTGTTTTTCAATGTTGAGGGTTGTTGTTGTTTTTCAATGTTGAGGTTGTTGTTGTTTTTCAATGTTGAGGTTGTTGTTGATTTTGTTGGTGTTTTTCAACGTTGACGTTGTTGTTGAATTTGTTCGTGTTTTTCAATGCTCAGGTTGTTGTTGTTTTTCAATGTTGAGGTTCTTGTTGAAGTTGTTGGTGTTTTTCAATGTTGAGGTTGTTGTAGTTTTTCAATGTTGAGGTTGTTGTTGAATGTGTTGATGTTTTTCAATGTTGAGGTTCTTGTTGTTTTTCAATGTTGAGGTTGTTGCTGAATTTGTTGGTGTTTTTCAATGTTGAGGTTGTTGTTGAATTTGTTGGTGTTTTTCAATGTTGAGGTTGTTGTTGAATTTGTTGGTGTTTTTCAACGTTGAGGTTGTTGTTGAATTTGTTGGTGTTATTCAATGCTGAGGTTGTTGTTGTTTTTCAATGTTGAGGTTGTTGTTGAATTTGTTGGTGTTTTTCAATGTTGAGGTTGTTGTTGTTTTTCAATGTTGAGGTTGTTGCTGAATTTGTTGGTGTTTTTCAACGTTGAGGTTGTTGTTGAATTTGTTCGTGTTTTTCAATGTTGAGGTTGTTGTTGTTTTTCAATGTTGAGGTTGTTGTTGTTTTTCAATGTTGAAGTTGTTGTTGTATTTGTTGGTGGTTTTCAATGTTGAGGTTTTTGTAGTTTTTCAATGTTGAGGTTGTTGTTGAATTTGTTGGTGTTTTTCAATGTCGAGGTTGTTGTTGAATTTGTTGGTGTTTTTCAATGTTGAAGTTGTTGTTGAATTTGTTGGTGTTTTTCAATGTTGAGGTTGTTGTTGAATTTGTTGGTGTTTTTCAATGTTGAGGTTGTTGTTGTCTTTAAATGTTGAGGTTGTTGTTGAATTTATTGTTGTTTTTCAATTTTGAGGTTGTTGTTGTTTTTCAATGTTGAGGTTGTTGTTGAATTTGTTGGTGTTTTTCCATGTTGAGGATGTTGTTGTTTTTCAAAGTTGAGGTTGTTGTTAAATTTGTTGGTGTTTTTCAATGTTGAGGTTGTTGTTGAATTTGTTGGTGTTTTTCAATGTTGAGGTTGTTGTTGCTTTTCAATGTTGAGGTTGTTGTTGAATTTGTTGGTGTTTTTCAATGTTGAGGTTGTTGTTGTTTTTCACTGTTGAGGTTGTTGTTGCTTTTCAATGTTGAGGTTGTTGTTGAATTTGTTGGTGTTTTTCAATGTTGAGGTTGTTGTTGTTTTTCAATGTTGAGGTTGTTGTTGAATTTGTTGGTTATTTTCAATTTCGAGGTTGTTGTTGAATTTGTTGGTGTTTTTCAATGTTGAAGTTGTTGTTGAATTTGTTGGTGTTTTTCAATGTTGAGGTTGTTGTTGAATTTGTTGGTGTTTTTCAATGCTGAGGTTGTTTTTGTCTTAAAATGTTGAAGTTGTTGTTGAATTTGTTGGTGTTTTTCAATTTTGAGGTTGTTGTTGTTTTTCAATGTTGAGGTTGCTGTTGAATTTGTTGTTGTTTTTCAATGTTGAGGTTGTTGTTGTTTTTCAATTTCGAGGTTGTTGTTGAATATGTTGGTGTTTTTCAATGTTGAAGTTGCTGTTGAATTTGTTGGTGTTTTTCAATGTTGAGGTTGTTGTTGAATTTGTTGGTGTTTTTCAACGTTGAGGTTGTTGTTGAATTTGTTTGTGTTTTTCAATGCTGAGGTTGTTGTTGTTTTTCAATGTTGAGGTTGTTGTTGAATTTGTTGGTGTTTTTCAATGTTGAGGTTGTTGTTGTTTTTCAATGTTGAGGTTGTTGCTGAATTTGTTGGTGTTTTTCAACGTTGAGGTTGTTGTTGAATTTGTTCGTGTTTTTCAATGTTGAGGTTGTTGTTGTTTTTCAATGTTGAGGTTGTTGTTGAATTTGTTGGTGTTTTTCAACGTTGACGTTGTTGTTGAATTTGTTCGTGTTTTTCAATGCTCAGGTTGTTGTTGTTTTTCAATGTTGAGGTTCTTGTTGAAGTTGTTGGTGTTTTTCAATGTTGAGGTTGTTGTAGTTTTTCAATGTTGAGGTTGTTGTTGAATGTGTTGATGTTTTTCAATGTTGAGGTTGTTGTTGTTTTTCAATGTTGAGGTTGTTGCTGAATTTGTTGGTGTTTTTCAATGTTGAGGTTGTTGTTGAATTTGTTGGTGTTTTTCAATGTTGAGGTTGTTGTTGAATTTGTTGGTGTTTTTCAACGTTGAGGTTGTTGTTGAATTTGTTCGTGTTTTTCAATGCTGAGGTTGTTGTTGTTTTTCAATGTTGAGGTTGTTGTTGAATTTGTTGGTGTTTTTCAATGTTGAGGTTGTTGTTCTTTTTCAATGTTGAGGTTGTTGCTGAATTTGTTGGTGTTTTTCAACGTTGAGGTTGTTGTTGAATTTGTTCGTGTTTTTCAATGTTGAGGTTGTTGTTGTTTTTCAATGTTGAGGTTGTTGTTGTTTTTCAATGTTGAGGTTGTTGTTGAATTTGTTGGTAATCTCAATGTTGAGGATGTTGTTGTTTTTCAATGTTGAAGTTGTTGTTGTATTTGTTGGTGGTTTTCAATGTTGAGGTTTTTGTAGTTTTTCAATGTTGAGGTTGTTGTTGAATTTGTTGGTGTTTTTCAATGTCGAGGTTGTTGTTGAATTTGTTGGTGTTTTTCAATGTTGAAGTTGTTGTTGAATTTGTTGGTGTTTTTCAATGTTGAGGTTGTTGTTGAATTTGTTGGTGTTTTTCAATGTTGAGGTTGTTGTTGAATTTGTTGGTATTTTTCAATGTTGAGGTTTTTGTTGTTTTTCAATGTTGAGGTTGTTGTTGAATTTGTTGGTGTTTTTCAATGTTGAGGTTGTTGTTGAATTTGTTGGTGTTTTTCAATGTTGAGGTTGTTGTTGAATTTGTTGGTGTTTTTCAACGTTGAGGTTGTTGTTGAATTTGTTCGTGTTTTTCAATGCTGAGGTTGTTGTTGTTTTTCAATGTTGAGGTTGTTGTTGAATTTGTTGGTGTTTTTCAATGTTGAGGTTGTTGTTGTTTTTCAATGTTGAGGTTGTTGCTGAATTTCTTGGTGTTTTTCAACGTTGAGGTTGTTGTTGAATTTGTTCGTGTTTTTCAATGTTGAGGGTTGTTGTTGTTTTTCAATGTTGAGGTTGTTGTTGTTTTTCAATGTTGAGGTTGTTGTTGATTTTGTTGGTGTTTTTCAACGTTGACGTTGTTGTTGAATTTGTTCGTGTTTTTCAATGCTCAGGTTGTTGTTGTTTTTCAATGTTGAGGTTCTTGTTGAAGTTGTTGGTGTTTTTCAATGTTGAGGTTGTTGTAGTTTTTCAATGTTGAGGTTGTTGTTGAATGTGTTGATGTTTTTCAATGTTGAGGTTGTTGTTGTTTTTCAATGTTGAGGTTGTTGCTGAATTTGTTGGTGTTTTTCAATGTTGAGGTTGTTGTTGAATTTGTTGGTGTTTTTCAATGTTGAGGTTGTTGTTGAATTTGTTGGTGTTTTTCAACGTTGAGGTTGTTGTTGAATTTGTTCGTGTTTTTCAATGCTGAGGTTGTTGTTGTTTTTCAATGTTGAGGTTGTTGTTGAATTTGTTGGTGTTTTTCAATGTTGAGGTTGTTGTTGTTTTTCAATGGTGAGGTTGTTGCTGAATTTGTTGGTGTTTTTCAACGTTGAGGTTGTTGTTGAATTTGTTCGTGTTTTTCAATTTTGAGGTTGTTGTTGTTTTTCAATGTTGAGGTTGTTGTTGTTTTTCAATGTTGAAGTTGTTGTTGTATTTGTTGGTGGTTTTCAATGTTGAGGTTTTTGTAGTTTTTCAATGTTGAGGTTGTTGTTGAATTTGTTGGTGTTTTTCAATGTCGAGGTTGTTGTTGAATTTGTTGGTGTTTTTCAATGTTGAAGTTGTTGTTGAATTTGTTGGTGTTTTTCAATGTTGAGGTTGTTGTTGAATTTGTTGGTGTTTTTCAATGTTGAGGTTGTTGTTCTCTTTAAATGTTGAGGTTGTTGTTGAATTTATTGTTGTTTTTCAATTTTGAGGTTGTTGTTGTTTTTCAATGTTGAGGTTGTTGTTGAATTTGTTGGTGTTTTTCAATGTTGAGGTTGTTGCTGAATTTGTTGGTGTTTTTCAATGTTGAGGTTGTTGTTGAATTTGTTGGTGTTTTTCAATGTTGAGGTTGTTGTTGAATTTGTTGGTGTTTTTCAACGTTGAGGTTGTTGTTGAATTTGTGTTGATGTTTTTCAATGTTGAGGTTGTTGTTGTTTTTCAATGTTGAGGTTGTTGCTGAATTTGTTGGTGTTTTTCAATGTTGAGGTTGTTGTTGAATTTGTTGGTGTTTTTCAATGTTGAGGTTGTTGTTGAATTTGTTGGTGTTTTTCAACGTTGAGGTTGTTGTTGAATTTGTTGGTGTTTTTCAATGCTGAGGTTGTTGTTGTTTTTCAATGTTGAGGTTGTTGTTGAATTTGTTGGTGTTTTTCAATGTTGAGGTTGTTGTTGTTTTTCAATGTTGAGGTTGTTGCTGAATTTGTTGGTGTTTTTCAACGTTGAGGTTGTTGTTGAATTTGTTCGTGTTTTTCAATGCTGAGGTTGTTGTTGTTTTTCAATGTTGAGGTTGTTGTTGAATTTGTTGGTGTTTTTCAATGTTGAGGTTGTTGTTGTTTTTCAATGTTGAGGTTGTTGCTGAATTTCTTGGTGTTTTTCAACGTTGAGGTTGTTGTTGAATTTGTTCGTGTTTTTCAATGTTGAGGGTTGTTGTTGTTTTTCAATGTTGAGGTTGTTGTTGTTTTTCAATGTTGAGGTTGTTGTTGATTTTGTTGGTGTTTTTCAACGTTGACGTTGTTGTTGAATTTGTTCGTGTTTTTCAATGCTCAGGTTGTTGTTGTTTTTCAATGTTGAGGTTCTTGTTGAAGTTGTTGGTGTTTTTCAATGTTGAGGTTGTTGTAGTTTTTCAATGTTGAGGTTGTTGTTGAATGTGTTGATGTTTTTCAATGTTGAGGTTCTTGTTGTTTTTCAATGTTGAGGTTGTTGCTGAATTTGTTGGTGTTTTTCAATGTTGAGGTTGTTGTTGAATTTGTTGGTGTTTTTCAATGTTGAGGTTGTTGTTGAATTTGTTGGTGTTTTTCAACGTTGAGGTTGTTGTTGAATTTGTTGGTGTTATTCAATGCTGAGGTTGTTGTTGTTTTTCAATGTTGAGGTTGTTGTTGAATTTGTTGGTGTTTTTCAATGTTGAGGTTGTTGTTGTTTTTCAATGTTGAGGTTGTTGCTGAATTTGTTGGTGTTTTTCAACGTTGAGGTTGTTGTTGAATTTGTTCGTGTTTTTCAATGTTGAGGTTGTTGTTGTTTTTCAATGTTGAGGTTGTTGTTGTTTTTCAATGTTGAAGTTGTTGTTGTATTTGTTGGTGGTTTTCAATGTTGAGGTTTTTGTAGTTTTTCAATGTTGAGGTTGTTGTTGAATTTGTTGGTGTTTTTCAATGTCGAGGTTGTTGTTGAATTTGTTGGTGTTTTTCAATGTTGAAGTTGTTGTTGAATTTGTTGGTGTTTTTCAATGTTGAGGTTGTTGTTGAATTTGTTGGTGTTTTTCAATGTTGAGGTTGTTGTTGTCTTTAAATGTTGAGGTTGTTGTTGAATTTATTGTTGTTTTTCAATTTTGAGGTTGTTGTTGTTTTTCAATGTTGAGGTTGTTGTTGAATTTGTTGGTGTTTTTCCATGTTGAGGATGTTGTTGTTTTTCAAAGTTGAGGTTGTTGTTAAATTTGTTGGTGTTTTTCAATGTTGAGGTTGTTGTTGAATTTGTTGGTGTTTTTCAATGTTGAGGTTGTTGTTGCTTTTCAATGTTGAGGTTGTTGTTGAATTTGTTGGTGTTTTTCAATGTTGAGGTTGTTGTTGTTTTTCACTGTTGAGGTTGTTGTTGCTTTTCAATGTTGAGGTTGTTGTTGAATTTGTTGGTGTTTTTCAATGTTGAGGTTGTTGTTGTTTTTCAATGTTGAGGTTGTTGTTGAATTTGTTGGTTATTTTCAATTTCGAGGTTGTTGTTGAATTTGTTGGTGTTTTTCAATGTTGAAGTTGTTGTTGAATTTGTTGGTGTTTTTCAATGTTGAGGTTGTTGTTGAATTTGTTGGTGTTTTTCAATGCTGAGGTTGTTTTTGTCTTAAAATGTTGAAGTTGTTGTTGAATTTGTTGGTGTTTTTCAATTTTGAGGTTGTTGTTGTTTTTCAATGTTGAGGTTGCTGTTGAATTTGTTGTTGTTTTTCAATGTTGAGGTTGTTGTTGTTTTTCAATTTCGAGGTTGTTGTTGAATATGTTGGTGTTTTTCAATGTTGAAGTTGCTGTTGAATTTGTTGGTGTTTTTCAATGTTGAGGTTGTTGTTGAATTTGTTGGTGTTTTTCAACGTTGAGGTTGTTGTTGAATTTGTTTGTGTTTTTCAATGCTGAGGTTGTTGTTGTTTTTCAATGTTGAGGTTGTTGTTGAATTTGTTGGTGTTTTTCAATGTTGAGGTTGTTGTTGTTTTTCAATGTTGAGGTTGTTGCTGAATTTGTTGGTGTTTTTCAACGTTGAGGTTGTTGTTGAATTTGTTCGTGTTTTTCAATGTTGAGGTTGTTGTTGTTTTTCAATGTTGAGGTTGTTGTTGAATTTGTTGGTGTTTTTCAACGTTGACGTTGTTGTTGAATTTGTTCGTGTTTTTCAATGCTCAGGTTGTTGTTGTTTTTCAATGTTGAGGTTCTTGTTGAAGTTGTTGGTGTTTTTCAATGTTGAGGTTGTTGTAGTTTTTCAATGTTGAGGTTGTTGTTGAATGTGTTGATGTTTTTCAATGTTGAGGTTGTTGTTGTTTTTCAATGTTGAGGTTGTTGCTGAATTTGTTGGTGTTTTTCAATGTTGAGGTTGTTGTTGAATTTGTTGGTGTTTTTCAATGTTGAGGTTGTTGTTGAATTTGTTGGTGTTTTTCAACGTTGAGGTTGTTGTTGAATTTGTTCGTGTTTTTCAATGCTGAGGTTGTTGTTGTTTTTCAATGTTGAGGTTGTTGTTGAATTTGTTGGTGTTTTTCAATGTTGAGGTTGTTGTTCTTTTTCAATGTTGAGGTTGTTGCTGAATTTGTTGGTGTTTTTCAACGTTGAGGTTGTTGTTGAATTTGTTCGTGTTTTTCAATGTTGAGGTTGTTGTTGTTTTTCAATGTTGAGGTTGTTGTTGTTTTTCAATGTTGAGGTTGTTGTTGAATTTGTTGGTAATCTCAATGTTGAGGATGTTGTTGTTTTTCAATGTTGAAGTTGTTGTTGTATTTGTTGGTGGTTTTCAATGTTGAGGTTTTTGTAGTTTTTCAATGTTGAGGTTGTTGTTGAATTTGTTGGTGTTTTTCAATGTCGAGGTTGTTGTTGAATTTGTTGGTGTTTTTCAATGTTGAAGTTGTTGTTGAATTTGTTGGTGTTTTTCAATGTTGAGGTTGTTGTTGAATTTGTTGGTGTTTTTCAATGTTGAGGTTGTTGTTGAATTTGTTGGTATTTTTCAATGTTGAGGTTTTTGTTGTTTTTCAATGTTGAGGTTGTTGTTGAATTTGTTGGTGTTTTTCAATGTTGAGGTTGTTGTTGAATTTGTTGGTGTTTTTCAATGTTGAGGTTGTTGTTGAATTTGTTGGTGTTTTTCAACGTTGAGGTTGTTGTTGAATTTGTTCGTGTTTTTCAATGCTGAGGTTGTTGTTGTTTTTCAATGTTGAGGTTGTTGTTGAATTTGTTGGTGTTTTTCAATGTTGAGGTTGTTGTTGTTTTTCAATGTTGAGGTTGTTGCTGAATTTCTTGGTGTTTTTCAACGTTGAGGTTGTTGTTGAATTTGTTCGTGTTTTTCAATGTTGAGGGTTGTTGTTGTTTTTCAATGTTGAGGTTGTTGTTGTTTTTCAATGTTGAGGTTGTTGTTGATTTTGTTGGTGTTTTTCAACGTTGACGTTGTTGTTGAATTTGTTCGTGTTTTTCAATGCTCAGGTTGTTGTTGTTTTTCAATGTTGAGGTTCTTGTTGAAGTTGTTGGTGTTTTTCAATGTTGAGGTTGTTGTAGTTTTTCAATGTTGAGGTTGTTGTTGAATGTGTTGATGTTTTTCAATGTTGAGGTTGTTGTTGTTTTTCAATTTCGAGGTTGTTGCTGAATTTGTTGGTGTTTTTCAATGTTGAGGTTGTTGTTGAATTTGTTGGTGTTTTTCAATGTTGAGGTTGTTGTTGAATTTGTTGGTGTTTTTCAACGTTGAGGTTGTTGTTGAATTTGTTCGTGTTTTTCAATGCTGAGGTTGTTGTTGTTTTTCAATGTTGAGGTTGTTGTTGAATTTGTTGGTGTTTTTCAATGTTGAGGTTGTTGTTGTTTTTCAATGGTGAGGTTGTTGCTGAATTTGTTGGTGTTTTTCAACGTTGAGGTTGTTGTTGAATTTGTTCG
Source organism: Isurus oxyrinchus (assembly GCA_026770705.1). NCBI lineage: Eukaryota > Metazoa > Chordata > Chondrichthyes > Lamniformes > Lamnidae > Isurus > Isurus oxyrinchus. The sequence continues at coordinate 618,028 of JANJGN010000305.1, read as the reverse complement.
TGTTTTTCAATTTTGAGGTTGTTGTTGTTTTTCAATGTTGAGGTTGTTGTTGTTTTTCAATGTTGAAGTTGTTGTTGTATTTGTTGGTGGTTTTCAATGTTGAGGTTTTTGTAGTTTTTCAATGTTGAGGTTGTTGTTGAATTTGTTGGTGTTTTTCAATGTCGAGGTTGTTGTTGAATTTGTTGGTGTTTTTCAATGTTGAAGTTGTTGTTGAATTTGTTGGTGTTTTTCAATGTTGAGGTTGTTGTTGAATTTGTTGGTGTTTTTCAATGTTGAGGTTGTTGTTCTCTTTAAATGTTGAGGTTGTTGTTGAATTTATTGTTGTTTTTCAATTTTGAGGTTGTTGTTGTTTTTCAATGTTGAGGTTGTTGTTGAATTTGTTGGTGTTTTTCCATGTTGAGGATGTTGTTGTTTTTCAAAGTTGAGGTTGTTGTTAAATTTGTTGGTGTTTTTCAATGTTGAGGTTGTTGTTGAATTTGTTGGTGTTTTTCAATGTTGAGGTTGTTGTTGCTTTTCAATGTTGAGGTTGTTGTTGAATTTGTTGGTGTTTTTCAATGTTGAGGTTGTTGTTGTTTTTCACTGTTGAGGTTGTTGTTGCTTTTCAATGTTGAGGTTGTTGTTGAATTTGTTGGTGTTTTTCAATGTTGAGGTTGTTGTTGTTTTTCAATGTTGAGGTTGTTGTTGAATTTGTTGGTTATTTTCAATTTCGAGGTTGTTGTTGAATTTGTTGGTGTTTTTCAATGTTGAAGTTGTTGTTGAATTTGTTGGTGTTTTTCAATGTTGAGGTTGTTGTTGAATTTGTTGGTGTTTTTCAATGCTGAGGTTGTTTTTGTCTTAAAATGTTGAAGTTGTTGTTGAATTTGTTGGTGTTTTTCAATTTTGAGGTTGTTGTTGTTTTTCAATGTTGAGGTTGCTGTTGAATTTGTTGGTGTTTTTCCATGTTGAGGTTGTTGTTGTTTTTCAAAGTTGAGGTTGTTGTTAAATTTTTTGGTGTTTTTCAATGTTGAGGTTGTTGTTGAATTTGTTGGTGTTTTTAATTGTTGAGGTTGTTGTTGAATTTGTTGGTGTTTTTCAATGTTGAGGTTGTTGTTGTTTTTCAATGTTGAGGATGCTGTTGAATTTGTTGGTGTTTTTCAACGTTGACTTTGTTGTTGAATTTGTTCGTGTTTTTCAATGCTCAGGTTGTTGTTGTTTTTCAATGTTGAGGTTCTTGTTGAAGTTGTTGGTGTTTTTCAATGTTGAGGTTGTTGTAGTTTTTCAATGTTGAGGTTGTTGTTGAATGTGTTGATGTTTTTCAATGTTGAGGTTGTTGTTTTTTTTCAATGTTGAGGTTGTTGCTGAATTTGTTGGTGTTTTTCAATGTTGAGGTTGTTGTTGAATTTGTTGGTGTTTTTAAATGTTGAGGTTGTTGTTGAATTTGTTGGTGTTTTTCAACGTTAAGGTTGTTGTTGAATTTGTTCGTGTTTTTCAATGCTGAGGTTGTTGTTGTTTTTCAATGTTGAGGTTGTTGAATTTGTTGGTGTTTTTCAATGTTGAGGTTGTTGTTGTTTTTCAATGTTGAGGTTGTTGCTGAATTTGTTGGTGTTTTTCAACGTTGAGGTTGTTGTTGAATTTGTTCGTGTTTTTCAATGTTAAGGTTGTTGTTGTTTTTCAATGTTGAGGTTGTTGTTGTTTTTCAATGTTGAGGTTGTTGTTGAATTTGTTGGTGTTTCTCAATGTTGAGGTTGTTGTTGTTTTTCAATGTTGAAGTTGTTGTTGTATTTGTTGGTGGTTTTCAATGTTGAGGTTTTTGTAGTTTTTCAATGTTGAGGTTGTTGTTGAATTTGTTGGTGTTTTTCAATGTCGAGGTTGTTGTTGAATTTGTTGGTGTTTTTCAATGTTGAGGTTGTTGTTGTTTTTCAATGTTGAGGTTGCTGTTGAATTTGTTGGTGTTTTTCAACGTTGACGTTGTTGTTGAATTTGTTCGTGTTTTTCAATGCTCAGGTTGTTGTTGTTTTTCAATGTTGAGGTTCTTGTTGAAGTTGTTGGTGTTTTTCAATGTTGAGGTTGTTGTAGTTTTTCAATGTTGAGGTTGTTGTTGAATGTGTTGATGTTTTTCAATGTTGAGGTTGTTGTTGTTTTTCAATGTTGAGGTTGTTGCTGAATTTGTTGGTGTTTTTCAATGTTGAGGTTGTTGTTGAATTTGTTGGTGTTTTTCAATGTTGAGGTTGTTGTTGAATTTGTTGGTGTTTTTCAACGTTGAGTTTGTTGTTGAATTTGTTCGTGTTTTTCAATGCTGAGGTTGTTGTTGTTTTTCAATGTTGAGGTTGTTGTTGAATTTGTTGGTGTTTTTCAATGTTGATGTTGTTGTTGTTTTTCAATGTTGAGGTTGTTGCTGAATTTGTTGGTGTTTTTCAACGTTGAGGTTGTTGTTGAATTTGTTCGTGTTTTTCAATGTTAAGGTTGTTCTTGTTTTTCAATGTTGAGGTTGTTGTTGTTTTTCAATGTTGAGGTTGTTGTTGAATTTGTTGGTGTTTCTCAATGTTGAGGTTGTTGTTGTTTTTCAATGTTGAAGTTGTTGTTGTATTTGTTGGTGGTTTTCAATGTTGAGGTTTTTGTAGTTTTTCAATGTTGAGGTTGTTGTTGAATTTGTTGGTGTTTTTCAATGTCGAGGTTGCTGTTGAATTTGTTGGTGTTTTTCAATGTTGAAGTTGTTGTTGAATTTGTTGGTGTTTTTCACTGTTGAGGTTGTTGTTGAATTTGTTGGTGTTTTTCAATGTTGAGGTTGTTGTTGTCTTTAAATGTTGAGGTTGTTGTTGAATTTGTTGTTGTTTTTCAATTTTGAGGTTGTTGTTGTTTTTCAATGTTGAGGTTGTTGTTGAATTTGTTGGTGTTTTTCCATGTTGAGGTTGTTGTTGTTTTTCAAAGTTGAGGTTGTTGTTAAATTTGTTGGTGTTTTTCAATGTTGAGGTTGTTGTTGAATTTGTTGGTGTTTTTCAATATTGAGGTTGTTGTTGCTTTTCAATGTTGAGGTTGTTGTTGAATTTGTTGGTGTTTTTCAATGTTGAGGTTGTTGTTGTTTTTCACTGTTGAGGTTGTTGTTGCTTTTCAATGTTGAGGTTGTTGTTGAATTTGTTGGTGTTTTTCAATGTTGAGGTTGTTGTTGTTTTTCAATGTTGAGGTTGTTGTTGAATTTGTTGGTTATTTTCAATTTCGAGGTTGTTGTTGAATTTGTTGGTGTTTTTCATTGTTGAGGTTGTTGTTGAATTTGTTGGTGTTTTTCAATGTTGAGGTTGTTGTTGTTTTTCAATGTTGAGGTTGTTGTTGAATTTGTTGGTGTTTTTCAATGTTGAGGTTGTTGTTGTTTTTCAATGTTGAGGTTGTTGATGAATTTGCTGGTGTTTTTCAATTTCGAGGTTGTTGTTGAATATGTTGGTGTTTTTCAATGTTGAAGTGGCTGTTGAATTTGTTGGTGTTTTTCAATGTTGAGGTTGTTGTTGTTTTTCAATGTTGAGGTTGTTGTTGAATTTGTTGGTGTTTTTCAATGTTGAGGTTGTTGTTGTTTTTCAATGTTGAGGTTGTTGTTGTTTTTCAATGTTGAGGTTGTTGTTGAATTTGTTGGTGTTTTTCAATGTTGAGGTTGTTGTTGTTTTTCAATGTTGAGGTTGTTGTTGAATTTGTTGGTGTTTTTCAACGTTGACGTTGCTGTTGAATTTGTTCGTGTTTTACAATGCTCAGGTTGTTGTTGTTTTTCAATGTTGAGGTTGTTGTTGAATTTGTTGGTGTTTTTCAATGTTGAGGTTGTTGTAGTTTTTCAATGTTGAGGTTGTTGTTGAATGTATTGATATTTTTCAATGTTGAGGTTGTTGTTGTTTTTCAATGTTGAGGTTGTTGCTGAATTTGTTGGTGTTTTTCAATGTTGAGGTTGTTGTTGAATTTGTTGGTGTTTTTCAATGTTGAGGTTGTTGTTGAATTTGTTGGTGTTTTTCAACGTTGAGGTTGTGGTTGAATTTGTTCGTGTTTTTCAATGCTGAGGTTGTTGTTGTTTTTCAATGTTGAGGTTGTTGTTGAATTTGTTGGTGTTTTTCAATGTTGAGGTTGTTGTTGTTTTTCAATGTTGAGGTTGATCTTGAATTTGTTGGTGTTTTTCAACGTTGAGGTTGTTGTTGAATTTGTTCGTGTTTTTCAATGCTCAGGTTGTTGTTGTTTTTCAATGTTGAGGTTGTTGTTGAATTTGTTGGTTTTATTCAATGTTGAGGTTGCTGTAGTTTTTCAATGTTGAGGTTGTTGTTCTTTTTCAATGTTGAGGTTGTTGTTGAATTTGTTGGTGTTTTTCAATGTTGAAGTTGTTGTTGAATTTGTTGGTGTTTTTCAATGTTGAAGTTGTTGTTGAATTTGTTGGTGTTTTTCAATGTTGAAGTTGTTGTTGAATTTGTTGGTGTTTTTCAATGTTGAAGTTGTTGTTGAATTTGTTGGTGTTTTTCAATGTTGAAGTTGTTGTTGAATTTGTTGGTGTTTTTCAATGTTGAGGTTGTTGTTGTTTTTCAATGTTGAGGTTGTTGTTGAATTTGTTGGTGTTTTTGAATGTTGAGGTTGTTGTTGTTTTTCAATGTTGAGGTTGTTGTTGTATGTGTTGGTGTTTTTCAATGTTGAGGTTGTTGTAGTTTTTCAATGTTGAGGTTGTTGTTGAATTTGTTGGTGCTTTTCAATGTCGAGGATGTTGTTGAATTTGTTGGTGTTTTTCAATGTTGAAGTTGTTGTTGAATTTGTGGGTGTTTTTCAATGTTGAGGTTGTTGTTGAATTTGTTGGTGTTTTTCAATGTTGAGGTTGTTGTTGCTTTTCAATGTTGAGGTTGTTGTTGAATTTGTTGGTGTTTTTCAATGTTGAGGTTGTTGTTGTTTTTCAATGTTGAGGTTGTTGTTGAATTTGTTGGTTATTTTCAATTTCGAGGTTGTTGTTGAATTTGTTGTTGTTTTTCATTGTTGAGGTTGTTGTTGAATTTGTTGGTGTTTTTCAACGTTGAGGTTGTTGTTGAATTTGTTCGTGTTTTTCAATGCTGAGGTTGTTGTTGTTTTTCAATTTTGAGGTTGTTGTTGAATTTGTTGGTGTTTTTCAATGTTGAGGTTGTTGTTGTTTTTCAATGTTGAGGTTGTTGTTGAATTTGTTGGTGTTTTTCAACGTTGAGGTTGTTGTTGAATTTGTTCGTGTTTTTCAATGCTCAGGTTGTTGTTGTTTTTCAATGTTGAGGTTGTTGTTGAATTTGTTGGTTTTATTCAATGTTGAGGTTGTTGTAGTTTTTCAATGTTGAGGTTGTTGTTCTTTTTCAATGTTGAGGTTGTTGTTGAATTTGTTGGTGTTTTTCAATGTTGAAGTTGTTGTTGAATTTGTTGGTGTTTTTCAATGTTGAAGTTGTTGTTGAATTTGTTGGTGTTTTTCAATGTTGAGGTTGTTGTTGTTTTTCAATGTTGAGGTTGTTGTTGAATTTGTTGGTGTTTTTCAATGTTGAGGTTGTTGTTGTTTTTCAATGTTGAGGTTGTTGTTGTATGTGTTGGTGTTTTTCAATGTTGAGGTTGTTGTAGTTTTTCAATGTTGAGGTTGTTGTTGAATTTGTTGGTGCTTTTCAATGTCGAGGATGTTGTTGAATTTGTTGGTGTTTTTCAATGTTGAAGTTGTTGTTGAATTTGTTGGTGTTTTTCAATGTTGAGGTTGTTGTTGAATTTGTTGGTGTTTTTCAATGTTGAGGTTGTTGTTGCTTTTCAATGTTGAGGTTGTTGTTGAATTTGTTGGTGTTTTTCAATGTTGAGGTTGTTGTTGTTTTTCAATGTTGAGGTTGTTGTTGAATTTGTTGGTTATTTTCAATTTCGAGGTTGTTGTTGAATTTGTTGGTGTTTTTCAATGTTGAGGTTGTTGTTGTCTTTAAATGTTGAGGTTGTTGTTGAATTTGTTGTTGTTTTTCAATTTTGAGGTTGTTGTTGTTTTTCAATGTTGAGGTTGTTGTTGAATTTGTTGGTGTTTTTCCATGTTGAGGTTGTTGTTGTTTTTCAAAGTTGAGGTTGTTGTTAAATTTGTTGGTGTTTTTCAATGTTGAGGTTGTTGTTGAATTTGTTGGTGTTTTTCAATATTGAGGTTGTTGTTGCTTTTCAATGTTGAGGTTGTTGTTGAATTTGTTGGTGTTTTTCAATGTTGAGGTTGTTGTTGTTTTTCACTGTTGAGGTTGTTGTTGCTTTTCAATGTTGAGGTTGTTGTTGAATTTGTTGGTGTTTTTCAATGTTGAGGTTGTTGTTGTTTTTCAATGTTGAGGTTGTTGTTGAATTTGTTGGTTATTTTCAATTTCGAGGTTGTTGTTGAATTTGTTGGTGTTTTTCATTGTTGAGGTTGTTGTTGAATTTGTTGGTGTTTTTCAATGTTGAGGTTGTTGTTGTTTTTCAATGTTGAGGTTGTTGTTGAATTTGTTGGTGTTTTTCAATGTTGAGGTTGTTGTTGTTTTTCAATGTTGAGGTTGTTGATGAATTTGCTGGTGTTTTTCAATTTCGAGGTTGTTGTTGAATATGTTGGTGTTTTTCAATGTTGAAGTGGCTGTTGAATTTGTTGGTGTTTTTCAATGTTGAGGTTGTTGTTGTTTTTCAATGTTGAGGTTGTTGTTGAATTTGTTGGTGTTTTTCAATGTTGAGGTTGTTGTTGTTTTTCAATGTTGAGGTTGTTGTTGTTTTTCAATGTTGAGGTTGTTGTTGAATTTGTTGGTGTTTTTCAATGTTGAGGTTGTTGTTGTTTTTCAATGTTGAGGTTGTTGTTGAATTTGTTGGTGTTTTTCAACGTTGACGTTGTTGTTGAATTTGTTCGTGTTTTACAATGCTCAGGTTGTTGTTGTTTTTCAATGTTGAGGTTGTTGTTGAATTTGTTGGTGTTTTTCAATGTTGAGGTTGTTGTAGTTTTTCAATGTTGAGGTTGTTGTTGAATGTATTGATATTTTTCAATGTTGAGGTTGTTGTTGTTTTTCAATGTTGAGGTTGTTGCTGAATTTGTTGGTGTTTTTCAATGTTGAGGTTGTTGTTGAATTTGTTGGTGTTTTTCAATGTTGAGGTTGTTGTTGAATTTGTTGGTGTTTTTCAACGTTGAGGTTGTGGTTGAATTTGTTCGTGTTTTTCAATGCTGAGGTTGTTGTTGTTTTTCAATGTTGAGGTTGTTGTTGAATTTGTTGGTGTTTTTCAATGTTGAGGTTGTTGTTGTTTTTCAATGTTGAGGTTGATCTTGAATTTGTTGGTGTTTTTCAACGTTGAGGTTGTTGTTGAATTTGTTCGTGTTTTTCAATGCTCAGGTTGTTGTTGTTTTTCAATGTTGAGGTTGTTGTTGAATTTGTTGGTTTTATTCAATGTTGAGGTTGCTGTAGTTTTTCAATGTTGAGGTTGTTGTTCTTTTTCAATGTTGAGGTTGTTGTTGAATTTGTTGGTGTTTTTCAATGTTGAAGTTGTTGTTGAATTTGTTGGTGTTTTTCAATGTTGAAGTTGTTGTTGAATTTGTTGGTGTTTTTCAATGTTGAAGTTGTTGTTGAATTTGTTGGTGTTTTTCAATGTTGAAGTTGTTGTTGAATTTGTTGGTGTTTTTCAATGTTGAAGTTGTTGTTGAATTTGTTGGTGTTTTTCAATGTTGAGGTTGTTGTTGTTTTTCAATGTTGAGGTTGTTGTTGAATTTGTTGGTGTTTTTGAATGTTGAGGTTGTTGTTGTTTTTCAATGTTGAGGTTGTTGTTGTATGTGTTGGTGTTTTTCAATGTTGAGGTTGTTGTAGTTTTTCAATGTTGAGGTTGTTGTTGAATTTGTTGGTGCTTTTCAATGTCGAGGATGTTGTTGAATTTGTTGGTGTTTTTCAATGTTGAAGTTGTTGTTGAATTTGTGGGTGTTTTTCAATGTTGAGGTTGTTGTTGAATTTGTTGGTGTTTTTCAATGTTGAGGTTGTTGTTGCTTTTCAATGTTGAGGTTGTTGTTGAATTTGTTGGTGTTTTTCAATGTTGAGGTTGTTGTTGTTTTTCAATGTTGAGGTTGTTGTTGAATTTGTTGGTTATTTTCAATTTCGAGGTTGTTGTTGAATTTGTTGTTGTTTTTCATTGTTGAGGTTGTTGTTGAATTTGTTGGTGTTTTTCAACGTTGAGGTTGTTGTTGAATTTGTTCGTGTTTTTCAATGCTGAGGTTGTTGTTGTTTTTCAATTTTGAGGTTGTTGTTGAATTTGTTGGTGTTTTTCAATGTTGAGGTTGTTGTTGCTTTTCAATGTTGAGGTTGTTGTTGAATTTGTTGGTGTTTTTCAATGTTGAGGTTGTTGTTGTTTTTCACTGTTGAGGTTGTTGTTGCTTTTCAATGTTGAGGTTGTTGTTGAATTTGTTGGTGTTTTTCAATGTTGAGGTTGTTGTTGTTTTTCAATGTTGAGGTTGTTGTTGAATTTGTTGGTTATTTTCAATTTCGAGGTTGTTGTTGAATTTGTTGGTGTTTTTCATTGTTGAGGTTGTTGTTGAATTTGTTGGTGTTTTTCAATGTTGAGGTTGTTGTTGTTTTTCAATGTTGAGGTTGTTGTTGAATTTGTTGGTGTTTTTCAATGTTGAGGTTGTTGTTGTTTTTCAATGTTGAGGTTGTTGATGAATTTGCTGGTGTTTTTCAATTTCGAGGTTGTTGTTGAATATGTTGGTGTTTTTCAATGTTGAAGTGGCTGTTGAATTTGTTGGTGTTTTTCAATGTTGAGGTTGTTGTTGTTTTTCAATGTTGAGGTTGTTGTTGAATTTGTTGGTGTTTTTCAATGTTGAGGTTGTTGTTGTTTTTCAATGTTGAGGTTGTTGTTGTTTTTCAATGTTGAGGTTGTTGTTGAATTTGTTGGTGTTTTTCAATGTTGAGGTTGTTGTTGTTTTTCAATGTTGAGGTTGTTGTTGAATTTGTTGGTGTTTTTCAACGTTGACGTTGTTGTTGAATTTGTTCGTGTTTTACAATGCTCAGGTTGTTGTTGTTTTTCAATGTTGAGGTTGTTGTTGAATTTGTTGGTGTTTTTCAATGTTGAGGTTGTTGTAGTTTTTCAATGTTGAGGTTGTTGTTGAATGTATTGATATTTTTCAATGTTGAGGTTGTTGTTGTTTTTCAATGTTGAGGTTGTTGCTGAATTTGTTGGTGTTTTTCAATGTTGAGGTTGTTGTTGAATTTGTTGGTGTTTTTCAATGTTGAGGTTGTTGTTGAATTTGTTGGTGTTTTTCAACGTTGAGGTTGTGGTTGAATTTGTTCGTGTTTTTCAATGCTGAGGTTGTTGTTGTTTTTCAATGTTGAGGTTGTTGTTGAATTTGTTGGTGTTTTTCAATGTTGAGGTTGTTGTTGTTTTTCAATGTTGAGGTTGATCTTGAATTTGTTGGTGTTTTTCAACGTTGAGGTTGTTGTTGAATTTGTTCGTGTTTTTCAATGCTCAGGATGTTGTTGTTTTTCAATGTTGAGGTTGTTGTTGAATTTGTTGGTTTTATTCAATGTTGAGGTTGCTGTAGTTTTTCAATGTTGAGGTTGTTGTTCTTTTTCAATGTTGAGGTTGTTGTTGAATTTGTTGGTGTTTTTCAATGTTGAAGTTGTTGTTGAATTTGTTGGTGTTTTTCAATGTTGAAGTTGTTGTTGAATTTGTTGGTGTTTTTCAATGTTGAAGTTGTTGTTGAATTTGTTGGTGTTTTTCAATGTTGAAGTTGTTGTTGAATTTGTTGGTGTTTTTCAATGTTGAAGTTGTTGTTGAATTTGTTGGTGTTTTTCAATGTTGAGGTTGTTGTTGTTTTTCAATGTTGAGGTTGTTGTTGAATTTGTTGGTGTTTTTGAATGTTGAGGTTGTTGTTGTTTTTCAATGTTGAGGTTGTTGTTGTATGTGTTGGTGTTTTTCAATGTTGAGGTTGTTGTAGTTTTTCAATGTTGAGGTTGTTGTTGAATTTGTTGGTGCTTTTCAATGTCGAGGATGTTGTTGAATTTGTTGGTGTTTTTCAATGTTGAAGTTGTTGTTGAATTTGTGGGTGTTTTTCAATGTTGAGGTTGTTGTTGAATTTGTTGGTGTTTTTCAATGTTGAGGTTGTTGTTGCTTTTCAATGTTGAGGTTGTTGTTGAATTTGTTGGTGTTTTTCAATGTTGAGGTTGTTGTTGTTTTTCAATGTTGAGGTTGTTGTTGAATTTGTTGGTTATTTTCAATTTCGAGGTTGTTGTTGAATTTGTTGTTGTTTTTCATTGTTGAGGTTGTTGTTGAATTTGTTGGTGTTTTTCAACGTTGAGGTTGTTGTTGAATTTGTTCGTGTTTTTCAATGCTGAGGTTGTTGTTGTTTTTCAATTTTGAGGTTGTTGTTGAATTTGTTGGTGTTTTTCAATGTTGAGGTTGTTGTTGTTTTTCAATGTTGAGGTTGTTGTTGAATTTGTTGGTGTTTTTCAACGTTGAGGTTGTTGTTGAATTTGTTCGTGTTTTTCAATGCTCAGGTTGTTGTTGTTTTTCAATGTTGAGGTTGTTGTTGAATTTGTTGGTTTTATTCAATGTTGAGGTTGTTGTAGTTTTTCAATGTTGAGGTTGTTGTTCTTTTTCAATGTTGAGGTTGTTGTTGAATTTGTTGGTGTTTTTCAATGTTGAAGTTGTTGTTGAATTTGTTGGTGTTTTTCAATGTTGAAGTTGTTGTTGAATTTGTTGGTGTTTTTCAATGTTGAGGTTGTTGTTGTTTTTCAATGTTGAGGTTGTTGTTGAATTTGTTGGTGTTTTTCAATGTTGAGGTTGTTGTTGTTTTTCAATGTTGAGGTTGTTGTTGTTTTTCAATGTTGAGGTTGTTGTTGAATTTGTTGGTTATTTTCAATTTCGAGGTTGTTGTTGAATTTGTTGGTGTTTTTCAATGTTGAGGTTGTTGTTGTCTTTAAATGTTGAGGTTGTTGTTGAATTTGTTGTTGTTTTTCAATTTTGAGGTTGTTGTTGTTTTTCAATGTTGAGGTTGTTGTTGAATTTGTTGGTGTTTTTCCATGTTGAGGTTGTTGTTGTTTTTCAAAGTTGAGGTTGTTGTTAAATTTGTTGGTGTTTTTCAATGTTGAGGTTGTTGTTGAATTTGTTGGTGTTTTTCAATATTGAGGTTGTTGTTGCTTTTCAATGTTGAGGTTGTTGTTGAATTTGTTGGTGTTTTTCAATGTTGAGGTTGTTGTTGTTTTTCACTGTTGAGGTTGTTGTTGCTTTTCAATGTTGAGGTTGTTGTTGAATTTGTTGGTGTTTTTCAATGTTGAGGTTGTTGTTGTTTTTCAATGTTGAGGTTGTTGTTGAATTTGTTGGTTATTTTCAATTTCGAGGTTGTTGTTGAATTTGTTGGTGTTTTTCATTGTTGAGGTTGTTGTTGAATTTGTTGGTGTTTTTCAATGTTGAGGTTGTTGTTGTTTTTCAATGTTGAGGTTGTTGTTGAATTTGTTGGTGTTTTTCAATGTTGAGGTTGTTGTTGTTTTTCAATGTTGAGGTTGTTGATGAATTTGCTGGTGTTTTTCAATTTCGAGGTTGTTGTTGAATATGTTGGTGTTTTTCAATGTTGAAGTGGCTGTTGAATTTGTTGGTGTTTTTCAATGTTGAGGTTGTTGTTGTTTTTCAATGTTGAGGTTGTTGTTGAATTTGTTGGTGTTTTTCAATGTTGAGGTTGTTGTTGTTTTTCAATGTTGAGGTTGTTGTTGTTTTTCAATGTTGAGGTTGTTGTTGAATTTGTTGGTGTTTTTCAATGTTGAGGTTGTTGTTGTTTTTCAATGTTGAGGTTGTTGTTGAATTTGTTGGTGTTTTTCAACGTTGACGTTGTTGTTGAATTTGTTCGTGTTTTACAATGCTCAGGTTGTTGTTGTTTTTCAATGTTGAGGTTGTTGTTGAATTTGTTGGTGTTTTTCAATGTTGAGGTTGTTGTAGTTTTTCAATGTTGAGGTTGTTGTTGAATGTATTGATATTTTTCAATGTTGAGGTTGTTGTTGTTTTTCAATGTTGAGGTTGTTGCTGAATTTGTTGGTGTTTTTCAATGTTGAGGTTGTTGTTGAATTTGTTGGTGTTTTTCAATGTTGAGGTTGTTGTTGAATTTGTTGGTGTTTTTCAACGTTGAGGTTGTGGTTGAATTTGTTCGTGTTTTTCAATGCTGAGGTTGTTGTTGTTTTTCAATGTTGAGGTTGTTGTTGAATTTGTTGGTGTTTTTCAATGTTGAGGTTGTTGTTGTTTTTCAATGTTGAGGTTGATCTTGAATTTGTTGGTGTTTTTCAACGTTGAGGTTGTTGTTGAATTTGTTCGTGTTTTTCAATGCTCAGGTTGTTGTTGTTTTTCAATGTTGAGGTTGTTGTTGAATTTGTTGGTTTTATTCAATGTTGAGGTTGTTGTAGTTTTTCAATGTTGAGGTTGTTGTTCTTTTTCAATGTTGAGGTTGTTGTTGAATTTGTTGGTGTTTTTCAATGTTGAAGTTATTGTTGAATTTGTTGGTGTTTTTCAATGTTGAAGTTGTTGTTGAATTTGTTGGTGTTTTTCAATGTTGAGGTTGTTGTTGTTTTTCAATGTTGAGGTTGTTGTTGAATTTGTTGGTGTTTTTCAATGTTGAGGTTGTTGTTGAATTTGTTGGTGTTTTTGAATGTTGAGGTTGCTGTTGTTTTTCAATGTTGAGGTTGTTGTTGTATGTGTTGGTGTTTTTCAATGTTGAGGTTTTTGTAGTTTTTCAATGTTGAGGTTGTTGTTGAATTTGTTGGTGCTTTTCAATGTCGAGGATGTTGTTGAATTTGTTGGTGTTTTTCAATGTTGAAGTTGTTGTTGAATTTGTGGGTGTTTTTCAATGTTGAGGTTGTTGTTGAATTTGTTGGTGTTTTTCAATGTTGAGGTTGTTGTTGCTTTTCAATGTTGAGGTTGTTGTTGAATTTGTTGGTGTTTTTCAATGTTGAGGTTGTTGTTGTTTTTCAATGTTGAGGTTGTTGTTGAATTTGTTGGTTATTTTCAATTTCGAGGTTGTTGTTGAATTTGTTGTTGTTTTTCATTGTTGAGGTTGTTGTTGAATTTGTTGGTGTTTTTCAACGTTGAGGTTGTTGTTGAATTTGTTCGTGTTTTTCAATGCTGAGGTTGTTGTTGTTTTTCAATTTTGAGGTTGTTGTTGAATTTGTTGGTGTTTTTCAATGTTGAGGTTGTTGTTGTTTTTCAATGTTGAGGTTGTTGTTGAATTTGTTGGTGTTTTTCAACGTTGAGGTTGTTGTTGAATTTGTTCGTGTTTTTCAATGCTCAGGTTGTTGTTGTTTTTCAATGTTGAGGTTGTTGTTGAATTTGTTGGTTTTATTCAATGTTGAGGTTGTTGTAGTTTTTCAATGTTGAGGTTGTTGTTCTTTTTCAATGTTGAGGTTGTTGTTGAATTTGTTGGTGTTTTTCAATGTTGAAGTTGTTGTTGAATTTGTTGGTGTTTTTCAATGTTGAAGTTGTTGTTGAATTTGTTGGTGTTTTTCAATGTTGAGGTTGTTGTTGTTTTTCAATGTTGAGGTTGTTGTTGAATTTGTTGGTGTTTTTCAATGTTGAGGTTGTTGTTGTTTTTCAATGTTGAGGTTGTTGTTGTATGTGTTGGTGTTTTTCAATGTTGAGGTTGTTGTAGTTTTTCAATGTTGAGGTTGTTGTTGAATTTGTTGGTGCTTTTCAGTGTCGAGGATGTTGTTGAATTTGTTGGTGTTTTTCAATGTTGAAGTTGTTGTTGAATTTGTTGGTTTTTTTCAATGTTGAGGTTGTTGTTGAATTTGTTGGTGTTTTTCAATGTTGAGGTTGTTGTTGCTTTTCAATGTTGAGGTTGTTGTTGAATTTGTTGGTGTTTTTCAATGTTGAGGTTGTTGTTGTTTTTCAATGTTGAGGTTGTTGTTGAATTTGTTGGTTATTTTCAATTTCGAGGTTGTTGTTGAATTTGTTGGTGTTTTTCATTGTTGAGGTTGCTGTTGAATTTGTTGGTGTTTTTCAATGTTGAGGTTGTTGTTGTTTTTCAATGTTGAGGTTGTTGTTGAATTTGTTGTTGTTTTTCAATGTTGAGGTTGTTGTTGTTTTTCAATGTTGAGGTTGTTGATGAATTTGTTGGTGTTTTTCAATTTCGAGGTTGTTGTTGAATATGTTGGTGCTTTTCAATGTTGAAGTTGCTGTTGAATTTGTTGGTGTTTTTCAATGTTGAGGTTGTTGTTGTTTTTCAATGTTGAGGTTGTTGTTGAATTTGTTGGTGTTTTTCAATGTTGAGGTTGTTGTTGTTTTTCAATGTTGAGGTTGTTGTTGTTTTTCAATGTTGAGGTTGTTGTTGAATTTGTTGGTGTTTTTCAATGTTGAGGTTGTTGTTGTTTTTCAATGTCGAGGTTGTTGTTGAATTTGTTGGTGTTTTTCAACGTTGACGTTCTTGTTGAATTTGTTCGTGTTTTACAATGCTCAGGTTGTTGTTGTTTTTCAATGTTGAGGTTGTTGTTGAATTTGTTGGTGTTTTTCAATGTTGAGGTTGTTGTAGTTTTTCAATGTTGAGGTTGTTGTTGAATGTATTGATGTTTTTCAATGTTGAGGTTGTTGTTGTTTTTCAATGTTGAGGTTGTTGCTGAATTTGTTGGTGTTTTTCAATGTTGAGGTTGTTGTTGAATTTGTTGGTGTTTTTCAATGTTGAGGTTGTTGTTGAATTTGTTGGTGTTTTTCAACGTTGAGGTTGTGGTTGAATTTGTTCGTGTTTTTCAATGCTGAGGTTGTTGTTGTTTTTCAATGTTGAGGTTGTTGTTGAATTTGTTGGTGTTTTTCAATGTTGAGGTTGATGTTGTTTTTCAATGTTGAGGTTGTTGTTGTATGTGTTGGTGTTTTTCAATGTTGAGGTTGTTGTTGTTTTTCAATGTTGAGGTTGTTGTTGAATTTGTTGGTGTTTTTCAATGTCGAGGTTGTTGTTGAATTTGTTGGTGTTTTTCAATGTTGAAGTTGTTGTTGCATTTCTTGGTGTTTTTCAATGTTGAGGTTGTTGTTGAATTTGTTGGTGTTTTTAAATGTTGAGGTTGTTGTTGTTGTTCAATGTGGAGGTTGTTGTTGAATTTGTTGGTGTTTTTCAATGTCGAGGTTGTTGTTGAATTTGTTGGTATTTTTCAATGTTGAATTTGTTGTTGAATTTGTTGGTGTTTTTCAATGTTGAAGTTGTTGTTTTTCAATGTTGAGGTTGTTGTTGAATTTGTTGGTGTTTTTCAATGTTGACGTTGTTGTTGAATTTGTTGGCGTTTTTAAATGTTGAGGTTGTTGTTGAATTTTTTGGTGTTTTTCAATGTTGAGGTTGTTGTTGAATTTGTTGGAATTTTTCAATGTTGAGGTTGTTGTTGTTTTTCAAAGTTGAGGTCGTTGTTGAATTTGGTCGTGTTTTTCAATGTCGAGTTTGTTGTTGAATTTGTTGGTGTTTTTCAATGTTGAGGTTGTTTTAGTTTTTCAATGTTGAGGTTGTTGTTGAATTTGTTCATGTTTTTCAATGTCGAGGTTGTTGTTATATTTGTTGGTGTTTTTCAATGTTGAAGTTGTTGTTGAATTTGTTGGTGTTGTTCAATGTTGAGGTTGTTGTTGTTTTTCAATGTTGATGTTGTTGTTGAATTTGTTGTTGTTTTTCTTTGTTGAGGTTGTTGTTGTTCAATGTGGAGGTTGTTGTTGAATTTGTTGGTGTTTTTCAATGTCGAGGTTGTTGTTGAATTTGTTGGTGTTTTTCAATGTTGAATTTGTTGTTGAATTTGTTGGTGTTTTTCAATGTTGAGGTTGTTGTTGTTTTTCAATGTTGAGGTTGTTGTTGAATTTGTTGGTGTTTTTCAATGTTGAGGTTGTTGTTGAATTTGTTGGCGTTTTTAAATGTTGAGGTTGCTGTTGAATTTGTTGGTGTTTCTCAATGTTGAGGTTGTTGTTGAATTTGTTGGTGTTTTACAATGTTGAGGTTGTTGTTGTTTTTCAATGTTCAGGTTGTTGTTGAATTTGATGGTGGTTTTCAATGTCGAGGATGTTGTTGAAATTGTTGATGTTTTTCAATGTTGCAGTTGTTGTTGAATTTGTTGGTGTTTTTCAATGTTGAGGTTGTTGTTCTTTTTCAATGTTGAAGTTGTTGTTGAATTTGTTGGTGTTTTTAAATGTTGAGGTTGTTGTTGAATTTGTTGGTGTTTTTCAATGTTGAGGTTGTTGTTGTTTTTCAATGTTGAGGTTGTTGTTGAATTTGTTGGTGTTTTTCAATGTTGAGGTTGTTGTTGTTTTCCAATGTTGAGGTTGTTGTTGAATTTGTTGGTGTTTTTCAATTTCGAGGTTGTTGTTGAATTTGTTGGGGTTTTTCAATGTTGAAGTTGCTGTTGAATTTGTTGGTGTTTTTTAATGTTGAGGTTGTTGTTGTTTTTCAATGTTGAGGTTGTTGTTGAATTTGTTGGTGTTTTTCAATGTTGAGGTTGTTGTTGTTTTTCAATGTTGAGGTTGTTGTTGTTCTTCAATGTTGAGGTTGTTGTTGAATTTGTTGGTTTTTTTCAATGTTGAGGTTGTTGTTGAATTTGTTGGTGTTTTTCAATGTTGAGGTTGTTGTTGTTTTTCAATGTTGAGGTTGTTGTTGTTTTTCAATGTTGAGGTTGTTGTTGAATTTGTTGGTGTTTTTCAATGTTGAGGTTGTTGTTGAATTTGTTGCTGTTTTTCAATGTTGAGGTTGTTGTTGTTTTTCAATGTTGAGGTTGTTGTAGTTTTTCAATGTTGAGGTTATTGCTGAATTTGTTGCTGTTTTTCAATGTCGAGGTTGTTGTTGTTTTTCACTGTTGAGGTTGTTGTTGCTTTTCAATGTTGAGGTTGTTGTTGAATTTGTTGGTGTTTTTCAATGTTGAGGTTGTTGTTGTTTTTCAATGTTGATGTTGTTGTTGAATTTGTTGTTGTTTTTCTTTGTTGAGGTTGTTGTTGTTCAATGTGGAGGTTGTTGTTGAATTTGTTGGTGTTTTTCAATGTCGAGGTTGTTGTTGAATTTGTTGGTGTTTTTCAATGTTGAATTTGTTGTTGAATTTGTTGGTGTTTTTCAATGTTGAGGTTGTTGTTGTTTTTCAATGTTGAGGTTGTTGTTGAATTTGTTGGTGTTTTTCAATGTTGAGGTTGTTGTTGAATTTGTTGGCGTTTTTAAATGTTGAGGTTGCTGTTGAATTTGTTGGTGTTTCTCAATGTTGAGGTTGTTGTTGAATTTGTTGGTGTTTTACAATGTTGAGGTTGTTGTTGTTTTTCAATGTTCAGGTTGTTGTTGAATTTGATGGTGGTTTTCAATGTCGAGGATGTTGTTGAAATTGTTGATGTTTTTCAATGTTGCAGTTGTTGTTGAATTTGTTGGTGTTTTTCAATGTTGAGGTTGTTGTTCTTTTTCAATGTTGAAGTTGTTGTTGAATTTGTTGGTGTTTTTAAATGTTGAGGTTGTTGTTGAATTTGTTGGTGTTTTTCAATGTTGAGGTTGTTGTTGTTTTTCAATGTTGAGGTTGTTGTTGAATTTGTTGGTGTTTTTCAATGTTGAGGTTGTTGTTGTTTTCCAATGTTGAGGTTGTTGTTGAATTTGTTGGTGTTTTTCAATTTCGAGGTTGTTGTTGAATTTGTTGGGGTTTTTCAATGTTGAAGTTGCTGTTGAATTTGTTGGTGTTTTTTAATGTTGAGGTTGTTGTTGTTTTTCAATGTTGAGGTTGTTGTTGAATTTGTTGGTGTTTTTCAATGTTGAGGTTGTTGTTGTTTTTCAATGTTGAGGTTGTTGTTGTTCTTCAATGTTGAGGTTGTTGTTGAATTTGTTGGTTTTTTTCAATGTTGAGGTTGTTGTTGAATTTGTTGGTGTTTTTCAATGTTGAGGTTGTTGTTGTTTTTCAATGTTGAGGTTGTTGTTGTTTTTCAATGTTGAGGTTGTTGTTGAATTTGTTGGTGTTTTTCAATGTTGAGGTTGTTGTTGAATTTGTTGCTGTTTTTCAATGTTGAGGTTGTTGTTGTTTTTCAATGTTGAGGTTGTTGTAGTTTTTCAATGTTGAGGTTATTGCTGAATTTGTTGCTGTTTTTCAATGTCGAGGTTGTTGTTGAATTTGTTGGTGTTTTTCAATGTTGAAGTTGTTGTTGAATTTGTTGGTGTTTTTCAATGTTGAAGTTGTTGTTGAATTTGTTAGTGTTTTTCAATGTTGAGGTTGCTGTAGTTTTTCAATGTTGAGGTTGTTGTTGAATTTGTTGATGTTTTTCAATGTCGAGGTTGTTGTCATATTTGTTGGTGTTTTTCAATGTTGAAGTTTTTGTTGAATTTGTTGGTGTTGTTCAATGTTGAGGTTGTTGTTGTTTTTCAATGTTGAGGTTGTTGTTGAATTTGTTGGTGTTTTTCTTTGTTGAGGTTGTTGTTGTTGTTCAATGTGGAGGTTGTTGTTGAATTTGTTGGTGTTTTTCAATGTAGAGGTTGTTGTTGAATTTGTTGGTGTTTTTCAATGTTGAATTTGTTGTTGAATTTGTTGGTGTTTTTCAATGTTGAGGTTGTTGTTGTTTTTCAATGTTCAGGTTGTTGTTGAATTTGTTGGTGTTTTTCAATGTTGAGGTTGTTGTTGAATTTGTTGGCGTTTTTAAATGTTGAGGTTGTTGTTGAATTTGTTGGTGTTTTTCAATGTTGAGGTTGTTGTTGAATTTGTTGGTGTTTTACAATGTTGAGGTTGTTGTTGTTTTTCAATGTTCAGGTTGTTGTTGAATTTGATGGTGTTTTTCAATGTCGAGGTTGTTGTTGAAATAGTTGGTGTTTTTCAATGTTGCAGTTGTTGCTGAATTTGTTGCTGTTTTTCAATGTCGAGGTTGTTGTTGAATTTGTTGGTGTTTTTCATTGTTGAAGTTGTTGTTGAATTTGTTGGTGTTTTTCAATGTTGAAGTTGTTGTTGAATTTGTTAGTGTTTTTCAATGTTGAGGTTGTTGTAGTTTTTCAATGTTGAGGTTGTTGTTGAACTTGTTGATGTTTTTCAATGTCGAGGTTGTTGTTATATTTGTTGGTGTTTTTCAATGTTGAAGTTGTTGTTGAATTTGTTGGTGTTGTTCAATGTTGAGGTTGTTGTTGTTTTTCAATGTTGAGGTTGTTGTTGAATTTGTTGGTGTTTTTCTTTGTTGAGGTTGTTGTTGTTGTTCAATGTGGAGGTTGTTGTTGAATTTGTTGGTGTTTTTCAATGTCGAGGTTGTTGTTGAATTTGTTGGTGTTTTTCAATGTTGAATTTGTTGTTGAACTTGTTGGTGTTTTTCAATGTTGAGGATGTTGTTGTTTTTCAATGTTGAGGTTGTTGTTGAATTTGTTGGTGTTTTGCAATGTTGAGGCTGCTGTTGAATTTGTTGGCGTCTTTAAATGTTGAGGTTGTTGTTGAATTTGTTGGTGTTTTTCAATGTTGAGGTTGTTGTTGAATATGTTGGTGTTTTACAATGTTGAGGTTGTTGTTGTTTTTCAATGTTCAGGTTGTTGTTGAATTTGATGGTGTTTTTCAATGTCGAAGTTGTTGTTGAAATTGTTGTTCTTTTTCAATGTTGCAGTTGTTGTTGAATTTGTTGGTGTTTTTCAATGTTGAGGTTGTTGTTCTTTTTCAATGTTGAGGTTGTTGTTGAATTTGTTGATGTTTTTAAATGTTGAGGTTGTTGTTGAATTTGTTGGTGTTTTTTAATGTTGAGGTTGTTGTTGTTTGTCAATGTTGAGGTTGTTGTTGAATTTGTTGGTGTTTTTCAATGTTGAGGTTGTTGTTGTTTTTCAATGTTGAGGTTGTTGTTGAATTTGTTGGTGTTTTTCAATTTCGAGGTTGTTGTTGAATTTGTTGCTGTTTTTCAATGTTGAAGTTGCTGTTGAATTTGTTGGTGTTTTTCAATGTTGAGGTTGTTGTTGTTTTTCAATGTTGAGGTTGTTGTTGAATTTGTTGGTGTTTTTCAATGTTGAGGTTGTTGTTGTTTTTCAATGTTGAGGTTGTTGTTGTTTTTCAATGTTGAGGTTGTTGTTGAATTTGTTGGTGTTTTTCAATGTTGAGGTTGTTGTTGAATTTGTTGGTGTTTTTCAATGTTGAGGTTGTTGTTGTTTTTCAATGTTGAGGTTGTTGATGTTTTTCAATGTTGAGGTTGTTGTTGAATTTGTTGGTGTTTTTCAATGTTGAGTTTGTTGTTGAATTTGTTGCTGTTTTTCAAGCTTGAAGTTGTTGTTGTTTTTCAATGTTGAGGTTGTTGTTGTATTTATTGGTGTTTTTCAATGTTGAGGTTCTTGTAGTTTTTCAATGTTGAGGTTGTTGCTGAATTTGTTGGTGTTTTTCAATGTCGAGGTTGTTGTTGAATTTGTTGGTGTTTTTCAGTGTTGAAGTTGTTGTTGAATTTGTTGGTGTTTTTCATTGTTGAGGTTGCTGTTGAATTTGTTGGTGCTTTTCAATGTTGAGGTTGTTGTTGCTTTTCAATGTTGAGGTTGTTGTTGAATTTGTTGGTGTTTTTCAATGTTGAGGTTGTTGTTGTTTTTCAATGTTGAGGTTGTTGTTTTATTTGTTGGTGTTTTTCAATGTTGAGGTTGTTGTAGTTTTTCAATGTTGAGGTTGTTGTTGAATTTGTTGGTGTTTTTCAATGTCGAGGTTGTTGTTGAATTTGTTGGTGTTTTTCAATGTTGAAGTTGTTGAATTTGTTGGTGTTTTTCAATGTTGAGGTTGTTGTTGAATTTGTTGGTGTTTTTAAATGTTGAGGTTGTTGTTGTTGTTCAATGTGGAGGTTGTTGTTGAATTTTTTGGTGTTTTTCAATGTCGAGGTTGTTTTTGAATTTGTTGGTATTTTTCAATGTTGAATTTGTTGTTGAAATTGTTGGTGTTTTTCAATGTTGAAGTTGTTGTTGTTTTTCAATGTTGAGGTTGTTGTTGAATTTGTTGGCGTTTATAAATGTTGAGTTTGTTGTTGAATTTTTTGGTGTTTTTCAATTTTGAGGTTGTTGTTGAATTTGTTGGAATTTTTCAATGTTGAGGTTGTTGTTGTTTTTCAAAGTTGAGGTCGTTGTTGAATTTGGTGGTGTTTTTCAATGTCGAGGTTGTTGTTGAATTTGTTGGTGTTTTTCAATGTTGAAGTTGTTGTTGAATTTGTTAGTGTTTTTCAATGTTGAGGTTGTTGTAGTTTTTCAATGTTGAGGTTGTTGTTGAATTTGTTGATGTTTTTCAATGTCGAGGTTGTTGTTGAATTTGTTGCTGTTTTTCAATGTTGAAGTTGTTGTTGAATTTGTTGGTGTTGTTCAATGTTGAGGTTGTTGTTGTTTTTCAATGTTGAGGTTGTTGTTGAATTTGTTGGTGTTTTTCTTTGTTGAGGTTGTTGTTGTTGTTCAATGTGCAGGTTGTTGTTGAATTTGTTGGTGTTTTTCAATGTCGAGGTTGTTGTTGAATTTGTTGGTGTTTTTCAATGTTGAATTTGTTGTTGAATTTGTTGGTGTTTTTCAATGTTGATCTTGTTGTTGTTTTTCAATGTTGAGGTTGTTGTTGAATTTGTTGGTGTTTTTCAATGTTGAGGTTGCTGTTGAATTTGTTGGCGTTTTTAAATGTTGAGGGTGTTGTTGAATTTGTTGGTGTTTTTCAATGTTGAGGTTGTTGTTCAATTTGTTGGTGTTTTACAATGTTGAGGTTGTTGTTCTTTTTCAATGTTCAGGTTGTTGTTGAATTTGATGGTGTTTTTCAATGTCGAGGTTGTTGTTGAAATTGTTGGTGTTTTTCAATGTTGCAGTTGTTGTTGAATTTGTTGGTGTTTTTCAATGTTGAGGTTGTTGATCTTTTTCAATTTTGAGGTTGTTGAATTTGTTGGTGTTTTTCAATGTTGAGGTTGTTGTTGAATTTGTTGGTGTTTTTAAATGTTGAGGTTGTTGTTGAATTTGTTGGTGTTTTTCAATGTTGAGGTTGTTGATGTTTTTCAATGTTGAGGTTGTTGTTGAATTTGTTGGTGTTTTTCAATTTCGAGGTTGTTGTTGAATTTGTTGGTGTTTTTCAATGTTGAAGTTTTGTTGAATTTGTTGGTGTTTTTCAATGTTGAGGTTGTTGTTGTTTTTCAATGTTCAGGTTGTTGTTGTTTTTCAATGTTGAGGTTGTTGTTGAATTTGTTGGTGTTTTTCAATGTTCAGGTTGTTGTTGAATTTGTTGGTGTTTTTCAATGTTGAGGTTGTTGTTCTTTTTCAATGTTGAGGTTGTTGTTGTATGTGTTGGTGTTTTTCAATGTTGAGGTTGTTGTAGTTTTTCAATGTTGAGGTTGTTGTTGAATTTGTTGGTGTTTTTCAATGTCGAGGTTGTTGCTGAATTTGTTGGTGTTTTTCAATGTTGAAGTTGTTGTTGAGTTTGTTGGTGTTTTTCAATGTTGAGGTTGTTGTTGAATTTGTTGGTGTTTTTAAATGTTGAGGTTGTTGTTGTTGTTCAATGTGCAGGTTTTTGTTGAATTTGTTGGTGTTTTTCAATGTCGAGGATGTTGTTGAATTTGTTCGTATTTTTCAATGTTGAATTTGTTGTTGAATTTGTTGGTGTTTTTCAATGTTGAGGTTGTTGTTGAATTTGTTGGTGTTTTTCAATTTTGAGGTTGTTGTTGAATTTTTTGGAATTTTTCAATGTTGAGGTTGTTGTTGTTTTTCAATGTCGAGGATGTTGTTGAATTTGTTCGTATTTTTCAATGTTGAATTTGTTGTTGAATTTGTTGGCGTTTTTAAATGTTGAGGTTGTTGTTGCATTTGTTTGTGTTTTTCAATTTTGAGGTTGTTGTTGAATTTTTTGGAATTTTTCAATGTTGAGGTTGTTGTTGTTTTTCAAAGTTGAGGTCGTTGTTGAATTTGGTGGTGTTTTTCAATGTCGAGGTTGTTGCTGAATTTGTTGGTGTTTTTCAATGTTGAAGTTGTTGTTGAGTTTGTTGGTGTTTTTCAATGTTGAGGTTGTTGTTGAATTTGTTGGTGTTTTTAAATGTTGAGGTTGTTGTTGTTGTTCAATGTGCAGGTTTTTGTTGAATCTGTTGGTGTTTTTCAATGTCGAGGATGTTGTTGAATTTGTTCGTATTTTTCAATGTTGAGGTTGTTGTTGAATTTGTTGGTGTTTTTCAATGTTGAGGTTGTTGTTGAATTTGTTGGCGTTTTTAAATGTTGAGGTTGTTGTTGAATTTGTTGGTGTTTTTCAATTTTGAGGTTGTTGTTGAATTTGTTGGAATTTTTCAATGTTGAGGTTGTTGTTGTTTTTCAAAGTTGAGGTCGTTGTTGAATTTGGTGGTGTTTTTCAATGTCGAGGTTGTTGTTGAATTTGTTGGTGTTTTTCAATGTTGAAGTTGTTGTTGAATTTGTTAGTGTTTTTCAATGTTGAGGTTGTCTTTGTTTTTCAATGTTGAGGTTGTTGTTGAATTTGCTGGTGTTTTTCAATGTTGAGGTTGTTGTTGTTTTTCAATGTTGAGGTTGTTGTTGAATTTGTTGGTGTTTTTAAATGTTGAGGTTATTGTTGAATTTGTTGGTGTTTTTCAATGTTGAGGTTGTTGTTGTTTTTCAATGTTGAGGTTGTTGTTGAATTTGTTGGTGTTTTTCATTGTTGAGGTTGTTGTTGTTTTTCAATGTTAAGGTTGTTGTTGAATTTGTTGGTGTTTTTCAATTTCGAGGTTGTTGTTGAATTTGTTGGTGTTTTTCAATGTTGAAGTTGTTGTTGAATTTTTTGGTGTTTTTCAATGTTGAGGTTGTTGTTGTTTTTCAATGTTGAGGTTGTTGTTGAATTTGTTGGTGTTTTTCAAAGTTGAGGTTGTTGTTGTTTTTCAATGTTGAGGTTGTTGTTGTTTTTCAATGTTGAGGTTGTTGTTGTATATGTTGGTGTTTTTCAATGTTGAGGTTGTTGTACTTTTTCAATGTTGAGGTTGTTGTTGAATTTGTTGGTGTTTTTCAATGTCGAGGTTGTTGTTGAATTTGTTGGTGTTTTTCAAAGTTGAAGTTGTTGTTGAATTTGTTTGTGTTTTTCAATGTTGAGGTTGTTGTTGAATTTGATGGTGATTTTCAATGTTGAGGTTGTTGTTGTTTTTAAATGTTCAGGTTGTTGTTGAATTTGTTGGTGTTTTTCAATTTTGAGGTTGTTGTTGTTTTTCAAAGTTGAGGTTGTTGTTAAATTTGTTGGTGTTTTTCAATGTTGAGGTAGTTGTTGAATTTGTTGGTGTATTTCATTGTTGAGGTTGTTGTTGAATTTGTTGGTGTTTTTCAATGTTGAGGTTGTTGTTGTTTTTTAATGTTGAGGTTGTTGTTGAATTTGTTGGTGTTCTTCAATGTTGAGGTTGTTGTTGTTTTTCAATGTTGAGGTTGTTGTTGAATTTGTTGCTGTTTTTCAATGTTGAGATTGTTGTTGAATTTGTTGATGTTTTTCAATGTTGAAGTTGTTGTTGAATTTGTTGGTCTTTTTCAATGTTGAGGTTGTTGTTGTTTTTAAATGTTGAGGTTGTTGTTGAATTTGTTGGTCTTTTTCAATGTTGAGGTTGTTGTTGTTTTTCAATGTTGAGGTTGTTGTTGTTTTTCAATGTTGAGGTTGTTGTTGAATTTGCTGGTGTTTTTCAATGTTGAGGTTGTTGTTCTTTTTCAATGTTGAGGTTGTTGTTGTATTTGTTGGTGTTTTTCAATGTTGAGGTTGTTGTAGTTTTTCAATGTTGAGGTTGTTGTTGAATTTGTTGGTGTTTTTCAATGTTGAAGTTGTTGAATTTGTTGGTGTTTTTCAATGTTGAGGTTGTTGTTGAATTTGTTGGTGTTTTTCAATGTTGAGATTGTTGTTTTTTTTAAATGTTGAGGTAGTTGTTGAATTTGTTGGTATTTTTCAATTTTGAGGTTGTTGTTGTTTTTCAATGTTGAGGTTGTTGTTGAATTTGTTGGTGTTTTTCCATGTTGAGGTTGTTGTTGTTTTTCAAAGTTGAGGTTGTTGTTAAATTTGTTGGTGTTTTTCAATGTTGAGGTTGTTGTTGAATTTGTTGGTGTTTTTCATTGTTGAGGTTGTTGTTGAATTTGTTGGTGTTTTTCAATGTTGAGGTTGTTGTTGCTTTTCAATGTTGAGGTTGTTGTTGAATTTGTTGGTGTTTTTCAATGTTGAGCTTGTTGTTGTTTTTCAATGTTGAGGTTGTTGTTGTATTTGTTGGTGTTTTTCAATGTTGAGGTTGTTGTAGTTTTTCAATGTTGAGGTTGTTGTTGAATTTGTTGGTGTTTTTCAATGTCGAGGTTGTTGTTGAATTTGTTGATGTTTTTCAATGTTGAAGTTGTTGTTGAATTTGTTGGTGTTTTTCAATGTTGAGGTTGTTGTTGAATTTGTTGGTGTTTTTAAATGTTGAGGTTGTTGTTGTTGTTCAATGTGGAGGTTGTTGTTGAATTTGTTGGTGTTTTTCAATGTCGAGGTTGTTGTTGAATTTGTTGGTATTTTTCAATGTTGAATTTGTTGTTGAAATTGTTGGTGTTTTTCAATGTTGAAGTTGTTGTTGTTTTTCAATGTTGAGGTTGTTGTTGAATTTGTTGGTGTTTTTCAATGTTGAGGTTGTTGTTGAATTTGTTGGTGTTTTTCAATTTTGAGGTTGTTGTTGAATTTGTTGGAATTTTTCAATGTTGAGGTTGTTGTTGTTTTTCAAAGTTGAGGTCGTTGTTGAATTTGGTGGTGTTTTTCAATGTCGAGGTTGTTGTTGAATTTGTTTGTGTTTTTCAATGTTGAAGTTGTTGAATTTGTTACTGTTTTTCAATGTTGAGGTTGTTGTAGTTTTTCAATGTTGAGGTTGTTGTTGAATTTGTTGATGTTTTTCAATGTCGAGGTAGTTGTTGAATTTGTTGGTGTTTTTCAATGTTGAAGTTGTTGTTGAATTTGTTGGTGTTGTTCAATGTTGAGGTTGTTGTTGTTTTTCAATGTTGAGGTTGTTGTTGAAATTGTTGGTGTTTTTCTTTGTTGAGGTTGTTGTTGTTGTTCAATGTGCAGGTTGTTGTTGAATTTGTTGGTGTTTTTCAATGTCGAGGTTGTTGTTGAATTTGTTGGTGTTTTTCAATGTTGAATTTGTTGTTGAATTTGTTGGTGTTTTTCAATGTTGAGGTTGTTGTTGTTTTTCAATGTTGAGGTTGTTGTTGAATTTGTTGGTGTTTTTCAATGTTGAGGTTGTTGTTGAATTTGTTGGCGTTTTTAATGTTGAGGGTGTTGTTGAATTTGTTGGTGTTTTTCAATGTTGAGGTTGTTGTTGAATTTGTTGGTGTTTTACAATGTTGAGGTTGTTGTTGTTTTTCAATGTTCAGTTTGTTGTTGAATTTGATGGTGTTTTTCAATGTCGAGGTTGTTGTTGAAATTGTTGGTGTTTTTCAATGTTCCAGTTTTTGTTGTATTTGTTGGTGTTTTTCAATGTTGAGGTTGTTGTTCTTTTTCAATGTTGAGGTTGTTGAATTTGTTGGTGTTTTTCAATGTTGAATTTGTTGGTGTTTTTAAATGTTGAGGTTGTTGTTGAATTTGTTGGTGTTTTTCAATATTGAGGTTGTTGTTGTTTTTCAATGTTGAGGTTGTTGTTGAATTTGTTGGTGTTTTTCAATGTTGAGGTCGTTGTTGTTTTTCAATGTTGAGGTTGTCGTTGAATTTGTTGGTGTTTTTCAATGTTGAGGTTGTTGTTCTTTTTCAATGTTGAGGTTGTTGTTGTATTTGTTGGTGTTTTTCAATGTTGAGGTTGTTGTAGTTTTTCAATGTTGAGGTTGTTGTTGAATTTGTTGCTGTTTTTCAATGTTGAGGTTGTTGTTGAATTTGTTGGTGTTTTTCAATGTCGAGGTTGTTGTTGAATTTGTTGGTGTTTTTCAATGTTGAGGTTGTTGTTGTTTTTCAATGTTGAGGTTGTTGTTGTTTTTCAATGTTGAGGTTGTTGTTGAATTTGTTGGTGTTTTTCAATGTTGAGGTTGTTGTTGAATTTGTTGGTGTTTTTCAATGTTGAGGTTGTTGTTGTTTTTCAATGTTGAGGTTGTTGATGTTTTTCAATGTTGAGGTTGTTGTTGAATTTGTTGGTGTTTTTCAATGTTGAGTTTGTTGTTGAATTTGTTGCTGTTTTTCAAGCTTGAAGTTGTTGTTGTTTTTCAATGTTGAGGTTGTTGTTGTATTTATTGGTGTTTTTCAATGTTGAGGTTCTTGTAGTTTTTCAATGTTGAGGTTGTTGCTGAATTTGTTGGTGTTTTTCAATGTCGAGGTTGTTGTTGAAGTTGTTGGTGTTTTTCAATGTTGAAGTTGTTGTTGAATTTGTTCGTGTTTTTCATTGTTGAGGTTGCTGTTGAATTTGTTGGTGCTTTTCAATGTTGAGGTTGTTGTTGCTTTTCAATGTTGAGGTTGTTGTTGAATTTGTTGGTGTTTTTCAATGTTGAGGTTGTTGTTGTTTTTCAATGTTGAGGTTGTTGTTGTATTTGTTGGTGTTTTTCAATGTTGAGGTTGTTGTAGTTTTTCAATGTTGAGGTTGTTGTTGAATTTGTTGGTGTTTTTCAATGTCGAGGTTGTTGTTGAATTTGTTGGTGTTTTTTCAATGTTGAAGTTGTTGAATTTGTTGGTGTTTTTCAATGTTGAGGTTGTTGTTGAATTTGTTGGTGTTTTTAAATGTTGAGGTTGTTGTTGTTGTTCAATGTGGAGGTTGTTGTTGAATTTTTTTGGTGTTTTTCAATGTCGAGGTTGTTTTTGAATTTGTTGGTATTTTTCAATGTTGAATTTGTTGTTGAAATTGTTGGTGTTTTTCAATGTTGAAGTTGTTGTTGTTTTTCAATGTTGAGGTTGTTGTTGAATTTGTTGGCGTTTATAAATGTTGAGGTTGTTGTTGAATTTTTTGGTGTTTTTCAATTTTGAGGTTGTTGTTGAATTTGTTGGAATTTTTCAATGTTGAGGTTGTTGTTGTTTTTCAAAGTTGAGGTCGTTGTTGAATTTGGTGGTGTTTTTCAATGTCGAGGTTGTTGTTGAATTTGTTGGTGTTTTTCAATGTTGAAGTTGTTGTTGAATTTGTTAGTGTTTTTCAATGTTGAGGTTGTTGTAGTTTTTCAATGTTGAGGTTGTTGTTGAATTTGTTGGTGTTTTTCAATGTCGAGGTTGTTGTTGAATTTGTTGATGTTTTTCAATGTTGAAGTTGTTGTTGAATTTGTTGGTGTTTTTCAATGTTGAGGTTGTTGTTGAATTTGTTGGTGTTTTTAAATGTTGAGGTTGTTGTTGTTGTTCAATGTGGAGGTTGTTGTTGAATTTGTTGGTGTTTTTCAATGTCGAGGTTGTTGTTGAATTTGTTGGTATTTTTCAATGTTGAATTTGTTGTTGAAATTGTTGGTGTTTTTCAATGTTGAAGTTGTTGTTGTTTTTCAATGTTGAGGTTGTTGTTGAATTTGTTGGTGTTTTTCAATGTTGAGGTTGTTGTTGAATTTGTTGGTGTTTTTCAATTTTGAGGTTGTTGTTGAATTTGTTGGAATTTTTCAATGTTGAGGTTGTTGTTGTTTTTCAAAGTTGAGGTCGTTGTTGAATTTGGTGGTGTTTTTCAATGTCGAGGTTGTTGTTGAATTTGTTTGTGTTTTTCAATGTTGAAGTTGTTGAATTTGTTACTGTTTTTCAATGTTGAGGTTGTTGTAGTTTTTCAATGTTGAGGTTGTTGTTGAATTTGTTGATGTTTTTCAATGTCGAGGTAGTTGTTGAATTTGTTGGTGTTTTTCAATGTTGAAGTTGTTGTTGAATTTGTTGGTGTTGTTCAATGTTGAGGTTGTTGTTGTTTTTCAATGTTGAGGTTGTTGTTGAAATTGTTGGTGTTTTTCTTTGTTGAGGTTGTTGTTGTTGTTCAATGTGCAGGTTGTTGTTGAATTTGTTGGTGTTTTTCAATGTCGAGGTTGTTGTTGAATTTGTTGGTGTTTTTCAATGTTGAAGTTGTTGTTGAATTTGTTAGTGTTTTTCAATGTTGAGGTTGTTGTAGTTTTTCAATGTTGAGGTTGTTGTTGAATTTGTTGATGTTTTTCAATGTCGAGGTTGTTGTTGAATTTGTTGGTGTTTTTCAATGTTGAAGTTGTTGTTGAATTTGTTGGTGTTGTTCAATGTTGAGGTTGTTGTTGTTTTTCAATGTTGAGGTTGTTGTTGAATTTGTTGGTGTTTTTCTTTGTTGAGGTTGTTGTTGTTGTTCAATGTGCAGGTTGTTGTTGAATTTGTTGGTGTTTTTCAATGTCGAGGTTGTTGTTGAATTTGTTGGTGTTTTTCAATGTTGAATTTGTTGTTGAATTTGTTGGTGTTTTTCAATGTTGATCTTGTTGTTGTTTTTCAATGTTGAGGTTGTTGTTGAATTTGTTGGTGTTTTTCAATGTTGAGGTTGCTGTTGAATTTGTTGGCGTTTTTAAATGTTGAGGGTGTTGTTGAATTTGTTGGTGTTTTTCAATGTTGAGGTTGTTGTTCAATTTGTTGGTGTTTTACAATGTTGAGGTTGTTGTTCTTTTTCAATGTTCAGGTTGTTGTTGAATTTGATGGTGTTTTTCAATGTCGAGGTTGTTGTTGAAATTGTTGGTGTTTTTCAATGTTGCAGTTGTTGTTGAATTTGTTGGTGTTTTTCAATGTTGAGGTTGTTGTTCTTTTTCAATTTTGAGGTTGTTGAATTTGTTGGTGTTTTTCAATGTTGAGGTTGTTGTTGTTTTTCAATGTTGAGGTTGTTGTTGAATTTGTTGGTGTTTTTAAATGTTGAGGTTGTTGTTGAATTTGTTGGTGTTTTTCAATGTTGAGGTTGTTGATGTTTTTCAATGTTGAGGTTGTTGTTGAATTTGTTGGTGTTTTTCAATTTCGAGGTTGTTGTTGAATTTGTTGGTGTTTTTCAATGTTGAAGTTTTGTTGAATTTGTTGGTGTTTTTCAATGTTGAGGTTGTTGTTGTTTTTCAATGTTCAGGTTGTTGTTGTTTTTCAATGTTGAGGTTGTTGTTGAATTTGTTGGTGTTTTTCAATGTTCAGGTTGTTGTTGAATTTGTTGGTGTTTTTCAATGTTGAGGTTGTTGTTCTTTTTCAATGTTGAGGTTGTTGTTGTATGTGTTGGTGTTTTTCAATGTTGAGGTTGTTGTAGTTTTTCAATGTTGAGGTTGTTGTTGAATTTGTTGGTGTTTTTCAATGTCGAGGTTGTTGCTGAATTTGTTGGTGTTTTTCAATGTTGAAGTTGTTGTTGAGTTTGTTGGTGTTTTTCAATGTTGAGGTTGTTGTTGAATTTGTTGGTGTTTTTAAATGTTGAGGTTGTTGTTGTTGTTCAATGTGCAGGTTTTTGTTGAATTTGTTGGTGTTTTTCAATGTCGAGGATGTTGTTGAATTTGTTCGTATTTTTCAATGTTGAATTTGTTGTTGAATTTGTTGGTGTTTTTCAATGTTGAGGTTGTTGTTGAATTTGTTGGTGTTTTTCAATTTTGAGGTTGTTGTTGAATTTTTTGGAATTTTTCAATGTTGAGGTTGTTGTTGTTTTTCAATGTCGAGGATGTTGTTGAATTTGTTCGTATTTTTCAATGTTGAATTTGTTGTTGAATTTGTTGGCGTTTTTAAATGTTGAGGTTGTTGTTGCATTTGTTTGTGTTTTTCAATGTTGAGGTTGTTGTTGAATTTTTTGGAATTTTTCAATGTTGAGGTTGTTGTTGTTTTTCAAAGTTGAGGTCGTTGTTGAATTTGGTGGTGTTTTTCAATGTCGAGGTTGTTGCTGAATTTGTTGGTGTTTTTCAATGTTGAAGTTGTTGTTGAGTTTGTTGGTGTTTTTCAATGTTGAGGTTGTTGTTGAATTTGTTGGTGTTTTTAAATGTTGAGGTTGTTGTTGTTGTTCAATGTGCAGGTTTTTGTTGAATCTGTTGGTGTTTTTCAATGTCGAGGATGTTGTTGAATTTGTTCGTATTTTTCAATGTTGAGGTTGTTGTTGAATTTGTTGGTGTTTTTCAATGTTGAGGTTGTTGTTGAATTTGTTGGCGTTTTTAAATGTTGAGGTTGTTGTTGAATTTGTTGGTGTTTTTCAATTTTGAGGTTGTTGTTGAATTTGTTGGAATTTTTCAATGTTGAGGTTGTTGTTGTTTTTCAAAGTTGAGGTCGTTGTTGAATTTGGTGGTGTTTTTCAATGTCGAGGTTGTTGTTGAATTTGTTGGTGTTTTTCAATGTTGAAGTTGTTGTTGAATTTGTTAGTGTTTTTCAATGTTGAGGTTGTCTTTGTTTTTCAATGTTGAGGTTGTTGTTGAATTTGCTGGTGTTTTTCAATGTTGAGGTTGTTGTTGTTTTTCAATGTTGAGGTTGTTGTTGAATTTGTTGGTGTTTTTAAATGTTGAGGTTATTGTTGAATTTGTTGGTGTTTTTCAATGTTGAGGTTGTTGTTGTTTTTCAATGTTGAGGTTGTTGTTGAATTTGTTGGTGTTTTTCATTGTTGAGGTTGTTGTTGTTTTTCAATGTTAAGGTTGTTGTTGAATTTGTTGGTGTTTTTCAATTTCGAGGTTGTTGTTGAATTTGTTGGTGTTTTTCAATGTTGAAGTTGTTGTTGAATTTTTTGGTGTTTTTCAATGTTGAGGTTGTTGTTGTTTTTCAATGTTGAGGTTGTTGTTGAATTTGTTGGTGTTTTTCAAAGTTGAGGTTGTTGTTGTTTTTCAATGTTGAGGTTGTTGTTGTTTTTCAATGTTGAGGTTGTTGTTGTATATGTTGGTGTTTTTCAATGTTGAGGTTGTTGTACTTTTTCAATGTTGAGGTTGTTGTTGAATTTGTTGGTGTTTTTCAATGTCGAGGTTGTTGTTGAATTTGTTGGTGTTTTTCAAAGTTGAAGTTGTTGTTGAATTTGTTTGTGTTTATCAATGTTGAGGTTGTTGTTGAATTTGATGGTGATTTTCAATGTTGAGGTTGTTGTTGTTTTTAAATGTTCAGGTTGTTGTTGAATTTGTTGGTGTTTTTCAATTTTGAGGTTGTTGTTGTTTTTCAAAGTTGAGGTTGTTGTTAAATTTGTTGGTGTTTTTCAATGTTGAGGTAGTTGTTGAATTTGTTGGTGTATTTCATTGTTGAGGTTGTTGTTGAATTTGTTGGTGTTTTTCAATGTTGAGGTTGTTGTTGTTTTTTAATGTTGAGGTTGTTGTTGAATTTGTTGGTGTTCTTCAATGTTGAGGTTGTTGTTGTTTTTCAATGTTGAGGTTGTTGTTGAATTTGTTGCTGTTTTTCAATGTTGAGATTGTTGTTGAATTTGTTGATGTTTTTCAATGTTGAAGTTGTTGTTGAATTTGTTGGTCTTTTTCAATGTTGAGGTTGTTGTTGTTTTTAAATGTTGAGGTTGTTGTTGAATTTGTTGGTCTTTTTCAATGTTGAGGTTGTTGTTGTTTTTCAATGTTGAGGTTGTTGTTGTTTTTCAATGTTCAGGTTGTTGTTGAATTTGCTGGTGTTTTTCAATGTTGAGGTTGTTGTTCTTTTTCAATGTTGAGGTTGTTGTTGTATTTGTTGGTGTTTTTCAATGTTGAGGTTGTTGTAGTTTTTCAATGTTGAGGTTGTTGTTGAATTTGTTGCTGTTTTTCAATGTCGAGGTTGTTGTTGAATTTGTTGGTGTTTTTCAATGTTGAAGTTGTTGAATTTGTTGGTGTTTTTCAATGTTGAGGTTGTTGTTGAATTTGTTGGTGTTTTTCAATGTTGAGATTGTTGTTTTTTTTAAATGTTGAGGTAGTTGTTGAATTTGTTGGTATTTTTCAATTTTGAGGTTGTTGTTGTTTTTCAATGTTGAGGTTGTTGTTGAATTTGTTGGTGTTTTTCCATGTAGAGGTTGTTGTTGTTTTTCAAAGTTGAGGTTGTTGTTAAATTTGTTGGTGTTTTTCAATGTTGAGGTTGTTGTTGAATTTGTTGGTGTTTTTCATTGTTGAGGTTGTTGTTGAATTTGTTGGTGTTTTTCAATGTTGAGGTTGTTGTTGCTTTTCAATGTTGAGGTTGTTGTTGAATTTGTTGGTGTTTTTCAATGTTGAGCTTGTTGTTGTTTTTCAATGTTGAGGTTGTTGTTGTATTTGTTGGTGTTTTTCAATGTTGAGGTTGTTGTAGTTTTTCAATGTTGAGGTTGTTGTTGAATTTGTTGGTGTTTTTCAATGTCGAGGTTGTTGTTGAATTTGTTGATGTTTTTCAATGTTGAAGTTGTTGTTGAATTTGTTGGTGTTTTTCAATGTTGAGGTTGTTGTTGAATTTGTTGGTGTTTTTAAATGTTGAGGTTGTTGTTGTTGTTCAATGTGGAGGTTGTTGTTGAATTTGTTGGTGTTTTTCAATGTCGAGGTTGTTGTTGAATTTGTTGGGATTTTTC
The DNA here is from genome assembly GCA_026770705.1 of Isurus oxyrinchus. Classification (NCBI taxonomy): domain Eukaryota; kingdom Metazoa; phylum Chordata; class Chondrichthyes; order Lamniformes; family Lamnidae; genus Isurus; species Isurus oxyrinchus. The sequence continues at coordinate 584,866 of JANJGN010000305.1, read as the reverse complement.
AATGTTGAATTTGTTGTTGAAATTGTTGGTGTTTTTCAATGTTGAAGTTGTTGTTGTTTTTCAATGTTGAGGTTGTTGTTGAATTTGTTGGTGTTTTTCAATGTTGAGGTTGTTGTTGAATTTGTTGGTGTTTTTCAATTTTGAGGTTGTTGTTGAATTTGTTGGAATTTTTCAATGTTGAGGTTGTTGTTGTTTTTCAAAGTTGAGGTCGTTGTTGAATTTGGTGGTGTTTTTCAATGTCGAGGTTGTTGTTGAATTTGTTTGTGTTTTTCAATGTTGAAGTTGTTGAATTTGTTACTGTTTTTCAATGTTGAGGTTGTTGTAGTTTTTCAATGTTGAGGTTGTTGTTGAATTTGTTGATGTTTTTCAATGTCGAGGTAGTTGTTGAATTTGTTGGTGTTTTTCAATGTTGAAGTTGTTGTTGAATTTGTTGGTGTTGTTCAATGTTGAGGTTGTTGTTGTTTTTCAATGTTGAGGTTGTTGTTGAAATTGTTGGTGTTTTTCTTTGTTGAGGTTGTTGTTGTTGTTCAATGTGCAGGTTGTTGTTGAATTTGTTGGTGTTTTTCAATGTCGAGGTTGTTGTTGAATTTGTTGGTGTTTTTCAATGTTGAATTTGTTGTTGAATTTGTTGGTGTTTTTCAATGTTGAGGTTGTTGTTGTTTTTCAATGTTGAGGTTGTTGTTGAATTTGTTGGTGTTTTTCAATGTTGAGGTTGTTGTTGAATTTGTTGGCGTTTTTAATGTTGAGGGTGTTGTTGAATTTGTTGGTGTTTTTCAATGTTGAGGTTGTTGTTGAATTTGTTGGTGTTTTACAATGTTGAGGTTGTTGTTGTTTTTCAATGTTCAGTTTGTTGTTGAATTTGATGGTGTTTTTCAATGTCGAGGTTGTTGTTGAAATTGTTGGTGTTTTTCAATGTTCCAGTTTTTGTTGTATTTGTTGGTGTTTTTCAATGTTGAGGTTGTTGTTCTTTTTCAATGTTGAGGTTGTTGAATTTGTTGGTGTTTTTCAATGTTGAATTTGTTGGTGTTTTTAAATGTTGAGGTTGTTGTTGAATTTGTTGGTGTTTTTCAATATTGAGGTTGTTGTTGTTTTTCAATGTTGAGGTTGTTGTTGAATTTGTTGGTGTTTTTCAATGTTGAGGTCGTTGTTGTTTTTCAATGTTGAGGTTGTCGTTGAATTTGTTGGTGTTTTTCAATGTTGAGGTTGTTGTTCTTTTTCAATGTTGAGGTTGTTGTTGTATTTGTTGGTGTTTTTCAATGTTGAGGTTGTTGTAGTTTTTCAATGTTGAGGTTGTTGTTGAATTTGTTGCTGTTTTTCAATGTTGAGGTTGTTGTTGAATTTGTTGGTGTTTTTCAATGTCGAGGTTGTTGTTGAATTTGTTGGTGTTTTTCAATGTTGAGGTTGTTGTTGTTTTTCAATGTTGAGGTTGTTGTTGTTTTTCAATGTTGAGGTTGTTGTTGAATTTGTTGGTGTTTTTCAATGTTGAGGTTGTTGTTGAATTTGTTGGTGTTTTTCAATGTTGAGGTTGTTGTTGTTTTTCAATGTTGAGGTTGTTGATGTTTTTCAATGTTGAGGTTGTTGTTGAATTTGTTGGTGTTTTTCAATGTTGAGTTTGTTGTTGAATTTGTTGCTGTTTTTCAAGCTTGAAGTTGTTGTTGTTTTTCAATGTTGAGGTTGTTGTTGTATTTATTGGTGTTTTTCAATGTTGAGGTTCTTGTAGTTTTTCAATGTTGAGGTTGTTGCTGAATTTGTTGGTGTTTTTCAATGTCGAGGTTGTTGTTGAAGTTGTTGGTGTTTTTCAATGTTGAAGTTGTTGTTGAATTTGTTGGTGTTTTTCATTGTTGAGGTTGCTGTTGAATTTGTTGGTGCTTTTCAATGTTGAGGTTGTTGTTGCTTTTCAATGTTGAGGTTGTTGTTGAATTTGTTGGTGTTTTTCAATGTTGAGGTTGTTGTTGTTTTTCAATGTTGAGGTTGTTGTTGTATTTGTTGGTGTTTTTCAATGTTGAGGTTGTTGTAGTTTTTCAATGTTGAGGTTGTTGTTGAATTTGTTGGTGTTTTTCAATGTCGAGGTTGTTGTTGAATTTGTTGGTGTTTTTCAATGTTGAAGTTGTTGAATTTGTTGGTGTTTTTCAATGTTGAGGTTGTTGTTGAATTTGTTGGTGTTTTTAAATGTTGAGGTTGTTGTTGTTGTTCAATGTGGAGGTTGTTGTTGAATTTTTTGGTGTTTTTCAATGTCGAGGTTGTTTTTGAATTTGTTGGTATTTTTCAATGTTGAATTTGTTGTTGAAATTGTTGGTGTTTTTCAATGTTGAAGTTGTTGTTGTTTTTCAATGTTGAGGTTGTTGTTGAATTTGTTGGCGTTTATAAATGTTGAGGTTGTTGTTGAATTTTTTGGTGTTTTTCAATTTTGAGGTTGTTGTTGAATTTGTTGGAATTTTTCAATGTTGAGGTTGTTGTTGTTTTTCAAAGTTGAGGTCGTTGTTGAATTTGGTGGTGTTTTTCAATGTCGAGGTTGTTGTTGAATTTGTTGGTGTTTTTCAATGTTGAAGTTGTTGTTGAATTTGTTAGTGTTTTTCAATGTTGAGGTTGTTGTAGTTTTTCAATGTTGAGGTTGTTGTTGAATTTGTTGGTGTTTTTCAATGTCGAGGTTGTTGTTGAATTTGTTGATGTTTTTCAATGTTGAAGTTGTTGTTGAATTTGTTGGTGTTTTTCAATGTTGAGGTTGTTGTTGAATTTGTTGGTGTTTTTAAATGTTGAGGTTGTTGTTGTTGTTCAATGTGGAGGTTGTTGTTGAATTTGTTGGTGTTTTTCAATGTCGAGGTTGTTGTTGAATTTGTTGGTATTTTTCAATGTTGAATTTGTTGTTGAAATTGTTGGTGTTTTTCAATGTTGAAGTTGTTGTTGTTTTTCAATGTTGAGGTTGTTGTTGAATTTGTTGGTGTTTTTCAATGTTGAGGTTGTTGTTGAATTTGTTGGTGTTTTTCAATTTTGAGGTTGTTGTTGAATTTGTTGGAATTTTTCAATGTTGAGGTTGTTGTTGTTTTTCAAAGTTGAGGTCGTTGTTGAATTTGGTGGTGTTTTTCAATGTCGAGGTTGTTGTTGAATTTGTTTGTGTTTTTCAATGTTGAAGTTGTTGAATTTGTTACTGTTTTTCAATGTTGAGGTTGTTGTAGTTTTTCAATGTTGAGGTTGTTGTTGAATTTGTTGATGTTTTTCAATGTCGAGGTAGTTGTTGAATTTGTTGGTGTTTTTCAATGTTGAAGTTGTTGTTGAATTTGTTGGTGTTGTTCAATGTTGAGGTTGTTGTTGTTTTTCAATGTTGAGGTTGTTGTTGAAATTGTTGGTGTTTTTCTTTGTTGAGGTTGTTGTTGTTGTTCAATGTGCAGGTTGTTGTTGAATTTGTTGGTGTTTTTCAATGTCGAGGTTGTTGTTGAATTTGTTGGTGTTTTTCAATGTTGAATTTGTTGTTGAATTTGTTGGTGTTTTTCAATGTTGAGGTTGTTGTTGTTTTTCAATGTTGAGGTTGTTGTTGAATTTGTTGCTGTTTTTCAATGTTGAGGTTGTTGTTGAATTTGTTGGCGTTTTTAATGTTGAGGGTGTTGTTGAATTTGTTGGTGTTTTTCAATGTTGAGGTTGTTGTTGAATTTGTTGGTGTTTTACAATGTTGAGGTTGTTGTTGTTTTTCAATGTTCAGTTTGTTGTTGAATTTGATGGTGTTTTTCAATGTCGAGGTTGTTGTTGAAATTGTTGGTGTTTTTCAATGTTCCAGTTTTTGTTGTATTTGTTGGTGTTTTTCAATGTTGAGGTTGTTGTTCTTTTTCAATGTTGAGGTTGTTGAATTTGTTGGTGTTTTTCAATGTTGAATTTGTTGGTGTTTTTAAATGTTGAGGTTGTTGTTGAATTTGTTGGTGTTTTTCAATATTGAGGTTGTTGTTGTTTTTCAATGTTGAGGTTGTTGTTGAATTTGTTGGTGTTTTTCAATGTTGAGGTCGTTGTTGTTTTTCAATGTTGAGGTTGTCGTTGAATTTGTTGGTGTTTTTCAATGTTGAGGTTGTTGTTCTTTTTCAATGTTGAGGTTGTTGTTGTATTTGTTGGTGTTTTTCAATGTTGAGGTTGTTGTAGTTTTTCAATGTTGAGGTTGTTGTTGAATTTGTTGCTGTTTTTCAATGTTGAGGTTGTTGTTGAATTTGTTGGTGTTTTTCAATGTCGAGGCTGTTGTTGAATTTGTTGGTGTTTTTCAATGTTGAGGTTGTTGTTGTTTTTCAATGTTGAGGTTGTTGTTGTTTTTCAATGTTGAGGTTGTTGTTGAATTTGTTGGTGTTTTTCAATGTTGAGGTTGTTGTTGAATTTGTTGGTGTTTTTCAATGTTGAGGTTGTTGTTGTTTTTCAATGTTGAGGTTGTTGATGTTTTTCAATGTTGAGGTTGTTGTTGAATTTGTTGGTGTTTTTCAATGTTGAGTTTGTTGTTGAATTTGTTGCTGTTTTTCAAGCTTGAAGTTGTTGATGTTTTTCAATGTTGAGGTTGTTGTTGTATTTATTGGTGTTTTTCAATGTTGAGGTTCTTGTAGTTTTTCAATGTTGAGGTTGTTGCTGAATTTGTTGGTGTTTTTCAATGTCGAGGTTGTTGTTGAAGTTGTTGGTGTTTTTCAATGTTGAAGTTGTTGTTGAATTTGTTGGTGTTTTTCATTGTTGAGGTTGCTGTTGAATTTGTTGGTGCTTTTCAATGTTGAGGTTGTTGTTGCTTTTCAATGTTGAGGTTGTTGTTGAATTTGTTGGTGTTTTTCAATGTTGAGGTTGTTGTTGTTTTTCAATGTTGAGGTTGTTGTTGTATTTGTTGGTGTTTTTCAATGTTGAGGTTGTTGTAGTTTTTCAATGTTGAGGTTGTTGTTGAATTTGTTGGTGTTTTTCAATGTCGAGGTTGTTGTTGAATTTGTTGGTGTTTTTCAATGTTGAAGTTGTTGAATTTGTTGGTGTTTTTCAATGTTGAGGTTGTTGTTGAATTTGTTGGTGTTTTTAAATGTTGAGGTTGTTGTTGTTGTTCAATGTGGAGGTTGTTGTTGAATTTGTTGGTGTTTTTCAATGTCGAGGTTGTTGTTGAATTTGTTGGTATTTTTCAATGTTGAATTTGTTGTTGAAATTGTTGGTGTTTTTCAATGTTGAAGTTGTTGTTGTTTTTCAATGTTGAGGTTGTTGTTGAATTTGTTGGCGTTTATAAATGTTGAGGTTGTTGTTGAATTTTTTGGTGTTTTTCAATTTTGAGGTTGTTGTTGAATTTGTTGGAATTTTTCAATGTTGAGGTTGTTGTTGTTTTTCAAAGTTGAGGTCGTTGTTGAATTTGGTGGTGTTTTTCAATGTCGAGGTTGTTGTTGAATTTGTTGGTGTTTTTCAATGTTGAAGTTGTTGTTGAATTTGTTAGTGTTTTTCAATGTTGAGGTTGTTGTAGTTTTTCAATGTTGAGGTTGTTGTTGAATTTGTTGATGTTTTTCAATGTCGAGGTTGTTGTTGAATTTGTTGGTGTTTTTCAATGTTGAAGTTGTTGTTGAATTTGTTGGTGTTGTTCAATGTTGAGGTTGTTGTTGTTTTTCAATGTTGAGGTTGTTGTTGAATTTGTTGGTGTTTTTCTTTGTTGAGGTTGTTGTTGTTGTTCAATGTGCAGGTTGTTGTTGAATTTGTTGGTGTTTTTCAATGTCGAGGTTGTTGTTGAATTTGTTGGTGTTTTTCAATGTTGAATTTGTTGTTGAATTTGTTGGTGTTTTTCAATGTTGATCTTGTTGTTGTTTTTCAATGTTGAGGTTGTTGTTGAATTTGTTGGTGTTTTTCAATGTTGAGGTTGCTGTTGAATTTGTTGGCGTTTTTAAATGTTGAGGGTGTTGTTGAATTTGTTGGTGTTTTTCAATGTTGAGGTTGTTGTTCAATTTGTTGGTGTTTTACAATGTTGAGGTTGTTGTTCTTTTTCAATGTTCAGGTTGTTGTTGAATTTGATGGTGTTTTTCAATGTCGAGGTTGTTGTTGAAATTGTTTGTGTTTTTCAATGTTGCAGTTGTTGTTGAATTTGTTGGTGTTTTTCAATGTTGAGGTTGTTGTTCTTTTTCAATTTTGAGGTTGTTGAATTTGTTGGTGTTTTTCAATGTTGAGGTTGTTGTTGTTTTTCAATGTTGAGGTTGTTGTTGAATTTGTTGGTGTTTTTAAATGTTGAGGTTGTTGTTGAATTTGTTGGTGTTTTTCAATGTTGAGGTTGTTGATGTTTTTCAATGTTGAGGTTGTTGTTGAATTTGTTGGTGTTTTTCAATTTCGAGGTTGTTGTTGAATTTGTTGGTGTTTTTCAATGTTGAAGTTTTGTTGAATTTGTTGGTGTTTTTCAATGTTGAGGTTGTTGTTGTTTTTCAATGTTCAGGTTGTTGTTGTTTTTCAATGTTGAGGTTGTTGTTGAATTTGTTGGTGTTTTTCAATGTTCAGGTTGTTGTTGAATTTGTTGGTGTTTTTCAATGTTGAGGTTGTTGTTCTTTTTCAATGTTGAGGTTGTTGTTGTATGTGTTGGTGTTTTTCAATGTTGAGGTTGTTGTAGTTTTTCAATGTTGAGGTTGTTGTTGAATTTGTTGGTGTTTTTCAATGTCGAGGTTGTTGCTGAATTTGTTGGTGTTTTTCAATGTTGAAGTTGTTGTTGAGTTTGTTGGTGTTTTTCAATGTTGAGGTTGTTGTTGAATTTGTTGGTGTTTTTAAATGTTGAGGTTGTTGTTGTTGTTCAATGTGCAGGTATTTGTTGAATTTGTTGGTGTTTTTCAATGTCGAGGATGTTGTTGAATTTGTTCGTATTTTTCAATGTTGAATTTGTTGTTGAATTTGTTGGTGTTTTTCAATGTTGAGGTTGTTGTTGAATTTGTTGGCGTTTTTAAATGTTGAGGTTGTTGTTGAATTTGTTGGTGTTTTTCAATTTTGAGGTTGTTGTTGAATTTTTTGGAATTTTTCAATGTTGAGGTTGTTGTTGTTTTTCAAAGTTGAGGTCGTTGTTGAATTTGGTGGTGTTTTTCAATGTCGAGGTTGTTGCTGAATTTGTTGGTGTTTTTCAATGTTGAAGTTGTTGTTGAGTTTGTTGGTGTTTTTCAATGTTGAGGTTGTTGTTGAATTTGTTGGTGTTTTTAAATGTTGAGGTTGTTGTTGTTGTTCAATGTGCAGGTTTTTGTTGAATATGTTGGTGTTTTTCAATGTCGAGGATGTTGTTGAATTTGTTCGTATTTTTCAATGTTGAGGTTGTTGTTGAATTTGTTGGTGTTTTTCAATGTTGAGGTTGTTGTTGAATTTGTTGGCGTTTTTAAATGTTGAGGTTGTTGTTGAATTTGTTGGTGTTTTTCAATTTTGAGGTTGTTGTTGAATTTGTTGGAATTTTTCAATGTTGAGGTTGTTGTTGTTTTTCAAAGTTGAGGTCGTTGTTGAATTTGGTGGTGTTTTTCAATGTCGAGGTTGTTGTTGAATTTGTTGGTGTTTTTCAATGTTGAAGTTGTTGTTGAATTTGTTAGTGTTTTTCAATGTTGAGGTTGTCTTTGTTTTTCAATGTTGAGGTTGTTGTTGAATTTGCTGGTGTTTTTCAATGTTGAGGTTGTTGTTGTTTTTCAATGTTGAGGTTGTTGTTGAATTTGTTGGTGTTTTTAAATGTTGAGGTTATTGTTGAATTTGTTGGTGTTTTTCAATGTTGAGGTTGTTGTTGTTTTTCAATGTTGAGGTTGTTGTTGAATTTGTTGGTGTTTTTCATTGTTGAGGTTGTTGTTGTTTTTCAATGTTAAGGTTGTTGTTGAATTTGTTGGTGTTTTTCAATTTCGAGGTTGTTGTTGAATTTGTTGGTGTTTTTCAATGTTGAAGTTGTTGTTGAATTTTTTGGTGTTTTTCAATGTTGAGGTTGTTGTTGTTTTTCAATGTTGAGGTTGTTGTTGAATTTGTTGGTGTTTTTCAAAGTTGAGGTTGTTGTTGTTTTTCAATGTTGAGGTTGTTGTTGTTTTTCAATGTTGAGGTTGTTGTTGTATATGTTGGTGTTTTTCAATGTTGAGGTTGTTGTACTTTTTCAATGTTGAGGTTGTTGTTGAATTTGTTGGTGTTTTTCAATGTCGAGGTTGTTGTTGAATTTGTTGGTGTTTTTCAAAGATGAAGTTGTTGTTGAATTTGTTTGTGTTTTTCAATGTTGAGGTTGTTGTTGAATTTGATGGTGATTTTCAATGTTGAGGTTGTTGTTGTTTTTAAATGTTCAGGTTGTTGTTGAATTTGTTGGTGTTTTTCAATTTTGAGGTTGTTGTTGTTTTTCAATGTTGAGGTTGTTGTTGAATTTGTTGGTGTTTTTCCATGTTGAGGTTGTCGTTGTTTTTCAAAGTTGAGGTTGTTGTTAAATTTGTTGGTGTTTTTCAATGTTGAGATAGTTGTTGAATTTGTTGGTGTATTTCATTTTTGAGGTTGTTGTTGAATTTGTTGGTGTTTTTCAATGTTGAGGTTGTTGTTGTTTTTTAATGTTGAGGTTGTTGTTGAATTTGTTGGTGTTCTTCAATGTTGAGGTTGTTGTTGTTTTTCAATGTTGAGGTTGTTGTTGAATTTGTTGCTGTTTTTCAATGTTGAGATTGTTGTTGAATTTGTTGATGTTTTTCAATGTTGAAGTTGTTGTTGAATTTGTTGGTCTTTTTCAATGTTGAGGTTGTTGTTGTTTTTAAATGTTGAGGTTGTGGTTGAATTTGTTGGTCTTTTTCAATGGTGAGGTTGTTGTTGTTTTTCAATGTTGAGGTTGTTGTTGTTTTTCAATGTTGAGGTTGTTGTTGAATTTGCTGGTGTTTTTCAAAGTTGAGGTTGTTGTTCTTTTTCAATGTTGAGGTTGTTGTTGTATTTGTTGGTGTTTTTCAATGTTGAGGTTGTTGTAGTTTTTCAATGTTGAGGTTGTTGTTGAATTTGTTGCTGTTTTTCAATGTCGAGGTTGTTGTTGAATTTGTTGGTGTTTTTCAATGTTGAAGTTGTTGAATTTGTTGGTGTTTTTCAATGTTGAGGTTATTGTTGAATTTGTTGGTGTTTTTCAATGTTGAGATTGTTGTTTTTTTTAAATGTTGAGGTAGTTGTTGAATTTGTTGGTGTTTTTCAATTTTGAGGTTGTTGTTGTTTTTCAATGTTGAGGTTGTTGTTGAATTTGTTGGTGTTTTTCCATGTTGAGGTTGTTGTTGTTTTTCAAAGTTGAGGTTGTTGTTAAATTTGTTGGTGTTTTTCAATGTTGAGGTTGTTGTTGAATTTGTTGGTGTTTTTCCTTGTTGAGGTTGTTGTTGAATTTGTTGGTGTTTTTCAATGTTGAGGTTGTTGTTGTTGTTCAATGTGCAGGTTTTTGTTGAATATGTTGGTGTTTTTCAATGTCGAGGATGTTGTTGAATTTGTTCGTATTTTTCAATGTTGAGGTTGTTGTTGAATTTGTTGGTGTTTTTCAATGTTGAGGTTGTTGTTGAATTTGTTGGCGTTTTTCAATGGTGAGGTTGTTGTTGTTTTTCAATGTTGAGGTTGTTGTTGTTTTTCAATGTTGAGGTTGTTGTTGAATTTGCTGGTGTTTTTCAAAGTTGAGGTTGTTGTTCTTTTTCAATGTTGAGGTTGTTGTTGTATTTGTTGGTGTTTTTCAATGTTGAGGTTGTTGTAGTTTTTCAATGTTGAGGTTGTTGTTGAATTTGTTGCTGTTTTTCAATGTCGAGGTTGTTGTTGAATTTGTTGGTGTTTTTCAATGTTGAAGTTGTTGAATTTGTTGGTGTTTTTCAATGTTGAGGTTGTTGTTGAATTTGTTGGTGTTTTTCAATGTTGAGATTGTTGTTTTTTTTAAATGTTGAGGTAGTTGTTGAATTTGTTGGTGTTTTTCAATTTTGAGGTTGTTGTTGTTTTTCAATGTTGAGGTTGTTGTTGAATTTGTTGGTGTTTTTCCATGTTGAGGTTGTTGTTGTTTTTCAAAGTTGAGGTTGTTGTTAAATTTGTTGGTGTTTTTCAATGTTGAGGTTGTTGTTGAATTTGTTGGTGTTTTTCATTGTTGAGGTTGTTGTTGAATTTGTTGGTGTTTTTCAATGTTGAGGTTGTTGTTGTTGTTCAATGTGCAGGTTTTTGTTGAATATGTTGGTGTTTTTCAATGTCGAGGATGTTGTTGAATTTGTTCGTATTTTTCAATGTTGAGGTTGTTGTTGAATTTGTTGGTGTTTTTCAATGTTGAGGTTGTTGTTGAATTTGTTGGCGTTTTTAAATGTTGAGGTTGTTGTTGAATTTGTTGGTGTTTTTCAATTTTGAGGTTGTTGTTGAATTTGTTGGAATTTTTCAATGTTGAGGTTGTTGTTGTTTTTCAAAGTTGAGGTCGTTGTTGAATTTGGTGGTGTTTTTCAATGTCGAGGTTGTTGTTGAATTTGTTGGTGTTTTTCAATGTTGAAGTTGTTGTTGAATTTGTTAGTGTTTTTCAATGTTGAGGTTGTCTTTGTTTTTCAATGTTGAGGTTGTTGTTGAATTTGCTGGTGTTTTTCAATGTTGAGGTTGTTGTTGTTTTTCAATGTTGAGGTTGTTGTTGAATTTGTTGGTGTTTTTAAATGTTGAGGTTATTGTTGAATTTGTTGGTGTTTTTCAATGTTGAGGTTGTTGTTGTTTTTCAATGTTGAGGTTGTTGTTGAATTTGTTGGTGTTTTTCATGTTGAGGTTGTTGTTGTTTTTCAAAGTTGAGGTTGTTGTTAAATTTGTTGGTGTTTTTCAATGTTGAGGTTGTTGTTGAATTTGTTGGTGTTTTTCATTGTTGAGGTTGTTGTTGAATTTGTTGGTGTTTTTCAATGTTGAGGTTGTTGTTGCTTTTCAATGTTGAGGTTGTTGTTGAATTTGTTGGTGTTTTTCAATGTTGAGCTTGTTGTTGTTTTTCAATGTTGAGGTTGTTGTTGTATTTGTTGGTGTTTTTCAATGTTGAGGTTGTTGTAGTTTTTCAATGTTGAGGTTGTTGTTGAATTTGTTGGTGTTTTTCAATGTCGAGGTTGTTGTTGAATTTGTTGATGTTTTTCAATGTTGAAGTTGTTGTTGAATTTGTTGGTGTTTTTCAATGTTGAGGTTGTTGTTGAATTTGTTGGTGTTTTTAAATGTTGAGGTTGTTGTTGTTGTTCAATGTGGAGGTTGTTGTTGAATTTGTTGGTGTTTTTCAATGTCGAGGTTGTTGTTGAATTTGTTGGTATTTTTCAATGTTGAATTTGTTGTTGAAATTGTTGGTGTTTTTCAATGTTGAAGTTGTTGTTGTTTTTCAATGTTGAGGTTGTTGTTGAATTTGTTGGTGTTTTTCAATGTTGAGGTTGTTGTTGAATTTTTTGGTGTTTTTCAATTTTGAGGTTGTTGTTGAATTTGTTGGAATTTTTCAATGTTGAGGTTGTTGTTGTTTTTCAAAGTTGAGGTCGTTGTTGAATTTGGTGGTGTTTTTCAATGTCGAGGTTGTTGTTGAATTTGTTTGTGTTTTTCAATGTTGAAGTTGTTGAATTTGTTAGTGTTTTTCAATGTTGAGGTTGTTGTAGTTTTTCAATGTTGAGGTTGTTGTTGAATTTGTTGATGTTTTTCAATGTCGAGGTAGTTGTTGAATTTGTTGGTGTTTTTCAATGTTGAAGTTGTTGTTGAATTTGTTGGTGTTGTTCAATGTTGAGGTTGTTGTTGTTTTTCAATGTTGAGGTTGTTGTTGAAATTGTTGGTGTTTTTCTTTGTTGAGGTTGTTGTTGTTGTTCAATGTGCAGGTTGTTGTTGAATTTGTTGGTGTTTTTCAATGTCGAGGTTGTTGTTGAATTTGTTGGTGTTTTTCAATGTTGAATTTGTTGTTGAATTTGTTGGTGTTTTTCAATGTTGAGGTTGTTGTTGTTTTTCAATGTTGAGGTTGTTGTTGAATTTGTTGGTGTTTTTCAATGTTGAGGTTGTTGTTGAATTTGTTGGCGTTTTTAATGTTGAGGGTGTTGTTGAATTTGTTGGTGTTTTTCAATGTTGAGGTTGTTGTTGAATTTGTTGGTGTTTTACAATGTTGAGGTTGTTGTTGTTTTTCAATGTTCAGGTTGTTGTTGAATTTGATGGTGTTTTTCAATGTCGAGGTTGTTGTTGAAATTGTTGGTGTTTTTCAATGTTCCAGTTTTTGTTGTATTTGTTGGTGTTTTTCAATGTTGAGGTTGTTGTTCTTTTTCAATGTTGAGGTTGTTGAATTTGTTGGTGTTTTTCAATGTTGAATTTGTTGGTGTTTTTAAATGTTGAGGTTGTTGTTGAATTTGTTGGTGTTTTTCAATATTGAGCTTGTTGTTGATTTTCAATGTTGAGGTTGTTGTTGAATTTGTTGGTGTTTTTCAATGTTGAGGTCGTTGTTGTTTTTCAATGTTGAGGTTGTCGTTGAATTTGTTGGTGTTTTTCAATGTTGAGGTTGTTGTTCTTTTTCAATGTTGAGGTTGTTGTTGTATTTGTTGGTGTTTTTCAATGTTGAGGTTGTTGTAGTTTTTCAATGTTGAGGTTGTTGTTGAATTTGTTGCTGTTTTTCAATGTTGAGGTTGTTGTTGAATTTGTTGGTGTTTTTCAATGTTGAGGTTGTTGTTGAATTTGTTGGTGTTTTTCAATGTTGAGGTTGTTGTTGAATTTGTTGGTGTTTTACAATGTTGAGGTCGTTGTTGAATTTGTTGGCGTTTTCAAATGTTGAGGTTGTTGTTGAATTTGTTGGTGTTTTTCAATGTTGAGGTTGTTGTTGAATTTGTTGGTGTTTTTCAATGTTGAAGTTGTCGTTGAAGTTGTTGGTGTTTTTCAATGTTGTGGTTGTTGTTGTTTTTCAATGTTGAGGTTGTTGTTGAATTTGTTGGTATTTTTCAAATTTGAGGTTGTTGTTGTTTTTCAATGTTGAGGTTGTTGTTGAATTTGTTGGTGTTTTTCCATGTTGCGGTTGTTGTTGTTTTTCAAAGTTGAGGTTGATGTTTAATTTGTTGGTGTTTTTCAATGTTGAGGTTGTTGTTGAATTTGTTTGTGTTTTTCATTGTTGAGGTTGTTGTTGAATTTGTTGGTGTTTTTCAATGTTGAGGTTGTTGTTGTTTTTCAATGTTGAGGTTGTTGTTGAATTTGTTGGTGTTTTTCAATGTTGAGGTTGTTGTTGAATTTGTTGGTGTTTTTCAATATTGAGGTTGTTGTTTTTCAATATTGAGGTTGTTGTTGAATTTGTTGGTGTTTTTCAATGTTGAGGCTGTTGTTGTTTTTCAATGTTGAAGTTGTTGTTGAATTTGTTTGTGTTTTTCAACGTTGAGGTTGGTGTTGAATTTGTTGGTATTTTTCAATGTTGAGGTTGTTGTTGTTTTTCAATGTTGAGGTTGTTTTTGAATTTGTTGGTGTTTTTCAATGTTGAGCTTGTTGTTGTTTTTCAATGTTGAGGTTGTTGAATTTGTTGGTGTTTTTCAATGTTGAGGTTGTTGTTGTTTTTCTATGTTGAGGTTGTTGTTGAATTTGTTGGTGTTTTTCAATTTCGAGGTTGTTGTTGAATTTGTTGGTGTTTTTCAATGTTGAAGTTGTTGTTGAATTTGTTGGTGTTTTTCAAAGTTGAGGTTGTTGTTGTTTTTCAATGTTGAGGTTGTTGTTGAATTTGTTGGTGTTTTTCAATGTTGAGGTTGTTGTTGTATTTCAATGTTGAGGTTGTTGTTGAATTTGTTGGTGTTTTTCAATGTTGAGGTTGTTGTTGAATTTGTTGCTGTTTTTCAATGTTGAGGTTGTTGATGTTTTTCAAAGTTGAGGTTGTTGTTGTATTTGTTGGTGGTTTTCAATGTTGAGGTTGTTGTAGTTTTTCAATGTTGAGGTTGTTGTTGAATTTGTTGGTGTTTTTCAATGTTGAGGTTGTTGTTGAATTTGTTGGTGTTTTACAATGTTGAGGTCGTTGTTGAATTTGTTGGCGTTTTCAAATGTTGAGGTTGTTGTTGAATTTGTTGGTGTTTTTCAATGTTGAGGTTGTTGTTGAATTTGTTGGTGTTTTTCAATGTTGAAGTTGTCGTTGAAGTTGTTGGTGTTTTTCAATGTTGTGGTTGTTGTTGTTTTTCAATGTTGAGGTTGTTGTTGAATTTGTTGGTATTTTTCAAATTTGAGGTTGTTGTTGTTTTTCAATGTTGAGGTTGTTGTTGAATTTGTTGGTGTTTTTCCATGTTGCGGTTGTTGTTGTTTTTCAAAGTTGAGGTTGATGTTTAATTTGTTGGTGTTTTTCAATGTTGAGGTTGTTGTTGAATTTGTTTGTGTTTTTCATTGTTGAGGTTGTTGTTGAATTTGTTGGTGTTTTTCAATGTTGAGGCTGTTGTTGTTTTTCAATGTTGAGGTTGTTGTTGAATTTGTTGGTGTTTTTCAATGTTGAGGTTGTTGTTGAATTTGTTGGTGTTTTTCAATATTGAGGTTGTTGTTTTTCAATATTGAGGTTGTTGTTGAATTTGTTGGTGTTTTTCAATGTTGAGGTTGTTGTTGTTTTTCAATGTTGAAGTTGTTGTTGAATTTGTTTGTGTTTTTCAACGTTGAGGTTGGTGTTGAATTTGTTGGTATTTTTCAATGTTGAGGTTGTTGTTGTTTTTCAATGTTGAGGTTGTTTTTGAATTTGTTGGTGTTTTTCAATGTTGAGCTTGTTGTTGTTTTTCAATGTTGAGGTTGTTGAATTTGTTGGTGTTTTTCAATGTTGAGGTTGTTGTTGTTTTTCTATGTTGAGGTTGTTGTTGAATTTGTTGGTGTATTTCAATTTCGAGGTTGTTGTTGAATTTGTTGGTGTTTTTCAATGTTGAAGTTGTTGTTGAATTTGTTGGTGTTTTTCAAAGTTGAGGTTGTTGTTGTTTTTCAATGTTGAGGTTGTTGTTGAATTTGTTGGTGTTTTTCAATGTTGAGGTTGTTGTTGTATTTCAATGTTGAGGTTGTTGTTGAATTTGTTGGTGTTTTTCAATGTTGAGGTTGTTGTTGAATTTGTTGCTGTTTTTCAATGTTGAGGTTGTTGTTGTTTTTCAAAGTTGAGGTTGTTGTTGTATTTGTTGGTGGTTTTCAATGTTGAGGTTGTTGTAGTTTTTCAATGTTGAGGTTGTTGTTGAATTTGTTGGTGTTTTTCAATGTTGAGGTTGTTGTTGAATTTGTTGGTGTTTTACAATGTTGAGGTCGTTGTTGAATTTGTTGGCGTTTTCAAATGTTGAGGTTGTTGTTGAATTTGTTGGTGTTTTTCAATGTTGAGGTTGTTGTTGAATTTGTTGGTGTTTTTCAATGTTGAAGTTGTCGTTGAAGTTGTTGGTGTTTTTCAATGTTGTGGTTGTTGTTGTTTTTCAATGTTGAGGTTGTTGTTGAATTTGTTGGTATTTTTCAAATTTGAGGTTGTTGTTGTTTTTCAATGTTGAGGTTGTTGTTGAATTTGTTGGTGTTTTTCCATGTTGCGGTTGTTGTTGTTTTTCAAAGTTGAGGTTGATGTTTAATTTGTTGGTGTTTTTCAATGTTGAGGTTGTTGTTGAATTTGTTTGTGTTTTTCATTGTTGAGGTTGTTGTTGAATTTGTTGGTGTTTTTCAATGTTGAGGTTGTTGTTGTTTTTCAATGTTGAGGTTGTTGTTGAATTTGTTGGTGTTTTTCAATGTTGAGGTTGTTGTTGAATTTGTTGGTGTTTTTCAATATTGAGGTTGTTGTTTTTCAATATTGAGGTTGTTGTTGAATTTGTTGGTGTTTTTCAATGTTGAGGTTGTTGTTGTTTTTCAATGTTGAAGTTGTTGTTGAATTTGTTTGTGTTTTTCAACGTTGAGGTTGGTGTTGAATTTGTTGGTATTTTTCAATGTTGAGGTTGTTGTTGTTTTTCAATGTTGAGGTTGTTTTTGAATTTGTTGGTGTTTTTCAATGTTGAGCTTGTTGTTGTTTTTCAATGTTGAGGTTGTTGAATTTGTTGGTGTTTTTCAATGTTGAGGTTGTTGTTGTTTTTCAATGTTGAGGTTGTTGTTGAATTTGTTGGTGTTTTTCAATTTCGAGGTTGTTGTTGAATTTGTTGGTGTTTTTCAATGTTGAAGTTGTTGTTGAATTTGTTGGTGTTTTTCAAAGTTGAGGTTGTTGTTGTTTTTCAATGTTGAGGTTGTTGTTGAATTTGTTGGTGTTTTTCAATGTTGAGGTTGTTGTTGTATTTCAATGTTGAGGTTGTTGTTGAATTTGTTGGTGTTTTTCAATGTTGAGGTTGTTGTTGAATTTGTTGCTGTTTTTCAATGTTGAGGTTGTTGTTGTTTTTCAAAGTTGAGGTTGTTGTTGTATTTGTTGGTGGTTTTCAATGTTGAGGTTGTTGTAGTTTTTCAATGTTGAGGTTGTTGTTGAATTTGTTGGTGTTTTTCAATGTTGAAGTTGTTGAATTTGTTGGTGTTTTTCAATGTTGAGGTTGTTGTTGAATTTGTTGGTGTTTTTCAATGTTGAGATTGTTGTTTTTTTTAAATGTTGAGGTAGTTGTTGAATTTGTTGGTGTTTTTCAATTCTGAGGTTGTTGTTGTTTTTCAATGTTGAGGTTGTTGTTGAATTTGTTGGTGTTTTTCCATGTTGAGGTTGTTGTTGTTTTTCAAAGTTGAGGTTGTTGTTAAATTTGTTGGTGTTTTTCAATGTTGTGGTTGTTGTTGAATTTGTTGGTGTTTTTCATTGTTGAGGGTGTTGTTGAATTTGTTGGTGTTTTTCAATGTTGAGGTTGTTGTTGCTTTTCAATGTTGAGGTTGTTGTTGAATTTGTTGGTGTTTTTCAATGTTGAGCTTGTTGTTGTTTTTCAATGTTGAGGTTGTTGTTGTATTTGCTGGTGTTTTTCAATGTTGAGGTTGTTGTAGTTTTTCAATTTTGAGGTTGTTGTTGAATTTGTTGGTGTTTTTCAATGTCGAGGTTGTTGTTGAATTTGTTGGTGTTTTTCAATGTTGAAGTTGTTGTTGAATTTGTTGGTGTTTTTCAATGTTGAGGTTGTTGTTGAATTTGTTGGTGTTTTTAAATGTTGAGGTTGTTGTTGTTGTTCAATGTGGAGGTTGTTGTTGAATTTGTTGGTGTTTTTCAATGTCGAGGTTGTTGTTGAATTTGTTGGTATTTTTCAATGTTGAATTTGTTGTTGAAATTGTTGGTGTTTTTCAATGTTGAAGTTGTTGTTGTTTTTCAATGTTGAGGTTGTTGTTGAATTTGTTGGTGTTTTTCAATGTTGAGGTTGTTGTTGAATTTTTTGGTGTTTTTCAATTTTGAGGTTGTTGTTGAATTTGTTGGAATTTTTCAATGTTGAGGTTGTTGTTGTTTTTCAAAGTTGAGGTCGTTGTTGAATTTGGTGGTGTTTTTCAATGTCGAGGTTGTTGTTGAATTTGTTTGTGGTTTTCAATGTTGAAGTTGTTGAATTTGTTAGTGTTTTTCAATGTTGAGGTTGTTGTAGTTTGTCAATGTTGAGGTTGTTGTTGAATTTGTTGGTGTTTTTCAATGTTGAAGTTGTTGTTGAATTTGTTGGTGTTGTTCAATGTTGAGGTTGTTGTTGTTTTTCAATGTTGAGGTTGTTGTTGAAATTGTTGGTGTTTTTCTTTGTTGAGGTTGTTGTTGTTGTTCAATGTGCAGGTTGTTGTTGAATTTGTTGGTGTTTTTCAATGTCGAGGTTGTTGTTGAATTTGTTGGTGTTTTTCAATGTTGAATTTGTTGTTGAATTTGTTGGTGTTTTTCAATGTTGAATTTGTTGGTGTTTTTCAATGTTGAGGTTGTTGTTGAATTTGTTGGCGTTTTTAATGTTGAGGGTGTTGTTGAATTTGTTGGTGTTTTTCAATGTTGAGGTTGTTGTTGAATTTGTTGGTGTTTTACAATGTTGAGGTTGTTGTTGTTTTTCAATGTTCAGGTTGTTGTTGAATTTGATGGTGTTTTTCAATGTCGAGGTTGTTGTTGAAATTGTTGGTGTTTTTCAATGTTCCAGTTTTTGTTGTATTTGTTGGTGTTTTTCAATGTTGAGGTTGTTGTTCTTTTTCAATGTTGAGGTTGTTGAATTTGTTGGTGTTTTTCAATGTTGAATTTGTTGGTGTTTTTAAATGTTGAGGTTGTTGTTGAATTTGTTGGTGTTTTTCAATATTGAGGTTGTTGTTGTTTTTCAATGTTGAGGTTGTTGTTGAATTTGTTGGTGTTTTTCAATGTTGAGGTCGTTGTTGTTTTTCAATGTTGAGGTTGTCGTTGAATTTGTTGGTGTTTTTCAATGTTGAGGTTGTTGTTCTTTTTCAATGTTGAGGTTGTTGTTGTATTTGTTGGTGTTTTTCAATGATGAGGTTGTTGTAGTTTTTCAATGTTGAGGTTGTTGTTGAATTTGTTGCTGTTTTTCAATGTTGAGGTTGTTGTTGAATTTGTTGGTGTTTTTCAATGTCGAGGTTGTTGTTGAATTTGTTGGTGTTTTTCAATGTTGAGGTTGTTGTTGAATTTGTTGGTGTTTTACAATGTTGAGGTCGTTGTTGAATTTGTTGGCGTTTTCAAATGTTGAGGTTGTTGTTGAATTTGTTGGTGTTTTTCAATGTTGAGGTTGTTGTTGAATTTGTTGGTGTTTTTCAATGTCGAGGTTGTTGTTGAATTTGTTGGTTTTTTCAATGTTGAAGTTGTCGTTGAAGTTGTTGGTGTTTTTCAATGTTGTGGTTGTTGTTGTTTTTCAATGTTGAGGTTGTTGTTGAATTTGTTGGTATTTTTCAAATTTGAGGTTGTTGTTGTTTTTCAATGTTGAGGTTGTTGTTGAATTTGTTGGTGTTTTTCCATGTTGAGGTTGTTGTTGTTTTTCAAAGTTGAGGTTGATGTTTAATTTGTTGGTGTTTTTCAATGTTGAGGTTGTTGTTGAATTTGTTGGTGTTTTTCATTGTTGAGGTTGTTGTTGAATTTGTTGGTGTTTTTCAATGTTGAGGTTGTTGTTGTTTTTCAATGTTGAGGTTGTTGTTGAATTTGTTGGTGTTTTTCAATGTTGAGGTTGTTGTTGAATTTGTTGGTGTTTTTCAATATTGAGGTTGTTGTTTTTCAATATTGAGGTTGTTGTTGAATTTGTTGGTGTTTTTCAATGTTGAGGTTGTTGTTGTTTTTCAATGTTGAAGTTGTTGTTGAATTTGTTTGTGTTTTTCAACGTTGAGGTTGGTGTTGAATTTGTTGGTATTTTTCAATGTTGAGGTTGATGTTGTTTTTCAATGTTGAGGTTGTTTTTGAATTTGTTGGTGTTTTTCAATGTTGAGCTTGTTGTTGTTTTTCAATGTTGAGGTTGTTGAATTTGTTGGTGTTTTTCAATGTTGAGGTTGTTGTTGTTTTTCAATGTTGAGGTTGCTGTTGAATTTGTTGGTGTTTTTCAATTTCGAGGTTGTTGTTGAATTTGTTGGTGTTTTTCAATGTTGAAGTTGTTGTTGAATTTGTTGGTGTTTTTCAATGTTGAGGTTGTTGTTGTTTTTCAATGTTGAGGTTGTTGTTGAATTTGTTGGTGTTTTTCAATGTTGAGGTTGTTGTTGTATTTCAATGTTGAGGTTGTTGTTGAATTTGTTGGTGTTTTTCAATGTTGAGGTTGTTGCTGAATTTGTTGCTGTTTTTCAATGTTGAGGTTGTTGTTGTTTTTCAAAGTTGAGGTTGTTGTTGTATTTGTTGGTGGTTTTCAATGTTGAGGTTGTTGTAGTTTTTCAATGTTGAGGTTGTTGTTGAATTTGTTGGTGTTTTTCAATGTCGAGGTTGTTGTTGAATTTGTTGGTTTTTTCTATGTTGAAGTTGTTGTTGAATTTGTATGTGTTTTTCAATGTTGAGGTTGTTGTTGAATTTGTTGGTGTTTTTCAATGTTGAGGTTGTTGTTGTTTTTAAATGTTGAGGTTGTTGTTGAATTTGTTGGTGTTTTTCAATTTTGAGGTTGTTGTTGTTTTTCAATGTTGAGGTTGTTGTTGAATTTGTTGGTGTTTTTCCATGTTGAGGTTGTTGTTGTTTTTCAAAGTTGAGGTTGTTGTTAAATTTGTTGGTGTTTTTCAATGTTGAGGTTGTTGTTGAATTTGTTGGTGTTTTTCATTGTTGAGGTTGTTGTTGAATTTGTTGCTGTTTTTCAATGTTGAGGTTGTTGTTGTTTTTCAATGTTGCGGTTGTTGTTGTATTTGTAGGTGTTTTTCAATGTTGAGGTTGTTGTTGAATTTGTTGCTGTTTTTCAATGTCGAAGTTGTTGTTGAATTTGTTGGTGTTTTTCAATGTTGAAGTTGTTGTTGAATTTGTTGGTGTTTTTCAATGTTGAAGTTGTTGTTGAATTTGTTAGTGTTTTTCAATGTTGAGGTTGTTGTAGTTTTTCAATGTTGAGGTTGTTGTTGAATTTGTTGATGTTTTTCAATGTCGAGGTTGTTGTTATATTTGTTGGTGTTTTTCAATGTTGAAGTTTTTGTTCTTTTTCAATGTTGAGGTTGTTGAATTTGTTGGTGTTTTTCAATGTTGAATTTGTTGGTGTTTTTAAATGTTGAGGTTGTTGTTGAATTTGTTGGTGTTTTTCAATATTGAGGTTGTTGTTGTTTTTCAATGTTGAGGTTGTTGTTGAATTTGTTGGTGTTTTTCAATGTTGAGGTCGTTGTTGTTTTTCAATGTTGAGGTTGTCGTTGAATTTGTTGGTGTTTTTCAATGTTGAGGTTGTTGTTCTTTTTCAATGTTGAGGTTGTTGTTGTATTTGTTGGTGTTTTTCAATGTTGAGGTTGTTGTAGTTTTTCAATGTTGAGGTTGTTGTTGAATTTGTTGCTGTTTTTCAATGTTGAGGTTGTTGTTGAATTTGTTGGTGTTTTTCAATGTCGAGGTTGTTGTTGAATTTGTTGGTGTTTTTCAATGTTGAGGTTGTTGTTGAATTTGTTGGTGTTTTACAATGTTGAGGTCGTTGTTGAATTTGTTGGCGTTTTCAAATGTTGAGGTTGTTGTTGAATTTGTTGGTGCTTTTCAATGTTGAGGTTGTTGTTGAATTTGTTGGTGTTTTTCAATGTCAAGGTTGTTGTTGAATTTGTTGGTTTTTTCAATGTTGAAGTTGTCGTTGAAGTTGTTGGTGTTTTTCAATGTTGTGGTTGTTGTTGTTTTTCAATGTTGAGGTTGTTGTTGAATTTGTTGGTATTTTTCAAATTTGAGGTTGTTGTTGTTTTTCAATGTTGAGGTTGTTGTTGAATTTGTTGGTGTTTTTCCATGTTGAGGTTGTTGTTGTTTTTCAAAGTTGAGGTTGATGTTTAATTTGTTGGTGTTTTTCAATGTTGAGGTTGTTGTTGAATTTGTTGGTGTTTTTCATTGTTGAGGTTGTTGTTGAATTTGTTGGTGTTTTTCAATGTTGAGGTTGTTGTTGTTTTTCAATGTTGAGGTTGTTGTTGAATTTGTTGGTGTTTTTCAATGTTGAGGTTGTTGTTGAATTTGTTGGTGTTTTTCAATATTGAGGTTGTTGTTTTTCAATATTGAGGTTGTTGTTGAATTTGTTGGTGTTTTTCAATGTTGAGGTTGTTGTTGTTTTTCAATGTTGAAGTTGTTGTTGAATTTGTTTGTGTTTTTCAACGTTGAGGTTGGTGTTGAATTTGTTGGTATTTTTCAATGTTGAGGTTGTTGTTGTTTTTCAATGTTGAGGTTGTTTTTGAATTTGTTGGTGTTTTTCAATGTTGAGCTTGTTGTTGTTTTTCAATGTTGAGGTTGTTGAATTTGTTGGTGTTTTTCAATGTTGAGGTTGTTGTTGTTTTTCAATGTTGAGGTTGTTGTTGAATTTGTTGGTGTTTTTCAATTTCGAGGTTGTTGTTGAATTTGTTGGTGTTTTTCAATGTTGAAGTTGTTGTTGAATTTGTTGGTGTTTTTCAAAGTTGAGGTTGTTGTTGTTTTTCAATGTTGAGGTTGTTGTTGAATTTGTTGGTGTTTTTCAATGTTGAGGTTGTTGTTGTATTTGAATGTTGAGGTTGTTGTTGAATTTGTTGGTGTTTTTCAATGTTGAGGTTGTTGTTGAATTTGTTGCTGTTTTTCAATGTTGAGGTTGTTGTTGTTTTTCAAAGTTGAGGTTGTTGTTGTATTTGTTGGTGGTTTTCAATGTTGAGGTTGTTGTAGTTTTTCAATGTTGAGGTTGTTGTTGAATTTGTTGGTGTTTTTCAATGTTGAAGTTGTTGAATTTGTTGGTGTTTTTCAATGTTGAGGTTGTTGTTGAATTTGTTGGTGTTTTTCAATGTTGAGATTGTTGTTTTTTTTAAATGTTGAGGTAGTTGTTGAATTTGTTGGTGTTTTTCAATTTTGAGGTTGTTGTTGTTTTTCAATGTTGAGGTTGTTGTTGAATTTGTTGGTGTTTTTCCATGTTGAGGTTGTTGTTGTTTTTCAAAGTTGAGGTTGTTGTTAAATTTGTTGGTGTTTTTCAATGTTGTGGTTGTTGTTGAATTTGTTGGTGTTTTTCATTGTTGAGGTTGTTGTTGAATTTGTTGGTGTTTTTCAATGTTGAGGTTGTTGTTCCTTTTCAATGTTGAGGTTGTTGTTGAATTTGTTGGTGTTTTTCAATGTTGAGCTTGTTGTTGTTTTTCAATGTTGAGGTTGTTGTTGTATTTGCTGTTGTTTTTCAATGTTGAGGTTGTTGTAGTTTTTCAATGTTGAGGTTGTTGTTGAATTTGTTGGTGTTTTTCAATGTCGAGGTTGTTGTTGAATTTGTTGGTGTTTTTCAATGTTGAAGTTGTTGTTGAATTTGTTGGTGTTTTTCAATGTTGAGGTTGTTGTTGAATTTGTTGGTGTTTTTAAATGTTGAGGTTGTTGTTGTTGTTCAATGTGGAGGTTGTTGTTGAATTTGTTGGTGTTTTTCAATGTCGAGGTTGTTGTTGAATTTGTTGGTATTTTTCAATGTTGAATTTGTTGTTGAAATTGTTGGTGTTTTTCAATGTTGAAGTTGCTGTTGTTTTTCAATGTTGAGGTTGTTGTTGAATTTGTTGGTGTTTTTCAATGTTGAGGTTGTTGTTGAATTTTTTGGTGTTTTTCAATTTTGAGGTTGTTGTTGAATTTGTTGGAATTTTTCAATGTTGAGGTTGTTGTTGTTTTTCAAAGTTGAGGTCGTTGTTGAATTTTGTGGTGTTTTTCAATGTCGAGGTTGTTGTTGAATTTGTTTGTGGTTTTCAATGTTGAAGTTGTTGAATTTGTTAGTGTTTTTCAATGTTGAGGTTGTTGTAGTTTTTCAATGTTGAGGTTGTTGTTGAATTTGTTGTTGTTTTTCAATGTTGAAGTTGTTGTTGAATTTGTTGGTGTTGTTCAATGTTGAGGTTGTTGTTGTTTTTCAATGTTGAGGTTGTTGTTGAAATTGTTGGTGTTTTTCTTTGTTGAGGTTGTTGTTGTTGTTCAATGTGCAGGTTATTGTTGAATTTGTTGGTGTTTTTCAATGTCGAGGTTGTTGTTGAATTTGTTGGTGTTTTTCAATGTTGAATTTGTTGTTGAATTTGTTGGTGTTTTTCAATGTTGAGGTTGTTGTTGTTTTTCAATGTTGAGGTTGTTGTTGAATTTGTTGGTGTTTTTCAATGTTGAGGTTGTTGTTGAATTTGTTGGTGTTTTACAATGTTGAAGTTGTTGTTGTTTTTCAATGTTCAGGTTGTTGTTGAATTTGATGGTGTTTTTCAATGTCGAGGTTGTTGTTGAAATTGTTGATGTTTTTCAATGTTCCAGTTTTTGTTGTATTTGTTGGTGTTTTTCAATGTTGAGGTTGTTGTTCTTTTTCAATGTTGAGGTTGTTGAATTTGTTGGTGTTTTTCAATGTTGAATTTGTTGGTGTTTTTAAATGTTGAGGTTGTTGTTGAATTTGTTGGTGTTTTTCAATATTGAGGTTGTTGTTGTTTTTCAATGTTGAGGTTGTTGTTGAATTTGTTGGTGTTTTTCAATGTTGAGGTCGTTGTTGTTTTTCAATGTTGAGGTTGTCGTTGAATTTGTTGGTGTTTTTCAATGTTGAGGTTGTTGTTCTTTTTCAATGTTGAGGTTGTTGTTGTATTTGTTGGTGTTTTTCAATGTTGAGGTTGTTGTAGTTTTTCAATGTTGAGGTTGTTGTTGAATTTGTTGCTGTTTTTCAATGTTGAGGTTGTTGTTGAATTTGTTGGTGTTTTTCAATGTCGAGGTTGTTGTTGAATTTGTTGGTGTTTTTCAATGTTGAGGTTGTTGTTGAATTTGTTGGTGTTTTACAATGTTGAGGTCGTTGTTGAATTTGTTGGCGTTTTCAAATGTTGAGGTTGTTGTTGAATTTGTTGGTGTTTTTCAATGTTGAGGTTGTTGTTGAATTTGTTGGTGTTTTTCAATGTCGAGGTTGTTGTTGAATTTGTTGGTTTTTTCAATGTTGAAGTTGTCGTTGAAGTTGTTGGTGTTTTTCAATGTTGTGGTTGTTGTTGTTTTTCAATGTTGAGGTTGTTGTTGAATTTGTTGGTATTTTTCAAATTTGAGGTTGTTGTTGTTTTTCAATGTTGAGGTTGTTGTTGAATTTGTTGGTGTTTTTCCATGTTGAGGTTGTTGTTGTTTTTCAAAGTTGAGGTTGATGTTTAATTTGTTGGTGTTTTTCAATGTTGAGGTTGTTGTTGAATTTGTTGGTGTTTTTCATTGTTGAGGTTGTTGTTGAATTTGTTGGTGTTTTTCAATGTTGAGGTTGTTGTTGTTTTTCAATGTTGAGGTTGTTGTTGAATTTGTTGGTGTTTTTCAATGTTGAGGTTGTTGTTGAATTTCTTGGTGTTTTTCAATATTGAGGTTGTTGTTTTTCAATATTGAGGTTGTTGTTGAATTTGTTGGTGTTTTTCAATGTTGAGGTTGTTGTTGTTTTTCAATGTTGAAGTTGTTGTTGAATTTGTTTGTGTTTTTCAACGTTGAGGTTGTTTTTGAATTTGTTGGTGTTTTTCAATGTTGAGCTTGTTGTTGTTTTTCAATGTTGAGGTTGTTGAATTTGTTGGTGTTTTTCAATGTTGAGGTTGTTGTTGTTTTTCAATGTTGAGGTTGTTGTTGAATTTGTTGGTGTTTTTCAATTTCGAGGTTGTTGTTGAATTTGTTGGTGTTTTTCAATGTTGAAGTTGTTGTTGAATTTGTTGGTGTTTTTCAAAGTTGAGGTTGTTGTTGTTTTTCAATGTTGAGGTTGTTGTTGAATTTGTTGGTGTTTTTCAATGTTGAGGTTGTTGTTGTATTTCAATGTTGAGGTTGTTGTTGAATTTGTTGGTGTTTTTCAATGTTGAGGTTGTTGTTGAATTTGTTGCTGTTTTTCAATGTTGAGGTTGTTGTTGTTTTTCAATGTTGAGGTTGTTGTTGAATTTGTTGGTGTTTTTCAATGTTGAAGTTGTTGAATTTGTTGGTGTTTTTCAATGTTGAGGTTGTTGTTGAATTTGTTGGTGTTTTTCAATGTTGAGATTGTTGTTTTTTTTAAATGTTGAGGTAGTTGTTGAATTTGTTGGTGTTTTTCAATTTTGAGGTTGTTGTTGGTTTTCAATGTTGAGGTTGTTGTTGAATTTGTTGGTGTTTTTCCATGTTGAGGTTGTTGTTGTTTTTCAAAGTTGAGGTTGTTGTTAAATTTGTTGGTGTTTTTCAATGTTGTGGTTGTTGTTGAATTTGTTGGTGTTTTTCATTGTTGAGGTTGTTGTTGAATTTGTTGGTGTTTTTCAATGTTGAGGTTGTTGTTCCTTTTCAATGTTGAGGTTGTTGTTGAATTTGTTGGTGTTTTTCAATGTGAGCTTGTTGTTGTTTTTCAATGTTGAGGTTGTTGTTGTATTTGCTGGTGTTTTTCAATGTTGAGGTTGTTGTAGTTTTTCAATGTTGAGGTTGTTGTTGAATTTGTTGGTGTTTTTCAATGTCGAGGTTGTTGTTGAATTTGTTGGTGTTTTTCAATGTTGAAGTTGTTGTTGAATTTGTTGGTGTTTTTCAATGTTGAGGTTGTTGTTGAATTTGGTGGTGTTTTTCAATGTTGAGGTTGTTGTTGTTGTTCAATGTGGAGGTTGTTGTTGAATTTGTTGGTGTTTTTCAATGTCGAGGTTGTTGTTGAATTTGTTGGTATTTTTCAATGTTGAATTTGTTGTTGAAATTGTTGGTGTTTTTCAATGTTGAAGTTGTTGTTGTTTTTCAATGTTGAGGTTGTTGTTGAATTTGTTGGTGTTTTTCAACGTTGAGGTTGTTGTTGAATTTTTTGGTGTTTTTCAATTTTGAGGTTGTTGTTGAATTTGTTGGAATTTTTCAATGTTGAGGTTGTTGTTGTTTTTCAAATTTGAGGTCGTTGTTGAATTTGGTGGTGTTTTTCAATGTCGAGGTTGTTGTTGAATTTGTTTGTGGTTTTCAATGTTGAAGTTGTTGAATTTGTTAGTGTTTTTCAATGTTGAGGTTGTTGTAGTTTTTCAATGTTGAGGTTGTTGTTGAATTTGTTGGTGTTTTTCAATGTTGAAGTTGTTGTTGAATTTGTTGGTGTTTTTCAATGTTGAGGTTGTTGTTGTTTTTCAATGTTGAGGTTGTTGTTGAAATTGTTGGTGTTTTTCTTTGTTGAGGTTGTTGTTGTTGTTCAATGTGCAGGTTATTGTTGAATTTGTTGGTGTTTTTCAATGTCGAGGTTGTTGTTGAATTTGTTGGTGTTTTTCAATGTTGAATTTGTTGTTGAATTTGTTGGTGTTTTTCAATGTTGAGGTTGTTGTTGTTTTTCAATGTTGAGGTTGTTGTTGAATGTGTTGGTGTTTTTCAATGTTGAGGTTGTTGTTGAATTTGTTGGCGTTTGTAATGTTGAGGGTGTTTTTGAATTTGTTGGTGTTTTTCAATGTTGAGGTTGTTGTTGAATTTGTTGGTGTTTTACAATGTTGAGGTTGTTGTTGTTTTTCAATGTTCAGGTTGTTGTTGAATTTGATGGTGTTTTTCAATGTCGAGGTTGTTGTTGAAATTGTTGGTGTTTTTCAATGTTCCAGTTTTTGTTGTATTTGTTGGTGTTTTTCAATGTTGAGGTTGTTGTTCTTTTTCAATGTTGAGGTTGTTGAATTTGTTGGTGTTTTTCAATGTTGAATTTGTTGGTGTTTTTAAATGTTGAGGTTGTTGTTGATTTTGTTGGTGTTTTTCAATATTGAGGTTGTTGTTGTTTTTCAATGTTGAGGTTGTTGTTGAATTTGTTGGTGTTTTTCAATGTTGAGTTCGTTGTGGTTTTTCAATGTTGAGGTTGTCGTTGAATTTGTTGGTGTTTTTCAATGTTGAGGTTGTTGTTCTTTTTCAATGTTGAGGTTGTTGTTGTATTTGTTGGTGTTTTTCAATGTTGAGGTTGTTGTAGTTTTTCAATGTTGAGGTTGTTGTTGAATTTGTTGCTGTTTTTCAATGTTGAGGTTGTTGTTGAATTTGTTGGTGTTTTTCAATGTCGAGGTTGTTGTTGAATTTGTTGGTGTTTTTCAATGTTGAGGTTGTTGTTGAATTTGTTGGTGTTTTACAATGTTGAGGTCGTTGTTGAATTTGTTGGCGTTTTCAAATGTTGAGGTTGTTGTTGAATTTGCTGGTGTTTTTCAATGTTGAGGTTGTTGTTGAATTTGTTGGTGTTTTTCAATGTCGAGGTTGTTGTTGAATTTGTTGGTTTTTTCAATGTTGAAGTTGTCGTTGAAGTTGTTGGTGTTTTTCAATGTTGTGGTTGTTGTTGTTTTTCACTGTTGAGGTTGTTGTTGAATTTGTTGGTATTTTTCAAATTTGAGGTTCTTGTTGTTTTTCAATGTTGAGGTTGTTGTTGAATTTGTTGGTGTTTTTCCATGTTGAGGTTGTTGTTGTTTTTCAAAGTTGAGGTTGATGTTTAATTTGTTGGTGTTTTTCAATGTTGAGGTTGTTGTTGAATTTGTTGGTGTTTTTCATTGTTGAGGTTGTTGTTGAATTTGTTGGTGTTTTTCAATGTTGAGGTTGTTGTTGTTTTTCAATGTTGAGGTTGTTGTTGAATTTGTTGGTGTTTTTCAATGTTGAGGTTGTTGTTGAATTTGTTGGTGTTTTTCAATATTGAGGTTGTTGTTTTTCAATTTTGAGGTTGTTGTTGAATTTGTTGGTGTTTTTCAATGTTGAGGTTGTTGTTGTTTTTCAATGTTGAAGTTGTTGTTGAATTTGTTTGTGTTTTTCAACGTTGAGGTTGGTGTTGAATTTGTTGGTATTTTTCAATGTTGAGGTTGTTGTTGTTTTTCAATGTTGAGGTTGTTTTTGAATTTGTTGGTGTTTTTCAATGTTGAGCTTGTTGTTGTTTTTCAATGTTGAGGTTGTTGAATTTGTTGGTGTTTTTCAATGTTGAGGTTGTTGTTGTTTTTCAATGTTGAGGTTGTTGTTGAATTTGTTGGTGTTTTTCAATTTCGAGGTTGTTGTTGAATTTGTTGGTGTTTTTCAATGTTGAAGTTGTTGTTGAATTTGTTGGTGTTTTTCAATGTTGAGGTTGTTGTTGTTTTTCAATGTTGAGGTTGTTGTTGAATTTGTTGGTGTTTTTCAATGTTGAGGTTGTTGTTGTATTTCAATGTTGAGGTTGTTGTTGAATTTGTTGGTGTTTTTCAATTTTGAGGTTGTTGCTGAATTTGTTGCTGTTTTTCAATGTTGAGGTTGTTGTTGTTTTTCAAAGTTGAGGTTGTTGTTGTATTTGTTGGTGGTTTTCAATGTTGAGGTTGTTGTAGTTTTTCAATGTTGAGGTTGTTGTTGAATTTGTTGCTGTTTTTCAATGTTGAGGTTGTTGTTGAATTTGTTGGTGTTTTTCAATGTCGAGGTTGTTGTTGAATTTGTTGGTGTTTTTCAATGTTGAGGTTGTTGTTGAATTTGTTGGTGTTTTACAATGTTGAGGTCGTTGTTGAATTTGTTGGCGTTTTCAAATGTTGAGGTTGTTGTTGAATTTGCTGGTGTTTTTCAATGTTGAGGTTGTTGTTGAATTTGTTGGTGTTTTTCAATGTCGAGGTTGTTGTTGAATTTGTTGGTTTTTTCAATGTTGAAGTTGTCGTTGAAGTTGTTGGTGTTTTTCAATGTTGTGGTTGTTGTTGTTTTTCAATGTTGAGGTTGTTGTTGAATTTGTTGGTATTTTTCAAATTTGAGGTTGTTGTTGTTTTTCAATGTTGAGGTTGTTGTTGAATTTGTTGGTGTTTTTCCATGTTGAGGTTGTTGTTGTTTTTCAAAGTTGAGGTTGATGTTTAATTTGTTGATGTTTTTCAATGTTGAGGTTGTTGTTGAATTTGTTGGTGTTTTTCATTGTTGAGGTTGTTGTTGAATTTGTTGGTGTTTTTCAATGTTGAGGTTGTTGTTGTTTTTCAATGTTGAGGTTGTTGTTGAATTTGTTGGTGTTTTTCAATGTTGAGGTTGTTGTTGAATTTGTTGGTGTTTTTCAATATTGAGGTTGTTGTTTTTCAATTTTGAGGTTGTTGTTGAATTTGTTGGTGTTTTTCAATGTTGAGGTTGTTGTTGTTTTTCAATGTTGAAGTTGTTGTTGAATTTGTTTGTGTTTTTCAACGTTGAGGTTGGTGTTGAATTTGTTGGTATTTTTCAATGTTGAGGTTGTTGTTGTTTTTCAATGTTGAGGTTGTTGAATTTGTTGGTGTTTTTCAATGTTGAGGTTGTTGTTGTTTTTCAATGTTGAGGTTGTTGTTGAATTTGTTGGTGTTTTTCAATTTCGAGGTTGTTGTTGAATTTGTTGGTGTTTTTCAATGTTGAAGTTGTTGTTGAATTTGTTGGTGTTTTTCAATGTTGAGGTTGTTGTTGTTTTTCAATGTTGAGGTTGTTGTTGAATTTGTTGGTGTTTTTCAATGTTGAGGTTGTTGTTGTATTTCAATGTTGAGGTTGTTGTTGAATTTGTTGGTGTTTTTCAATGTTGAGGTTGTTGCTGAATTTGTTGCTGTTTTTCAATGTTGAGGTTGTTGTTGTTTTTCAAAGTTGAGGTTGTTGTTGTATTTGTTGGTGGTTTTCAATGTTGAGGTTGTTGTAGTTTTTCAATGTTGAGGTTGTTGTTGAATTTGTTGGTGTTTTTCAATGTCGAGGTTGTTGTTGAATTTGTTGGTTTTTTCTATGTTGAAGTTGTTGTTGAATTTGTATGTGTTTTTCAATGTTGAGGTTGTTGTTGAATTTGTTGGTGTTTTTCAATGTTGAGGTTGTTGTTGTTTTTAAATGTTGAGGTTGTTGTTGAATTTGTTGGTGTTTTTCAATTTTGAGGTTGTTGTTGTTTTTCAATGTTGAGGTTGTTGTTGAATTTGTTGGTGTTTTTCCATGTTGAGGTTGTTGTTGTTTTTCAAAGTTGAGGTTGTTGTTAAATTTGTTGGTGTTTTTCAATGTTGAGGTTGTTGTTGAATTTGTTGGTGTTTTTCATTGTTGAGGTTGTTGTTGAATTTGTTGCTGTTTTTCAATGTTGAGGTTGTTGTTGTTTTTCAATGTTGCGGTTGTTGTTGTATTTGTAGGTGTTTTTCAATGTTGAGGTTGTTGTTGAATTTGTTGCTGTTTTTCAATGTCGAAGTTGTTGTTGAATTTGTTGGTGTTTTTCAATGTTGAAGTTGTTGTTGAATTTGTTGGTGTTTTTCAATGTTGAAGTTGTTGTTGAATTTGTTAGTGTTTTTCAATGTTGAGGTTGTTGTAGTTTTTCAATGTTGAGGTTGTTGTTGAATTTGTTGATGTTTTTCAATGTCGAGGTTGTTGTTATATTTGTTGGTGTTTTTCAATGTTGAAGTTGTTGTTGAATTTGTTGGTTGTTCAATGTTGAGGTTGTTGTTGTTTTTCAAGGTTGAGGTTGTTGTTGAATTTGTTGGTGTTTTTCTTTGTTGAGGTTGTTGTTGTTGTTCAATGTGGAGGTTGTTGTTGAATTTGTTGGTGTTTTTCAATGTCGAGGTTGTTGTTGAATTTGTTGGTGTTTTTCAATGTTGAGGTTGTTGTAGTTTTTCAATGTTGAGGTTGTTGCTGAATTTGTTGCTGTTTTTCAATGTCGAGGTTGTTGTTGAATTTGTTGGTGTTTTTCATTGTTGAAGTTGTTGTTGAATTTGTTGGTGTTTTTCAATGTTGAAGTTGTTGTTGAATTTGTTAGTGTTTTTCAATGATGAGGTTGTTGTAGTTTTTCATTGTTGAGGTTGTTGTTGAATTTGTTGATGTTTTTCAATGTCGAGGTTGTTGTTATATTTGTTGGTGTTTTTCAATGTTGAAGTTGTTGTTGAATTTGTTGGTGTTGTTCAATGTTGAGGTTGTTGTTGTTTTTCAATGTTGAGGTTGTTGTTGAATTTGTTGGTGTTTTTCTTTGTTGAGGTTGTTTTTGTTGTTCAATGTGTAGGTTGTTGTTGAATTTGTTGGTGTTTTCCAATGTCGAGGTTGTTGTTGAATTTGTTGGTGTTTTTCAATGTTGAATTTGCTGTTGAACTTGTTGGTGTTTTTCAATGCTGAGGTTGTTGTTGTTTTTCAATGTTGAGGTTGTTGTTGAATTTGTTGGTGTGTTTCAATGTTGAGGTTGTTGTTGAATTTGTTGGCATTTTTAAATGTTGAGGTTGTTGTTGAATTTGTTGGTGTTTTTCAATGTTGAGGTTGTTGTTGAATTTGTTGGTGTTTTACAATGTTGAGGTTGTTGTTGTTTTTCAATGTTCAGGTTGTTGTTGAATTTGATGGTATTTTTCAATGTCGAGGTTGTTGTTGAATTTGTTTTTGTTATTCAATGTTGAGGTTGTTGTTGAATTTGTTGGTGTTTTTCATTGTTGAGGTTGTTGTTGAATTTGTTGCTGTTTTTCAATGTTGAGGTTGTTGTTGTTTTACAATGTTGCGGTTGTTGTATTTGTAGGTGTTTTTCAATGTTGAGGTTGTTGTTGAATTTGTTGCTGTTTTTCAATGTCGAAGTTGTTGTTGAATTTGTTGGTGTTTTTCAATGTTGAGGTTGTTGTTGAATTTGTTGATGTTTTTCAATGTCGAGGTTGTTGTTATATTTGTTGGTGTTTTTCAATGTTGAAGTTGTTGTTGAATTTGTTGGTATTGTTCAATGTTGAGGTTGTTGTTGTTTTTCAATGTTGAGGTTGTTGTTAAATTTGTTGGTGTTTTTCAATGTTGAGGTTGTTGTTGAATTTGTTGGTGTTTTTCATTGTTGAGGTTGGTGTTGAATTTGTTGCTGTTTTTCAATGTTGAGGTTGTTGTTGTTTTTCAATGTTGCGGTTGTTGTTGTATTTGTAGGTGTTTTTCAATGTTGAGGTTGTTGTTGAATTTGTTGCTGTTTTTCAATGTCGAAGTTGTTGTTGAATTTGTTGGTGTTTTTCAATGTTGAAGTTGTTGTTGAATTTGTTGGTGTTTTTCAATGTTGAGGTTGTTGTTGAATTTGTTGGTGTTTTTCAATGTTGAGGTTGTTGTTGTTTTTCAATGTTGAGGTTGTTGTTGAATTTGTTCGTGTTTTTCAATGTTGAGGTTGTTGTTGAATTTGTTGGTGTTTTTCAATATTGAGGTTGTTGTTTTTCAATTTTGAGGTTGTTGTTGAATTTGTTGGTGTTTTTCAATGTTGAGGTTGTTGTTGTTTTTCAATGTTGAAGTTGTTGTTGAATTTGTTTGTGTTTTTCAACGTTGAGGTTGGTGTTGAATTTGTTTGTGGTTTTCAATGTTGAAGTTGTTGAATTTGTTAGTGTTTTTCAATGTTGAGGTTGTTGTAGTTTTTCAATGTTGAGGTTGTTGTTGAATTTGTTGGTGTTTTTCAATGTTGAAGTTGTTGTTGAATTTGTTGGTGTTTTTCAATGTTGAGGTTGTTGTTGTTTTTCAATGTTGAGGTTGTTGTTGAAATTGTTGGTGTTTTTCTTTGTTGAGGTTGTTGTTGTTGTTCAATGTGCAGGTTATTGTTGAATTTGTTGGTGTTTTTCAATGTCGAGGTTGTTGTTGAATTTGTTGGTGTTTTTCAATGTTGAATTTGTTGTTGAATTTGTTGGTGTTTTTCAATGTTGAGGTTGTTGTTGTTTTTCAATGTTGAGGTTGTTGTTGAATGTGTTGGTGTTTTTCAATGTTGAGGTTGTTGTTGAATTTGTTGGCGTTTGTAATGTTGAGGGTGTTTTTGAATTTGTTGGTGTTTTTCAATGTTGAGGTTGTTGTTGAATTTGTTGGTGTTTTACAATGTTGAGGTTGTTGTTGTTTTTCAATGTTCAGGTTGTTGTTGAATTTGATGGTGTTTTTCAATGTCGAGGTTGTTGTTGAAATTGTTGGTGTTTTTCAATGTTCCAGTTTTTGTTGTGTTTGTTGGTGTTTTTCAATGTTGAGGTTGTTGTTCTTTTTCAATGTTGAGGTTGTTGAATTTGTTGGTGTTTTTCAATGTTGAATTTGTTGGTGTTTTTAAATGTTGAGGTTGTTGTTGATTTTGTTGGTGTTTTTCAATATTGAGGTTGTTGTTGTTTTTCAATGTTGAGGTTGTTGTTGAATTTGTTGGTGTTTTTCAATGTTGAGTTCGTTGTGGTTTTTCAATGTTGAGGTTGTCGTTGAATTTGTTGGTGTTTTTCAATGTTGAGGTTGTTGTTCTTTTTCAATGTTGAGGTTGTTGTTGTATTTGTTGGTGTTTTTCAATGTTGAGGTTGTTGTAGTTTTTCAATGTTGAGGTTGTTGTTGAATTTGTTGCTGTTTTTCAATGTTGAGGTTGTTGTTGAATTTGTTGGTGTTTTTCAATGTCGAGGTTGTTGTTGAATTTGTTGGTGTTTTTCAATGTTGAGGTTGTTGTTGAATTTGTTGGTGTTTTACAATGTTGAGGTCGTTGTTGAATTTGTTGGCGTTTTCAAATGTTGAGGTTGTTGTTGAATTTGCTGGTGTTTTTCAATGTTGAGGTTGTTGTTGAATTTGTTGGTGTTTTTCAATGTCGAGGTTGTTGTTGAATTTGTTGGTTTTTTCAATGTTGAAGTTGTCGTTGAAGTTGTTGGTGTTTTTCAATGTTGTGGTTGTTGTTGTTTTTCAATGTTGAGGTTGTTGTTGAATTTGTTGGTATTTTTCAAATTTGAGGTTGTTGTTGTTTTTCAATGTTGAGGTTGTTGTTGAATTTGTTGGTGTTTTTCCATGTTGAGGTTGTTGTTGTTTTTCAAAGTTGAGGTTGATGTTTAATTTGTTGGTGTTTTTCAATGTTGAGGTTGTTGTTGAATTTGTTGGTGTTTTTCATTGTTGAGGTTGTTGTTGAATTTGTTGGTGTTTTTCAATGTTGAGGTTGTTGTTGTTTTTCAATGTTGAGGTTGTTGTTGAATTTGTTGGTGTTTTTCAATGTTGAGGTTGTTGTTGAATTTGTTGGTGTTTTTCAATATTGAGGTTGTTGTTTTTCAATTTTGAGGTTGTTGTTGAATTTGTTGGTGTTTTTCAATGTTGAGGTTGTTGTTGTTTTTCAATGTTGAAGTTGTTGTTGAATTTGTTTGTGTTTTTCAATGTCGAGGTTGTTGTTGAATTTGTTGGTATTTTTCAATGTTGAGGTTGTTGTTGTTTTTCAATGTTGAGGTTGTTTTTGAATTTGTTGGTGTTTTTCAATGTTGAGCTTGTTGTTGTTTTTCAATGTTGAGGTTGTTGAATTTGTTGGTGTTTTTCAATGTTGAGGTTGTTGTTGTTTTTCAATGTTGAGGTTGTTGTTGAATTTGTTGGTGTTTTTCAATTTCGAGGTTGTTGTTGAATTTGTTGGTGTTTTTCAATGTTGAAGTTGTTGTTGAATTTGTTGGTGTTTTTCAATGTTGAGGTTGTTGTTGTTTTTCAATGTTGAGGTTGTTGTTGAATTTGTTGGTGTTTTTCAATGTTGAGGTTGTTGTTGTATTTCAATGTTGAGGTTGTTGTTGAATTTGTTGGTGTTTTTCAATGTTGAGGTTGTTGCTGAATTTGTTGCTGTTTTTCAATGTTGAGGTTGTTGTTGTTTTTCAAAGTTGAGGTTGTTGTTGTATTTGTTGGTGGTTTTCAATGTTGAGGTTGTTGTAGTTTTTCAATGTTGAGGTTGTTGTTGAATTTGTTGCTGTTTTTCAATGTTGAGGTTGTTGTTGAATTTGTTGGTGTTTTTCAATGTCGAGGTTGTTGTTGAATTTGTTGGTGTTTTTCAATGTTGAGGTTGTTGTTGAATTTGTTGGTGTTTTACAATGTTGAGGTCGTTGTTGAATTTGTTGGCGTTTTCAAATGTTGAGGTTGTTGTTGAATTTGCTGGTGTTTTTCAATGTTGAGGTTGTTGTTGAATTTGTTGGTGTTTTTCAATGTCGAGGTTGTTGTTGAATTTGTTGGTTTTTTCAATGTTGAAGTTGTCGTTGAAGTTGTTGGTGTTTTTCAATGTTGTGGTTGTTGTTGTTTTTCAATGTTGAGGTTGTTGTTGAATTTGTTGGTATTTTTCAAATTTGAGGTTGTTGTTGTTTTTCAATGTTGAGGTTGTTGTTGAATTTGTTGGTGTTTTTCATTGTTGAGGTTGTTGTTGAATTTGTTGGTGTTTTTCAATGTTGAGGTTGTTGTTGTTTTTCAATGTTGAGGTTGTTGTTGAATTTGTTGGTGTTTTTCAATGTTGAGGTTGTTGTTGAATTTGTTGGTGTTTTTCATTGTTGAGGTTGTTGTTGAATTTGTTGGTGTTTTTCAATGTTGAGGTTGTTGTTGTTTTTCAATGTTGAGGTTGTTGTTGAATTTGTTGGTGTTTTTCAATGTTGAGGTTGTTGTTGAATTTGTTGGTGTTTTTCAATATTGAGGTTGTTGTTTTTCAATTTTGAGGTTGTTGTTGAATTTGTTGGTGTTTTTCAATGTTGAGGTTGTTGTTGTTTTTCAATGTTGAAGTTGTTGTTGAATTTGTTTGTGTTTTTCAACGTTGAGGTTGGTGTTGAATTTGTTGGTATTTTTCAATGTTGAGGTTGTTGTTGTTTTTCAATGTTGAGGTTGTTTTTGAATTTGTTGGTGTTTTTCAATGTTGAGCTTGTTGTTGTTTTTCAATGTTGAGGTTGTTGAATTTGTTGGTGTTTTTCAATGTTGAGGTTGTTGTTGTTTTTCAATGTTGAGGTTGTTGTTGAATTTGTTGGTGTTTTTCAATTTCGAGGTTGTTGTTGAATTTGTTGGTGTTTTTCAATGTTGAAGTTGTTGTTGAATTTGTTGGTGTTTTTCAATGTTGAGGTTGTTGTTGTTTTTCAATGTTGAGGTTGTTGTTGAATTTGTTGGTGTTTTTCAATGTTGAGGTTGTTGTTGTATTTCAATGTTGAGGTTGTTGTTGAATTTGTTGGTGTTTTTCAATGTTGAGGTTGTTGCTGAATTTGTTGCTGTTTTTCAATGTTGAGGTTGTTGTTGTTTTTCAAAGTTGAGGTTGTTGTTGTATTTGTTGGTGGTTTTCAATGTTGAGGTTGTTGTAGTTTTTCAATGTTGAGGTTGTTGTTGAATTTGTTGGTGTTTTTCAATGTCGAGGTTGTTGTTGAATTTGTTGGTTTTTTCTATGTTGAAGTTGGTGTTGAATTTGTATGTGTTTTTCAATGTTGAGGTTGTTGTTGAATTTGTTGGTGTTTTTCAATGTTGAGGTTGTTGTTGTTTTTAAATGTTGAGGTTGTTGTTGAATTTGTTGGTGTTTTTCAATTTTGAGGTTGTTGTTGTTTTTCAATGTTGAGGTTGTTGTTGAATTTGTTGGTGTTTTTCCATGTTGAGGTTGTTGTTGTTTTTCAAAGTTGAGGTTGTTGTTAAATTTGTTGGTGTTTTTCAATGTTGAGGTTGTTGTTGAATTTGTTGGTGTTTTTCATTGTTGAGGTTGTTGTTGAATTTGTTGCTGTTTTTCAATGTTGAGGTTGTTGTTGTTTTTCAATGTTGCGGTTGTTGTTGTATTTGTAGGTGTTTTTCAATGTTGAGGTTGTTGTTGAATTTGTTGCTGTTTTTCAATGTCGAAGTTGTTGTTGAATTTGTTGGTGTTTTTCAATGTTGAAGTTGTTGTTGAATGTGTTGGTGTTTTTCAATGTTGAAGTTGTTGTTGAATTTGTTAGTGTTTTTCAATGTTGAGGTTGTTGTAGTTTTTCAATGTTGAGGTTGTTGTTGAATTTGTTGATGTTTTTCAATGTCGAGGTTGTTGTTATATTTGTTGGTGTTTTTCAATGTTGAAGTTGTTGTTGAATTTGTTGGTTGTTCAATGTTGAGGTTGTTGTTGTTTTTCAAGGTTGAGGTTGTTGTTGAATTTGTTGGTGTTTTTCTTTGTTGAGGTTGTTGTTGTTGTTCAATGTGGAGGTTGTTGTTGAATTTGTTGGTGTTTTTCAATGTCGAGGTTGTTGTTGAATTTGTTGGTGTTTTTCAATGTTGAGGTTGTTGTAGTTTTTCAATGTTGAGGTTGTTGCTGAATTTGTTGCTGTTTTTCAATGTCGAGGTTGTTGTTGAATTTGTTGGTGTTTTTCATTGTTGAAGTTGTTGTTGAATTTGTTGGTGTTTTTCAATGTTGAAGTTGTTGTTGAATTTGTTAGTGTTTTTCAATGATGAGGTTGTTGTAGTTTTTCATTGTTGAGGTTGTTGTTGAATTTGTTGATGTTTTTCAATGTCGAGGTTGTTGTTATATTTGTTGGTGTTTTTCAATGTTGAAGTTGTTGTTGAATTTGTTGGTGTTGTTCAATGTTGAGGTTGTTGTTGTTTTTCAATGTTGAGGTTGTTGTTGAATTTGTTGGTGTTTTTCTTTGTTGAGGTTGTTTTTGTTGTTCAATGTGTAGGTTGTTGTTGAATTTGTTGGTGTTTTCCAATGTCGAGGTTGTTGTTGAATTTGTTGGTGTTTTTCAATGTTGAATTTGCTGTTGAACTTGTTGGTGTTTTTCAATGCTGAGGTTGTTGTTGTTTTTCAATGTTGAGGTTGTTGTTGAATTTGTTGGTGTGTTTCAATGTTGAGGTTGTTGTTGAATTTGTTGGCATTTTTAAATGTTGAGGTTGTTGTTGAATTTGTTGGTGTTTTTCAATGTTGAGGTTGTTGTTGAATTTGTTGGTGTTTTACAATGTTGAGGTTGTTGTTGTTTTTCAATGTTCAGGTTGTTGTTGAATTTGATGGTATTTTTCAATGTCGAGGTTGTTGTTGAATTTGTTTTTGTTATTCAATGTTGAGGTTGTTGTTGAATTTGTTGGTGTTTTTCATTGTTGAGGTTGTTGTTGAATTTGTTGCTGTTTTTCAATGTTGAGGTTGTTGTTGTTTTACAATGTTGCGGTTGTTGTATTTGTAGGTGTTTTTCAATGTTGAGGTTGTTGTTGAATTTGTTGCTGTTTTTCAATGTCGAAGTTGTTGTTGAATTTGTTGGTGTTTTTCAATGTTGAGGTTGTTGTTGAATTTGTTGATGTTTTTCAATGTCGAGGTTGTTGTTATATTTGTTGGTGTTTTTCAATGTTGAAGTTGTTGTTGAATTTGTTGGTATTGTTCAATGTTGAGGTTGTTGTTGTTTTTCAATGTTGAGGTTGTTGTTAAATTTGTTGGTGTTTTTCAATGTTGAGGTTGTTGTTGAATTTGTTGGTGTTTTTCATTGTTGAGGTTGTTGTTGAATTTGTTGCTGTTTTTCAATGTTGAGGTTGTTGTTGTTTTTCAATGTTGCGGTTGTTGTTGTATTTGTAGGTGTTTTTCAATGTTGAGGTTGTTGTTGAATTTGTTGCTGTTTTTCAATGTCGAAGTTGTTGTTGAATTTGTTGGTGTTTTTCAATGTTGAAGTTGTTGTTGAATTTGTTGGTGTTTTTCAATGTTGAGGTTGTTGTTGAATTTGTTGGTGTTTTTCAATGTTGAGGTTGTTGTTGTTTTTCAATGTTGAGGTTGTTGTTGAATTTGTTGGTGTTTTTCAATGTTGAGGTTGTTGTTGAATTTGTTGGTGTTTTTCAATATTGAGGTTGTTGTTTTTCAATTTTGAGGTTGTTGTTGAATTTGTTGGTGTTTTTCAATGTTGAGGTTGTTGTTGTTTTTCAATGTTGAAGTTGTTGTTGAATTTGTTTGTGTTTTTCAACGTTGAGGTTGGTGTTGAATTTGTTGGTATTTTTCAATGTTGAGGTTGTTGTTGTTTTTCAATGTTGAGGTTGTTTTTGAATTTGTTGGTGTTTTTCAATGTTGAGCTTGTTGTTGTTTTTCAATGTTGAGGTTGTTGAATTTGTTGGTGTTTTTCAATGTTGAGGTTGTTGTTGTTTTTCAATGTTGAGGTTGTTGTTGAATTTGTTGGTGTTTTTCAATTTCGAGGTTGTTGTTGAATTTGTTGGTATTTTTCAATGTTGAAGTTGTTGTTGAATTTGTTGGTGTTTTTCAATGTTGAGGTTGTTGTTGTTTTTCAATGTTGAGGTTGTTGTTGAATTTGTTGGTGTTTTTCAATGTTGAGGTTGTTGTTGTATTTCAATGTTGAGGTTGTTGTTGAATTTGTTGGTGTTTTTCAATGTTGAGGTTGTTGCTGAATTTGTTGCTGTTTTTCAATGTTGAGGTTGTTGTTGTTTTTCAAAGTTGAGGTTGTTGTTGTATTTGTTGGTGGTTTTCAATGTTGAGGTTGTTGTAGTTTTTCAATGTTGAGGTTGTTGTTGAATTTGTTGGTGTTTTTCAATGTCGAGGTTGTTGTTGAATTTGTTGGTTTTTTCTATGTTGAAGTTGTTGTTGAATTTGTATGTGTTTTTCAATGTTGAGGTTGTTGTTGAATTTGTTGGTGTTTTTCAATGTTGAGGTTGTTGTTGTTTTTAAATGTTGAGGTTGTTGTTGAATTTGTTGGTGTTTTTCAATTTTGAGGTTGTTGTTGTTTTTCAATGTTGAGGTTGTTGTTGAATTTGTTGGTGTTTTTCCATGTTGAGGTTGTTGTTGTTTTTCAAAGTTGAGGTTGTTGTTAAATTTGTTGGTGTTTTTCAATGTTGAGGTTGTTGTTGAATTTGTTGGTGTTTTTCATTGTTGAGGTTGTTGTTGAATTTGTTGCTGTTTTTCAATGTTGAGGTTGTTGTTGTTTTTCAATGTTGCGGTTGTTGTTGTATTTGTAGGTGTTTTTCAATGTTGAGGTTGTTGTTGAATTTGTTGCTGTTTTTCAATGTCGAAGTTGTTGTTGAATTTGTTGGTGTTTTTCAATGTTGAAGTTGTTGTTGAATTTGTTGGTGTTTTTCAATGTTGAAGTTGTTGTTGAATTTGTTAGTGTTTTTCAATGTTGAGGTTGTTGTAGTTTTTCAATGTTGAGGTTGTTGTTGAATTTGTTGATGTTTTTCAATGTCGAGGTTGTTGTTATATTTGTTGGTGTTTTTCAATGTTGAAGTTGTTGTTGAATTTGTTGGTGTTGTTCAATGTTGAGGTTGTTGTTGTTTTTCAAGGTTGAGGTTGTTGTTGAATTTGTTGGTGTTTTTCTTTGTTGAGGTTGTTGTTGTTGTTCAATGTGGAGGTTGTTGTTGAATTTGTTGGTGTTTTTCAATGTCGAGGTTGTTGTTGAATTTGTTGGTGTTTTTCAATGTTGAGGTTGTTGTAGTTTTTCAATGTTGAGGTTGTTGCTGAATTTGTTGCTGTTTTTCAATGTCGAGGTTGTTGTTGAATTTGTTGGTGTTTTTCATTGTTGAAGTTGTTGTTGAATTTGTTGGTGTTTTTCAATGTTGAAGTTGTTGTTGAATTTGTTAGTGTTTTTCAATGTTGAGGTTGTTGTAGTTTTTCATTGTTGAGGTTGTTGTTGAATTTGTTGATGTTTTTCAATGTCGAGGTTGTTGTTATATTTGTTGGTGTTTTTCAATGTTGAAGTTGTTGTTGAATTTGTTGGTGTTGTTCAATGTTGAGGTTGTTGTTGTTTTTCAATGTTGAGGTTGTTGTTGAATTTGTTGGTGTTTTTCTTTGTTGAGGTTGTTCTTGTTGTTCAATGTGTAGGTTGTTGTTGAATTTGTTGGTGTTTTCCAATGTCGAGGTTGTTGTTGAATTTGTTGGTGTTTTTCAATGTTGAATTTGCTGTTGAACTTGTTGGTGTTTTTCAATGCTGAGGTTGTTGTTGTTTTTCAATGTTGAGGTTGTTGTTGAATTTGTTGGTGTTTTTCAATGTTGAGGTTGTTGTTGAATTTGTTGGCATTTTTAAATGTTGAGGTTGTTGTTGAATTTGTTGGTGTTTTTCAATGTTGAGGTTGTTGTTGAATTTGTTGGTGTTTTACAATGTTGAGGTTGTTGTTGTTTTTCAATGTTCAGGTTGTTGTTGAATTTGATGGTATTTTTCAATGTCGAGGTTGTTGTTGAATTTGTTTTTGTTTTTCAATGTTGAGGTTGTTGTTGAATTTGTTGGTGTTTTTCATTGTTGAGGTTGTTGTTGAATTTGTTGCTGTTTTTCAATGTTGAGGTTGTTGTTGTTTTACAATGTTGCGGTTGTTGTATTTGTAGGTGTTTTTCAATGTTGAGGTTGTTGTTGAATTTGTTGCTGTTTTTCAATGTCGAAGTTGTTGTTGAATTTGTTGGTGTTTTTCAATGTTGAGGTTGTTGTTGAATTTGTTGATGTTTTTCAATGTCGAGGTTGTTGTTATATTTGTTGGTGTTTTTCAATGTTGAAGTTGTTGTTGAATTTGTTGGTATTGTTCAATGTTGAGGTTGTTGTTGTTTTTCAATGTTGAGGTTGTTGTTAAATTTGTTGGTGTTTTTCAATGTTGAGGTTGTTGTTGAATTTGTTGGTGTTTTTCATTGTTGAGGTTGTTGTTGAATTTGTTGCTGTTTTTCAATGTTGAGGTTGTTGTTGTTTTTCAATGTAGCGGTTGTTGTTGTATTTGTAGGTGTTTTTCAATGTTGAGGTTGTTGTTGAATTTGTTGCTGTTTTTCAATGTCGAAGTTGTTGTTGAATTTGTTGGTGTTTTTCAATGTTGAAGTTGTTGTTGAATTTGTTGGTGTTTTTCAATGTTGAAGTTGTTGTTGAATTTGTTAGTGTTTTTCAATGTTGAGGTTGTTGTAGTTTTTCAATGTTGAGGTTGTTGTTGAATTTGTTGATGTTTTTCAATGTCGAGGTTGTTGTTATATTTGTTGGTGTTTTTCAATGTTGAAGTTGTTGAATTTGTTGGTGTTGTTCAATGTTGAGGTTGTTGTTGTTTTTCAAGGTTGAGGTTGTTGTTGAATTTGTTGGTGTTTTTCTTTGTTGAGGTTGTTGTTGTTGTTCAATGTGGAGGTTGTTGTTGAATTTGTTGGTGTTTTTCAATGTCGAGGTTGTTGTTGAATTTGTTGGTGTTTTTCAATGTTGAGGTTGTTGTAGTTTTTCAATGTTGAGGTTGTTGCTGAATTTGTTGCTGTTTTTCAATGTCGAGGTTGTTGTTGAATTTGTTGGTGTTTTTCATTGTTGAAGTTGTTGTTGAATTTGTTGGTGTTTTTCAATGTTGAAGTTGTTGTTGAATTTGTTAGTGTTTTTCAATGTTGAGGTTGTTGTAGTTTTTCATTGTTGAGGTTGTTGTTGAATTTGTTGGTGTTTTTCAATGTTGAAGTTGTTGTTGAATTTGTTGGTGTTGTTCAATGTTGAGGTTGTTGTTGTTTTTCAATGTTGAGGTTGTTGTTGAATTTGTTGGTGTTTTTCTTTGTTGAGGTTGTTCTTGTTGTTCAATGTGTAGGTTGTTGTTGAATTTGTTGGTGTTTTCCAATGTCGAGGTTGTTGTTGAATTTGTTGGTGTTTTTCAATGTTGAATTT
The DNA here is from genome assembly GCA_026770705.1 of Isurus oxyrinchus. NCBI lineage: Eukaryota > Metazoa > Chordata > Chondrichthyes > Lamniformes > Lamnidae > Isurus > Isurus oxyrinchus. The sequence continues at coordinate 542,506 of JANJGN010000305.1, read as the reverse complement.
GCTGTTGAACTTGTTGGTGTTTTTCAATGCTGAGGTTGTTGTTGTTTTTCAATGTTGAGGTTGTTGTTGAATTTGTTGGTGTTTTTCAATGTTGAGGTTGTTGTTGAATTTGTTGGCATTTTTAAATGTTGAGGTTGTTGTTGAATATGTTGGTGTTTTTCAATGTTGAGGTTGTTGTTGAATTTGTTGGTGTTTTACAATGTTGAGGTTGTTGTTGTTTTTCAATGTTCAGGTTGTTGTTGAATTTGATGGTATTTTTCAATGTCGAGGTTGTTGTTGAATTTGTTTTTGTTTTTCAATGTTGAGGTTGTTGTTGAATTTGTTGGTGTTTTTCATTGTTGAGGTTGTTGTTGAATTTGTTGCTGTTTTTCAATGTTGAGGTTGTTGTTGTTTTACAATGTTGCGGTTGTTGTATTTGTAGGTGTTTTTCAATGTTGAGGTTGTTGTTGAATTTGTTGCTGTTTTTCAATGTCGAAGTTGTTGTTGAATTTGTTGGTGTTTTTCAATGTTGAGGTTGTTGTTGAATTTGTTGATGTTTTTCAATGTCGAGGTTGTTGTTATATTTGTTGGTGTTTTTCAATGTTGAAGTTGTTGTTGAATTTGTTGGTGTTGTTCAATGTTGAGGTTGTTGTTGTTTTTCAATGTTGAGGTTGTTGTTGAATTTGTTGGTGTTTTTCTTTGTTGAGGTTGTTGTTGTTGTTCAATGTGTAGGTTGTTGTTGAATTTGTTGGTGTTTTCCAATGTCGAGGTTGTTGTTGAATTTGTTGGTGTTTTTCAATGTTGAATTTGCTGTTGAACTTGTTGGTGTTTTTCAATGCTGAGGTTGTTGTTGTTTTTCAATGTTGAGGTTGTTGTTGAATTTGTTGGTGTTTTTCAATGTTGAGGTTGTTGTTGAATTTGTTGGCATTTTTAAATGTTGAGGTTGTTGTTGAATTTGTTGGTGTTTTTCAATGTTGAGGTTGTTGTTGAATTTGTTGGTGTTTTACAATGTTGAGGTTGTTGTTGTTTTTCAATGTTCAGGTTGTTGTTGAATTTGATGGTATTTTTCAATGTCGAGGTTGTTGTTGAATTTGTTTTAGTTTTTCAATGTTGAGGTTGTTGTTGAATTTGTTGGTGTTTTTCATTGTTGAGGTTGTTGTTGAATTTGTTGCTGTTTTTCAATGTCGAAGTTGTTGTTGAATTTGTTGGTGTTTTTCAATGTTGAAGTTGTTGTTGAATTTGTTGGTGTTTTTCAATGTTGAAGTTGTTGTTGAATTTGTTAGTGCTTTTCAATGTTGAGGTTGTTGTAGTTTTTCAATGTTGAGGTTGTTGTTGAATTTGTTGATGTTTTTCAATGTCGAGGTTGTTGTTATATTTGTTGGTGTTTTTCAGTGTTGAAGTTTTTGTTGAATTTGTTGGTGTTGTTCAATGTTGAGGTTGTTGTTGTTTTTCAATGTTGAGGTTGTTGTTGTTTTACAATGTTGCGGTTGTTGTATTTGTAGGTGTTTTTCAATGTTGAGGTTGTTGTTGAATTTGTTGCTGTTTTTCAATGTCGAAGTTGTTGTTGAATTTGTTGGTGTTTTTCAATGTTGAAGTTGTTGTTGAATTTGTTGGTGTTTTTCAATGTTGAAGTTGTTGTTGAATTTGTTAGTGCTTTTCAATGTTGAGGTTGTTGTAGTTTTTCAATGTTGAGGTTGTTGTTGAATTTGTTGATGTTTTTCAATGTCGAGGTTGTTGTTATATTTGTTGGTGTTTTTCAGTGTTGAAGTTTTTGTTGAATTTGTTGGTGTTGTTCAATGTTGAGGTTGTTGTTGTTTTTCAATGTTGAGGTTGTTGTTGAATTTGTTGGTGTTTTTCTTTGTTGAGGTTGTTGTTGTTGTTCAATGTGTAGGTTGTTGTTGAATTTGTTGGTGTTTTTCAATGCGAATGTTGTTGTTGAATTTGTTGGTGTTTTTCAATGTTGAGGTTGTTGTTGTTTTTCAATGTTGAGGTTGTTGTTGAATTTGTTGGTGTTTTTCAATGTAGAGGTTGTTGTTGAATTTGTTGGCGTTTTTAAATGTTGAGGTTGTTGTTGAATTTGTTGGTGTTTTTCAATGTTGAGGTTGTTGTTGAATTTGTTGGTGTTTTACAATGTTGAGGTTGTTGTTGTTTTTCAATGTTCAGGTTGTTGGTGAATTTGATGGTGTTTTTCAATGTCGAGGTTGTTGTTGAAATTGTTGGTGTTTTTCAATGTTGCAGTTGTTGTTGAATTTGTTGGTGTTTTTCAATGTTGAGGTTGTTGTTCTTTTTCAATGTTGAGGTTGTTGTTGAATTTGTTGGTGTTTTTCAATGTTGAGGTTGTTGTAGTTTTTCAATGTTGAGGTTGTTGCTGAATTTGTTGCTGTTTTTCAATGTCGAGGTTGTTGTTGAATTTGTTGGTGTTTTTCATTGTTGAAGTTGTTGTTGAATTTGTTGGTGTTTTTCAATGTTGAAGTTGTTGTTGAATTTGTTAGTGTTTTTCAATGTTGAGGTTGTTGTAGTTTTTCAATGCTGAGGTTGTTGTTGAATTTGTTGATGTTTTTCAATGTCGAGGTTGTTGTTATATTTGTTGGTGTTTTTCAATGTTGAAGTTGTTGTTGAATTTGTTGGTGTTGTTCAATGTTGAGGTTGTTGTTGTTTTTCAATGTTGAGGTTGTTGTTGAATTTGTTGGTGTTTTTCTTTGTTGAGGTTGTTGTTGTTGTTCAATGTGGAGGTTGTTGTTGAATTTGTTGGTGTTTTTCAATGTCGAGGTTGTTGTTGAATTTGTTGGTGTTTTTCAATGTTGAGGTTGTTGTAGTTTTTCAATGTTGAGGTTGTTGCTGAATTTGTTGCTGTTTTTCAATGTCGAGGTTGTTGTTGAATTTGTTGGTGTTTTTCATTGTTGAAGTTGTTGTTGAATTTGTTGGTGTTTTTCAATGTTGAAGTTGTTGTTGAATTTGTTAGTGTTTTTCAATGTTGAGGTTGTTGTAGTTTTTCAATGTTGAGGTTGTTGTTGAATTTGTTGATGTTTTTCAATGTCGAGGTTGTTGTTATATTTGTTGGTGTTTTTCAATGTTGAAGTTGTTGTTGAATTTGTTGGTGTTGTTCAATGTTGAGGTTGTTGTTGTTTTTCAATGTTGAGGTTGTTGTTGAATTTGTTGGTGTTTTTCTTTGTTGAGGTTGTTGTTGTTGTTCAATGTGTAGGTTGTTGTTGAATTTGTTGGTGTTTTCCAATGTCGAGGTTGTTGTTGAATTTGTTGGTGTTTTTCAATGTTGAATTTGTTGTTGAACTTGTTGGTGTTTTTCAATGTTAAGGTTGTTGTTGTTTTTCAATGTTGAGGTTGTTGTTGAATTTGTTGGTGTTTTTCAATGTTGAGGTTGTTGTTGAATTTGTTGGTGTTTTACAATGTTGAGGTTGTTGTTGTTTTTCAATGTTCAGGTTGTTGGTGAATTTGATGGTGTTTTTCAATGTCGAGGTTGTTGTTGAAATTGTTGGTGTTTTTCAATGTTGCAGTTGTTGTTGAATTTGTTGGTGTTTTTCAATGTTGAGGTTGTTGTTCTTTTTCAATGTTGAGGTTGTTGTTGAATTTGTTGGTGTTTTTCAATGTTGAGGTTGTTGTAGTTTTTCAATGTTGAGGTTGTTGCTGAATTTGTTGCTGTTTTTCAATGTCGAGGTTGTTGTTGAATTTGTTGGTGTTTTTCATTGTTGAAGTTGTTGTTGAATTTGTTGGTGTTTTTCAATGTTGAAGTTGTTGTTGAATTTGTTAGTGTTTTTCAATGTTGAGGTTGTTGTAGTTTTTCAATGCTGAGGTTGTTGTTGAATTTGTTGATGTTTTTCAATGTCGAGGTTGTTGTTATATTTGTTGGTGTTTTTCAATGTTGAAGTTATTGTTGCATTTGTTGGTGTTGTTTAATGTTGAGGTTGTTGTTGTTTTTCAATGTTGAGGTTGTTGTTGAATTTGTTGGTGTTTTTCTTTGTTGAGGTTGTTGTTGTTGTTCAATGTGGAGGTTGTTGTTGAATTTGTTGGTGTTTTTCAATGTCGAGGTTGTTGTTGAATTTGTTGGTGTTTTTCAATGTTGAGGTTGTTGTAGTTTTTCAATGTTGAGGTTGTTGCTGAATTTGTTGCTGTTTTTCAATGTCGAGGTTGTTGTTGAATTTGTTGGTGTTTTTCATTGTTGAAGTTGTTGTTGAATTTGTTGGTGTTTTTCAATGTTGAAGTTGTTGTTGAATTTGTTAGTGTTTTTCAATGTTGAGGTTGTTGTAGTTTTTCAAGGTTGAGGTTGTTGTTGAATTTGTTGATGTTTTTCAATGTCGAGGTTGTTGTTATATTTGTTGGTGTTTTTCAATGTTGAAGTTGTTGTTGAATTTGTTGGTGTTGTTCAATGTTGAGGTTGTTGTTGTTTTTCAATGTTGAGGTTGTTGTTGAATTTGTTGGTGTTTTTCTTTGTTGAGGTTGTTGTTGTTGTTCAATGTGTAGGTTGTTGTTGAATTTGTTGGTGTTTTCCAATGTCGAGGTTGTTGTTGAATTTGTTGGTGTTTTTCAATGTTGAATTTGTTGTTGAACTTGTTGGTGTTTTTCAATGTTAAGGTTGTTGTTGTTTTTCAATGTTGAGGTTGTTGTTGAATTTGTTGGTGTTTTTCAATGTTGAGGTTGTTGTTGAATTTGTTGGTGTTTTTCAATGTTGAGATTGTTGTTTTTTTTAAATGTTGAGGTAGTTGTTGAATTTGTTGGTGTTTTTCAATTTTGAGGTTGTTGTTGTTTTTCAATGTTGAGGTTGTTGTTGAATTTGTTGGTGTTTTTCCATGTTGAGGTTGTTGTTGTTTTTCAAAGTTGAGGTTGTTGTTAAATTTGTTGGTGTTTTTCAATGTTGAGGTTGTTGTTGAATTTGTTGGTGTTTTTCATTGTTGAGGTTGTTGTTGAATTTGTTGGTGTTTTTCAATGTTGAGGTTGTTGTTGCTTTTCAATGTTGAGGTTGTTGTTGAATTTGTTGGTGTTTTTCAATGTTGAGCTTGTTGTTGTTTTTCAATGTTGAGGTTGTTGTTGTATTTGTTGGTGTTTTTCAATGTTGAGGTTGTTGTAGTTTTTCAATGTTGAGGTTGTTGTTGAATTTGTTGGTGTTTTTCAATGTCGAGGTTGTTGTTGAATTTGTTGGCGTTTTTCAATGTTGAAGTTGTTGTTGAATTTGTTGGTATTTTTCAATGTTGAATTTGTTGTTGAAATTGTTGGTGTTTTTCAATGTTGAAGTTGTTGTTGTTTTTCAATGTTGAGGTTGTTGTTGAATTTGTTGGTGTTTTTCAATGTTGAGGTTGTTGTTGAATTTTTTGGTGTTTTTCAATTTTGAGGTTGTTGTTGAATTTGTTGGAATTTTTCAATGTTGAGGTTGTTGTTGTTTTTCAAAGTTGAGGTCGTTGTTGAATTTGGTGGTGTTTTTCAATGTCGAGGTTGTTGTTGAATTTTTTTGTGTTTTTCAATGTTGAAGTTGTTGAATTTGTTAGTGTCTTTCAATGTTGAGGTTGTTGTAGTTTTTCAATGTTGAGGTTGTTGTTGAATTTGTTGATGTTTTTCAATGTCGAGGTTGTTGTTGAATTTGTTGGTGTTTTTCAATGTTGAAGTTGTTGTTGAATTTGTTGGTGTTGTTCAATGTTGAGGTTGTTGTTGTTTTTCAATGTTGAGGTTGTTGTTGAAATTGTTGGTGTTTTTCTTTGTTGAGGTTGTTGTTGTTGTTCAATGTGCAGGTTGTTGTTGAATTTGTTGGTGTTTTTCAATGTCGAGGTTGTTGTTGAATTTGTTGGTGTTTTTCAATGTTGAATTTGTTGTTGAATTTGTTGGTGTTTTTCAATGTTGAGGTTGTTGTAGTTTTTCAATGCTGAGGTTGTTGTTGAATTTGTTGATGTTTTTCAATGTCGAGGTTGTTGTTATATTTGTTGGTGTTTTTCAATGTTGAAGTTGTTGTTGAATTTGTTGGTGTTGTTCAATGTTGAGGTTGTTGTTGTTTTTCAATGTTGAGGTTGTTGTTGAATTTGTTGGTGTTTTTCTTTGTTGAGGTTGTTGTTGTTGTTCAATGTGGAGGTTGTTGTTGAATTTGTTGGTGTTTTTCAATGTCGAGGTTGTTGTTGAATTTGTTGGTGTTTTTCAATGTTGAGGTTGTTGTAGTTTTTCAATGTTGAGGTTGTTGCTGAATTTGTTGCTGTTTTTCAATGTCGAGGTTGTTGTTGAATTTGTTGGTGTTTTTCATTGTTGAAGTTGTTGTTGAATTTGTTGGTGTTTTTCAATGTTGAAGTTGTTGTTGAATTTGTTAGTGTTTTTCAATGTTGAGGTTGTTGTAGTTTTTCAATGTTGAGGTTGTTGTTGAATTTGTTGATGTTTTTCAATGTCGAGGTTGTTGTTATATTTGTTGGTGTTTTTCAATGTTGAAGTTGTTGTTGAATTTGTTGGTGTTGTTCAATGTTGAGGTTGTTGTTGTTTTTCAATGTTGAGGTTGTTGTTGAATTTGTTGGTGTTTTTCTTTGTTGAGGTTGTTGTTGTTGTTCAATGTGTAGGTTGTTGTTGAATTTGTTGGTGTTTTCCAATGTCGAGGTTGTTGTTGAATTTGTTGGTGTTTTTCATTGTTGAAGTTGTTGTTGAATTTGTTGGTGTTTTTCAATGTTGAAGTTGTTGTTGAATTTGTTAGTGTTTTTCAATGTTGAGGTTGTTGTAGTTTTTCAATGCTGAGGTTGTTGTTGAATTTGTTGATGTTTTTCAATGTCGAGGTTGTTGTTATATTTGTTGGTGTTTTTCAATGTTGAAGTTGTTGTTGAATTTGTTGGTGTTGTTCAATGTTGAGGTTGTTGTTGTTTTTCAATGTTGAGGTTGTTGTTGAATTTGTTGGTGTTTTTCTTTGTTGAGGTTGTTGTTGTTGTTCAATGTGGAGGTTGTTGTTGAATTTGTTGGTGTTTTTCAATGTCGAGGTTGTTGTTGAATTTGTTGGTGTTTTTCAATGTTGAGGTTGTTGTAGTTTTTCAATGTTGAGGTTGTTGCTGAATTTGTTGCTGTTTTTCAATGTCGAGGTTGTTGTTGAATTTGTTGGTGTTTTTCATTGTTGAAGTTGTTGTTGAATTTGTTGGTGTTTTTCAATGTTGAAGTTGTTGTTGAATTTGTTAGTGTTTTTCAATGTTGAGGTTGTTGTAGTTTTTCAATGTTGAGGTTGTTGTTGAATTTGTTGATGTTTTTCAATGTCGAGGTTGTTGTTATATTTGTTGGTGTTTTTCAATGTTGAAGTTCTTGTTGAATTTGTTGGTGTTGTTCAATGTTGAGGTTGTTGTTGTTTTTCAATGTTGAGGTTGTTGTTGAATTTGTTGGTGTTTTTCTTTGTTGAGGTTGTTGTTGTTGTTCAATGTGTAGGTTGTTGTTGAATTTGTTGGTGTTTTCCAATGTCGAGGTTGTTGTTGAATTTGTTGGTGTTTTTCAATGTTGAATTTGTTGTTGAACTTGTTGGTGTTTTTCAATGTTAAGTTTGTTGTTGTTTTTCAATGTTGAGGTTGTTGTTGAATTTGTTGGTGTTTTTCAATGTTGAGGTTGTTGTTGAATTTGTTGGTGTTTTTCAATGTTGAGATTGTTGTTTTTTTTAAATGTTGAGGTAGTTGTTGAATTTGTTGGTGTTTTTCAATTTTGAGGTTGTTGTTGTTTTTCAATGTTGAGGTTGTTGTTGAATTTGTTGGTGTTTTTCCATGTTGAGGTTGTTGTTGTTTTTCAAAGTTGAGGTTGTTGTTAAATTTGTTGGTGTTTTTCAATGTTGAGGTTGTTGTTGAATTTGTTGGTGTTTTTCATTGTTGAGGTTGTTGTTGAATTTGTTGGTGTTTTTCAATGTTGAGGTTGTTGTTGCTTTTCAATGTTGAGGTTGTTGTTGAATTTGTTGGTGTTTTTCAATGTTGAGCTTGTTGTTGTTTTTCAATGTTGAGGTTGTTGTTGTATTTGTTGGTGTTTTTCAATGTTGAGGTTGTTGTAGTTTTTCAATGTTGAGGTTGTTGTTGAATTTGTTGGTGTTTTTCAATGTCGAGGTTGTTCTTGAATTTGTTGGTGTTTTTCAATGTTGAAGTTGTTGTTGAATTTGTTGGTATTTTTCAATGTTGAATTTGTTGTTGAAATTGTTGGTGTTTTTCAATGTTGAAGTTGTTGTTGTTTTTCAATGTTGAGGTTGTTGTTGAATTTGTTGGTGTTTTTCAATGTTGAGGTTGTTGTTGAATTTTTTGGTGTTTTTCAATTTTGAGGTTGTTGTTGAATTTGTTGGAATTTTTCAATGTTGAGGTTGTTGTTGTTTTTCAAAGTTGAGGTCGTTGTTGAATTTGGTGGTGTTTTTCAATGTCGAGGTTGTTGTTGAATTTTTTTGTGTTTTTCAATGTTGAAGTTGTTGAATTTGTTAGTGTCTTTCAATGTTGAGGTTGTTGTAGTTTTTCAATGTTGAGGTTGTTGTTGAATTTGTTGATGTTTTTCAATGTCGAGGTTGTTGTTGAATTTGTTGGTGTTTTTCAATGTTGAAGTTGTTGTTGAATTTGTTGGTGTTGTTCAATGTTGAGGTTGTTGTTGTTTTTCAATGTTGAGGTTGTTGTTGAAATTGTTGGTGTTTTTCTTTGTTGAGGTTGTTGTTGTTGTTCAATGTGCAGGTTGTTGTTGAATTTGTTGGTGTTTTTCAATGTCGAGGTTGTTGTTGAATTTGTTGGTGTTTTTCAATGTTGAATTTGTTGTTGAATTTGTTGGTGTTTTTCAATGTTGAGGTTGTTGTTGTTTTTCAATGTTGAGGTTGTTGTTGAATTTGTTGGTGTTTTTCAATGTTGAGGTTGTTGTTGAATTTGTTGGCGTTTTTAATGTTGAGGGTGTTGTTGAATTTGTTGGTGTTTTTCAATGTTGAGGTTGTTGTTGAATTTGTTGGTGTTTTACAATGTTGAGGTTGTTGTTGTTTTTCAATGTTCAGGTTGTTGTTGAATTTGATGGTGTTTTTCAATGTCGAGGTTGTTGTTGGAATTGTTGGTGTTTTTCAATGTTCCAGTTTTTGTTGTATTTGTTGGTGTTTTTCAATGTTGAGGTTGTTGTTCTTTTACAATGTTGAGGTTGTTGAATTTGTTGGTGTTTTTCAATGTTGAATTTGTTGGTGTTTTTAAATGTTGAGGTTGTTGTTGAACTTGTTGGTGTTTTTCAATATTGAGGTTGTTGTTGTTTTTCAATGTTGAGGTTGTTGTTGAATTTGTTGGTGTTTTTCAATGTTGAGGTCGTTGTTGTTCTTCAATGTTGAGGTTGTCGTTGAATTTGTTGGTGTTTTTCAATGTTGAGGTTGTTGTTCTTTTTCAATGTTGAGGTTGTTGTTGTATTTGTTGGTGTTTTTCAATGTTGAGGTTGTTGTAGTTTTTCAATGTTGAGGTTGTTGTTGAATTTGTTGCTGTTTTTCAATGTTGAGGTTGTTGTTGAATTTGTTGGTGTTTTTCAATGTCGAGGTTGTTGTTGAATTTGTTGGTGTTTTTCAATGTTGAGGTTGTTGTTGAATTTGTTGGTGTTTTACAATGTTGAGGTCGTTGTTGAATTTGTTGGCGTTTTCAAATGTTGAGGTTGTTGTTGAATTTGTTGGTGTTTTTCAATGTTGAGGTTGTTGTTGAATTTGTTGGTGTTTTTCAATGTCGAGGTTGTTGTTGAATTTGTTGGTTTTTTCAATGTTGAAGTTGTCGTTGAAGTTGTTGGTGTTTTTCAATGTTGTGGTTGTTGTTGTTTTTCAATGTTGAGGTTGTTGTTGAATTTGTTGGTATTTTTCAAATTTGAGGTTGTTGTTGTTTTTCAAAGTTGAGGTTGATGTTTAATTTGTTGGTGTTTTTCAATGTTGAGGTTGTTGTTGAATTTGTTGGTGTTTTTCATTGTTGAGGTTGTTGTTGAATTTGTTGGTGTTTTTCAATGTTGAGGTTGTTGTTGTTTTTCAATGTTGAGGTTGTTGTTGAATTTGTTGGTGTTTTTCAATGTTGAGGTTGTTGTTGAATTTGTTGGTGTTTTTCAATATTGAGGTTGTTGTTTTTCAATATTGAGGTTGTTGTTGAATTTGTTGGTGTTTTTCAATGTTGAGGTTGTTGTTGTTTTTCAATGTTGAAGTTTTTGTTGAATTTGATTGTGTTTTTCAACGTTGAGGTTGGTGTTGAATTTGTTGGTATTTTTCAATGTTGAGGTTGTTGTTGTTTTTCAATGTTGAGGTTCTTTTTGAATTTGTTGGTGTTTTTAAAAGTTGAGCTTGTTGTTGTTTTTCAATGTTGAGGTTGTTGAATTTGTTGGTGTTTTTCAATGTTGAGGTTGTTGTTGTTTTTCAATGTTGAGGTTGTTGTTGAATTTGTTGGTGTTTTTCAATTTCGAGGTTGTTGTTGAATTTGTTGGTGTTTTTCAATGTTGAAGTTGTTGTTGAATTTGTTGGTGTTTTTCAATGTTGAGGTTGTTGTTGTTTTTCAATGTTGAGGTTGTTGTTGAATTTGTTGGTGTTTTTCAATGTTGAGGTTGTTGTTGTATTTCAATGTTGAGGTTGTTGTTGAATTTGTTGGTGTTTTTCAATGTTGAGGTTGTTGTTGAATTTGTTGCTGTTTTTCAATGTTGAGGTTGTTGTAGTTTTTCAATGTTGAGGTTGTTGTTGAATTTGTTGGTGTTTTTCAATGTCGAGGTTGTTGTTGAATTTGTTGGTTTTTTCTATGTTGAAGTTGTTGTTGAATTTGTATGTGTTTTTCAATGTTGAGGTTGTTGTTGAATTTGTTGGTGTTTTTCAATGTTGAGGTTGTTGTTGTTTTTAAATGTTGAGGTTGTTGTTGAATTTGTTGGTGTTTTTCAATTTTGAGGTTGTTGTTGTTTTTCAATGTTGAGGTTGTTGTTGAATTTGTTGGTGTTTTTCCATGTTGAGGTTGTTGTTGTTTTTCAAAGTTGAGGTTGTTGTTAAATTTGTTGGTGTTTTTCAAAGTTGAGGTTGTTGTTGAATTTGTTGGTGTTTTTCATTGTTGAGGTTGTTGTTGAATTTGTTGCTGTTTTTCAATGTTGAGGTTGTTGTTGTTTTTCAATGTTGCGGTTGTTGTTGTATTTGTAGGTGTTTTTCAATGTTGAGGTTGTTGTTGAATTTGTTGCTGTTTTTCAATGTCGAAGTTGTTGTTGAATTTGTTGGTGTTTTTCAATGTTGAAGTTGTTGTTGAATTTGTTGGTGTTTTTCAATGTTGAAGTTGTTGTTGAATTTGTTAGTGTTTTTCAAAGTTGAGGTTGTTGTAGTTTTTCAATGTTGAGGTTGTTGTTGAATTTGTTGATGTTTTTCAATGTCGAGGTTGTTGTTATATTTGTTGGTGTTTTTCAATGTTGAAGTTTTTGTTGAATTTGTTGGTGTTGTTCAATGTTGAGGTTGTTGTTGTTTTTCAAGGTTGAGGTTGTTGTTGAATTTGTTGGTGTTTTTCTTTGTTGAGGTTGTTGTTGTTGTTCAATGTGGAGGTTGTTGTTGAATTTGTTGGTGTTTTTCAATGTCGAGGTTGTTGTTGAATTTGTTCGTGTTTTTCAATGTTGAGGTTGTTGTAGTTTTTCAATGTTGAGGTTGTTGCTGAATTTGTTGCTGTTTTTCAATGTCGAGGTTGTTGTTGAATTTGTTGGTGTTTTTCATTGTTGAAGTTGTTGTTGAATTTGTTGGTGTTTTTCAATGTTGAAGTTGTTGTTGAATTTGTTAGTGTTTTTCAAAGTTGAGGTTGTTGTAGTTTTTCAATGTTGAGGTTGTTGTTGAATTTGTTAATGTTTTTCAATGTCGAGGTTGTTGTTATATTTGTTGGTGTTTTTCAATGTTGAAGTTGTTGTTGAATTTGTTGGTGTTGTTCAATGTTGAGGTTGTTGTTGTTTTTCAATGTTGAGGTTGTTGTTGAATTTGTTGGTGTTTTTCTTTGTTGAGGTTGTTGTTGTTGTTCAATGTGTAGGTTGTTGTTGAATTTGTTGGTGTTTTCCAATGTCGAGGTTGTTGTTGAATTTGTTGGTGTTTTTCAATGTTGAATTTGCTGTTGAACTTGTTGGTGTTTTTCAATGTTGAGGTTGTTGTTGTTTTTCAATGTTGAGGTTGTTGTTGAATTTGTTGGTGTTTTTCAATGTTGAGGTTGTTGTTGAATTTGTTGGCGTTTTTAAATGTTGAGGTTGTTGTTGAATTTGTTGGTGTTTTTCAATGTTGAGGTTGTTGTTGAATTTGTTGGTGTTTTACAATGTTGAGGTTGTTGTTGTTTTTCAATGTTCAGGTTGTTGTTGAATTTGATGGTATTTTTCAATGTCGAGGTTGTTGTTGAATTTGTTGGTGTTTTTCAATGTTGAGGTTGTTGTTGAATTTGTTGGTGTTTTTCATTGTTGAGGTTGTTGTTGAATTTGTTGCTGTTTTTCAATGTTGAGGTTGTTGTTGTTTTTCAATGTTGCGGTTGTTGCATTTGTAGGTGTTTTTCAATGTTGAGGTTGTTGTTGAATTTGTTGCTGTTTTTCAATGTCGAAGTTGTTGTTGAATTTGTTGGTGTTTTTCAATGTTGAAGTTGTTGTTGAATTTGTTGGTGTTTTTCAATGTTGAAGTTGTTGTTGAATTTGTTAGTGTTTTTCAATGTTGAGGTTGTTGTAGTTTTTCAATGTTGAGGTTGTTGTTGAATTTGTTGATGTTTTTCAATGTCGAGGTTGTTGTTATATTTGTTGGTCTTTTTCAATGTTGAAGTTTTTGTTGAATTTGTTGGTGTTGTTCAATGTTGAGGTTGTTGTTGTTTTTCAATGTTGAGGTTGTTGTTGAATTTGTTGGTGTTTTTCTTTGTTGAGGTTGTTGTTGTTGTTCAATGTGTAGGTTGTTGTTGAATTTGTTGGTGTTTTTCAATGTCGAGGTTGTTGTTGAATTTGTTGGTGTTTTTCAATGTTGAGGTTGTTGTTGTTTTTCAATGTTGAGGTTGTTGTTGAATTTGTTGTTGTTTTTCAATGTAGAGGTTGTTGTTGAATTTGTTGGCGTTTTTAAATGTTGAGGTTGTTGTTGAATTTGTTGGTGTTTTTCAATGTTGAGGTTGTTGTTGAATTTGTTAGTGTTTTACAATTTTGAGGTTGTTGTTGTTTTTCAATGTTCAGGTTGTTGGTGAATTTGATGGTGTTTTTCAATGTCGAGGTTGTTGTTGAAATTGTTGGTGTTTTTCAATGTTGCAGTTGTTGTTGAATTTGTTGGTGTTTTTCAATGTTGAGGTTGTTGTTCTTTTTCAATGTTGAGGTTGTTGTTGAATTTGTTGGTGTTTTTCAATGTTGAGGTTGTTGTAGTTTTTCAATGTTGAGGTTGTTGCTGAATTTGTTGCTGTTTTTCAATGTCGAGGTTGTTGTTGAATTTGTTGGTGTTTTTCATTGTTGAAGTTGTTGTTGAATTTGTTGGTCTTTTTCAATGTTGAAGTTGTTGTTGAATTTGTTAGTGTTTTTCAATGTTGAGGTTGTTGTAGTTTTTCAATGTTGAGGTTGTTGTTGAATTTGTTGATGTTTTTCAATGTCGAGGTTGTTGTTATATTTGTTGGTGTTTTTCAATGTTGAAGTTGTTGTTGAATTTGTTGGTGTTGTTCAATGTTGAGGTTGTTGTTGTTTTTCAATGTTGAGGTTGTTGTTGAATTTGTTGGTGTTTTTCTTTGTTGAGGTTGTTGTTGTTGTTCAATGTGGAGGTTGTTGTTGAATTTGTTGGTGTTTATCAATGTCGACGTTGTTGTTGAATTTGTTTGTGTTTTTCAATGTTGAGGTTGTTGTAGTTTTTCAATGTTGAGGTTGTTGCTGAATTTGTTGCTGTTTTTCAATGTCGAGGTTGTTGTTGAATTTGTTGGTGTTTTTCATTGTTGAAGTTGTTGTTGAATTTGTTGGTGTTTTTCAATGTTGAAGTTGTTGTTGAATTTGTTGGTGTTTTTCTTTGTTGAGGTTGTTGTTGTTGTTCAATGTGTAGGTTGTTGTTGAATTTGTTGGTGTTTTCCAATGTCGAGGTTGTTGTTGAATTTGTTGGTGTTTTTCAATGTCGAGGTTGTTGTTGAATTTGTTGGTGTTTTTCAATGTTGAGGTTGTTGTTGTTTTTCAATGTTGAGGTTGTTGTTGAATTTGTTGGTGTTTTTCAATGTAGAGGTTGTTGTTGAATTTGTTGGCATTTTTAAATGTTGAGGTTGTTGTTGAATTTGTTGATGTTTTACAATGTTGAGGTTGTTGTTGTTTTTCAATGTTCAGGTTGTTGGTGAATTTGATGGTGTTTTTCAATGTCGAGGTTGTTGTTGAAATTGTTGGTGTTTTTCAATGTTGCAGTTGTTGTTGAATTTGTTGGTGTTTTTCAATGTTGAGGTTGTTGTTCTTTTTCAATGTTGAGGTTGTTGTTGAATTTGTTGGTGTTTTTCAATGTTGAGGTTGTTGTAGTTTTTCAATGTTGAGGTTGTTGCTGAATTTGTTGCTGTTTTTCAATGTCGAGGTTGTTGTTGAATTTGTTGGTGTTTTTCATTGTTGAAGTTGTTGTTGAATTTGTTGGTGTTTTTCAATGTTGAAGTTGTTGTTGAATTTGTTAGTGTTTTTCAATGTTGAGGTTGTTGTAGTTTTTCAATGTTGAGGTTGTTGTTGAATTTGTTGATGTTTTTCAATGTCGAGGTTGTTGTTATATTTGTTGGTGTTTTTCAATGTTGAAGTTGTTGTTGAATTTGTTGGTGTTGTTCAATGTTGAGGTTGTTGTTGTTTTTCAATGTTGAGGTTGTTGTTGAATTTGTTGGTGTTTTTCTTTGTTGAGGTTGTTGTTGTTGTTCAATGTGGAGGTTGTTGTTGAATTTGTTGGTGTTTTCCAATGTCGAGGTTGTTGTTGAATTTGTTGGTGTTTTTCAATGTTGAATTTGTTGTTGAACTTGTTGGTGTTTTTCAATGTTGAGGTTGTTGTTGTTTTTCAATGTTGAGGTTGTTGTTGAATTTGTTGGTGTTTTTCAATGTTGAGGTTGTTGTTGAATTTGTTGGCGTGTTTAAATGTTGAGGTTGTTGTTGAATTTGTTGGTGTTTTTCAATGTTGAGGTTGTTGTTGAATTTGTTGGTGTTTTACAATGTTGAGGTTGTTGTTGTTTTTCAATGTTCAGGTTGTTGTTGAATTTGATGGTGTTTTTCAATGTCGAGGTTGTTGTTGAAATTGTTGGTGTTTTTCAATGTTGAGGTTGTTGTTGTTTTTCAATGTTGAGGTTGTTGTAGTTTTTCAATGTTGAGGTTGTTGCTGAATTTGTTGCTGTTTTTCAACGTCGAGGTTGTTGTTGAATTTGTTGGTGTTTTTCATTGTTGAAGTTGTTGTTGAATTTGTTGGTGTTTTTCAATGTTGAAGTTGTTGTTGAATTTGTTCGTGTTTTTCAATGTTGAGGTTGTTGTAGTTTTTCAATGTTGAGGTTGTTGTTGAATTTGTTGATGTTTTTCAATGTCGAGGTTGTTGTTATATTTGTTGGTGTTTTTCAATGTTGAAGTTTTTGTTGAATTTGTTGGTGTTGTTCAATGTTGAGGTTGTTGTTGTTTTTAAATGTTGAGGTTGTTGTTGAATTTGTTGGTATTTTCTTTGTTGAGGTTGTTGTTGTTGTTCAATGTGGAGGTTGTTGTTGAATTTGTTGGTGTTTTTCAATGTCGAGGTTGTTGTTGAATTTGTTGGTGTTTTTCAATGTTGAGGTTGTTGTAGTTTTTCAATGTTGAGGTTGTTGCTGAATTTGTTGCTGTTTTTCAATGTCGAGGTTGTTGTTGAATTTGTTGGTGTTTTTCATTGTTGAAGTTGTTGTTGAATTTGTTGGTGTTTTTCAATGTTGAAGTTGTTGTTGAATTTGTTAGTGTTTTTCAATGTTGAGGTTGTTGTAGTTTTTCAATGTTGAGGTTGTTGTTGAATTTGTTGATGTTTTTCAATGTCGAGGTTGTTGTTATATTTGTTGGTGTTATTCAATGTTGAAGTTGTTGTTGAATTTGTTGGTGTGTTTCAATGTTGAGGTTGTTGTTGTTTTTCAATGTTGAGGTTGTTGTTGAATTTGTTGGTGTTTTTCATTGTTGAAGTTGTTGTTGAATTTGTTGGTGTTTTTCAATGTTGAAGTTGTTGTTGAATTTGTTAGTGTTTTTCAATGTTGAGGTTGTTGTAGTTTTTCAATGTTGAGGTTGTTGTTGAATTTGTTGATGTTTTTCAATGTCGAGGTTGTTGTTATATTTGTTGGTGTTTTTCAATGTTGAAGTTGTTGTTGAATTTGTTGGTGTTGTTCAATGTTGAGGTTGTTGTTGTTTTTCAATGTTGAGGTTGTTGTTGAATTTGTTGGTGTTTTTCTTTGTTGAGGTTGTTGTTGTTGTTCAATGTGGAGGTTGTTGTTGAATTTGTTGGTGTTTTCCAATGTCGAGGTTGTTGTTGAATTTGTTGGTGTTTTTCAATGTTGAATTTGTTGTTGAACTTTTTGGTGTTTTTCAATGTTGAGGTTGTTGTTGTTTTTCAATGTTGAGGTTGTTGTTGAATTTGTTGGTGTTTTTCAATGTTGAGGTTGTTGTTGAATTTGTTGGCGTGTTTAAATGTTGAGGTTGTTGTTGAATTTGTTGGTGTTTTTCAATGTTGAGGTTGTTGTTGAATTTGTTGGTGTTTTACAATGTTGAGGTTGTTGTTGTTTTTCAATGTTCAGGTTGTTGTTGAATTTGATGGTGTTTTTCAATGTCGAGGTTGTTGTTGAAATTGTTGGTGTTTTTCAATGTTGAGGTTGTTGTTGTTTTTCAATGTTGAGGTTGTTGTAGTTTTTCAATGTTGAGGTTGTTGCTGAATTTGTTGCTGTTTTTCAACGTCGAGGTTGTTGTTGAATTTGTTGGTGTTTTTCATTGTTGAAGTTGTTGTTGAATTTGTTGGTGTTTTTCAATGTTGAAGTTGTTGTTGAATTTGTTCGTGTTTTTCAATGTTGAGGTTGTTGTAGTTTTTCAATGTTGAGGTTGTTGTTGAATTTGTTGATGTTTTTCAATGTCGAGGTTGTTGTTATATTTGTTGGTGTTTTTCAATGTTGAAGTTTTTGTTGAATTTGTTGGTGTTGTTCAATGTTGAGGTTGTTGTTGTTTTTCAATGTTGAGGTTGTTGTTGAATTTGTTGGTGTTTTTCTTTGTTGAGGTTGTTGTTGTTGTTCAATGTGGAGGTTGTTGTTGAATTTGTTGGTGTTTTTCAATGTCGAGGTTGTTGTTGAATTTGTTGGTGTTTTTCAATGTTGAGGTTGTTGTAGTTTTTCAATGTTGAGGTTGTTGCTGAATTTGTTGCTGTTTTTCAATGTCGAGGTTGTTGTTGAATTTGTTGGTGTTTTTCATTGTTGAAGTTGTTGTTGAATTTGTTGGTGTTTTTCAATGTTGAAGTTGTTGTTGAATTTGTTAGTGTTTTTCAATGTTGAGGTTGTTGTAGTTTTTCAATGTTGAGGTTGTTGTTGAATTTGTTGATGTTTTTCAATGTCGAGGTTGTTGTTATATTTGTTGGTGTTATTCAATGTTGAAGTTGTTGTTGAATTTGTTGGTGTTGTTCAATGTTGAGGTTGTTGTTGTTTTTCAATGTTGAGGTTGTTGTTGAATTTGTTGGTGTTTTTCTTTGTTGAGGTTGTTGTTGTTGTTCAAAGTGTAGGTTGTTGTTGAATTTGTTGGTGTTTTCCAATGTCGAGGTTGTTGTTGAATTTGTTGGTGTTTTTCAATGTTGAATTTGTTGTTGAACTTGTTGGTGTTTTTCAATGTTGAGGTTGTTGTTGTTTTTCAATGTTGAGGTTGTTGTTGAATTTGTTGGTGCTTTTCAATGTTGAGGTTGTTGTTGAATTTGTTGGCGTTTTTAAATGTTGAGGTTGTTGTTGAATTTGTTGGTGTTTTTCAATGTTGAGGTTGTTGTTGAATTTGTTGGTGTTTTACAATGTTGATGTTGTTGTTGTTTTTCAATGTTCAGTTGTTGTTGAATTTGATGGTGTTTTTCAATGTCGAGGTTGTTGTTGAATTTGTTGGTGTTTTTCAATGTTGAGGTTGTTGTTGAATTTGTTGGTGTTTTTCATTGTTGAGGTTGTTGTTGAATTTGTTGCTGTTTTTCAATGTTGAGGTTGTTGTTGTTTTTCAATGTTGCGGTTGTTGTATTTGTAGGTGTTTTTCAATGTTGAGGTTGTTGTTGAATTTGTTGCTGTTTTTCAATGTCGAAGTTGTTGTTGAATTTGTTGGTGTTTTTCAATGTTGAAGTTGTTGTTGAATTTGTTGGTGTTTTTCAATGTTGAAGTTGTTGTTGAATTTGTTAGTGTTTTTCAATGTTGAGGTTGTTGTTGAATTTGTTGATGTTTTTCAATGTCGAGGTTGTTGTTATATTTGTTGGTGTTTTTCAATGTTGAAGTTTTTGTTGAATTTGTTGGTGTTGTTCAATGTTGAGGTTTTTGTTGTTTTTCAATGTTGAGGTTGTTGTTGAATTTGTTGGTGTTTTTCAATGTTGAGGTTGTTGTTGAATTTGCTGGTGTTTTACAATGTTGAGGTTGTTGTTGTTTTTCAATGTTCAGGTTGTTGGTGAATTTGATGGTGTTTTTCAATGTCGAGGTTGTTGTTGAAATTGTTGGTGTTTTTCAATGTTGCAGTTGTTGTTGAATTTGTTGGTGTTTTTCAATGTTGAGGTTGTTGTTCTTTTTCAATGTTGAGGTTGTTGTTGAATTTGTTGATGTTTTTCAATGTCGAGGTTGTTGTTATATTTGTTGGTGTTTTTCAATGTTGAAGTTGTTGTTGAATTTGTTAGTGTTTTTCAATGTTGAGGTTGTTGTAGTTTTTCAATGTTGAGGTTGTTGTTGAATTTGTTGATGTTTTTCAATGTCGAGGTTGTTGTTATATTTGTTGGTGTTTTTCAATGTTGAAGTTTTTGTTGAATTTGTTGGTGTTGTTCAATGTTGAGGTTTTTGTTGTTTTTCAATGTTGAGGTTGTTGTTGAATTTGTTGGTGTTTTTCAATGTTGAGGTTGTTGTTGAATTTGCTGGTGTTTTACAATGTTGAGGTTGTTGTTGTTTTTCAATGTTCAGGTTGTTGGTGAATTTGATGGTGTTTTTCAATGTCGAGGTTGTTGTTGAAATTGTTGGTGTTTTTCAATGTTGCAGTTGTTGTTGAATTTGTTGGTGTTTTTCAATGTTGAGGTTGTTGTTCTTTTTCAATGTTGAGGTTGTTGTTGAATTTGTTGATGTTTTTCAATGTCGAGGTTGTTGTTATATTTCTTGGTGTTTTTCAATGTTGAAGTTGTTGTTGAATTTGTTAGTGTTTTTCAATGTTGAGGTTGTTGTAGTTTTTCAATGTTGAGGTTGTTGTTGAATTTGTTGATGTTTTTCAATGTCGAGGTTGTTGTTATATTTGTTGGTGTTTTTCAATGTTGAAGTTGTTGTTGAATTTGTTGGTGTTGTTCAATGTTGAGGTTGTTGTTGTTTTTCAATGTTGAGGTTGTTGTTGAATTTGTTGGTGTTTTTCTTTGTTGAGGTTGTTGTTGTTGTTCAATGTGGAGGTTGTTGTTGAATTTGTTGGTGTTTTCCAATGTCGAGGTTGTTGTTGAATTTGTTGGTGTTTTTCAATGTTGAATTTGTTGTTGAACTTGTTGGTGTTTTTCAATGTTGAGGTTGTTGTTGTTTTTCAATGTTGAGGTTGTTGTTGAATTTGTTGGTGTTTTTCAATGTCGACGTTGTTGTTGAATTTGTTTGTGTTTTTCAATGTTGAGGTTGTTGTAGTTTTTCAATGTTGAGGTTGTTGCTGAATTTGTTGCTGTTTTTCAATGTCGAGGTTGTTGTTGAATTTGTTGGTGTTTTTCATTGTTGAAGTTGTTGTTGAATTTGTTGGTGTTTTTCAATGTTGAAGTTGTTGTTGAATTTGTTGGTGTTTTTCTTTGTTGAGGTTGTTGTTGTTGTTCAATGTGTAGGTTGTTGTTGAATTTGTTGGTGTTTTCCAATGTCGAGGTTGTTGTTGAATTTGTTGGTGTTTTTCAATGTCGAGGTTGTTGTTGAATTTGTTGGTGTTTTTCAATGTTGAGGTTGTTGTTGTTTTTCAATGTTGAGGTTGTTGTTGAATTTGTTGGTGTTTTTCAATGTAGAGGTTGTTGTTGAATTTGTTGGCATTTTTAAATGTTGAGGTTGTTGTTGAATTTGTTGGTGTTTTTCAATGTTGCAGTTGTTGTTGAATTTGTTGGTGTTTTTCAATGTTGAGGTTGTTGTTCTTTTTCAATGTTGAAGTTTTTGTTGAATTTGTTGGTGTTGTTCAATGTTGAGGTTGTTGTTGTTTTTCAATGTTGAGGTTGTTGTTGAATTTGTTGGTGTTTTTCTTTGTTGAGGTTGTTGTTGTTGTTCAATGTGGAGGTTGTTGTTGAATTTGTTGGTGTTTTTCAATGTCGAGGTTGTTGTTGAATTTGTTGGTGTTTTTCAATGTTGAGGTTGTTGTAGTTTTTCAATGTTGAGGTTGTTGCTGAATTTGTTGCTGTTTTTCAATGTCGAGGTTGTTGTTGAATTTGTTGGTGTTTTTCATTGTTGAAGTTGTTGTTGAATTTGTTGGTGTTTTTCAATGTTGAAGTTGTTGTTGAATTTGTTAGTGTTTTTCAATGTTGAGGTTGTTGTAGTTTTTCAATGTTGAGGTTGTTGTTGAATTTGTTGATGTTTTTCAATGTCGAGGTTGTTGTTATATTTGTTGGTGTTATTCAATGTTGAAGTTGTTGTTGAATTTGTTGGTGTTGTTCAATGTTGAGGTTGTTGTTGTTTTTCAATGTTGAGGTTGTTGTTGAATTTGTTGGTGTTTTTCTTTGTTGAGGTTGTTGTTGTTGTTCAAAGTGAAGGTTGTTGTTGAATTTGTTGGTGTTTTCCAATGTCGAGGTTGTTGTTGAATTTGTTGGTGTTTTTCAATGTTGAATTTGTTGTTGAACTTGTTGGTGTTTTTCAATGTTGAGGTTGTTGTTGTTTTTCAATGTTGAGGTTGTTGTTGAATTTGTTGGTGTTTTTCAATGTTGAGGTTGTTGTTGAATTTGTTGGCGTTTTTAAATGTTGAGGTTGTTGTTGAATTTGTTGGTGTTTTTCAATGTTGAGGTTGTTGTTGAATTTGTTGGTGTTTTACAATGTTGATGTTGTTGTTGTTTTTCAATGTTCAGTTGTTGTTGAATTTGATGGTGTTTTTCAATGTCGAGGTTGTTGTTGAATTTGTTGGTGTTTTTCAATGTTGAGGTTGTTGTTGAATTTGTTGGTGTTTTTCATTGTTGAGGTTGTTGTTGAATTTGTTGCTGTTTTTCAATGTTGAGGTTGTTGTTGTTTTTCAATGTTGCGGTTGTTGTATTTGTAGGTGTTTTTCAATGTTGAGGTTGTTGTTGAATTTGTTGCTGTTTTTCAATGTCGAAGTTGTTGTTGAATTTGTTGGTGTTTTTCAATGTTGAAGTTGTTGTTGAATTTGTTGGTGTTTTTCAATGTTGAAGTTGTTGTTGAATTTGTTAGTGTTTTTCAATGTTGAGGTTGTTGTAGTTTTTCAATGTTGAGGTTGTTGTTGAATTTGTTGATGTTTTTCAATGTCGAGGTTGTTGTTATATTTGTTGGTGTTTTTCAATGTTGAAGTTTTTGTTGAATTTGTTGGTGTTGTTCAATGTTGAGGTTTTTGTTGTTTTTCAATGTTGAGGTTGTTGTTGAATTTGTTGGTGTTTTTCAATGTTGAGGTTGTTGTTGAATTTGCTGGTGTTTTACAATGTTGAGGTTGTTGTTGTTTTTCAATGTTCAGGTTGTTGGTGAATTTGATGGTGTTTTTCAATGTCGAGGTTGTTGTTGAAATTGTTGGTGTTTTTCAATGTTGCAGTTGTTGTTGAATTTGTTGGTGTTTTTCAATGTTGAGGTTGTTGTTCTTTTTCAATGTTGAGGTTGTTGTTGAATTTGTTGATGTTTTTCAATGTCGAGGTTGTTGTTATATTTGTTGGTGTTTTTCAATGTTGAAGTTGTTGTTGAATTTGTTAGTGTTTTTCAATGTTGAGGTTGTTGTAGTTTTTCAATGTTGAGGTTGTTGTTGAATTTGTTGATGTTTTTCAATGTCGAGGTTGTTGTTATATTTGTTGGTGTTTTTCAATGTTGAAGTTGTTGTTGAATTTGTTGGTGTTGTTCAATGTTGAGGTTGTTGTTGTTTTTCAATGTTGAGGTTGTTGTTAAATTTGTTGGTGTTTTTCTTTGTTGAGGTTGTTGTTGTTGTTCAATGTGGAGGTTGTTGTTGAATTTGTTGGTGTTTTCCAATGTCGAGGTTGTTGTTGAATTTGTTGGTGTTTTTCAATGTTGAATTTGTTGTTGAACTTGTTGGTGTTTTTCAATGTTGAGGTTGTTGTTGTTTTTCAATGTTGAGGTTGTTGTTGAATTTGTTGGTGTTTTTCAATGTTGAGGTTGTTGTTGAATTTGTTGGCGTGTTTAAATGTTGAGGTTGTTGTTGAATTTGTTGGTGTTTTTCAATGTTGAGGTTGTTGTTGAATTTGTTGGTGTTTTACAATGTTGAGGTTGTTGTTGTTTTTCAATGTTCAGGTTGTTGTTGAATTTGATGGTGTTTTTCAATGTCGAGGTTGTTGTTGAAATTGTTGGTGTTTTTCAATGTTGCAGTTGTTGTTGATTTTGTTGGTGTTTTTCAATGTTGAGGTTGTTGTTGTTTTTCAATGTTGAGGTTGTTGTTGAATTTGTTGGTGTTTTTCAATGTTGAGGTTGTTGTAGTTTTTCAATGTTGAGGTTGTTGCTGAATTTGTTGCTGTTTTTCAACGTCGAGGTTGTTGTAGAATTTGTTGGTGTTTTTCATTGTTGAAGTTGTTGTTGAATTTGTTGGTGTTTTTCAAAGTTGAAGTTGTTGTTGAATTTGTTCGTGTTTTTCAATGTTGAGGTTGTTGTAGTTTTTCAATGTTGAGGTTGTTGTTGAATTTGTTGATGTTTTTCAATGTCGAGGTTGTTGTTATATTTGTTGGTGTTTTTCAATGTTGAAGTTTTTGTTGAATTTGCTGGTGTTGTTCAATGTTGAGGTTGTTGTTGTTTTTCAATGTTGAGGTTGTTGTTGAATTTGTTGGTGTTTTTCTTTGTTGAGGTTGTTGTTGTTGTTCAATGTGGAGGTTGTTGTTGAATTTGTTGGTGTTTTTCAATGTCGAGGTTGTTGTACTTTTTCAATGTTGAGGTTGTTGCTGAATTTGTTGCTGTTTTTCAATGTCGAGGTTGTTGTTGAATTTGTTGGTGTTTTTCATTGTTGAAGTTGTTGTTGAATTTGTTGGTGTTTTTCAATGTTGAAGTTGTTGTTGAATTTGTTAGTGTTTTTCAATGTTGAGGTTGTTGTTGAATTTGTTCATGTTTTTCAATGTCGAGGTTGTTGTTATATTTGTTGGTGTTATTCAATGTTGAAGTTGTTGTTGAATTTGTTGGTGTTGTTCAATGTTGAGGTTGTTGTTGTTTTTCAATGTTGAGGTTGTTGTTGAATTTGTTGGTGTTTTTCTTTGTTGAGGTTGTTGTTGTTGTTCAAAGTGTAGGTTGTTGTTGAATTTGTTGGTGTTTTCCAATGTCGAGGTTGTTGTTGAATTTGTTGGTGTTTTTCAATGTTGAATTTGTTGTTGAACTTGTTGGTGTTTTTCAATGTTGAGGTTGTTGTTGTTTTTCAATGTTGAGGTTGTTGTTGTTTTTCAATGTTGCGGTTGTTGTATTTGTAGGTGTTTTTCAATGTTGAGGTTGTTGTTGAATTTGTTGCTGTTTTTCAATGTCGAAGTTGTTGTTGAATTTGTTGGTGTTTTTCAATGTTGAAGTTGTTGTTGAATTTGTTGGTGTTTTTCAATGTTGAAGTTGTTGTTGAATTTGTTAGTGTTTTTCAATGTTGAGGTTGTTGTAGTTTTTCAATGTTGAGGTTGTTGTTGAATTTGTTGATGTTTTTCAATGTCGAGGTTGTTGTTATATTTGTTGGTGTTTTTCAATGTTGAAGTTTTTGTTGAATTTGTTGGTGTTGTTCAATGTTGAGGTTTTTGTTGTTTTTCAATGTTGAGGTTGTTGTTGAATTTGTTGGTGTTTTTCAATGTTGAGGTTGTTGTTGAATTTGCTGGTGTTTTACAATGTTGAGGTTGTTGTTGTTTTTCAATGTTCAGGTTGTTGGTGAATTTGATGGTGTTTTTCAATGTCGAGGTTGTTGTTGAAATTGTTGGTGTTTTTCAATGTTGCAGTTGTTGTTGAATTTGTTGGTGTTTTTCAATGTTGAGGTTGTTGTTCTTTTTCAATGTTGAGGTTGTTGTTGAATTTGTTGATGTTTTTCAATGTCGAGGTTGTTGTTATATTTGTTGGTGTTTTTCAATGTTGAAGTTGTTGTTGAATTTGTTAGTGTTTTTCAATGTTGAGGTTGTTGTTGTTTTTCAATGTTGAGGTTGTTGTTGAATTTGTTGATGTTTTTCAATGTCGAGGTTGTTGTTATATTTGTTGGTGTTTTTCAATGTTGAAGTTTTTGTTGAATTTGTTGGTGTTGTTCAATGTTGAGGTTTTTGTTGTTTTTCAATGTTGAGGTTGTTGTTGAATTTGTTGGTGTTTTTCAATGTTGAGGTTGTTGTTGAATTTGCTGGTGTTTTACAATGTTGAGGTTGTTGTTGTTTTTCAATGTTCAGGTTGTTGGTGAATTTGATGGTGTTTTTCAATGTCGAGGTTGTTGTTGAAATTGTTGGTGTTTTTCAATGTTGCAGTTGTTGTTGAATTTGTTGGTGTTTTTCAATGTTGAGGTTGTTGTTCTTTTTCAATGTTGAGGTTGTTGTTGAATTTGTTGATGTTTTTCAATGTCGAGGTTGTTGTTATATTTGTTGGTGTTTTTCAATGTTGAAGTTGTTGTTGAATTTGTTAGTGTTTTTCAATGTTGAGGTTGTTGTAGTATTTCAATGTTGAGGTTGTTGTTGAATTTGTTGATGTTTTTCAATGTCGAGGTTGTTGTTATATTTGTTGGTGTTTTTCAATGTTGAAGTTGTTGTTGAATTTGTTGGTGTTGTTCAATGTTGAGGTTGTTGTTGTTTTTCAATGTTGAGGTTGTTGTTGAATTTGTTGGTGTTTTTCTTTGTTGAGGTTGTTGTTGTTGTTCAATGTGGAGGTTGTTGTTGAATTTGTTGGTGTTTTCCAATGTCGAGGTTGTTGTTGAATTTGTTGGTGTTTTTCAATGTTGAATTTGTTGTTGAACTTGTTGGTGTTTTTCAATGTTGAGGTTGTTGTTGTTTTTCAATGTTGAGGTTGTTGTTGAATTTGTTGGTGTTTTTCACTGTCGACGTTGTTGTTGAATTTGTTTGTGTTTTTCAATGTTGAGGTTGTTGTAGTTTTTCAATGTTGAGGTTGTTGCTGAATTTGTTGCTGTTTTTCAATGTCGAGGTTGTTGTTGAATTTGTTGGTGTTTTTCATTGTTGAAGTTGTTGTTGAATTTGTTGGTGTTTTTCAATGTTGAAGTTGTTGTTGAATTTGTTGGTGTTTTTCTTTGTTGAGGTTGTTGTTGTTGTTCAATGTGTAGGTTGTTGTTGAATTTGTTGGTGTTTTCCAATGTCGAGGTTGTTGTTGAATTTGTTGGTGTTTTTCAATGTCGAGGTTGTTGTTGAATTTGTTGGTGTTTTTCAATGTTGAGGTTGTTGTTGTTTTTCAATGTTGAGGTTGTTGTTGAATTTGTTGGTGTTTTTCAATGTAGAGGTTGTTGTTGAATTTGTTGGCATTTTTAAATGTTGAGGTTGTTGTTGAATTTGTTGGTGTTTTTCAATGTTGAGGTTGTTGTTGAATTTGTTGGTGTTTTACAATGTTGAGGTTGTTGTTGTTTTTCAATGTTCAGGTTGTTGGTGAATTTGATGGTGTTTTTCAATGTCGAGGTTGTTGTTGAAATTGTTGGTGTTTTTCAATGTTGCAGTTGTTGTTGAATTTGTTGGTGTTTTTCAATGTTGAGGTTGTTGTTCTTTTTCAATGTTGAAGTTTTTGTTGAATTTGTTGGTGTTGTTCAATTTTGAGGTTGTTGTTGTTTTTCAATGTTGAGGTTGTTGTTGAATTTGTTGGTGTTTTTCTTTGTTGAGGTTGTTGTTGTTGTTCAATGTGGAGGTTGTTGTTGAATTTGTTGGTGTTTTTCAATGTCGAGGTTGTTGTTGAATTTGTTGGTGTTTTTCAATGTTGAGGTTGTTGTAGTTTTTCAATGTTGAGGTTGTTGCTGAATTTGTTGCTGTTTTTCAATGTCGAGGTTGTTGTTGAATTTGTTGGTGTTTTTCATTGTTGAAGTTGTTGTTGAATTTGTTGGTGTTTTTCAATGTTGAAGTTGTTGTTGAATTTGTTAGTGTTTTTCAATGTTGAGGTTGTTGTAGTTTTTCAATGTTGAGGTTGTTGTTGAATTTGTTGATGTTTTTCAATGTCGAGGTTGTTGTTATATTTGTTGGTGTTATTCAATGTTGAAGTTGTTGTTGAATTTGTTGGTGTTGTTCAATGTTGAGGTTGTTGTTGTTTTTCAATGTTGAGGTTGTTGTTGAATTTGTTGGTGTTTTTCTTTGTTGAGGTTGTTGTTGTTGTTCAAAGTGTAGGTTGTTGTTGAATTTGTTGGTGTTTTCCAATGTCGAGGTTGTTGTTGAATTTGTTGGTGTTTTTCAATGTTGAATTTGTTGTTGAACTTGTTGGTGTTTTTCAATGTTGAGGTTGTTGTTGTTTTTCAATGTTGAGGTTGTTGTTGAATTTGTTGGTGTTTTTCAATGTTGAGGTTGTTGTTGAATTTGTTGGCGTTTTTAAATGTTGAGGTTGTTGTTGAATTTGTTGGTGTTTTTCAATGTTGAGGTTGTTGTTGAATTTGTTGGTGTTTTACAATGTTGATGTTGTTGTTGTTTTTCAATGTTCAGTTGTTGTTGAATTTGATGGTGTTTTTCAATGTCGAGGTTGTTGTTGAATTTGTTGGTGTTTTTCAATGTTGAGGTTGTTGTTGAATTTGTTGGTGTTTTTCATTGTTGAGGTTGTTGTTGAATTTGTTGCTGTTTTTCAATGTTGAGGTTGTTGTTGTTTTTCAATGTTGCGGTTGTTGTATTTGTAGGTGTTTTTCAATGTTGAGGTTGTTGTTGAATTTGTTGCTGTTTTTCAATGTCGAAGTTGTTGTTGAATTTGTTGGTGTTTTTCAATGTTGAAGTTGTTGTTGAATTTGTTGGTGTTTTTCAATGTTGAAGTTGTTGTTGAATTTGTTAGTGTTTTTCAATGTTGAGGTTGTTGTAGTTTTTCAATGTTGAGGTTGTTGTTGAATTTGTTGATGTTTTTCAATGTCGAGGTTGTTGTTATATTTGTTGGTGTTTTTCAATGTTGAAGTTTTTGTTGAATTTGTTGGTGTTGTTCAATGTTGAGGTTTTTGTTGTTTTTCAATGTTGAGGTTGTTGTTGAATTTGTTGGTGTTTTTCAATGTTGAGGTTGTTGTTGAATTTGCTGGTGTTTTACAATGTTGAGGTTGTTGTTGTTTTTCAATGTTCAGGTTGTTGGTGAATTTGATGGTGTTTTTCAATGTCGAGGTTGTTGTTGAAATTGTTGGTGTTTTTCAATGTTGCAGTTGTTGTTGAATTTGTTGGTGTTTTTCAATGTTGAGGTTGTTGTTCTTTTTCAATGTTGAGGTTGTTGTTGAATTTGTTGATGTTTTTCAATGTCGAGGTTGTTGTTATATTTGTTGGTGTTTTTCAATGTTGAAGTTGTTGTTGAATTTGTTAGTGTTTTTCAATGTTGAGGTTGTTGTAGTTTTTCAATGTTGAGGTTGTTGTTGAATTTGTTGATGTTTTTCAATGTCGAGGTTGTTGTTATATTTGTTGGTGTTTTTCAATGTTGAAGTTGTTGTTGAATTTGTTGGTGTTGTTCAATGTTGAGGTTGTTGTTGTTTTTCAATGTTGAGGTTGTTGTTAAATTTGTTGGTGTTTTTCTTTGTTGAGGTTGTTGTTGTTGTTCAATGTGGAGGTTGTTGTTGAATTTGTTGGTGTTTTCCAATGTCGAGGTTGTTGTTGAATTTGTTGGTGTTTTTCAATGTTGAATTTGTTGTTGAACTTGTTGGTGTTTTTCAATGTTGAGGTTGTTGTTGTTTTTCAATGTTGAGGTTGTTGTTGAATTTGTTGGTGTTTTTCAATGTTGAGGTTGTTGTTGAATTTGTTGGCGTGTTTAAATGTTGAGGTTGTTGTTGAATTTGTTGGTGTTTTTCAATGTTGAGGTTGTTGTTGAATTTGTTGGTGTTTTACAATGTTGAGGTTGTTGTTGTTTTTCAATGTTCAGGTTGTTGTTGAATTTGATGGTGTTTTTCAATGTCGAGGTTGTTGTTGAAATTGTTGGTGTTTTTCAATGTTGCAGTTGTTGTTGAATTTGTTGGTGTTTTTCAATGTTGAGGTTGTTGTTGTTTTTCAATGTTGAGGTTGTTGTTGAATTTGTTGGTGTTTTTCAATGTTGAGGTTGTTGTAGTTTTTCAATGTTGAGGTTGTTGCTGAATTTGTTGCTGTTTTTCAACGTCGAGGTTGTTGTAGAATTTGTTGGTGTTTTTCATTGTTGAAGTTGTTGTTGAATTTGTTGGTGTTTTTCAAAGTTGAAGTTGTTGTTGAATTTGTTCGTGTTTTTCAATGTTGAGGTTGTTGTAGTTTTTCAATGTTGAGGTTGTTGTTGAATTTGTTGATGTTTTTCAATGTCGAGGTTGTTGTTATATTTGTTGGTGTTTTTCAATGTTGAAGTTTTTGTTGAATTTGTTGGTGTTGTTCAATGTTGAGGTTGTTGTTGTTTTTCAATGTTGAGGTTGTTGTTGAATTTGTTGGTGTTTTTCTTTGTTGAGGTTGTTGTTGTTGTTCAATGTGGAGGTTGTTGTTGAATTTGTTGGTGTTTTTCAATGTCGAGGTTGTTGTTGAATTTGTTGGTGTTTTTCAATGTTGAGGTTGTTGTACTTTTTCAATGTTGAGGTTGTTGCTGAATTTGTTGCTGTTTTTCAATGTCGAGGTTGTTGTTGAATTTGTTGGTGTTTTTCATTGTTGAAGTTGTTGTTGAATTTGTTGGTGTTTTTCAATGTTGAAGTTGTTGTTGAATTTGTTAGTGTTTTTCAATGTTGAGGTTGTTGTTGAATTTGTTCATGTTTTTCAATGTCGAGGTTGTTGTTATATTTGTTGGTGTTATTCAATGTTGAAGTTGTTGTTGAATTTGTTGGTGTTGTTCAATGTTGAGGTTGTTGTTGTTTTTCAATGTTGAGGTTGTTGTTGAATTTGTTGGTGTTTTTCTTTGTTGAGGTTGTTGTTGTTGTTCAAAGTGTAGGTTGTTGTTGAATTTGTTGGTGTTTTCCAATGTCGAGGTTGTTGTTGAATTTGTTGGTGTTTTTCAATGTTGAATTTGTTGTTGAACTTGTTGGTGTTTTTCAATGTTGAGGTTGTTGTTGTTTTTCAATGTTGAGGTTGTTGTTGAATTTGTTGGCGTTTTTAAATGTTGAGGTTGTTGTTGAATTTGTTGGTGTTTTTCAATGTTGAGGTTGTTGTTGAATTTGTTGGTGTTTTACAATGTTGATGTTGTTGTTGTTTTTCAATGTTCAGTTGTTGTTGAATTTGATGGTGTTTTTCAATGTCGAGGTTGTTGTTGAATTTGTTGGTGTTTTTCAATGTTGAGGTTGTTGTTGAATTTGTTGGTGTTTTTCATTGTTGAGGTTGTTGTTGAATTTGTTGCTGTTTTTCAATGTTGAGATGTTGTTGTTTTTCAATGTTGCGGTTGTTGTATTTGTAGGTGTTTTTCAATGTTGAGGTTGTTGTTGAATTTGTTGCTGTTTTTCAATGTCGAAGTTGTTGTTGAATTTGTTGGTGTTTTTCAATGTTGAAGTTGTTGTTGAATTTGTTGGTGTTTTTCAATGTTGAAGTTGTTGTTGAATTTGTTAGTGTTTTTCAATGTTGAGGTTGTTGTAGTTTTTCAATGTTGAGGTTGTTGTTGAATTTGTTGATGTTTTTCAATGTCGAGGTTGTTGTTATATTTGTTGGTGTTTTTCAATGTTGAAGTTTTTGTTGAATTTGTTGGTGTTGTTCAATGTTGAGGTTTTTGTTGTTTTTCAATGTTGAGGTTGTTGTTGAATTTGTTGGTGTTTTTCAATGTTGAGGTTGTTGTTGAATTTGCTGGTGTTTTACAATGTTGAGGTTGTTGTTGTTTTTCAATGTTCAGGTTGTTGGTGAATTTGATGGTGTTTTTCAATGTCGAGGTTGTTGTTGAAATTGTTGGTGTTTTTCAATGTTGCAGTTGTTGTTGAATTTGTTGGTGTTTTTCAATGTTGAGGTTGTTGTTCATTTTCAATGTTGAGGTTGTTGTTGAATTTGTTGATGTTTTTCAATGTCGAGGTTGTTGTTATATTTGTTGGTGTTTTTCAATGTTGAAGTTTTTGTTGAATTTGTTGGTGTGGTTCAATGTTGAGGTTGTTGTTGTTTTTCAATGTTGAGGTTGTTGTTGAATTTGTTGGTGTTTTTCTTAGTTGAGGTTGTTGTTGTTGTTCAATGTGTAGGTTGTTGTTGAATTTGTTGGTGTTTTTCAATGTCGAGGTTGTTGTTGAATTTGTTGGTGTTTTTCAATGTTGAGGTTGTTGTTGTTTTTCAATGTTGAGGTTGTTGTTGAATTTGTTGGTGTTTTTCAATGTAGAGGTTGTTGTTGAATTTGTTGGCATTTTTAAATGTTGAGGTTGTTGTTGAATTTGTTGGTGTTTTTCAATGTTGAGGTTGTTGTTGAATTTGTTGGTGTTTTACAATGTTGAGGTTGTTGTTGTTTTTCAATGTTCAGGTTGTTGGTGATTTTGATGGTGTTTTTCAATGTCGAGGTTGTTGTTGAAATTGTTGGTGTTTTTCAATGTTGCAGTTGTTGTTGAATTTGTTGGTGTTTTTCAATGTTGAGGTTGTTGTTCTTTTTCAATGTTGAGGTTGTTGTTGAATTTGTTGGTGTTTTTCAATGTTGAGGTTGTTGTAGTTTTTCAATGTTGAGGTTGTTGCTGAATTTGTTGCTGTTTTTCAATGTCGAGGTTGTTGTTGAATTTGTTGTTGTTTTTCATTGTTGAAGTTGTTGTTGAATTTGTTGGTGTTTTTCAATGTTGAAGTTGTTGTTGAATTTGTTAGTGTTTTTCAATGTTGAGGTTGTTGTAGTTCTTCAATGTTGAGGTTGTTGTTGAATTTGTTGATGTTTTTCAATGTCGAGGTTGTTGTTATATTTGTTGGTGTTTTTCAATGTTGAAGTTGTTGTTGAATTTGTTGGTGTTGTTCAATGTTGAGGTTGTTGTTGTTTTTCAATGTTGAGGTTGTTGTTGAATTTGTTGGTGTTTTTCTTTGTTGAGGTTGTTGTTGTTTTTCAATGTGGAGCTTGTTGTTGAATTTGTTGGTGTTTTCCAATGTCGAGGTTGTTGTTGAATTTGTTGGTGTTTTTCAATGTTGAATTTGTTGTTGAACTTGTTGGTGTTTTTCAATGTTGAGGTTGTTGTTGTTTTTCAATGTTGAGGTTGTTGTTGAATTTGTTGGTGTTTTTCAATGTTGAGGTTGTTGTTGAATTTGTTGGCGTGTTTAAATGTTGAGGTTGTTGTTGAATTTGTTGGTGTTTTTCAATGTTGAGGTTGTTGTTGAATTTGTTGGTGTTTTACAATGTTGAGGTTGTTGTTGTTTTTCAAAGTTCAGGTTGTTGTTGAATTTGATGGTGTTTTTAAATGTCGAGTTTGTTGTTGAAATTGTTGGTGTTTTTCAATGTTGCAGTTGTTGTTGAATTTGTTGGTGTTTTTCAATGTTGAGGTTGTTGTTGTTTTTCAATGTTGAGGTTGTTGTTGAATTTGTTGGTGTTTTTCAATGTTGAGGTTGTTGTAGTTTTTCAATGTTGAGGTTGTTGCTGAATTTGTTGCTGTTTTTCAACGTCGAGGTTGTTGTTGAATTTGTTGGTGTTTTTCAATGTTGAATTTGTTGTTGAACTTGTTGGTGTTTTTCAATGTTGAGGTTGTTGTTGTTTTTCAATGTTGAGGTTGTTGTTGAATTTGTTGGTGTTTTTCAATGTTGAGGTTGTTGTTGAATTTGTTGGCGTGTTTAAATGTTGAGGTTGTTGTTGAATTTGTTGGTGTTTTTCAATGTTGAGGTTGTTGTTGAATTTGTTGGTGTTTTACAATGTTGAGGTTTTTGTTGTTTTTCAATGCTGAGGTTGTTGTTGAATTTGTTGGTGTTTTTCTTTGTTGAGGTTGTTGTTGTTCAATGTGGAGGTTGTTGTTGAATTTGTTGGTGTTTTTCAATGTCGAGGTTGTTGTTGAATTTGTTGGTGTTTTTCAATGTTGAGGTTGTTGTAGTTTTTCAATGTTGAGGTTGTTGCTGAATTTGTTGCTGTTTTTCAATGTCGAGGTTGTTGTTGAATTTGTTGGTGTTTTTCATTGTTGAAGTTGTTGTTGAATTTGTTGGTGTTTTTCAATGTTGAAGTTGTTGTTGAATTTGTTAGTGTTTTTCAATGTTGAGGTTGTTGTAGTTTTTCAATGTTGAGGTTGTTGTTGAATTTGTTGATGTTTTTCAATGTCGAGGTTGTTGTTATATTTGTTGGTGTTATTCAATGTTGAAGATGTTGTTGAATTTGTTGGTGTTGTTCAATGTTGAGGTTGTTGTTGTTTTTCAATGTTGAGGTTGTTGTTGAATTTGTTGGTGTTTTTCTTTGTTGAGGTTGTTGTTGTTGTTCAAAGTGTAGGGTGTTGTTGAATTTGTTGGTGTTTTCCAATGTCGAGGTTGTTGTTGAATTTGTTGGTGTTTTTCAATGTTGAATTTGTTGTTGAACTTGTTGGTGTTTTTCAATGTTGAGGTTGTTGTTGTTTTTCAATGTTGAGGTTGTTGTTGAATTTGTTGGTGTTTTTCAATGTTGAGGTTGTTGTTGAATTTGTTGGCGTTTTTAAATGTTGAGGTTGTTGTTGAATTTGTTGGTGTTTTTCAATGTTGAGGTTGTTGTTGAATTTGTTGGTGTTTTACAATGTTGAGGTTGTTGTTGTTTTTCAATGTTCAGTTGTTGTTGAATTTGATGGTGTTTTTCAATGTCGAGGTTGTTGTTGAATTTGTTGGTGTTTTTCAATGTTGAGGTTGTTGTTGAATTTGTTGTTGTTTTTCATTGTTGAGGTTGTTGTTGAATTTGTTGCTGTTTTTCAATGTTGAGGTTGTTGTTGTTTTTCAATGTTGCGGTTGTTGTATTTGTAGGTGTTTTTCAATGTTGAGGTTGTTGTTGAATTTGTTGCTGTTTTTCAATGTCGAAGTTGTTGTTGAATTTGTTGGTGTTTTTCAATGTTGAAGTTGTTGTTGAATTTGTTGGTGTTTTTCAATGTTGAAGTTGTTGTTGAATTTGTTAGTGTTTTTCAATGTTGAGGTTGTTGTAGTTTTTCAATGTTGAGGTTGTTGTTGAATTTGTTGATGTTTTTCAATGTCGAGGTTGTTGTTATATTTGTTTGTGTTTTTCAATGTTGAAGTTTTTTTTGAATTTGTTGGTGTTGTTCAATGTTGAGGTTGTTGTTGTTTTTCAATGTTGAGTTTGTTGTTGAATTTGTAGGTGTTTTTCAATGTTGAGGTTGTTGTTGAATTTGCTGGTGTTTTAGAATGTTGAGGTTGTTGTTGTTTTTCAATGTTCAGGTTGTTGGTGAATTTGATGGTGTTTTTCAATGTCGAGGTTGTTGTTGAAATTGTTGGTGTTTTTCAATGTTGCAGTTGTTGTTGAATTTGTTGGTGTTTTTCAATGTTGAGGTTGTTGTTCTTTTTCAATGTTGAGGTTGTTGTTGAATTTGTTGGTGTTTTTCAATGTTGAGATTGTTGTAGTTTTTCAATGTTGAGGTTGTTGCTGAATTTGTTGCTGTTTTTCAATGTCGAGGTTGTTGTTGAATTTGTTGGTGTTTTTCATTGTTGAAGTTGTTGTTGAATTTGTTGGTGTTTTTCAATGTTGAAGTTGTTGTTGAATTTGTTAGTGTTTTTCAATGTTGAGGTTGTTGTAGTTTTTCAATGTTGAGGTTGTTGTTGAATTTGTTGATGTTTTTCAATGTCGAGGTTGTTGTTATATTTGTTGGTGTTTTTCAATGTTGAAGTTGTTGTTGAATTTGTTGGTGTTGTTCAATGTTGAGGTTGTTGTTGTTTTTCAATGTTGAGGTTGTTGTTGAATTTGTTGGTGTTTTACTTTGTTGAGGTTGTTGTTGTTGTTCAATGTGGAGGTTGTTGTTGAATTTGTTGGTGTTTTCCAATGTCGAGGTTGTTGTTGAATTTGTTGGTGTTTTTCAATGTTGAATTTGTTGTTGAACTTGTTGGTGTTTTTCAATGTTGAGGTTGCTGTTGTTTTTCAATGTTGAGGTTGTTGTAGTTTTTCAATGTTGAGGTTGTTGTTGAATTTGTTGATGTTTTTCAATGTCGAGGTTGTTGTTATATTTGTTGGTGTTTTTCAATGTTGAAGTTGTTGTTGAATTTGTTGGTGTTGTTCAATGTTGAGGTTGTTGTTGTTTTTCAATGTTGAGGTTGTTGTTGAATTTGTTGGTGTTTTACTTTGTTGAGGTTGTTGTTGTTGTTCAATGTGGAGGTTGTTGTTGAATTTGTTGGTGTTTTCCAATGTCGAGGTTGTTGTTGAATTTGTTGGTGTTTTTCAATGTTGAATTTGTTGTTGAATTTGTTGGCGTGTTTAAATGTTGAGGTTGTTGTTGAATTTGTTGGTGTTTTTCAATGTTGAGGTTGTTGTTGAATTTGTTGGTGTTTTACAATTTTGAGGTTGTTGTTGTTTTTCAATGTTCAGGTTGTTGTTGAATTTGATGGTGTTTTTCAATGTCGAGGTTGTTGTTGAAATTGTTGGTGTTTTTCAATGTTGCAATTGTTGTTGAATTTGTTGGTGTTTTTCAATGTTGAGGTTGTTGTTGTTTTTCAATGTTGAGGTTGTTGTTGAATTTGTTGGTGTTTTTCAATGTTGAGGTTGTTGTACTTTTTCAATGTTGAGGTTGTTGCTGAATTTGTTGCTGTTTTTCAATGTCGAGGTTGATGTTGAATTTGTTGGTGTTTTTCATTGTTGAAGTTGTTGTTGAATTTGTTGGTGTTTTTCAATGTTGAGGTTGTTGTTGTTTTTCAATGTTGAGGTTGTTGTTGAATTTGTTGGTGTTTTTTCAATGTTGAGGTTGTTGTAGTTTTTCAATGTTGAGGTTGTTGCTGAATTTGTTGCTGTTTTTCAACGTCGAGGTTGTTATTGAATTTGTTGGTGTTTTTCATTGTTGAAGTTGTTGTTGAATTTGTTGGTGTTTTTCAATGTTGAAGTTGTTGTTGAATTTGTTAGTGTTTTTCAATGTTGAGGTTGTTGTAGTTTTTCAATGTTGAGGTTGTTGTTGAATTTGTTGATGTTTTTCAATGTCGAGGTTGTTGTTATATTTGTTGGTGTTTTTCAATGTTGAACTTGTTGTTGAATTTGTTGGTGTTGTTCAATGTTGAGGTTGTTGTTGTTTTTCAATGTTGAGGTTGTTGTTGAATTTGTTGGTGTTTTACTTTGTTGAGGTTGTTGTTGTTGTTCAATGTGGAGGTTGTTGTTGAATTTGTTGGTGTTTTCCAATGTCGAGGTTGTTGTTGAATTTGTTGGTGTTTTTCAATGTTGAATTTGTTGTTGAACTTGTTGGTGTTTTTCAATGTTGAGGTTGCTGTTGTTTTTCAATGTTGAGGTTGTTGTAGTTTTTCAATGTTGAGGTTGTTGTTGAATTTGTTGATGTTTTTCAATGTCGAGGTTGTTGTTATATTTGTTGGTGTTTTTCAATGTTGAAGTTGTTGTTGAATTTGTTGGTGTTGTTCAATGTTGAGGTTGTTGTTGTTTTTCAATGTTGAGGTTGTTGTTGAATTTGTTGGTGTTTTACTTTGTTGAGGTTGTTGTTGTTGTTCAATGTGGAGGTTGTTGTTGAATTTGTTGGTGTTTTCCAATGTCGAGGTTGTTGTTGAATTTGTTGGTGTTTTTCAATGTTGAATTTGTTGTTGAATTTGTTGGCGTGTTTAAATGTTGAGGTTGTTGTTGAATTTGTTGGTGTTTTTCAATGTTGAGGTTGTTGTTGAATTTGTTGGTGTTTTACAATTTTGAGGTTGTTGTTGTTTTTCAATGTTCAGGTTGTTGTTGAATTTGATGGTGTTTTTCAATGTCGAGGTTGTTGTTGAAATTGTTGGTGTTTTTCAATGTTGCAGTTGTTGTTGAATTTGTTGGTGTTTTTCAATGTTGAGGTTGTTGTTGTTTTTCAATGTTGAGGTTGTTGTTGAATTTGTTGGTGTTTTTCAATGTTGAGGTTGTTGTACTTTTTCAATGTTGAGGTTGTTGCTGAATTTGTTGCTGTTTTTCAATGTCGAGGTTGTTGTTGAATTTGTTGGTGTTTTTCATTGTTGAAGCTGTTGTTGAATTTGTTGGTGTTTTTCAATGTTGAGGTTGTTGTTGTTTTTCAATGTTGAGGTTGTTGTTGAATTTGTTGGTGTTTTTCAATGTTGAGGTTGTTGTAGTTTTTCAATGTTGAGGTTGTTGCTGAATTTGTTGCTGTTTTTCAACGTCGAGGTTGTTATTGAATTTGTTGGTGTTTTTCATTGTTGAAGTTGTTGTTGAATTTGTTGGTGTTTTTCAATGTTGAAGTTGTTGTTGAATTTGTTAGTGTTTTTCAATGTTGAGGTTGATGTAGTTTTTCAATGTTGAGGTTGTTGTTGAATTTGTTGATGTTTTTCAATGTCGAGGTTGTTGTTATATTTGTTGGTGTTTTTCAATGTTGAAGTTGTTGTTGAATTTGTTGGTGTTGTTCAATGTTGAGGTTGTTGTTGTTTTTCAATGTTGAGGTTGTTTTTGAATTTGTTGGTGTTTTTCTTTGTTGAGGTTGTTGTTGTTGTTCAATGTGGAGGTTGTTGTTGAATTTGTTGGTGTTTTTCAATGTCGAGGTTGTTGTTGAATTTGTTGGTGTTTTTCAATTTTGAGGTTGTTGTCGTTTTTCAATGTTGAGGTTGTTGCTGAATTTGTTGCTGTTTTTCAATGTCGAGGTTGTTGTTGAATTTGTTGGTGTTTTTCATTGTTGAAGTTGTTGTTGAATTTGTTGGTGTTTTTCAATGTTGAAGTTGTTCTTGAATTTGTTAGTGTTTTTCAATGTTGATGTTGTTGTAGTTTTTCAATGTTGAGGTTGTTGTTGAATTTGTTGATGTTTTTCAATGTCGAGGTTGTTGTTATATTTGTTGGTGTTATTCAATGTTGAAGTTGTTGTTGAATTTGTTGGTGTTGTTCAATGTTGAGGTTGTTGTTGTATTTCAATGTTGCGGTTGTTGTATTTGTAGGTGTTTTTCAATGTTGAGGTTGTTGTTGAATTTGCTGCTGTTTTTCAATGTCGAAGTTGTTGTTGAATTTGTTGGTGTTTTTCATTGTTGAAGTTGTTGTTGAATTTGTTGGTGTTTTTCAAATTTGAAGTTGTTGTTGAATTTGTTAGTGTTTTTCAATGTTGAGGTTGTTGTAGTTTTTCAATGTTGAGGTTGTTGTTGAATTTGTTGATGTTTTTCAAAGTCGAGGTTGTTGTTATATTTGTTTGTGTTTTTCAATGTTGAAGTTTTTGTTGAATTTGTTGGTGTTGTTCAATGTTGAGGTTGTTGTTGTTTTTCAATGTTGAGGTTGTTGTTGAATTTGTTGGTGTTTTTCAATGTTGAGGTTGTTGTTGAATTTGCTGGTGTTTTACAATGTTGAGGTTGTTGTTGTTTTTCAATGTTCAGGTTGTTGGTGAATTTGATGGTGTTTTTCAATGTCGAGGTTGTTGTTGAAATTGTTGGTGTTTTTCAATGTTGCAGTTGTTGTTGAATTTGTTGGTGTTTTTCAATGTTGAGGTTGTTGTTCTTTTTCAATGTTGAGGTTGTTGTTGAATTTGTTGGTGTTTTTCAATGTTGAGGTTGTTGTAGTTTTTCAATGTTGAGGTTGTTGCTGAATTTGTTGCTGTTTTTCAATGTCGAGGTTGTTGTTGAATTTGTTGGTGTTTTTCATTGTTGAAGTTGTTGTTGAATTTGTTGGTGTTTTTCAATGTTGAAGTTGTTGTTGAATTTGTTAGTGTTTTTCACTGTTGAGGTTGTTGTAGTTTTTCAATGTTGAGGTTGTTGTTGAATTTGTTGATGTTTTTCAATGTCGAGGTTGTTGTTATATTTGTTGGTGTTTTTCAATGTTGAAGTTGTTGTTGAATTTGTTGGTGTTGTTCAATGATGAGGTTGTTGTTGTTTTTCAATGTTGAGGTTGTTGTTGAATTTGTTGGTGTTTTTCTTTGTTGAGGTTGTTGTTGTTGTTCAATGTGGAGGTTGTTGTTCAATTTGTTGGTGTTTTCCAATGTCGAGGTTGTTGTTGAATTTGTTGGTGTTTTTCAATGTTGAATTTGTTGTTGAACTTGTTGGTGTTTTTCAATGTTGAGGTTGTTGTTGTTTTTCAATGTTGAGGTTGTTGTTGAATTTGTTGGTGTTTTTCAATGTTGAGGTTGTTGTTGAATTTGTTGGCGTGTTGAAATGTTGAGGTTGTTGTTGAATTTGTTGGTGTTTTTCAATGTTGAGGTTGTTGTTGAATTTGTTGGTGTTTTACAATTTTGAGATTGTTGTTGTTTTTCAATGTTCAGGTTGTTGTTGAATTTGGTGGTGTTTTTCAATGTCGAGGTTGTTGTTGAAATTGTTGGTGTTTTTCAATGTTGCAGTTGTTGTTGAATTTGTTGGTGTTTTTCAATGTTGAGGTTGTTGTTGTTTTTCAATGTTGAGGTTGTTGTTGAATTTGTTGGTGTTTTTCAATGTTGAGGTTGTTGTAGTTTTTCAATGTTGAGGTTGTTGCTGAATTTGTTGCTGTTTTTCAATGTCGAGGTTGTTGTTGAATTTGTTGGTGTTTTTCATTGTTGAAGTTGTTGTTGAATTTGTTGGTGTTTTTCAATGTTGAAGTTGTTGTTGAATTTGTTAGTGATTTTCAATGTTGAGGTTGTTGTAGTTTTTCAATGTTGAGGTTGTTGTTGAATTTGTTGATGTATTTCAATGTCGAGGTTGTTGTTATATTTGTTGGTGTTTTTCAATGTTGAAGTTTTTGTTGAATTTGTTGGTGTTGTTCAATGTTGAGGTTGTTGTTGATTTTCAATGTTGAGGTTGTTGTTGAATTTGTTGGTGTTTTTCTTTGTTGAGGTTGTTGTTGTTGTTCAATGTGGAGGTTGTTGTTGAATTTGTTGGTGTTTTTCAATGTCGAGGTTGTTGTTGAATTTGTTGGTGTTTTTCAATGTTGAGGTTGTTGTAGTTTTTCAATGTTGAGGTTGTTGCTGAATTTGTTGCTGTTTTTCAATGTCGAGGTTGTTGTTGAATTTGTTGGTGTTTTTCATTGTTGAAGTTGTTGTTGAATTTGTTGGTGTTTTTCAATGTTGAAGTTGTTGTTGAATTTGTTAGTGTTTTTCAATGTTGAGGTTGTTGTAGTTTTTCAATGTTGAGGTTGTTGTTGAATTTGTTGATGTTTTTCAATGTCGAGGTTGTTGTTATATTTGTTGGTGTTTTTCAATGTTGAAGTTGTTGTTGAATTTGTTGGTGTTGTTCAATGTTGAGGTTGTTGTTGTTTTTCAATGTTGAGGTTGTTGTTGAATTTGTTGGTGTTTTTCTTTGTTGAGGTTGTTGTTGTTGTTCAAAGTGTAGGTTGTTGTTGAATTTGTTGGTGTTTTCCAATGTCGAGGTTGTTGTTGAATTTGTTGGTGTTTTTCAATGTTGAATTTGTTGTTGAACTTGTTGGTGTTTTTCAATGTTGAGGTTGTTGTTGTTTTTCAATGTTGAGGTTGTTGTTGAATTTGTTGGTGTTTTTCAATGTTGAGGTTGTTGTTGAATTTGTTGGCGTTTTTAAATGTTGAGGTTGTTGTTGAATTTGTTGGTGTTTTTCAATGTTGAGGTTGTTGTTGAATTTGTTGGTGTTTTACAATGTTGAGGTTGTTGTTGTTTTTCAATGTTCAGTTGTTGTTGAATTTGATGGTGTTTTTCAATGTCGAGGTTGTTGTTGAATTTGTTGGTGTTTTTCAATGCTGAGGTTGTTGTTGAATTTGTTGGTGTTTTTCAATGTTGAGGTTGTTGTTGTATTTCAATGTTGCGGTTGCTGTTGAATTTGTTGGTGTTTTTCAATGTTGAGGTTGTTGTTGAATTTGTTGCTGTTTTTCAAAGTTGAGGTTGTTGTTGTTTTTCAAAGTTGAGGTTGTTGTTGTATTTGTTGGTGTTTTTCAATGTTGAGGTTGTTGTAGTTTTTCAATGTTCATGTTGTTGTTGAATTTGTTGGTGTTTTTCAATGTCGAGGTTGTTGTTGAATTTGTTGGTGTTTTTCAATGTTGAGGTTGTTGTAGTTTTTCAATGTTGAGGTTGTTGCTGAATTTGTTGCTGTTTTTCAATGTCGAGGTTGTTGTTGAATTTGTTGGTGTTTTTCATTGTTGAAGTTGTTGTTGAATTTGTTGGTGTTTTTCAATGTTGAAGTTGTTGTTGAATTTGTTAGTGTTTTTCAATGTTGAGGTTGTTGTAGTTTTTCAATGTTGAGGTTGTTGTTGAATTTGTTGATGTTTTTCAATGTCGAGGTTGTTGTTATATTTGTTGGTGTTTTTCAATGTTGAAGTTGTTGTTGAATTTGTTGGTGTTGTTCAATGTTGAGGTTGTTGTTGTTTTTCAATGTTGAGGATGTTGTTGAATTTGTTGGTGTTTTTCTTTGTTGAGGTTGTTGTTGTTGTTCAAAGTGTAGGTTGTTGTTGAATTTGTTGGTGTTTTCCAATGTCGAGGTTGTTGTTGAATTTGTTGGTGTTTTTCAATGTTGAATTTGTTGTTGAACTTGTTGGTGTTTTTCAATGTTGAGGTTGTTGTTGTTTTTCAATGTTGAGGTTGTTGTTGAATTTGTTGGTGTTTTTCAATGTTGAGGTTGTTGTTGAATTTGTTGGCGTTTTTAAATGTTGAGGTTGTTGTTGAATTTGTTGGTGTTTTTCAATGTTGAGGTTGTTGTTGAATTTGTTGGTGTTTTACAATGTTGAGGTTGTTGTTGTTTTTCAATGTTCAGTTGTTGTTGAATTTGATGGTGTTTTTCAATGTCGAGGTTGTTGTTGAATTTGTTGGTGTTTTTCAATGTTGAGGTTGTTGTTGAATTTGTTGGTGTTTTTCATTGTTGAGGTTGTTGTTGAATTTGTTGCTGTTTTTCAATGTTGAGGTTGTTGTTGTTTTTCAATGTTGCGGTTGTTGTATTTGTAGGTGTTTTTCAATGTTGAGGTTGTTGTTGAATTTGTTGCTGTTTTTCAATGTCGAAATTGTTGTTGAATTTGTTGGTGTTTTTCAATGTTGAAGTTGTTGTTGAATTTGTTGGTGTTTTTCAATGTTGAAGTTGTTGTTGAATTTGTTAGTGTTTTTCAATGTTGAGGTTGTTGTAGTTTTTCAATGTTGAGGTTGTTGTTGAATTTGTTGATGTTTTTCAATGTCGAGGTTGTTGTTATATTTGTTGGTGTTTTTCAATGTTGAAGTTTGTGTTGAATTTGTTGGTGTTGTTCAATGTTGAGGTTGTTGTTGTTTTTCAATGTTGAGGTTGTTGTTGAATTTGTTGGTCTTTTTCTTTGTTGAGGTTGTTGTTGTTGTTCAATGTGTAGGTTGTTGTTGAATTTGTTGGTGTTTTTCAATGTCGAGGTTGTTGTTATATTTGTTGGTGTTTTTCAATGTTGAAGTTGTTGTTGAATTTGTTGGTGTTGTTCAATGTTGAGGTTGTTGTTGTTTTTCAATGTTGAGGTTGTTGTTGAATTTGTTGGTGTTTTTCAATGTTGAATTTGTTGTTGAACTTGTTGGTGTTTTTCAATGTTGAGGTTGTTGTTGTTTTTCAATGTTGAGGTTGTTGTTGAATTTGTTGGTGTTTTTCAATGTTGAGGTTGTTGTTGAATTTGTTGGCGTTTTTAAATGTTGAGGTTGTTGTTGAATTTGTTGGTGTTTTTCAATGTTGAGGTTGTTGTTGAATTTGTTGGTGTTTTACAATGTTGAGGTTGTTGTTGTTTTTCAATGTTCAGTTGTTGTTGAATTTGATGGTGTTTTTCAATGTCGAGGTTGTTGTTGAATTTGTTGGTGTTTTTCAATGTTGAGGTTGTTGTTGAATTTGTTGGTGTTTTTCATTGTTGAGGTTGTTGTTGAATTTGTTGCTGTTTTTCAATGTTGAGGTTGTTGTTGTTTTTCAATGTTGCGGTTGTTGTATTTGTAGGTGTTTTTCAATGTTGAGGTTGTTGTTGAATTTGTTGCTGTTTTTCAATGTCGAAATTGTTGTTGAATTTGTTGGTGTTTTTCAATGTTGAAGTTGTTGTTGAATTTGTTGGTGTTTTTCAATGTTGAAGTTGTTGTTGAATTTGTTAGTGTTTTTCAATGTTGAGGTTGTTGTAGTTTTTCAATGTTGAGGTTGTTGTTGAATTTGTTGATG
The DNA here is from genome assembly GCA_026770705.1 of Isurus oxyrinchus. Lineage (NCBI taxonomy): Eukaryota > Metazoa > Chordata > Chondrichthyes > Lamniformes > Lamnidae > Isurus > Isurus oxyrinchus. Next base: position 500,222 of record JANJGN010000305.1, on the reverse strand, counting down.
TTTTTCAATGTCGAGGTTGTTGTTATATTTGTTGGTGTTTTTCAATGTTGAAGTTTTTGTTGAATTTGTTGGTGTTGTTCAATGTTGAGGTTGTTGTTGTTTTTCAATGTTGAGGTTGTTGTTGAATTTGTTGGTCTTTTTCTTTGTTGAGGTTGTTGTTGTTGTTCAATGTGTAGGTTGTTGTTGAATTTGTTGGTGTTTTTCAATGTCGAGGTTGTTGTTGAATTTGTTGGTGTTTTTCAATGTTGAGGTTGTTGTTGTTTTTCAATGTTGAGGTTGTTGTTGAATTTGTTGGTGTTTTTCAATGTAGAGGTTGTTGTTGAATTTGTTGGCATTTTTAAATGTTGAGGTTGTTGTTGAATTTGTTGGTGTTTTTCAATGTTGAGGTTGTTGTTGTTTTTCAATGTTGAGGTTGTTGTTGAATTTGTTGGTGTTTTTCAATGTTGAAGTTGTTGTTGAATTTGTTAGTGTTTTTCAATGTTGAGGTTGTTGTAGTTTTTCAATGTTGAGGTTGTTGTTGAATTTGTTGATGTTTTTCAATGTCGAGGTTGATGTTATATTTGTTGGTGTTTTTCAATGTTGAAGTTGTTGTTGAATTTGTTGGTGTTGTTCAATGTTGAGGTTGTTGTTGTTTTTCAATGTTGAGGTTGTTGTTGAATTTGTTGGTGTTTTTCTTTGTTGAGGTTGTTGTTGTTGTTCAAAGTGTAGGTTGTTGTTGAATTTGTTGGTGTTTTCCAATGTCGAGGTTGTTGTTGAATTTGTTGGTGTTTTTCAATGTTGAATTTGTTGTTGAACTTGTTGGTGTTTTTCAATGTTGAGGTTGTTGTTGTTTTTCAATGTTGAGGTTGTTGTTGAATTTGTTGGTGTTTTTCAATGTTGAGGTTGTTGTTGAATTTGTTGGCGTTTTTAAATGTTGAGGTTGTTGTTGAATTTGTTGGTGTTTTTCAATGTTGAGGTTGTTGTTGAATTTGTTGGTGTTTTACAATGTTGAGGTTGTTGTTGTTTTTCAATGTTCAGTTGTTGTTGAATTTGATGGTGTTTTTCAATGTCGAGGTTGTTGTTGAATTTGTTGGTGTTTTTCAATGTTGAGGTTGTTGTTGAATTTGTTGGTGTTTTTCAATGTTGAGGTTGTTGTTGTATTTCAATGTTGCGGTTGCTGTTGAATTTGTTGGTGTTTTTCAATGTTGAGGTTGTTGTTGAATTTGTTGCTGTTTTTCAAAGTTGAGGTTGTTGTTGTTTTTCAAAGTTGAGGTTGTTGTTGTATTTGTTGGTGTTTTTCAATGTTGAGGTTGTTGTAGTTTTTCAATGTTGAGGTTGTTGTTGAATTTGTTGGTGTTTTTCAATGTCGAGGTTGTTGTTGAATTTGTTGGTGTTTTTCAATGTTGAGGTTGTTGTAGTTTTTCAATGTTGAGGTTGTTGCTGAATTTGTTGCTGTTTTTCAATGTCGAGGTTGTTGTTGAATTTGTTGGTGTTTTTCATTGTTGAAGTTGTTGTTGAATTTGTTGGTGTTTTTCAATGTTGAAGTTGTTGTTGAATTTGTTAGTGTTTTTCAATGTTGAGGTTGTTGTAGTTTTTCAATGTTGAGGTTGTTGTTGAATTTGTTGATGTTTTTCAATGTCGAGGTTGTTGTTATATTTGTTGGTGTTTTTCAATGTTGAAGTTGTTGTTGAATTTGTTGGTGTTGTTCAATGTTGAGGTTGTTGTTGTTTTTCAATGTTGAGGTTGTTGTTGAATTTGTTGGTGTTTTTCTTTGTTGAGGTTGTTGTTGTTGTTCAAAGTGTAGGTTGTTGTTGAATTTGTTGGTGTTTTCCAATGTCGAGGTTGTTGTTGAATTTGTTGGTGTTTTTCAATGTTGAATTTGTTGTTGAACTTGTTGGTGTTTTTCAATGTTGAGGTTGTTGTTGTTTTTCAATGTTGAGGTTGTTGTTGAATTTGTTGGTGTTTTTCAATGTTGAGGTTGTTGTTGAATTTGTTGGCGTTTTTAAATGTTGAGGTTGTTGTTGAATTTGTTGGTGTTTTTCAATGTTGAGGTTGTTGTTGAATTTGTTGGTGTTTTACAATGTTGATGTTGTTGTTGTTTTTCAATGTTCAGTTGTTGTTGAATTTGATGGTGTTTTTCAATGTCGAGGTTGTTGTTGAATTTGTTGGTGTTTTTCAATGTTGAGGTTGTTGTTGAATTTGTTGGTGTTTTTCATTGTTGAGGTTGTTGTTGAATTTGTTGCTGTTTTTCAATGTTGAGGTTGTTGTTGTTTTTCAATGTTGCGGTTGTTGTATTTGTAGGTGTTTTTCAATGTTGAGGTTGTTGTTGAATTTGTTGCTGTTTTTCAATGTCGAAATTGTTGTTGAATTTGTTGGTGTTTTTCAATGTTGAAGTTGTTGTTGAATTTGTTGGTGTTTTTCAATGTTGAAGTTGTTGTTGAATTTGTTAGTGTTTTTCAATGTTGAGGTTGTTGTAGTTTTTCAATGTTGAGGTTGTTGTTGAATTTGTTGATGTTTTTCAATGTCGAGGTTGTTGTTATATTTGTTGGTGTTTTTCAATGTTGAAGTTTTTGTTGAATTTGTTGGTGTTGTTCAATGTTGAGGTTGTTGTTGTTTTTCAATGTTGAGGTTGTTGTTGAATTTGTTGGTCTTTTTCTTTGTTGAGGTTGTTGTTGTTGTTCAATGTGTAGGTTGTTGTTGAATTTGTTGGTGTTTTTCAATGTCGAGGTTGTTGTTATATTTGTTGGTGTTTTTCAATGTTGAAGTTGTTGTTGAATTTGTTGGTGTTGTTCAATGTTGAGGTTGTTGTTGTTTTTCAATGTTGAGGTTGTTGTTGAATTTGTTGGTGTTTTTCTTTGTTGAGGTTGTTGTTGTTGTTCAAAGTGTAGGTTGTTGTTGCATTTGTTGGTGTTTTCCAATGTCGAGGTTGTTGTTGAATTTGTTGGTGTTTTTCAATGTTGAATTTGTTGTTGAACTTGTTGGTGTTTTTCAATGTTGAGGTTGTTGTTGTTTTTCAATGTTGAGGTTGTTGTTGAATTTGTTGGTGTTTTTCAATGTTGAGGTTGTTGTTGAATTTGTTGGCGTTTTTAAATGTTGGGGTTGTTGTTGAATTTGTTGGTGTTTTTCAATGTTGAGGTTGTTGTTGAATTTGTTGGTGTTTTACAATGTTGAGGTTGTTGTTGTTTTTCAATGTTCAGTTGTTGTTGAATTTGATGGTGTTTTTCAATGTCGAGGTTGTTGTTGAATTTGTTGGTGTTTTTCAATGTTGAGGTTGTTGTTGAATTTGTTGGTGTTTTTCATTGTTGAGGTTGTTGTTGAATTTGTTGCTGTTTTTCAATGTTGAGGTTGTTGTTGTTTTTCAATGTTGCGGTTGTTGTATTTGTAGGTGTTTTTCAATGTTGAGGTTGTTGTTGAATTTGTTGCTGTTTTTCAATGTCGAAATTGTTGTTGAATTTGTTGGTGTTTTTCAATGTTGAAGTTGTTGTTGAATTTGTTGGTGTTTTTCAATGTTGAAGTTGTTGTTGAATTTGTTAGTGTTTTTCAATGTTGAGGTTGTTGTAGTTTTTCAATGTTGAGGTTGTTGTTGAATTTGTTGATGTTTTTCAATGTCGAGGTTGTTGTTATATTTGTTGGTGTTTTTCAAAGTTGAAGTTTTTGTTGAATTTGTTGGTGTTGTTCAATGTTGAGGTTGTTGTTGTTTTTCAATGTTGAGGTTGTTGTTGAATTTGTTGGTCTTTTTCTTTGTTGAGGTTGTTGTTGTTGTTCAATGTGTAGGTTGTTGTTGAATTTGTTGGTGTTTTTCAATGTTGAGGTTGTTGTTGAATTTGTTGGTGTTTTACAATGTTGAGGTTGTTGTTGTTTTTCAATGTTCAGGTTGTTGGTGAATTTGATGGTGTTTTTCAATGTCGAGGTTGTTGTTGAAATTGTTGGTGTTTTTCAATGTTGCAGTTGTTGTTGAATTTGTTGGTGTTTTTCAATGTTGAGGTTGTTGTTCTTTTTCAATGTTGAGGTTGTTGTTGAATTTGTTGGTGTTTTTCAATGTTGAGGTTGTTGTAGTTTTTCAATGTTGAGGTTGTTGCTGAATTTGTTGCTGTTTTTCAATGTCGAGGTTGTTGTTGAATTTGTTGGTGTTTTTCATTGTTGAAGTTGTTGTTGAATTTGTTGGTGTTTTTCAATGTTGAAGTTGTTGTTGAATTTGTTAGTGTTTTTCAATGTTGAGGTTGTTGTAGTTTTTCAATGTTGAGGTTGTTGTTGAATTTGTTGATGTTTTTCAATGTCGAGGTTGTTGTTATATTTGTTGGTGTTTTTCAATGTTGAAGTTGTTGTTGAATTTGTTGGTGTTTTTCAATGTTGAGGTTGTTGTTGTTTTTCAATGTTGAGGTTGTTGTTGAATTTGTTGGTGTTTTTCTTTGTTGAGGTTGTTGTTGTTGTTCAATGTGGAGGTTGTTGTTGAATTTGTTGGTGTTTTCCAATGTCGAGGTTGTTGTTGAATTTGTTGGTGTTTTTCAATGTTGAATTTGTTGTTGAACTTGTTGGTGTTTTTCAATGTTGAGGTTGTTGTTGTTTTTCAATGTTGAGGTTGTTGTTGCATTTGTTGGTGGTTTTCAATGTTGAGGTTGTTTTTGAATTTGTTGGCGTTTTTAAATGTTGAGGTTGTTGTTGAATTTGTTGGTGTTTTTCAATGTTGAGGTTGTTGTTGAATTTGTTGGTGTTTTACAATGTTGAGGTTGTTGTTGTTTTTCAATGTTCAGGTTGTTGTTGAATTTGATGGTGTTTTTCAATGTCGAGGTTGTTGTTGAAATTGTTGGTGTTTTTCAATGTTGCAGTTGTTGTTGAATTTGTTGGTGTTTTTCAATGTTGAGGTTGTTGTTGTTTTTCAATGTTGAGGTTGTTGTTGAATTTGTTGGTGTTTTTCAATGTTGAGGTTGTTGTAGTTTTTCAATGTTGAGGTTGTTGCTGAATTTGTTGCAGTTTTTCAATGTCGAGGTTGTTGTTGAATTTGTTGGTTTTTTTCATTGTTGAAGTTGTTGTTTAATTTGTTAGTGTTTTTCAATGTTGAGGTTGTTGTAGTTTTTCAATGTTGAGGTTGTTGTTCAATTTGTTGATGTTTTTCAATGTCGAGGTTGTTGTTATATTTGTTGGTGTTTTTCAATGTTGAAGTTGTTGTTGAATTTGTTGGTGTTGTTCAATGTTGAGGTTGTTGTTGTTTTTCAATGTTGAGGTTGTTGTTGAATTTGTTGGTGTTTTTCTTTGTTGAGGTTGTTGTTGTTCAATGTGGAGGTTGTTGTTGAATTTGTTGGTGTTTTTCAATGTCGAGGTTGTTGTTGAATTTGTTTGTGTTTTTCAATGTTGAATTTGTTGTTGAACTTGTTGGTGTTTTTCAATGTTGAGGTTGTTGTTGTTTTTCAATGTTGAGGTTGTTGTTGAATTTGTTGGTGTTTTTCAATGTTGAGGTTGTTGTTGAATTTGTTGTTGTTTTTAAATGTTGAGGTTGTTGTTGAATTTGTTGGTGTTTTTCAATGTTGAGGTTGTTGTTGAATTTGTTGGTGTTTTACAATGTTGAGGTTGTTGTTGTTTTTCAATGTTCAGGTTGTTGTTGAATTTGTTGGTGTTGTTCAATGTTGAGGTTGTTGTTGTTTTTCAATGTTGAGGTTGTTGTTGAATTTGTTGGTCTTTTTCTTTGTTGAGGTTGTTGTTGTTGTTCAATGTGTAGGTTGTTGTTGAATTTGTTGGTGATTTTCAATGTCGAGGTTGTTGTTGAATTTGTTGGTGTTTTTCAATGTTGAGGTTGTTGTTGTTTTTCAATGTTGAGGTTGTTGTTGAATTTGTTGGTGTTTTTCAATGTAGAGGTTGTTGTTGAATTTGTTGGCATTTTTAAATGTTGAGGTTGTTGTTGAATTTGTTGGTGTTTTTCAATGTTGAGGTTGTTGTTGAATTTGTTGGTGTTTTACAATGTTGAGGTTGTTGTTGTTTTTCAATGTTCAGGTTGTTGGTGAATTTGATGGTGTTTTTCAATGTCGAGGTTGTTGTTGAAATTGTTGGTGTTTTTCAATGTTGCAGTTGTTGTTGAATTTGTTGGTGTTTTTCAATGTTGAGGTTGTTGTTCTTTTTCAATGTTGAGGTTGTTGTTGAATTTGTTGGTGTTTTTCAATGTTGAGGTTGTTGTAGTTTTTCAATGTTGAGGTTGTTGCTGAATTTGTTGCTGTTTTTCAATGTCGAGGTTGTTGTTGAATTTGTTGGTGTTTTTCATTGTTGAAGTTGTTGTTGAATTTGTTGGTGTTGTTCAATGTTGAGGTTGTTGTTGTTTTTCAATGTTGAGGTTGTTGTTGAATTTGTTGGTGTTTTTCTTTGTTGAGGTTCTTGTTGTTGTTCAATGTGGAGGTTGTTGTTGAATTTGTTGGTGTTTTCCAATGTCGAGGTTGTTGTTGAATTTGTTGGTGTTTTTCAATGTTGAATTTGTTGTTGAACTTGTTGGTGTTTTTCAATGTTGAGGTTGTTGTTGTTTTTCAATGTTGAGGTTGTTGTTGAATTTGTTGGTGGTTTTCAATGTTGAGGTTGTTTTTGAATTTGTTGGCGTTTTTAAATGTTGAGGTTGTTGTTGAATTTGTTGGTGTTTTTCAATGTTGAAGTTGCTGTTGAATTTGTTGGTGTTTTTCAATGTTGAGGTTGTTGTTGTTTTTCAATGTTGAGATTGTTGTTGAATTTGTTGGTGTTTTTCGATGTTGAGGTTGTTGTTGTGGTTTTTCAATGTTGAGGTTGTTGTTGTTTTTCAATGTTGAGGTTGTTGTTGAATTTGTTGGTGTTTTTCAATGTTGAGGTTGTTGTTGAATTTGTTGGTGTTTTTCAATGTTGAGGTTGTTGTTGTTTTTCAATGTTGAGGTTGTTGATGTTTTTCAATGTTGAGGTTGTTGTTGAATTTGTTGGTGTTTTTCAATGTTGAGTTTGTTGTTGAATTTGTTGCTGTTTTTCAAGATTGAGGTTGTTGTTGTTTTTCAATGTTGAGGTTGTTGTAGTATTTGTTGGTGTTTTTCAATGTTGAGGTTGTTGTAGTTTTTCAATGTTGAGGTTGTTGCTGAATTTGTTGGTGTTTTTCAATGTCGAGGTTGTTGTTGAATTTGTTGGTGTTTTTCAATGTCGAGGTTGTTGTTGAATTTGTTGCTGTTTTGCAATGTTGAAGTTGTTGTTGAATTTGTTGTTGTTTTTCATTGTTGAGGTTGTTGTTGAATTTGTTGGTGTTTTTAAATGTTGAGGTTGTTGTTGTTCAATGTGGAGGTTGTTGTTGAATTTGTTGGTGTTTTTCAATGTCGAGGTTGTTGTTGAATTTGTTGGTATTTTTCAATGTTGAATTTGTTGTTGAAATTGTTGGTGTTTTTCAATGTTGAAGTTGTTGTTGTTTTTCAATGTTGAGGTTGTTGTTGAATTTGTTGGTGGTTTTCAATGTTGAGGTTGTTGTTGAATTTGTTGGCGTTTATAAATGTTGAGGTTATTGTTGAATTTTTTGGTGTTTTTCAATTTTGAGGTTGTTGTTGAATTTGTTGGAATTTTTCAATGTTGAGGTTGCTGTTGTTTTTCAAAGTTGAGGTCGTTGTGGAATTTGGTGGTGTTTTTCAATGTCGAGGTTGTTGTTGAATTTGTTGGTGCTTTTCAATGTTGAAGTTGTTGTTGAATTTGTTAGTGTTTTTCAATGTTGAAGTTATGTAGTTTTTCAATGTTGAGGTTGTTGTTGAATTTGTTGATGTTTTTCAATGTCGAGGTTGTTGTTGAATTTGTTGGTGTTTTTCAATGTTGAAGTTGTTGTTGAATTTGTTGGTGTTTTTCAATGTTGAGGTTGTTGTTGTTTTTCAATGTTGAGGTTGTTGTTGAATTTGTTGGTGTTTTTCTTTGTTGAGGTTGTTGTTGTTTTTCAATGTTCAGGTTGTTGGTGAATTTGATGGTGTTTTTCAATGTCGAGGTTGTTGTTGAAATTGTTGGTGTTTTTCAATGTTGCAGTTGTTGTTGAATTTGTTGGTGTTTTTCAATGTTGAGGTTGTTGTTCTTTTTCAATGTTGAGGTTGTTGTTGAATTTGTTGGTGTTTTTCAATGTTGAGGTTGTTGTAGTTTTTCAATGTTGAGGTTGTTGCTGAATTTGTTGCTGTTTTTCAATGTCGAGGTTGTTGTTGAATTTGTTGGTGTTTTTCATTGTTGAAGTTGTTGTTGAATTTGTTGGTGTTTTTCAACGTTGAAGTTGTTGTTGAATTTGTAAGTGTTTTTCAATGTTGAGGTTGTTGTAGTTTTTCAATGTTGAGGTTGTTGTTGAATTTGTTGATGTTTTACAATGTCGAGGTTGTTGTTATATTTGTTGGTGTTTTTCAATGTTGAAGTTGTTGTTGAATTTGTTGGTGTTGTTCAATGTTGAGGTTGTTGTTGTTTTTCAATGTTGAGGTTGTTGTTGAATTTGTTGGTGTTTTTCTTTGTTGAGGTTGTTGTTGTTGTTCAATGTGGAGGTTGTTGTTGAATTTGTTGGTGTTTTCCAATGTCGAGGTTGTTGTTGAATTTGTTGGTGTTTTTCAATGTTGAATTTGTTGTTGAACTTGTTGGTGTTTTTCAATGTTGAGGTTGTTGTTGTTTTTCAATGTTGAGGTTGTTGTTGAATTTGTTGGTGTTTTTCAATGTTGAGGTTGTTGTTGAATTTGTTGGCGTGTTTAAATGTTGAGGTTGTTGTTGAATTTGTTGGTGTTTTTCAATGTTGAGGTTGTTGTTGAATTTGTTGGTGTTTTACAATGTTGAGGTTGTTGTTGTTTTTCAATGTTCAGGTTGTTGTTGAATTTGATGGTGTTTTTCAATGTCGAGGTTGTTGTTGAAATTGTTGGTGTTTTTCAATGTTGCAGTTGTTGTGGAATTTGTTGGTGTTTTTCAATGTTGAGGTTGTTGTTGTTTTTCAATGTTGAGGTTGTTGTTGAATTTGTTGGTGTTTTTCAATGTTGAGGTTGTTGTAGTTTTTCAATGTTGAGGTTGTTGCTGAATTTGTTGCTGTTTTTCAATGTCGAGGTTGTTGTTGAATTTGTTGGTGTTTTTCATTGTTGAAGTTGTTGTTGAATTTGTTGGTGTTTTTCAATGTTGAAGTTGTTGTTGAATTTGTTAGTGTTTTTCAATGTTGAGGTTGTAGTAGTTTTTCAATGTTGAGGTTGTTGTTGAATTTGTTGATGTATTTCAATGTCGAGGTTGTTTTTATATTTGTTGGTGTTTTTCAATGTTGAAGTTTTTGTTGAATTTGTTGGTGTTGTTCAATGTTGAGGTTGTTGTTGTTTTTCAATGTTGAGGTTGTTGTTGAATTTGTTGGTGTTTTTCTTTGTTGAGGTTGTTGTTGTTGTTCAATGTGCAGGTTGTTGTTGAATTTGTTGGTGTTTTTCAATGTCGAGGTTGTTGTTGAATTTGTTGGTGTTTTTCAATGTTGAGGTTGTTGTAGTTTTTCAATGTTGAGGTTGTTGCTGAATTTGTTGCTGTTTTTCAATGTCGAGGTTGTTGTTGAATTTGTTGCTGTTTTGCAATGTTGAAGTTGCTGTTGAATTTGTTGTTGTTTTTCATTGTTGAGGTTGTTGTTGAATTTGTTGGTGTTTTTAAATGTTGAGGTTGTTGTTGTTGTTCAATGTGGAGGTTGTTGTTGAATTTGTTGGTGTTTTTCAATGTCGAGGTTGTTGTTGAATTTGTTGGTATTTTTCAATGTTCAATTTGTTGTTGAAATTGTTGGTGTTTTTCAATGTTGAAGTTGTTGTTGTTTTTCAATGTTGAGGTTGTTGTTGAATTTGTTGGTGGTTTTCAATGTTGAGGTTGTTGTTGAATTTGTTGGCGTTTATAAATGTTGAGGTTATTGTTGAATTTTTTGGTGTTTTTCAATTTTGAGGTTGTTGTTGAATTTGTTGGAATTGTTCAATGTTGAGGTTGCTGTTGTTTTTCAAAGTTGAGGTCGTTGTTGAATTTGGTGGTGTTTTTCAATGTCGAGGTTGTTGTTGAATTTGTTGGTGCTTTTCAATGTTGAAGTTGTTGTTGAATTTGTTAGTGTTTTTCAATGTTGAAGTTATGTAGTTTTTCAATGTTGAGGTTGTTGTTGAATTTGTTGATGTTTTTCAATGTCGAGGTTGTTGTTGAATTTGTTGGTGTTTTTCAATGTTGAAGTTGTTGTTGAATTTGTTGGTGTTTTTCAATGTTGAGGTTGTTGTTGTTTTTCAATGTTGAGGTTGTTGTTGAATTTGTTGCTGTTTTTCTTTGTTGAGGTTGTTGTTGTTTTTCAATGTTCAGGTTGTTGGTGAATTTGATGGTGTTTTTCAATGTCGAGGTTGTTGTTGAAATTGTTGGTGTTTTTCAATGATGCAGTTGTTGTTGAATTTGTTGGTGTTTTTCAATGTTGAGGTTGTTGTTCTTTTTCAATGTTGAGGTTGTTGTTGAATTTGTTGGTGTTTTTCAATGTTGAGGTTGTTGTAGTTTTTCAATGTTGAGGTTGTTGCTGAATTTGTTGCTGTTTTTCAATGTCGAGGTTGTTGTTGAATTTGTTGGTGTTTTTCATTGTTGAAGTTGTTGTTGAATTTGTTGGTGTTTTTCAATGTTGAAGTTGTTGTTGAATTTGTTAGTGTTTTTCAATGTTGAGGTTGTTGTAGTTTTTCAATGTTGAGGTTGTTGTTGAATTTGTTGATGTTTTTCAATGTCGAGGTTGTTGTTATATTTGTTGGTGTTTTTCAATGTTGAAGTTGTTGTTGAATTTGTTGGTGTTGTTCAATGTTGAGGTTGTTGTTGTTTTTCAATGTTGAGGTTGTTGTTGAATTTGTTGGTGTTTTTCTTTGTTGAGGTTGTTGTTGTTGTTCAATGTGGAGGTTGTTGTTGAATTTGTTGGTGTTTTCCAATGTCGAGGTTGTTGTTGAATTTGTTGGTGTTTTTCAATGTTGAATTTGTTGTTGAACTTGTTGGTGTTTTTCAATGTTGAGGTTGTTGTTGTTTTTCAATGTTGAGGTTGTTGTTGAATTTGTTGGTGTTTTTCAATGTTGAGGTTGTTGTTGAATTTGTTGGCGTGTTTAAATGTTGAGGTTGTTGTTGAATTTGTTGGTGTTTTTCAATGTTGAGGTTGTTGTTGAATTTGTTGGTGTTTTACAATTTTGAGGTTGTTGTTGTTTTTCAATGTTCAGGTTGTTGTTGAATTTGATGGTGTTTTTCAATGTCGAGGTTGTTGTTGAAATTGTTGGTGTTTTTCAATGTTGCAGTTGTTGTTGAATTTGTTGGTGTTTTTCAATGTTGAGGTTGTTGTTGTTTTTCAATGTTGAGGTTGTTGTTGAATTTGTTGGTGTTTTTCAATGTTGAGGTTGTTGTAGTTTTTCAATGTTGAGGTTGTTGCTGAATTTGTTGCTGTTTTTCAATGTCGAGGTTGTTGTTGAATTTGTTGGTGTTTTTCATTGTTGAAGTTGTTGTTGAATTTGTTGGTGTTTTTCAATGTTGAAGTTGTTGTTGAATTTGTTAGTGTTTTTCAATGTTGAGGTTGTTGTAGTTTTTCAATGTTGAGGTTGTTGTTGAATTTGTTGATGTATTTCAATGTCGAGGTTGTTGTTATATTTGTTGGTGTTTTTCAATGTTGAAGTTTTTGTTGAATTTGTTGGTGTTGTTCAATGTTGAGGTTGTTGTTGTTTTTCAATGTTGAGGTTGTTGTTGAATTTGTTGGTGTTTTTCTTTGTTGAGGTTGTTGTTGTTGTTCAATGTGTAGGTTGTTGTTGAATTTGTTGGTGTTTTTCAATGTCGAGGTTGTTGTTGAATTTGTTGGTGTTTTTCAATGTTGAATTTGTTGTTGAACTTGTTGGTGTTTTTCAATGTTGAGGTTGTTGTTGTTTTTCAATGTTGAGGTTGTTGTTGAATTTGTTGGTGTTTTTCAATGTTGAGGTTGTTGTTGAATTTGTTGGCGTGTTTAAATGTTGAGGTTGTTGTTGAATTTGTTGGTGTTTTTCAATGTTGAGGTTGTTGTTGAATTTGTTGGTGTTTTACAATTTTGAGGTTGTTGTTGTTTTTCAATGTTCAGGTTGTTGTTGAATTTGATGGTGTTTTTCAATGTCGAGGTTGTTGTTGAAATTGTTGGTGTTTTTCAATGTTGCAGTTGTTGTTGAATTTGTTGGTGTTTTTCAATGTTGAGGTTGTTGTTGTTTTTCAATGTTGAGGTTGTTGTTGAATTTGTTGGTGTTTTTCAATGTTGAGGTTGTTGTACTTTTTCAATGTTGAGGTTGTTGCTGAATTTGTTGCTGTTTTTCAATGTCGAGGTTGTTGTTGAATTTGTTGGTGTTTTTCATTGTTGAAGTTGTTGTTGAATTTGTTGGTGTTTTTCAATGTTGAAGTTGTTGTTGAATTTGTTAGTGTTTTTCAATGTTGAGGTTGTAGTAGTTTTTCAATGTTGAGGTTGTTGTTGAATTTGTTGATGTATTTCAATGTCGAGGTTGTTGTTATATTTGTTGGTGTTTTTCAATGTTGAAGTTTTTGTTGAATTTGTTGGTGTTGTTCAATGTTGAGGTTGTTGTTGTTTTTCAATGTTGAGGTTGTTGTTGAATTTGTTGGTGTTTTTCTTTGTTGAGGTTGTTGTTGTTGTTCAATGTCGAGGTTGTTGTTGAATTTGTTGGTGTTTTTCAATGTCGAGGTTGTTGTTGAATTTGTTGGTGTTTTTCAATGTTGAGGTTGTTGAAGTTTTTCAATGTTGAGGTTGTTGCTGAATTTGTTGCTGTTTTTCAATGTCGAGGTTGTTGTTGAATTTGTTGCTGTTTTGCAATGTTGAAGTTGTTGTTGAATTTGTTGTTGTTTTTCATTGTTGAGGTTGTTGTTGAATTTGTTGGTGTTTTTAAATGTTGAGGTTGTTGTTGTTGTTCAATGTGGAGGTTGTTGTTGAATTTGTTGGTGTTTTTCAATGTCGAGGTTGTTGTTGAATTTGTTGGTATTTTTCAATGTTGAATTTGTTGTTGAAATTGTTGGTGTTTTTCAATGTTGAAGTTGTTGTTGTTTTTCAATGTTGAGGTTGTTGTTGAATTTGTTGGTGGTTTTCAATGTTGAGGTTGTTGTTGAATTTGTTGGCGTTTATAAATGTTGAGGTTATTGTTGAATTTTTTGGTGTTTTTCAATTTTGAGGTTGTTGTTGAATTTGTTGGAATTTTTCAATGTTGAGGTTGCTGTTGTTTTTCAAAGTTGAGGTCGTTGTTGAATTTGGTGGTGTTTTTCAATGTCGAGGTTGTTGTTGAATTTGTTGGTGCTTTTCAATGTTGAAGTTGTTGTTGAATTTGTTAGTGTTTTTCAATGTTGAAGTTATGTAGTTTTTCAATGTTGAGGTTGTTGTTGAATTTGTTGATGTTTTTCAATGTCGAGGTTGTTGTTGAATTTGTTGGTGTTTTTCAATGTTGAAGTTGTTGTTGAATTTGTTGGTGTTTTTCAATGTTGAGGTTGTTGTTGTTTTTCAATGTTGAGGTTGTTGTTGAATTTGTTGGTGTTTTTCTTTGTTGAGGTTGTTGTTGTTTTTCAATGTTCAGGTTGTTGGTGAATTTGATGGTGTTTTTCAATGTCGAGGTTGTTGTTGAAATTGTTGGTGTTTTTCAATGTTGCAGTTGTTGTTGAATTTGTTGGTGTTTTTCAATGTTGAGGTTGTTGTTCTTTTTCAATGTTGAGGTTGTTGTTGAATTTGTTGGTGTTTTTCAATGTTGAGGTTGTTGTAGTTTTTCAATGTTGAGGTTGTTGCTGAATTTGTTGCTGTTTTTCAATGTCGAGGTTGTTGTTGAATTTGTTGGTGTTTTTCATTGTTGAAGTTGTTGTTGAATTTGTTGGTGTTTTTCAATGTTGAAGTTGTTGTTGAATTTGTTAGTGTTTTTCAATGTTGAGGTTGTTGTAGTTTTTCAATGTTGAGGTTGTTGTTGAATTTGTTGATGTTTTTCAATGTCGAGGTTGTTGTTATATTTGTTGGTGTTTTTCAATGTTGAAGTTGTTGTTGAATTTGTTGGTGTTGTTCAATGTTGAGGTTGTTGTTGTTTTTCAATGTTGAGGTTGTTGTTGAATTTGTTGGTGTTTTTCTTTGTTGAGGTTGTTGTTGTTGTTCAATGTGGAGGTTGTTGTTGAATTTGTTGGTGTTTTCCAATGTCGAGGTTGTTGTTGAATTTGTTGGTGTTTTTCAATGTTGAATTTGTTGTTGAACTTGTTGGTGTTTTTCAATGTTGAGGTTGTTGTTGTTTTTCAATGTTGAGGTTGTTGTTGAATTTGTTGGTGTTTTTCAATGTTGAGGTTGTTGTTGAATTTGTTGGCGTGTTTAAATGTTGAGGTTGTTGTTGAATTTGTTGGTGTTTTTCAATGTTGAGGTTGTTGTTGAATTTGTTGGTGTTTTACAATTTTGAGGTTGTTGTTGTTTTTCAATGTTCAGGTTGTTGTTGAATTTGATGGTGTTTTTCAATGTCGAGGTTGTTGTTGAAATTGTTGGTGTTTTTCAATGTTGCAGTTGTTGTTGAATTTGTTGGTGTTTTTCAATGTTGAGGTTGTTGTTGTTTTTCAATGTTGAGGTTGTTGTTGAATTTGTTGGTGTTTTTCAATGTTGAGGTTGTTGTAGTTTTTCAATGTTGAGGTTGTTGCTGAATTTGTTGCTGTTTTTCAATGTCGAGGTTGTTGTTGAATTTGTTGGTGTTTTTCATTGTTGAAGTTGTTGTTGAATTTGTTGGTGTTTTTCAATGTTGAAGTTGTTGTTGAATTTGTTAGTGTTTTTCAATGTTGAGGTTGTTGTAGTTTTTCAATGTTGAGGTTGTTGTTGAATTTGTTGATGTATTTCAATGTCGAGGTTGTTGTTATATTTGTTGGTGTTTTTCAATGTTGAAGTTTTTGTTGAATTTGTTGGTGTTGTTCAATGTTGAGGTTGTTGTTGTTTTTCAATGTTGAGGTTGTTGTTGAATTTGTTGGTGTTTTTCTTTGTTGATGTTGTTGTTGTTGTTCAATGTTCAGGTTGTTGTTGAATTTGTTGGTGTTTTTCAATGTCGAGGTTGTTGTTGAATTTGTTGGTGTTTTTCAATGTTGAGGTTGTTGTAGTTTTTCAATGTTGAGGTTGTTGCTGAATTTGTTGCTGTTTTTCAATGTCGAGGTTGTTGTTGAATTTGTTGGTGTTTTTCATTGTTGAAGTTGTTGTTGAATTTGTTGGTGTTTTTCAATGTTGAAGTTTTTGTTGAATTTGTTAGTGTTTTTCAATGTTGAGGTTGTTGTAGTTTTTCAATGTTGAGGTTGTTGTTGAATTTGTTGATGTTTTTCAATGTCGAGGTTGTTGTTATATTTGTTGGTGTTTTTCAATGTTGAAGTTGTTGTTGAATTTGTTGGTGTTGTTCAATGTTGAGGTTGTTGTTGTTTTTCAATGTTGAGGTTGTTGTTGAATTTGTTGGTGTTTTTCTTTGTTGAGGTTGTTGTTGTTGTTCAAAGTGTAGGTTGTTGTTGAATTTGTTGGTGTTTTCCAATGTCGAGGTTGTTGTTGAATTTGTTGGTGTTTTTCAATGTTGAATTTGTTGTTGAACTTGTTGGTGTTTTTCAATGTTGAGGTTGTTGTTGTTTTTCAATGTTGAGGTTGTTGTTGAATTTGTTGGTGTTTTTCAATGTTGAGGTTGTAGTTGAATTTGTTGGCGTTTTTAAATGTTGAGGTTGTTGTTGAATTTGTTGGTGTTTTTCAATGTTGAGGTTGTTGTTGAATTTGTTGGTGTTTTACAATGTTGAGGTTGTTGTTGTTTTTCAATGTTCAGTTGTTGTTGAATTTAATGGTGTTTTTCAATGTCGAGGTTGTTGTTGAATTTGTTGGTGTTTTTCAATGTTGAGGTTGTTGTTGAATTTGTTGGTGTTTTTCATTGTTGAGGTTGTTGTTGAATTTGTTGCTGTTTTTCAATGTTGCGGTTGTTGTTGTTTTTCAATGTTGCGGTTGTTGTATTTGTAGGTGTTTTTCAATGTTGAGGTTGTTGTTGAATTTGTTGCTGTTTTTCAATGTCGAAGTTGTTGTTGAATTTGTTGGTGTTTTTCAATGTTGAAGTTGTTGTTGAATTTGTTGGTGTTTTTCAATGTTGAAGTTGTTGTTGAATTTGTTAGTGTTTTTCAATGTTGAGGTTGTTGTAGTTTTTCAATGTTGAGGTTGTTGTTGAATTTGTTGATGTTTTTCAATGTCGAGATTGTTGTTATATTTGTTGGTGTTTTTCAATGTTGAAGTTTTTGTTGAATGTGTTGATGTTGTTCAATGTTGAGGTTGTTGTTGTTTTTCAATGTTGAGGTTGTTGTTGAATTTGTTGGTGTTTTTCTTTGTTGAGGTTGTTGTTGTTGTTCAATGTGTAGGTTGTTGTTGAATTTGTTGGTGTTTTTCAATGTCGAGGTTGTTGTTGAATTTGTTGGTGTTTTTCAATGTTGAGGTTGTTGTTGTTTTTCAATGTTGAGGTTGTTGTTGAATTTGTTGGTGTTTTTCAATGTAGAGGTTGTTGTTGAATTTGTTGGCATTTTTAAATGTTGAGGTTGTTGTTGAATTTGTTGGTGTTTTTCAATGTTGAGGTTGTTGTTGAATTTGTTGGTGTTTTACAATGTTGAGGTTGTTGTTGTTTTTCAATGTTCAGGTTCTTGGTGAATTTGATGGTGTTTTTCAATGTCGAGGTTGTTGTTGAAATTGTTGGTGTTTTTCAATGTTGCAGTTGTTGTTGAATTTGTTGGTGTTTTTCAATGTTGAGGTTGTTGTTCTTTTTCAATGTTGAGGTTGTTGTTGAATTTGTTGGTGTTTTTCAATGTTGAGGTTGTTGTAGTTTTTCAATGTTGAGGTTGTTGCTGAATTTGTTGCTGTTTTTCAATGTCGAGGTTGTTGTTGAATTTGTTGGTGTTTTTCAATGTTGAGGTTGTTGTAGTTTTTCAATGTTGAGGTTGTTGCTGAATTTGTTGCTGTTTTTCAATGTCGAGGTTGTTGTTGAATTTGTTGGTGTTTTTCATTGTTGAAGTTGTTGTTGAATTTGTTGGTGTTTTTCAATGTTGAAGTTTTTGTTGAATTTGTTAGTGTTTTTCAATGTTGAGGTTGTTGTTGTTGTTCAATGTCGAGGTTGTTGTTGAATTTGTTGGTGTTTTTTCAATGTCGAGGTTGTTGTTGAATTTGTTGGTGTTTTTCAATGTTGAGGTTGTTGAAGTTTTTCAATGTTGAGGTTGTTGCTGAATTTGTTGCTGTTTTTCAATGTCGAGGTTGTTGTTGAATTTGTTGCTGTTTTGCAATGTTGAAGTTGTTGTTGAATTTGTTGTTGTTTTTCATTGTTGAGGTTGTTGTTGAATTTGTTGGTGTTTTTAAATGTTGAGGTTGTTGTTGTTGTTCAATGTGGAGGTTGTTGTTGAATTTGTTGGTGTTTTTCAATGTCGAGGTTGTTGTTGAATTTGTTGGTATTTTTCAATGTTGAATTTGTTGTTGAAATTGTTGGTGTTTTTCAATGTTGAAGTTGTTGTTGTTTTTCAATGTTGAGGTTGTTGTTGAATTTGTTGGTGGTTTTCAATGTTGAGGTTGTTGTTGAATTTGTTGGCGTTTATAAATGTTGAGGTTATTGTTGAATTTTTTGGTGTTTTTCAATTTTGAGGTTGTTGTTGAATTTGTTGGAATTTTTCAATGTTGAGGTTGCTGTTGTTTTTCAAAGTTGAGGTCGTTGTTGAATTTGGTGGTGTTTTTCAATGTCGAGGTTGTTGTTGAATTTGTTGGTGCTTTTCAATGTTGAAGTTGTTGTTGAATTTGTTAGTGTTTTTCAATGTTGAAGTTATGTAGTTTTTCAATGTTGAGGTTGTTGTTGAATTTGTTGATGTTTTTCAATGTCGAGGTTGTTGTTGAATTTGTTGGTGTTTTTCAATGTTGAAGTTGTTGTTGAATTTGTTGGTGTTTTTCAATGTTGAGGTTGTTGTTGTTTTTCAATGTTGAGGTTGTTGTTGAATTTGTTGGTGTTTTTCTTTGTTGAGGTTGTTGTTGTTTTTCAATGTTCAGGTTGTTGGTGAATTTGATGGTGTTTTTCAATGTCGAGGTTGTTGTTGAAATTGTTGGTGTTTTTCAATGTTGCAGTTGTTGTTGAATTTGTTGGTGTTTTTCAATGTTGAGGTTGTTGTTCTTTTTCAATGTTGAGGTTGTTGTTGAATTTGTTGGTGTTTTTCAATGTTGAGGTTGTTGTAGTTTTTCAATGTTGAGGTTGTTGCTGAATTTGTTGCTGTTTTTCAATGTCGAGGTTGTTGTTGAATTTGTTGGTGTTTTTCATTGTTGAAGTTGTTGTTGAATTTGTTGGTGTTTTTCAATGTTGAAGTTGTTGTTGAATTTGTTAGTGTTTTTCAATGTTGAGGTTGTTGTAGTTTTTCAATGTTGAGGTTGTTGTTGAATTTGTTGATGTTTTTCAATGTCGAGGTTGTTGTTATATTTGTTGGTGTTTTTCAATGTTGAAGTTGTTGTTGAATTTGTTGGTGTTGTTCAATGTTGAGGTTGTTGTTGTTTTTCAATGTTGAGGTTGTTGTTGAATTTGTTGGTGTTTTTCTTTGTTGAGGTTGTTGTTGTTGTTCAATGTGGAGGTTGTTGTTGAATTTGTTGGTGTTTTCCAATGTCGAGGTTGTTGTTGAATTTGTTGGTGTTTTTCAATGTTGAATTTGTTGTTGAACTTGTTGGTGTTTTTCAATGTTGAGGTTGTTGTTGTTTTTCAATGTTGAGGTTGTTGTTGAATTTGTTGGTGTTTTTCAATGTTGAGGTTGTTGTTGAATTTGTTGGCGTGTTTAAATGTTGAGGTTGTTGTTGAATTTGTTGGTGTTTTTCAATGTTGAGGTTGTTGTTGAATTTGTTGGTGTTTTACAATTTTGAGGTTGTTGTTGTTTTTCAATGTTCAGGTTGTTGTTGAATTTGATGGTGTTTTTCAATGTCGAGGTTGTTGTTGAAATTGTTGGTGTTTTTCAATGTTGCAGTTGTTGTTGAATTTGTTGGTGTTTTTCAATGTTGAGGTTGTTGTTGTTTTTCAATGTTGAGGTTGTTGTTGAATTTGTTGGTGTTTTTCAATGTTGAGGTTGTTGTAGTTTTTCAATGTTGAGGTTGTTGCTGAATTTGTTGCTGTTTTTCAATGTCGAGGTTGTTGTTGAATTTGTTGGTGTTTTTCATTGTTGAAGTTGTTGTTGAATTTGTTGGTGTTTTTCAATGTTGAAGTTGTTGTTGAATTTGTTAGTGTTTTTCAATGTTGAGGTTGTTGTAGTTTTTCAATGTTGAGGTTGTTGTTGAATTTGTTGATGTATTTCAATGTCGAGGTTGTTGTTATATTTGTTGGTGTTTTTCAATGTTGAAGTTTTTGTTGAATTTGTTGGTGTTGTTCAATGTTGAGGTTGTTGTTGTTTTTCAATGTTGAGGTTGTTGTTGAATTTGTTGGTGTTTTTCTTTGTTGATGTTGTTGTTGTTGTTCAATGTTCAGGTTGTTGTTGAATTTGTTGGTGTTTTTCAATGTCGAGGTTGTTGTTGAATTTGTTGGTGTTTTTCAATGTTGAGGTTGTTGTAGTTTTTCAATGTTGAGGTTGTTGCTGAATTTGTTGCTGTTTTTCAATGTCGAGGTTGTTGTTGAATTTGTTGGTGTTTTTCATTGTTGAAGTTGTTGTTGAATTTGTTGGTGTTTTTCAATGTTGAAGTTTTTGTTGAATTTGTTAGTGTTTTTCAATGTTGAGGTTGTTGTAGTTTTTCAATGTTGAGGTTGTTGTTGAATTTGTTGATGTTTTTCAATGTCGAGGTTGTTGTTATATTTGTTGGTGTTTTTCAATGTTGAAGTTGTTGTTGAATTTGTTGGTGTTGTTCAATGTTGAGGTTGTTGTTGTTTTTCAATGTTGAGGTTGTTGTTGAATTTGTTGGTGTTTTTCTTTGTTGAGGTTGTTGTTGTTGTTCAAAGTGTAGGTTGTTGTTGAATTTGTTGGTGTTTTCCAATGTCGAGGTTGTTGTTGAATTTGTTGGTGTTTTTCAATGTTGAATTTGTTGTTGAACTTGTTGGTGTTTTTCAATGTTGAGGTTGTTGTTGTTTTTCAATGTTGAGGTTGTTGTTGAATTTGTTGGTGTTTTTCAATGTTGAGGTTGTAGTTGAATTTGTTGGCGTTTTTAAATGTTGAGGTTGTTGTTGAATTTGTTGGTGTTTTTCAATGTTGAGGTTGTTGTTGAATTTGTTGGTGTTTTACAATGTTGAGGTTGTTGTTGTTTTTCAATGTTCAGTTGTTGTTGAATTTAATGGTGTTTTTCAATGTCGAGGTTGTTGTTGAATTTGTTGGTGTTTTTCAATGTTGAGGTTGTTGTTGAATTTGTTGGTGTTTTTCATTGTTGAGGTTGTTGTTGAATTTGTTGCTGTTTTTCAATGTTGCGGTTGTTGTTGTTTTTCAATGTTGCGGTTGTTGTATTTGTAGGTGTTTTTCAATGTTGAGGTTGTTGTTGAATTTGTTGCTGTTTTTCAATGTCGAAGTTGTTGTTGAATTTGTTGGTGTTTTTCAATGTTGAAGTTGTTGTTGAATTTGTTGGTGTTTTTCAATGTTGAAGTTGTTGTTGAATTTGTTAGTGTTTTTCAATGTTGAGGTTGTTGTAGTTTTTCAATGTTGAGGTTGTTGTTGAATTTGTTGATGTTTTTCAATGTCGAGATTGTTGTTATATTTGTTGGTGTTTTTCAATGTTGAAGTTTTTGTTGAATGTGTTGATGTTGTTCAATGTTGAGGTTGTTGTTGTTTTTCAATGTTGAGGTTGTTGTTGAATTTGTTGGTGTTTTTCTTTGTTGAGGTTGTTGTTGTTGTTCAATGTGTAGGTTGTTGTTGAATTTGTTGGTGTTTTTCAATGTCGAGGTTGTTGTTGAATTTGTTGGTGTTTTTCAATGTTGAGGTTGTTGTTGTTTTTCAATGTTGAGGTTGTTGTTGAATTTGTTGGTGTTTTTCAATGTAGAGGTTGTTGTTGAATTTGTTGGCATTTTTAAATGTTGAGGTTGTTGTTGAATTTGTTGGTGTTTTTCAATGTTGAGGTTGTTGTTGAATTTGTTGGTGTTTTACAATGTTGAGGTTGTTGTTGTTTTTCAATGTTCAGGTTCTTGGTGAATTTGATGGTGTTTTTCAATGTCGAGGTTGTTGTTGAAATTGTTGGTGTTTTTCAATGTTGCAGTTGTTGTTGAATTTGTTGGTGTTTTTCAATGTTGAGGTTGTTGTTCTTTTTCAATGTTGAGGTTGTTGTTGAATTTGTTGGTGTTTTTCAATGTTGAGGTTGTTGTAGTTTTTCAATGTTGAGGTTGTTGCTGAATTTGTTGCTGTTTTTCAATGTCGAGGTTGTTGTTGAATTTGTTGGTGTTTTTCAATGTTGAGGTTGTTGTAGTTTTTCAATGTTGAGGTTGTTGCTGAATTTGTTGCTGTTTTTCAATGTCGAGGTTGTTGTTGAATTTGTTGGTGTTTTTCATTGTTGAAGTTGTTGTTGAATTTGTTGGTGTTTTTCAATGTTGAAGTTTTTGTTGAATTTGTTAGTGTTTTTCAATGTTGAGGTTGTTGTAGTTTTTCAATGTTGAGGTTGTTGTTGAATTTGTTGATGTTTTTCAATGTCGAGGTTGTTGTTATATTTGTTGGTGTTTTTCAATGTTGAAGTTGTTGTTGAATTTGTTGGTGTTGTTCAATGTTGAGGTTGTTGTTGTTTTTCAATGTTGAGGTTGTTGTTGAATTTGTTGGCGTTTTTCTTTGTTGAGGTTGTTGTTGTTGTTCAAAGTGTAGGTTGTTGTTGAATTTGTTGGTGTTTTCCAACGTCGAGGTTGTTGTTGAATTTGTTGGTCTTTTTCAATGTTGAATTTGTTGTTGAACTTGTTGGTGTTTTTCAATGTTGAGGTTGTTGTTGTTTTTCAATGTTGAGGTTGTTGTTGAATTTGTTGGTGTTTTTCAATGTTGAGGTTGTTGTTGAATATGTTGGCGTTTTTAAATGTTGAGGTTGTTGTTGAATTTGTTGGTGTTTTTCAATGTTGAGGTTGTTGTTGAATTTGTTGGTGTTTTACAATGTTGAGGTTGTTGTTGTTTTTCAATGTTCAGTTGTTGTTGAATTTGATGGTGTTTTTCAATGTCGAGGTTGTTGTTGAATTTGTTGGTGTTTTTCAATGTTGAGGTTGTTGTTGAATTTGTTGGTGTTTTTCATTGTTGAGGTTGTTGTTGAATTTGTTGCTGTTTTTCAATGTTGAGGTTGTTGTTGTTTTTCAATGTTGAGGTTGTTGTTGAATTTGTTGGTGTTTTTCAATGTTGAGGTTGTTGTAGTTTTTCAATGTTGAGGTTGTTGCTGAATTTGTTGCTGTTTTTCAATGTCGAGGTTGTTGTTGAATTTGTTGGTGTTTTTCATTGTTGAAGTTGTTGTTGAATTTGTTGGTGTTTTTCAATGTTGAAGTTGTTGTTGAATTTGTTAGTGTTTTTCAATGTTGAGGTTGTTGTAGTTTTTCAATGTTGAGGTTGTTGTTGAATTTGTTGATGTATTTCAATGTCGAGGTTGTTGTTATATTTGTTGGTGTTTTTCAATGTTGAAGTTTTTGTTGAATTTGTTGGTGTTGTTCAATGTTGAGGTTGTTGTTGTTTTTCAATGTTGAGGTTGTTGTTGAATTTGTTGGTGTTTTTCTTTGTTGAGGTTGTTGTTGTTGTTCAATGTGGAGGTTGTTGTTGAATTTGTTGGTGTTTTTCAATGTCGAGGTTGTTGTTGAATTTGTTGGTGTTTTTCAATGTTGAGGTTGTTGTAGTTTTTCAATGTTGAGGTTGTTGCTGAATGTGTTGCTGTTTTTCAATGTCGAGGTTGTTGTTGACTTTGTTGGTGTTTTTCATTGTTGAAGTTGTTGTTGAATTTGTTGGTGTTTTTCAATGTTGAAGTTTTTGTTGAATTTGTTAGTGTTTTTCAATGTTGAGGTTGTTGTAGTTTTTCAATGTTGAGGTTGTTGTTGAATTTGTTGATGTTTTTCAATGTCGAGGTTGTTGTTATATTTGTTGGTGTTTTTCAATGTTGAAGTTGTTGTTGAATTTGTTGGTGTTGTTCAATGTTGAGGTTGTTGTTGTTTTTCAATGTTGAGGTTGTTGTTGAATTTGTTGGTGTTTTTCTTTGTTGAGGTTGTTGTTGTTGTTCAAAGTGTAGGTTGTTGTTGAATTTGTTGGTGTTTTCCAATGTCGAGGTTGTTGTTGAATTTGTTGGTGTTTTTCAATGTTGAATTTGTTGTTGAACTTGTTGGTGTTTTTCAATGTTGAGGTTGTTGTTGTTTTTCAATGTTGAGGTTGTTGTTGAATTTGTTGGTGTTTTTCAATGTTGAGGTTGTTGTTGAATTTGTTGGCGTTTTTAAATGTTGAGGTTGTTGTTGAATTTGTTGGTGTTTTTCAATGTTGAGGTTGTTGTTGAATTTGTTGGTGTTTTACAATGTTGAGGTTGTTGTTGTTTTTCAATGTTCAGTTGTTGTTGAATTTGATGGTGTTTTTCAATGTCGAGGTTGTTGTTGAATTTGTTGGTGTTTTTCAATGTTGAGGTTGTTGTTGAATTTGTTGGTGTTTTTCATTGTTGAGGTTGTTGTTGAATTTGTTGCTGTTTTTCAATGTTGAGGTTGTTGTTGTTTTTCAATGTTGCGGTTGTTGTATTTGTAGGTGTTTTTCAATGTTGAGGTTGTTGTTGAATTTGTTGCTGTTTTTCAATGTCGAAGTTGTTGTTGAATTTGTTGGTGTTTTTCAATGTTGAAGTTGTTGTTGAATTTGTTGGTGTTTTTCAATGTTGAAGTTGTTGTTGAATTTGTTAGTGTTTTTCAATGTTGAGGTTGTTGTAGTTTTTCAATGTTGAGGTTGTTGTTGAATTTGTTGATGTTTTTCAATGTCGAGGTTGTTGTTATATTTGTTGGTGTTTTTCAATGTTGAAGTTTTTGTTGAATGTGTTGATGTTGTTCAATGTTGAGGCTGTTGTTGTTTTTCAATGTTGAGGTTGTTGTTGAATTTGTTGGTGTTTTTCTTTGTTGAGGTTGTTGTTGTTGTTCAATGTGTAGGTTGTTGTTGAATTTGTTGGTGTTTTTCAATGTCGAGGTTGTTGTTGAATTTGTTGGTGTTTTTCAATGTTGAGGTTGTTGTTGTTTTTCAATGTTGAGGTTGTTGTTGAATTTGTTGGTGTTTTTCAATGTAGAGGTTGTTGTTGAATTTGTTGGCATTTTTAAATGTTGAGGTTGTTGTTGAATTTGTTGGTGTTTTTCAATGTTGAGGTTGTTGTTGAATTTGTTGGTGTTTTACAATGTTGAGGTTGTTGTTGTTTTTCAATGTTCAGGTTCTTGGTGAATTTGATGGTGTTTTTCAATGTCGAGGTTGTTGTTGAAATTGTTGGTGTTTTTCAATGTTGCAGTTGTTGTTGAATTTGTTGGTGTTTTTCAATGTTGAGGTTGTTGTTCTTTTTCAATGTTGAGGTTGTTGTTGAATTTGTTGGTGTTTTTCAATGTTGAGGTTGTTGTAGTTTTTCAATGTTGAGGTTGTTGCTGAATTTGTTGCTGTTTTTCAATGTCGAGGTTGTTGTTGAATTTGTTGGTGTTTTTCATTGTTGAAGTTGTTCTTGAATTTGTTGGTGTTTTTCAATGTTGAAGTTTTTGTTGAATTTGTTAGTGTTTTTCAATGTTGAGGTTGTTGTAGTTTTTCAATGTTGAGGTTGTTGTTGAATTTGTTGATGTTTTTCAATGTCGAGGTTGTTGTTATATTTGTTGGTGTTTTTCAATGTTGAAGTTGTTGTTGAATTTGTTGGTGTTGTTCAATGTTGAGGTTGTTGTTGTTTTTCAATGTTGAGGTTGTTGTTGAATTTGTTGGTGTTTTTCTTTGGTGAGGTTGTTGTTGTTGTTCAAAGTGTAGGTTGTTGTTGAATTTGTTGGTGTTTTCCAATGTCGAGGTTGTTGTTGAATTTGTTGGTGTTTTTCAATGTTGAATTTGTTGTTGAACTTGTTGGTGTTTTTCAATGTTGAGGTTGTTGTTGTTTTTCAATGTTGAGGTTGTTGTTGAATTTGTTGGTGTTTTTCAATGTTGAGGTTGTTGTTGAATTTGTTGGCGTTTTTAAATGTTGAGGTTGTTGTTGAATTTGTTGGTGTTTTTCAATGTTGAGGTTGTTGTTGAATTTGTTGGTGTTTTACAATGTTGTGGTTGTTGTTGTTTTTCAATGTTCAGTTGTTGTTGAATTTGATGGTGTTTTTCAATGTCGAGGTTGTTGTTGAATTTGTTGGTGTTTTTCAATGTTGAGGTTGTTGTTGAATTTGTTGGTGTTTTTCATTGTTGAGGTTGTTGTTGAATTTGTTGCTGTTTTTCAATGTTGAGGTTGTTGTTGTTTTTCAATGTTGCGGTTGTTGTATTTGTAGGTGTTTTTCAATGTTGAGGTTGTTGTTGAATTTGTTGCTGTTTTTCAATGCCGAAGTTGTTGTTGAATTTGTTGGTGTTTTTCAATGTTGAAGTTGTTGTTGAATTTGTTGGTGTTTTTCAATGTTGAAGTTGTTGTTGAATTTGTTAGTGTTTTTCAATGTTGAGGTTGTTGTAGTTTTTCAATGTTGAGGTTGTTGTTGAATTTGTTGATGTTTTTCAATGTCGAGGTTGTTGTTATATTTGTTGGTGTTTTTCAATGTTGAAGTTTTTGTTGAATGTGTTGATGTTGTTCAATGTTGAGGTTGTTGTTGTTTTTCAATGTTGAGGTTGTTGTTGAATTTGTTGGTGTTTTTCAATGTTGAGGTTGTTGTTGAATATGTTGGCGTTTTTAAATGTTGAGGTTCTTGTTGAATTTGTTGGTGTTTTACAATGTTGAGGTGGTTGTTGTTTTTCAATGTTCAGGTTCTTGGTGAATTTGATGGTGTTTTTCAATGTCGAGGTTGTTGTTGAAATTGTTGGTGTTTTTCAATGTTGCAGTTGTTGTTGAATTTGTTGGTGTTTTTCAATGTTGAGGTTGTTGTTCTTTTTCAATGTTGAGGTTGTTGTTGAATTTGTTGGTGTTTTTCAATGTTGAGGTTGTTGTAGTTTTTCAATGTTGAGGTTGTTGCTGAATTTGTTGCTGTTTTTCAATGTCGAGGTTGTTGTTGAATTTGTTGGTGTTTTTCATTGTTGAAGTTGTTGTTGAATTTGTTGGTGTTTTTCAATGTTGAAGTTGTTGTTGAATTTGTTAGTGTTTTTCAATGTTGAGGTTGTTGTAGTTTTTCAATGTTGAGGTTGTTGTTGAATTTGTTGATGTTTTTCAATGTCGAGGTTGTTGTTATATTTGTTGGTGTTTTTCAATGTTGAAGTTGTTGTTGAATTTGTTGGTGTTGTTCAATGTTGAGGTTGTTGTTGTTTTTCAATGTTGAGGTTGTTGTTGAATTTGTTGGTGTTTTTCTTTGTTGAGGTTGTTGTTGTTGTTCAATGTGGAGGTTGTTGTTGAATTTGTTGGTGTTTTCCAATGTCGAGGTTGTTGTTGAATTTGTTGGTGTTTTTCAATGTTGAATTTGTTGTTGAACTTGTTGGTGTTTTTCAATGTTGAGGTTGTTGTTGTTTTTCAATGTTGAGGTTGTTGTTGAATTTGTTTGTGGTTTTCAATGTTGAGGTTGTTTTTGAATTTGTTGGCGTTTTTAAATGTTGAGTTTGTTGTTGAATTTGTTGGTGTTTTTCAATGTTGAGGTTGTTGTTGAATTTGTTGGTGTTTTACAATGTTGAGGTTGTTGTTGTTTTTCAATGTTCAGGTTGTTGTTGAATTTGATGGTGTTTTTCAATGTCGAGGTTGTTGTTGAATTTGTTGGTGTTTTTCAATGTTGCAGTTGTTGTTGAATTTGTTGGTGTTTTTCAATGTTGAGGTTGTTGTTGTTTTTCAATGTTGAGGTTGTTGTTGAATTTGTTGGTGTTTTTCAATGTTGAGGTTGTTGTAGTTTTTCAATGTTGAGGTTGTTGCTGAATTTTTTGCAGTTTTTCAATGTCGAGGTTGTTGTTGAATTTGTTTGTGTTTTTCATTGTTGAAGTTGTTGTTGAATTTGTTGGTGTTTTTCAATGTTGAAGTTGTTGTTGAATTTGTTAGTGTTTTTCAATGTTGAGGTTGTTGTAGTTTTTCAATGTTGAGGTTGTTGTTCAATTTGTTGATGTTTTTCAATGTCGAGGTTGTTGTTATATTTGTTGGTGTTTTTCAATGTTGAAGTTGTTGTTGAATTTGTTGGTGTTGTTCAATGTTGAGGTTGTTGTTGTTTTTCAATGTTGAGGTTGTTGTTGAATTTGTTGGTGTTTTTCTTTGTTGAGGTTGTTGTTGTTGTTCAATGTGGAGGTTGTTGTTGAATTTGTTGGTGTTTTTCAATGTCGAGGTTGTTGTTGAATTTGTTGGTGTTTTTCAATGTTGAATTTGTTGTTGAACTTGTTGGTGTTTTTCAATGTTGAGGTTGTTGTTGTTTTTCAATGTTGAGGTTGTTGTTGAATTTGTTGGTGTTTTTCAATGTTGAGGTTGTTGTTGAATTTGTTGTTGTTTTTAAATGTTGAGGTTGTTGTTGAATTTGTTGGTGTTTTTCAATGTTGATGTTGTTGTTGAATTTGTTGGTGTTTTACAATGTTGAGGTTGTTGTTGTTTTTCAATGTTCAGGTTGTTGTTGAATTTGATGGTGTTTTTCAATGACGAGGTTGTTGTTGAAATTGTTGGTGTTTTTCAATGTTGCAGTTGTTGTTGAATTTGTTGGTGTTTTTCAATGTTGAGGTTGTTGTTGAATTTGTTGGTGTTTTTCAATGTTGAGGTTGTTGTTGTTTTTCAATGTTGAGGTTGTTGTTGAATTTGTTGGTGTTTTTCAATTTCGACGTTGTTGTTGAATTTGTTGGTGTTTTTCAATGTTGAAGTTGCTGTTGAATTTGTTGGTGTTTTTCAATGTTGAGGTTGGTGTTGTTGTTCAATGTTGAGGTTGTTGTTGAATTTGTTGGTGTTTTTCGATGTTGAGGTTGTTGTTGTTTTTCAATGTTGAGGTTGTTCTTGTTTTTCAATGTTGAGGTTGTTGTTGAATTTGTTGGTGTTTTTCAATGTTGAGGTTGTTGTTGAATTTGTTGGTGTTTTTCAATGTTGAGGTTGTTGTTGTTTTTCAATGTTGAGGATGTTGATGTTTTTCAATGTTGCGGTTGTTGTTGAATTTGTTGGTGTTTTTCAATGTTGAGTTTGTTGTTGAATTTGTTGCTGTTTTTCAAGATTGAGGTTGTTGTTGTTTTTCAATGTTGCGGTTGTTGTTGTATTTGTTGGTGTTTTTCAATGTTGAGGTTGTTGTAGTTTTTCAATGTTGAGGTTGTTGCTGAATTTGTTGGTGTTTTTCAATGTCGAGGTTGTTGTTGAATTTGTTGGTGTTTTTCAATGTCGAGGTTGTTGTTGAATTTGTTGCTGTTTTGCAATGTTGAAGTTGTTGTTGAATTTGTTGGTGTTTTTCATTGTTGAGGTTGTTGTTGAATTGGTTGGTGTTTTTAAATGTTGAGGTTGTTGTTTCTCAATGTGGAGGTTGTTGTTGAATTTGTTGGTGTTTTTCAATGTCGAGGTTGTTGTTGAATTTGTTGGTATTTTTCAATGTTGAATTTGTTGTTGAAATTGTTGGTGTTTTTCAATGTTGAAGTTGTTGTTGTTTTTCAATGTTGAGGTTGTTGTTGAATTTGTTGGTGGTTTTCAATGTTGAGGTTGTTGTTGAATTTGTTGGCGTTTATAAATGTTGAGGTTATTGTTGAATTTTTTGGTGTTTTTCAATTTTGAGGTTGTTGTTGAATTTGTTGGAATTTTTCAATGTTGAGGTTGTTGTTGTTTTTCAAAGTTGAGGTCGTTGTTGAATTTGGTGGTGTTTTTCAATGTCGAGGTTGTTGTTGAATTTGTTGGTGCTTTTCAATGTTGAAGTTGTTGTTGAATTTGTTAGTGTTTTTCAATGTTGAAGTTGTTGTAGTTTTTCAATGTTGAGGTTGTTGTTGAATTTGTTGATGTTTTTCAATGTCGAGGTTGTTGTTGAATTTGTTGGTGTTTTTCAATGTTGAAGTTGTTGTTGAATTTGTTGGTGTTTTTCAATGTTGCGGTTGTTGTTGTTTTTCAATGTTGAGGTTGTTGTTGAATTTGTTGGTGTTTTTCTTTGTTGAGGTTGTTGTTGTTGTTCAATGTGCAGGTTGTTGTTGAATTTGTTGGTGCTTTTCAATGTCGAGGTTGTTGTTGAATTTGTTGGTGTTTTTCAATGTTGAATTTGTTGTTGAATTTGTTGCTGTTTTTCGATGTTGAGGTTGTGGTTATTTTTCAATGTTGAGGTTGTTGTTGAATTTGTTGGTGTTTTTCAATGTTGAGGTTGTTGTTGAATTTGTTGTTGTTTTTAAATGTTGAGGTTGTTGTTGAATTTGTTGGTGTTTTTCAATGTTGAGGTTGTTGTTGAATTTGTTGGTGTTTTACAATGTTGAGGTTGTTGTTGTTTTTCAATGTTCAGGTTGTTGTTGAATTTGATGGTGTTTTTCAATGACGAGGTGGTTGTTGAAATTGTTGGTGTTTTTCAATGTTGCAGTTGTTGTTGAATTTGTTGGTGTTTTTCAATTTTGAGGTTGTTGTTCTTTTTCAATGTTGAGGTTGTTGTTGAATTTGTTGGTGTTTTTTAATGTTGAGGTTGTTGTTGTTTTTCAATGTTGAGGTTGTTGTTGAATTTGTTGGTGTTTTTCAATGTTGAGGTTGTTGTTGTTTTTCAATGTTGAGGTTGTTGTTGAATTTGTTGGTGTTTTTCAATTTCGACGTTGTTGTTGAATTTGTTGGTGTTTTTCAATGTTGAAGTTGCTGTTGAATTTGTTGGTGTTTTTCAATGTTGAGGTTGTTGTTGTTTTTCAATGTTGAGGTTGTTGTTGAATTTGTTGGTGTTTTTCGATGTTGAGGTTGTTGTTGTTTTTCAATGTTGAGGTTGTTGTTGTTTTTCAATGTTGAGGTTGTTGTTGAATTTGTTGGTGTTTTTCAATGTTGAAGTTTTTGTTGAATTTGTTAGTGTTTTTCAATGTTGAGGTTGTTGTAGTTTTTCAATGTTGAGGTTGTTGTTGAATTTGTTGATGTTTTTCAATGTCGAGGTTGTTGTTATATTTGTTGGTGTTTTTCAATGTTGAAGTTGTTGTTGAATTTGTTGGTGTTGTTCAATGTTGAGGTTGTTGTTGTTTTTCAATGTTGAGGTTGTTGTTGAAATTGTTGGTGTTTTTCTTTGTTGAGGTTGTTGTTGTTGTTCAAAGTGTAGGTTGTTGTTGAATTTGTTGGTGTTTTCCAATGTCGAGGTTGTTGTTGAATTTGTTGGTGTTTTTCAATGTTGAATTTGTTGTTGAACTTGTTGGTGTTTTTCAATGTTGAGGTTGTTGTTGTTTTTCAATGTTGAGGTTGTTGTTGAATTTGTTGGTGTTTTTCAATGTTGAGGTTGTTGTTGAATTTGTTGGCGTTTTTAAATGTTGAGGTTGTTGTTGAATTTGTTGGTGTTTTTCAATGTTGAGGTTGTTGTTGAATTTGTTGGTGTTTTACAATGTTGAGGTTGTTGTTGTTTTTCAATGTTCAGTTGTTGTTGAATTTGATGGTGTTTTTCAATGTCGAGGTTGTTGTTGAATTTGTTGGTGTTTTTCAATGTTGAGGTTGTTGTTGAATTTGTTGGTGTTTTTCATTGTTGAGGTTGTTGTTGAATTTGTTGCTGTTTTTCAATGTTGAGGTTGTTGTTGTTTTTCAATGTTGCGGTTGTTGTATTTGTAGGTGTTTTTCAATGTTGAGGTTGTTGTTGAATTTGTTGCTGTTTTTCAATGTCGAAGTTGTTGTTGAATTTGTTGGTGTTTTTCAATGTTGAAGTTGTTGTTGAATTTGTTGGTGTTTTTCAATGTTGAAGTTGTTGTTGAATTTGTTAGTGTTTTTCAATGTTGAGGTTGTTGTAGTTTTTCAATGTTGAGGTTGTTGTTGAATTTGTTGATGTTTTTCAATGTCGAGGTTGTTGTTATATTTGTTGGTGTTTTTCAATGTTGAAGTTTTTGTTGAATGTGTTGATGTTGTTCAATGTTGAGGTTGTTGTTGTTTTTCAATGTTGAGGTTGTTGTTGAATTTGTTGGTGTTTTTCTTTGTTGAGGTTGTTGTTGTTGTTCAATGTGTAGGTTGTTGTTGAATTTGTTGGTGTTTTTCAATGTCGAGGTTGTTGTTGAATTTGTTGGTGTTTTTCAATGTTGAGGTTGTTGTTGTTTTTCAATGTTGAGGTTGTTGTTGAATTTGTTGGTGGTTTTCAATGTAGAGGTTGTTGTTGAATTTGTTGGCATTTTTAAATGTTGAGGTTGTTGTTGAATTTGTTGGTGTTTTTCAATGTTGAGGTTGTTTTTGAATTTGTTGGTGTTTTACAATGTTGAGGTGGTTGTTGTTTTTCAATGTTCAGGTTCTTGGTGAATTTGATGGTGTTTTTCAATGTCGAGGTTGTTGTTGAAATTGTTGGTGTTTTTCAATGTTGCAGTTGTTGTTGAATTTGTTGGTGTTTTTCAATGTTGAGGTTGTTGTTCTTTTTCAATGTTGAGGTTGTTGTTGAATTTGTTGGTGTTTTTCAATGTTGAGGTTGTTGTAGTTTTTCAATGTTGAGGTTGTTGCTGAATTTGTTGCTGTTTTTCAATGTCGAGGTTGTTGTTGAATTTGTTGGTGTTTTTCATTGTTGAAGTTGTTGTTGAATTTGTTGGTGTTTTTCAATGTTGAAGTTGTTGTTGAATTTGTTAGTGTTTTTCAATGTTGAGGTTGTTGTAGTTTTTCAATGTTGAGGTTGTTGTTGAATTTGTTGATGTTTTTCAATGTCGAGGTTGTTGTTATATTTGTTGGTGTTTTTCAATGTTGAAGTTGTTGTTGAATTTGTTGGTGTTGTTCAATGTTGAGGTTGTTGTTGTTTTTCAATGTTGAGGTTGTTGTTGAATTTGTTGGTGTTTTTCTTTGTTGAGGTTGTTGTTGTTGTTCAATGTGGAGGTTGTTGTTGAATTTGTTGGTGTTTTCCAATGTCGAGGTTGTTGTTGAATTTGTTGGTGTTTTTCAATGTTGAATTTGTTGTTGAACTTGTTGGTGTTTTTCAATGTTGAGGTTGTTGTTGTTTTTCAATGTTGAGGTTGTTGTTGAATTTGTTGGTGGTTTTCAATGTTGAGGTTGTTTTTGAATTTGTTGGCGTTTTTAAATGTTGAGGTTGTTGTTGAATTTGTTGGTGTTTTTCAATGTTGAGGTTGTTGTTGAATTTGTTGGTGTTTTACAATGTTGAGGTTGTTGTTGTTTTTCAATGTTCAGGTTGTTGTTGAATTTGATGGTGTTTTTCAATGTCGAGGTTGTTGTTGAAATTGTTGGTGTTTTTCAATGTTGCAGTTGTTGTTGAATTTGTTGGTGTTTTTCAATGTTGAGGTTGTTGTTGTTTTTCAATGTTGAGGTTGTTGTTGAATTTGTTGGTGTTTTTCAATGTTGAGGTTGTTGTAGTTTTTCAATGTTGAGGTTGTTGCTGAATTTTTTGCAGTTTTTCAATGTCGAGGTTGTTGTTGAATTTGTTTGTGTTTTTCATTGTTGAAGTTGTTGTTGAATTTGTTGGTGTTTTTCAATGTTGAAGTTGTTGTTGAATTTGTTAGTGTTTTTCAATGTTGAGGTTGTTGTAGTTTTTCAATGTTGAGGTTGTTGTTCAATTTGTTGATGTTTTTCAATGTCGAGGTTGTTGTTATATTTGTTGGTGTTTTTCAATGTTGAAGTTGTTGTTGAATTTGTTGGTGTTGTTCAATGTTGAGGTTGTTGTTGTTTTTCAATGTTGAGGTTGTTGTTGAATTTGTTGGTGTTTTTCTTTGTTGAGGTTGTTGTTGTTGTTCAATGTGGAGGTTGTTGTTGAATTTGTTGGTGTTTTTCAATGTCGAGGTTGTTGTTGAATTTGTTGGTGTTTTTCAATGTTGAATTTGTTGTTGAACTTGTTGGTGTTTTTCAATGTTGAGGTTGTTGTTGTTTTTCAATGTTGAGGTTGTTGTTGAATTTGTTGGTGTTTTTCAATGTTGAGGTTGTTGTTGAATTTGTTGTTGTTTTTAAATGTTGAGGTTGTTGTTGAATTTGTTGGTGTTTTTCAATGTTGAGGTTGTTGTTGAATTTGTTGGTGTTTTACAATGTTGAGGTTGTTGTTGTTTTTCAATGTTCAGGTTGTTGTTGAATTTGATGGTGTTTTTCAATGACGAGGTTGTTGTTGAAATTGTTGGTGTTTTTCAATGTTGCAGTTGTTGTTGAATTTGTTGGTGTTTTTCAATGTTGAGGTTGTTGTTGAATTTGTTGGTGTTTTTCAATGTTGAGGTTGTTGTTGTTTTTCAATGTTGAGGTTGTTGTTGAATTTGTTGGTGTTTTTCAATTTCGACGTTGTTGTTGAATTTGTTGGTGTTTTTCAATGTTGAAGTTGCTGTTGAATTTGTTGGTGTTTTTCAATGTTGAGGTTGGTGTTGTTGTTCAATGTTGAGGTTGTTGTTGAATTTGTTGGTGTTTTTCGATGTTGAGGTTGTTGTTGTTTTTCAATGTTGAGGTTGTTCTTGTTTTTCAATGTTGAGGTTGTTGTTGAATTTGTTGGTGTTTTTCAATGTTGAGGTTGTTGTTGAATTTGTTGGTGTTTTTCAATGTTGAGGTTGTTGTTGTTTTTCAATGTTGAGGTTGTTGATGTTTTTCAATGTTGCGGTTGTTGTTGAATTTGTTGGTGTTTTTCAATGTTGAGTTTGTTGTTGAATTTGTTGCTGTTTTTCAAGATTGAGGTTGTTGTTGTTTTTCAATGTTGCGGTTGTTGTTGTATTTGTTGGTGTTTTTCAATGTTGAGGTTGTTGTAGTTTTTCAATGTTGAGGTTGTTGCTGAATTTGTTGGTGTTTTTCAATGTCGAGGTTGTTGTTGAATTTGTTGGTGTTTTTCAATGTCGAGGTTGTTGTTGAATTTGTTGCTGTTTTGCAATGTTGAAGTTGTTGTTGAATTTGTTGGTGTTTTTCATTGTTGAGGTTGTTGTTGAATTGGTTGGTGTTTTTAAATGTTGAGGTTGTTATTTCTCAATGTGGAGGTTGTTGTTGAATTTGTTGGTGTTTTTCAATGTCGAGGTTGTTGTTGAATTTGTTGGTATTTTTCAATGTTGAATTTGTTGTTGAAATTGTTGGTGTTTTTCAATGTTGAAGTTGTTGTTGTTTTTCAATGTTGAGGTTGTTGTTGAATTTGTTGGTGGTTTTCAATGTTGAGGTTGTTGTTGAATTTGTTGGCGTTTATAAATGTTGAGGTTATTGTTGAATTTTTTGGTGTTTTTCAATTTTGAGGTTGTTGTTGAATTTGTTGGAATTTTTCAATGTTGAGGTTGTTGTTGTTTTTCAAAGTTGAGGTCGTTGTTGAATTTGGTGGTGTTTTTCAATGTCGAGGTTGTTGTTGAATTTGTTGGTGCTTTTCAATGTTGAAGTTGTTGTTGAATTTGTTAGTGTTTTTCAATGTTGAAGTTGTTGTAGTTTTTCAATGTTGAGGTTGTTGTTGAATTTGCTGATGTTTTTCAATGTCGAGGTTGTTGTTGAATTTGTTGGTGTTTTTCAATGTTGAAGTTGTTGTTGAATTTGTTGGTGTTTTTCAATGTTGAGGTTGTTGTTGTTTTTCAATGTTGAGGTTGTTGTTGAATTTGTTGGTGTTTTTCTTTGTTGAGGTTGTTGTTGTTGTTCAATGTGCAGGTTGTTGTTGAATTTGTTGGTGCTTTTCAATGTCGAGGTTGTTGTTGAATTTGTTGGTGTTTTTCAATGTTGAATTTGTTGTTGAATTTGTTGCTGTTTTTCGATGTTGAGGTTGTGGTTATTTTTCAATGTTGAGGTTGTTGTTGAATTTGTTGGTGTTTTTCAATGTTGAGGTTGTTGTTGAATTTGTTGTTGTTTTTAAATGTTGAGGTTGTTGTTGAATTTGTTGGTGTTTTTCAATGTTGAGGTTGTTGTTGAATTTGTTGGTGTTTTACAATGTTGAGGTTGTTGTTGTTTTTCAATGTTCAGGTTGTTGTTGAATTTGATGGTGTTTTTCAATGACGAGGTGGTTGTTGAAATTGTTGGTGTTTTTCAATGTTGCAGTTGTTGTTGAATTTTTTGGTGTTTTTCAATTTTGAGGTTGTTGTTCTTTTTCAATGTTGAGGTTGTTGTTGAATTTGTTGGTGTTTTTTAATGTTGAGGTTGTTGTTGTTTTTCAATGTTGAGGTTGTTGTTGAATTTGTTGGTGTTTTTCAATGTTGAGGTTGTTGTTGTTTTTCAATGTTGAGGTTGTTGTTGAATTTGTTGGTGTTTTTCAATTTCGACGTTGTTGTTGAATTTGTTGGTGTTTTTCAATGTTGAAGTTGCTGTTGAATTTGTTGGTGTTTTTCAATGTTGAGGTTGTTGTTGTTTTTCAATGTTGAGGTTGTTGTTGAATTTGTTGGTGTTTTTCGATGTTGAGGTTGTTGTTGTTTTTCAATGTTGAGGTTGTTGTTGTTTTTCAATGTTGAGGTTGTTGTTGAATTTGTTGGTGTTTTTCAATGTTGCGGTTGTTGTTGAATTTGTTGTTTTTTTTCAATGTTGAGGTTGTTGTTGTTTTTCAATGTTGAGGTTGTTGTTGAATTTGTTGGTGGTTTTCAATGTTGAGGTTGTTGTTGAATTTGTTGGCGTTTATAAATGTTGAGGTTATTGTTGAATTTTTTGGTGTTTTTCAATTTTGAGGTTGTTGTTGAATTTGTTGGAATTTTTCAATGTTGAGGTTGTTGTTGTTTTTCAAAGTTGAGGTCGTTGTTGAATTTGGTGGTGTTTTTCAATGTCGAGGTTGTTGTTGAATTTGTTGGTGCTTTTCAATGTTGAAGTTGTTGCTGAATTTGTTAGTGTTTTTCAATGTTGAAGTTGTTGTAGTTTTTCAATGTTGAGGTTGTTGTTGAATTTGTTGATGTTTTTCAATGTCGAGGTTGTTGTTGAATTTGTTGGTGTTTTTCAATGTTGAAGTTGTTGTTGAATTTGTTGGTGTTTTTCAATGTTGAGGTTGTTGTTGTTTTTCAATGTTGAGGTTGTTGTTGAATTTGTTGGTGTTTTTCTTTGTTGAGGTTGTTGTTGTTTTTCAATGTTCAGGTTGTTGGTGAATTTGATGGTGTTTTTCAATGTCGAGGTTGTTGTTGAAATTGTTGGTGTTTTTCAATGTTGCAGTTGTTGTTGAATTTGTTGGTGTTTTTCAATGTTGAGGTTGTTGTTCTTTTTCAATGTTGAGGTTGTTGATGAATTTGTTGGTGTTTTTCAATGTTGAGGTTGTTGTAGTTTTTCAATGTTGAGGTTGTTGCTGAATTTGTTGCTGTTTTTCAATGTCGAGGTTGTTGTTGAATTTGTTGGTGTTTTTCATTGTTGAAGTTGTTGTTGAATTTGTTGGTGTTTTTCAATGTTGAAGTTGTTGTTGAATTTGTTAGTGTTTTTCAATGTTGAGGTTGTTGTAGTTTTTCAATGTTGAGGTTGTTGTTGAATTTGTTGATGTTTTTCAATGTCGAGGTTGTTGTTATATTTGTTGGTGTTTTTCAATGTTGAAGTTGTTGTTGAATTTGTTGGTGTTGTTCAATGTTGAGGTTGTTGTTGTTTTTCAATGTTGAGGTTGTTGTTGAATTTGTTGGTGTTTTTCAATGTCGAGGTTGTTGTTATATTTGTTGGTGTTTTTCAATGTTGAAGTTGTTGTTGAATTTGTTGGTGTTGTTCAATGTTGAGGTTGTTGTTGTTTTTCAATGTTGAGGTTGTTGTTGAATTTGTTGGTGTTTTTCTTTGTTGAGGTTGTTGTTGTTGTTGAATGTGGAGGTTGTTGTTGAATTTGTTGGTGTTTTCCAATGTCGAGGTTGTTGTTGAATTTGTTGGTGTTTTTCAATGTTGAATTTGTTGTTGAACTTGTTGGTGTTTTTCAATGTTGAGGTTGTTGTTGTTTTTCAATGTTGAGGTTGTTGTTGAATTTGTTGGTGTTTTTCAATGTTGAGGTTGTTGTTGAATTTGTTGGCGTGTTTAAATGTTGAGGTTGTTGTTGAATTTGTTGGTGTTTTTCAATGTTGAGGTTGTTGTTGAATTTGTTGGTGTTTTACAATTTTGAGGTTGTTGTTGTTTTTCAATGTTCAGGTTGTTGTTGAATTTGATGGTGTTTTTCAATGTCGAGGTTGTTGTTGAAATTGTTGGTGTTTTTCAATGTTGCAGTTGTTGTTGAATTTGTTGGTGTTTTTCAATGTTGAGGTTGTTGTTGTTTTTCAATGTTGAGGTTGTTGTTGAATTTGTTGGTGTTTTTCAATGTTGAGGTTGTTGTATTTTTTCAATGTTGAGGTTGTTGCTGAATTTGTTGCTGTTTTTCAGTGTCGAGGTTGTTGTTGAATTTGTTGGTGTTTTTCATTGTTGAAGTTGTTGTTGAATTTGTTGGTGTTTTTCAATGTTGAAGATGTTGTTGAATTTGTTAGTGTTTTTCAATGTTGAGGTTGTTGTAGTTTTTCAATGTTGAGGTTGTTGTTGAATTTGTTGATGTATTTCAATGTCGAGGTTGTTGTTATATTTGTTGGTGTTTTTCAATGTTGAAGTTTTTGTTGAATTTGTTGGTGTTGTTCAATGTTGAGGTTGTTGTTGTTTTTCAATGTTGAGGTTGTTGTTGAATTTGTTGGTGTTTTTCTTTGTTGAGGTTGTTGTTGTTGTTCAATGTGGAGGTTGTTGTTGAATTTGTTGGTGTTTTTCAATGTCGAGGTTGTTGTTGAATTTGTTGGTGTTTTTCAATGTTGAGGTTGTTGTAGTTTTTCAATGTTGAGGTTGTTGCTGAATTTGTTGCTGTTTTTCAATGTCGAGGTTGTTGTTGAATTTGTTGGTGTTTTTCATTGTTGAAGTTGTTGTTGAATTTGTTGGTGTTTTTCAATGTTGAAGTTGTTGAATTTGTTAGTGTTTTTCAATGTTGAGGTTGTTGTAGTTTTTCAATGTTGAGGTTGTTGTTGAATTTGTTGATGTTTTTCAATGTCGAGGTTGTTGTTATATTTGTTGGTGTTTTTCAATGTTGAAGTTGTTGTTGAATTTGTTGGTGTTGTTCAATGTTGAGGTTGTTGTTGTTTTTCAATGTTGAGGTTGTTGTTGAATTTGTTGGTGATTTTCTTTGTTGAGGTTGTTGTTGTTGTTCAAAGTGTAGGTTGTTGTTGAATTTGTTGGTGTTTTCCAATGTCGAGGTTGTTGTTGAATTTGTTGGTGTTTTTCAATGTTGAATTTGTTGTTGAACTTGTTGGTGTTTTTCAATGTTTAGGTTGTTGTTGTTTTTCAATGTTGAGGTTGTTGTTGAATTTGTTGGTGTTTTTCAATGTTGAGGTTGTTGTTGAATTTGTTGGCGTTTTTAAATGTTGAGGTTGTTGTTGAATTTGTTGGTGTTTTTCAATGTTGAGGTTGTTGTTGAATTTGTTGGTGTTTTACAATGTTGAGGTTGTTGTTGTTTTTCAATGTTCAGTTGTTGTTGAATTTGATGGTGTTTTTCAATGTCGAGGTTGTTGTTGAATTTGTTGGTGTTTTTCAATGTTGAGGTTGTTGTTGAATTTGTTGGTGTTTTTCATTGTTGAGGTTGTTGTTGAATTTGTTGCTGTTTTTCAATGTTGAGGTTGTTGTTGTTTTTCAATGTTGCGGTTGTTGTATTTTTGTAGGTGTTTTTCAATGTTGAGGTTGTTGTTGAATTTGTTGCTGTTTTTCAATGTCGAAGTTGTTGTTGAATTTGTTGGTGTTTTTCAATGTTGAAGTTGTTGTTGAATTTGTTGGTGTTTTTCAATGTTGAAGTTGTTGTTGAATTTGTTAGTGTTTTTCAATGTTGAGGTTGTTGTAGTTTTTCAATGTTGAGGTTGTTGTTGAATTTGTTGATGTTTTTCAATGTCGAGGTTGTTGTTATATTTGTTGGTGTTTTTCAATGTTGAAGTTTTTGTTGAATTTGTTGGTGTTGTTCAATGTTGAGGTTGTTGTTGTTTTTAAATGTTGAGGTTGTTGTTGAATTTGTTGGTGTTTTTCTTTGTTGAGGTTGTTGTTGTTGTTCAATGTGTAGGTTGTTGTTGAATTTGTTGGTGTTTTTCAATGTCGAGGTTGTTGTTGAATTTGTTGGTGTTTTTCAATGTTGAGGTTGTTGTTGTTTTTCAATGTTGTGGTTGTTGTTGAATTTGTTGCTGTTTTTCAATGTCGAGGTTGTTGTTGAATTTGTTGGTGTTTTTCATTGTTGAAGTTGTTGTTGAATTTGTTGGTGTTTTTCAATGTTGAAGTTGTTGTTGAATTTGTTAGTGTTTTTCAATGTTGAGGTTGTTGTAGTTTTTCAATGTTGAGGTTGTTGTTGAATTTGTTGATGTTTTTCAATGTCGAGGTTGTTGTTATATTTGTTGGTCTTTTTCAATGTTGAAGTTGTTTTTGAATTTGTTGGTGTTGTTCAATGTTGAGGTTGTTGTTGTTTTTCAATGTTGAGGTTGCTGTTGAATTTGTTGGTGTTTTTCTTTGTTGAGGTTGTTGTTGTTGTTCAATGTGGAGGTTGTTGTTGAATTTGTTGGTGTTTTCCAATGTCGAGGTTGTTGTTGAATTTGTTGGTGTTTTTCAATGTTGAATTTGTTGTTGAACTTGTTGGTGTTTTTCAATGTTGAGGTTGTTGTTGTTTTTCAATGTTGAGGTTGTTGTTGAATTTGTTGGTGGTTTTCAATGTTGAGGTTGTTGTTGAATTTGTTGGTGTTTTTCATTGTTGAGGTTGTTGTTGAATTTGTTGCTGTTTTTCAATGTTGAGGTTGTTGTTGTTTTTCAATGTTGCGGTTGTTGTATTTGTAGGTGTTTTTCAATGTTGAGGTTGTTGTTGAATTTGTTGCTGTTTTTCAATGTCGAAGTTGTTGTTGAATTTGTTGGTGTTTTTCAATGTTGAAGTTGTTGTTGAATTTGTTGGTGTTTTTCAATGTTGAAGTTGTTGTTGAATTTGTTAGTGTTTTTCAATGTTGAGGTTGTTGTAGTTTTTCAATGTTGAGGTTGTTGTTGAATTTGTTGATGTTTTTCAATGTCGAGGTTGTTGTTATATTTGTTGGTGTTTTTCAATGTTGAAGTTTTTGTTGAATTTGTTGGTGTTGTTCAATGTTGAGGTTGTTGTTGTTTTTCAATGTTGAGGTTGTTGTTGAATTTGTTGGTGTTTTTCTTTGTTGAGGTTGTTGTTGTTGTTCAATGTGTAGGTTGTTGTTGAATTTGTTGGTGTTTTTCAATGTCGAGGTTGTTGTTGAATTTGTTGGTGTTTTTCAATGTTGAGGTTGTTGTTGTTTTTCAATGTTGAGGTTGTTGTTGAATTTGTTGGTGTTTTTCAATGTAGAGGTTGTTGTTGAATTTGTTGGCATTTTTAAATGTTGAGGTTGTTGTTGAATTTGTTGGTGTTTTTCAATGTTGAGGTTGTTGTTGAATTTGTTGGTGTTTTACAATGTTGAGGTTGTTGTTGTTTTTCAATGTTCAGGTTCTTGGTGAATTTGATGGTGTTTTTCAATGTCGAGGTTGTTGTTGAAATTGTTGGTGTTTTTCAATGTTGCAGTTGTTGTTGAATTTGTTGGTGTTTTTCAATGTTGAGGTTGTTGTTCTTTTTCAATGTTGAGGTTGTTGTTGAATTTGTTGGTGTTTTTCAATGTTGAGGTTGTTGTAGTTTTTCAATGTTGAGGTTGTTGCTGAATTTGTTGCTGTTTTTCAATGTCGAGGTTGTTGTTGAATTTGTTCGTGTTTTTCATTGTTGAAGTTGTTGTTGAATTTGTTGGTGTTTTTCAATGTTGAAGTTGTTGTTGAATTTGTTAGTGTTTTTCAATGTTGAGGTTGTTGTAGTTTTTCAATGTTGAGGTTGTTGTTGAATTTGTTGATGTTTTTCAATGTCGAGGTTGTTGTTATATTTGTTGGTGTTTTTCAATGTTGAAGTTGTTGTTGAATTTGTTGGTGTTGTTCAATGTTGAGGTTGTTGTTGTTTTTCAATGTTGAGGTTGTTGTTGAATTTGTTGGTGTTTTTCTTTGTTGAGGTTGTTGTTGTTGTTCAATGTGGAGGTTGTTGTTGAATTTGTTGGTGTTTTCCAATGTCGAGGTTGTTGTTGAATTTGTTGGTGTTTTTCAATGTTGAATTTGTTGTTGAACTTGTTGGTGTTTTTCAATGTTGAGGTTGTTGTTGTTTTTCAATGTTGAGGTTGTTGTTGAATTTGTTGGTGGTTTTCAATGTTGAGGTTGTTTTTGAATTTGTTGGCGTTTTTAAATGTTGAGGTTGTTGTTGAATTTGTTGGTGTTTTTCAATGTTGAGGTTGTTGTTGAATTTGTTGGTGTTTTACAATGTTGAGGTTGTTGTTGTTTTTCAATGTTCAGGTTGTTGTTGAATTTGATGGTGTTTTTCAATGTCGAGGTTGTTGTTGAAATTGTTGGTGTTTTTCAATGTTGCAGTTGTTGTTGAATTTGTTGGTGTTTTTCAATGTTGAGGTTGTTGTTGTTTTTCAATGTTGAGGTTGTTGTTGAATTTGTTGGTGTTTTTCAATGTTGAGGTTGTTGTAGTTTTTCAATGTTGAGGTTGTTGCTGAATTTGTTGCAGTTTTTCAATGTCGAGGTTGTTGTTGAATTTGTTGGTGTTTTTCATTGTTGAAGTTGTTGTTGAATTTGTTGGTGTTTTTCAATGTTGAAGTTGTTGTTGAATTTGTTAGTGTTTTTCAATGTTGAGGTTGTTGTAGTTTTTCAATGTTGAGGTTGTTGTTCTTTTTGTTGATGTTTTTCAATGTCGAGGTTGTTGTTATATTTGTTGGTGTTTTTCAATGTTGAAGTTGTTGTTGAATTTGTTGGTGTTGTTCAATGTTGAGGTTGTTGTTGTTTTTCAATGTTGAGGTTGTTGTTGAATTTGTTGGTGTTTTTCTTTGTTGAGGTTGTTGTTGTTGTTCAATGTGGAGGTTGTTGTTGAATTTGTTGGTGTTTTTCAATGTCGAGGTTGTTGTTGAATTTGTTGGTGTTTTTCAATGTTGAATTTGTTGTTGAACTTGTTGGTGTTTTTCAATGTTGAGGTTGTTGCTGTTTTTCAATGTTGAGGTTGTTGTTGAATTTGTTGGTGTTTTTCAATGTTGAGGTTGTTGTTGAATTTGATGTTGTTTTTAAATGTTGAGGTTGTTGTTGAATTTGTTGGTGTTTTTCAATGTTGAGGTTGTTGTTGAATTTGTTGGTGTTTTACAATGTTGAGGTTGTTGTTGTTTTTCAATGTTCAGGTTGTTGTTGAATTTGATGGTGTTTTTCAATGACGAGGTTGTTGTTGAAATTGTTGGTGTTTTTCAATGTTGCAGTTGTTGTTGAATTTGTTGGTGTTTTTCAATGTTGAGGTTGTTGTTGAATTTGTTGGTGTTTTTCAATGTTGAGGCTGTTGTTGTTCTTCAATGTTGAGGTTGTTGTTGAATTTGTTGGTGTTTTTCAATTTCGACGTTGTTGTTGAATTTGTTGGTGTTTTTCAATGTTGAAGTTGCTGTTGAATTTGTTGGTGTTTTTCAATGTTGAGGTTGTTGTTGTTTTTCAATGTTGAGGTTGTTGTTGAATTTGTTGGTGTTTTTCGATGTTGAGGTTGTTGTTGTTTTTCAATGTTGAGGTTGTTCTTGTTTTTCAATGTTGAGGTTGTTGTTGAATTTGTTGGTGTTTTTCAATGTTGAGGTTGTTGTTGAATTTGTTGGTGTTTTTCAATGTTGAGGTTGTTGTTGTTTTTCAATGTTGAGGTTGTTGATGTTTTTCAATGTTGAGGTTGTTGTTGAATTTGTTGGTGTTTTTCAATGTTGAGTTTGTTGTTGAATTTGTTGCTGTTTTTCAAGATTGAGGTTGTTGTTGTTTTTCAATGTTGAGGTTGTTGTTGTATTTGTTGGTGTTTTTCAATGTTGAGGTTGTTGTAGTTTTTCAATGTTGAGGTTGTTGCTGAATTTGTTGGTGTTTTTCAATGTCGAGGTTGTTGTTGAATTTGTTGGTGTTTTTCAATGTCGAGGTTGTTGTTGAATTTGTTGCTGTTTTGCAATGTTGAAGTTGTTGTTGAATTTGTTGGTGTTTTTCATTGTTGAGGTTGTTGTTGAATTTGTTGGTGTTTTTAAATGTTGAGGTTGTTGTTGTTGTTCAATGTGGAGGTTGTTGTTGAATTTGTTGGTGTTTTTCAATGTCGAGGTTGTTGTTGAATTTGTTGGTATTTTTCAATGTTGAATTTGTTGTTGAAATTGTTGGTGTTTTTCAATGTTGAAGTTGTTGTTGTTTTTCAATGTTGAGGTTGTTGTTGAATTTGTTGGTGGTTTTCAATGTTGAGGTTGTTGTTGAATTTGTTGGCGTTTATAAATGTTGAGGTTATTGTTGAATTTTTTGGTGTTTTTCAATTTTGAGGTTGTTGTTGAATTTGTTGGAATTTTTCAATGTTGAGGTTGTTGTTGTTTTTCAAAGTTGAGGTCGTTGTTGAATTTGGTGGTGTTTTTCAATGTCGAGGTTGTTGTTGAATTTGTTGGTGCTTTTCAATGTTGAAGTTGTTGTTGAATTTGTTAGTGTTTTTCAATGTTGAAGTTGTTGTAGTTTTTCAATGTTGAGGTTGTTGTTGAATTTGTTGATGTTTTTCAATGTCGAGGTTGTTGTTGAATTTGTTGGTGTTTTTCAATGTTGAAGTTGTTGTTGAATTTGTTGGTGTTTTTCAATGTTGAGGTTGTTGTTGTTTTTCAATGTTGAGGTTGTTGTTGAATTTGTTGGTGTTTTTCTTTGTTGAGGTTGTTGTTGTTGTTCAATGTGCAGGTTGTTGTTGAATTTGTTGGTGCTTTTCAATGTCGAGGTTGTTGTTGAATTTGTTGGTGTTTTTCAATGTTGAATTTGTTGTTGAATTTGTTGCTGTTTTTCAATGTTGAGGTTGTGGTTATTTTTCAATGTTGAGGTTGTTGTTGAATTTGTTGGTGTTTTTCAATGTTGAGGTTGTTGTTGAATTTGTTGTTGTTTTT
This sequence comes from Isurus oxyrinchus, assembly GCA_026770705.1. Classification (NCBI taxonomy): domain Eukaryota; kingdom Metazoa; phylum Chordata; class Chondrichthyes; order Lamniformes; family Lamnidae; genus Isurus; species Isurus oxyrinchus. The sequence continues at coordinate 456,389 of JANJGN010000305.1, read as the reverse complement.
AAATGTTGAGGTTGTTGTTGAATTTGTTGTTGTTTTTCAATGTTGAGGTTGTTGTTGAATTTGTTGGTGTTTTACAATGTTGAGGTTGTTGTTGTTTTTCAATGTTCAGGTTGTTGTTGAATTTGATGGTGTTTTTCAATGACGAGGTTGTTGTTGAAATTGTTGGTGTTTTTCAATGTTGCAGTTGTTGTTGAATTTGTTGGTGTTTTTCAATGTTGAGGTTGTTGTTCTTTTTCAATGTTGAGGTTGTTGTTGAATTTGTTGTTGTTTTTTAATGTTGAGGTTGTTGTTGTTTTTCAATGTTGAGGTTGTTGTTGAATTTGTTGGTCTTTTTCAATGTTGAGGTTGTTGTTGTTTTTCAATGTTGAGGTTGTTGTTGAATTTGTTGGTGTTTTTCAATTTCGACGTTGTTGTTGTTTTTCAATGTTGAGGTTGTTGTTGAATTTGTTGGTGTTTTTCGATGTTGAGGTTGTTGTTGTTTTTCAATGTTGAGGTTGTTGTTGTTTTTCAATGTTGAGGTTGTTGTTGAATTTGTTGGTGTTTTTCAATGTTGAGGTTGTTGTTGAATTTGTTGGTGTTTTTCAATGTTGAGGTTGTTGTTGTTTTTCAATGTTGAGGTTGTTGATGTTTTTCAATGTTGAGGTTGTTGTTGAATTTGTTGGTGTTTTTCAATGTTGAGTTTGTTGTTGAATTTGTTGCTGTTTTTCAAGATTGAGGTTGTTGTTGTTTTTCAATGTTGAGGTTGTTGTTGTATTTGTTGGTGTTTTTCAATGTTGAGGTTGTTGTAGTTTTTCAATGTTGAGGTTGTTGCTGAATTTGTTGGTGTTTTTCAATGTCGAGGTTGTTGTTGAATTTGTTGGTGTTTTTCAATGTCGAGGTTGTTGTTGAATTTGTTGCTGTTTTGCAATGTTGAAGTTGTTGTTGAATTTGTTGGTGTTTTTCATTGTTGAGGTTGTTGTTGAATTTGTTGGTGTTTTTAAATGTTGAGGTTGTTGTTGTTGTTCAATGTGGAGGTTGTTGTTGAATTTGTTGGTGTTTTTCAATGTCGAGGTTGTTGTTGAATTTGTTGGTATTTTTCAATGTTGAATTTGTTGTTGAAATTGTTGGTGTTTTTCAATGTTGAAGTTGTTGTTGTTTTTCAATGTTGAGGTTGTTGTTGAATTTGTTGGTGGTTTTCAATGTTGAGGTTGTTGTTGAATTTGTTGGCGTTTATAAATGTTGAGGTTATTGTTGAATTTTTTGGTGTTTTTCAATGTTGAGGTTGTTGTTGTTTTTCAATGTTCAGTTGTTGTTGAATTTGATGGTGTTTTTCAATGTCGAGGTTGTTGTTGAATTTGTTGGTGTCTTTCAATGTTGAGGTTGTTGTTGAATTTGTTGGTGTTTTTCATTGTTGAGGTTGTTGTTGAATTTGTTGCTGTTTTTCAATGTTGAGGTTGTTGTTGTTTTTCAATGTTGCGGTTGTTGTATTTTTGTAGGTGTTTTTCAATGTTGAGGTTGTTGTTGAATTTGTTGCTGTTTTTCAATGTCGAAGTTGTTGTTGAATTTGTTGGTGTTTTTCAATGTTGAAGTTGTTGTTGAATTTGTTGGTGTTTTTCAATGTTGAAGTTGTTGTTGAATTTGTTAGTGTTTTTCAATGTTGAGGTTGTTGTAGTTTTTCAATGTTGAGGTTGTTGTTGAATTTGTTGATGTTTTTCAATGTCGAGGTTGTTGTTATATTTGTTGGTGTTTTTCAATGTTGAAGTTTTTGTTGAATTTGTTGGTGTTGTTCAATGTTGAGGTTGTTGTTGTTTTTCAATGTTGAGGTTGTTGTTGAATTTGTTGGTGTTTTTCTTTGTTGAGGTTGTTGTTGTTGTTCAATGTGTAGGTTGTTGTTGAATTTGTTGGTGTTTTTCAATGTCGAGGTTGTTGTTGAATTTGTTGGTGTTTTTCAATGTTGAGGTTGTTGTTGTTTTTCAATGTTGTGGTTGTTGTTGAATTTGTTGGTGTTTTTCAATGTAGAGGTTGTTTTTGAATTTGTTGGCATTTTTAAATGTTGAGGTTGTTGTTGAATTTGTTGGTGTTTTTCAATGTTGAGGTTGTTGTTGAATTTGTTGGTGTTTTACAATGTTGAGGTTGTTGTTGTTTTTCAATGTTCAGGTTCTTGGTGAATTTGATGCTGTTTTTCAATGTCGAGGTTGTTGTTGAAATTGTTGGTGTTTTTCAATGTTGCAGTTGTTGTTGAATTTGTTGGTGTTTTTCAATGTTGAGGTTGTTGTTCTTTTTCAATGTTGAGGTTGTTGTTGAATTTGTTGGTGTTTTTCAATGTTGAGGTTGTTGTAGTTTTTCAATGTTGAGGTTGTTGCTGAATTTGTTGCTGTTTTTCAATGTCGAGGTTGTTGTTGAATTTGTTGGTGTTTTTCATTGTTGAAGTTGTTGTTGAATTTGTTGGTGTTTTTCAATGTTGAAGTTGTTGTTGAATTTGTTAGTGTTTTTCAATGTTGAGGTTGTTGTAGTTTTTCAATGTTGAGGTTGTTGTTGAATTTGTTGATGTTTTTCAATGTCGAGGTTGTTGTTATATTTGTTGGTCTTTTTCAATGTTGAAGTTGTTGTTGAATTTGTTGGTGTTGTTCAATGTTGAGGTTGTTGTTGTTTTTCAATGTTGAGGTTGCTGTTGAATTTGTTGGTGTTTTTCTTTGTTGAGGTTGTTGTTGTTGTTCAATGTGGAGGTTGTTGTTGAATTTGTTGGTGTTTTCCAATGTCGAGGTTGTTGTTGAATTTGTTGGTGTTTTTCAATGTTGAATTTGTTGTTGAACTTGTTGGTGTTTTTCAATGTTGAGGTTGTTGTTGTTTTTCAATGTTGAGGTTGTTGTTGAATTTGTTGGTGGTTTTCAATGTTGAGGTTGTTGTTGAATTTGTTGTTGTTTTTCATTGTTGAGGTTGTTGTTGAATTTGTTGCTGTTTTTCAATGTTGAGGTTGTTGTTGTTTTTCAATGTTGCGGTTGTTGTATTTGTAGGTGTTTTTCAATGTTGAGGTTGTTGTTGAATTTGTTGCTGTTTTTCAATGTCGAAGTTGTTGTTGAATTTGTTGGTGTTTTTCAATGTTGAAGTTGTTGTTGAATTTGTTGGTGTTTTTCAATGTTGAAGTTGTTGTTGAATTTGTTAGTGTTTTTCAATGTTGAGGTTGTTGTAGTTTTTCAATGTTGAGGTTGTTGTTGAATTTGTTGATGTTTTTCAATGTCGAGGTTGTTGTTATATTTGTTGGTGTTTTTCAATGTTGAAGTTTTTGTTGAATTTGTTGGTGTTGTTCAATGTTGAGGTTCTTGTTGTTTTTCAATGTTGAGGTTGTTGTTGAATTTGTTGGTGTTTTTCTTTGTTGAGGTTGTTGTTGTTGTTCAATGTGTAGGTTGTTGTTGAATTTGTTGGTGTTTTTCAATGTCGAGGTTGTTGTTGAATTTGTTGGTGTTTTTCAATGTTGAGGTTGTTGTTGTTTTTCAATGTTGAGGTTGTTGTTGAATTTGTTGGTGTTTTTCAATGTAGAGGTTGTTGTTGAATTTGTTGGCATTTTTAAATGTTGAGGTTGTTGTTGAATTTGTTGGTGTTTTTCAATGTTGAGGTTGTTGTTGAATTTGTTGGTGTTTTACAATGTTGAGGTTGTTGTTGTTTTTCAATGTTCAGGTTCTTGGTGAATTTGATGGTGTTTTTCAATGTCGAGGTTGTTGTTGAAATTGTTGGTGTTTTTCAATGTTGCAGTTGTTGTTGAATTTGTTGGTGTTTTTCAATGTTGAGGTTGTTGTTCTTTTTCAATGTTGAGGTTGTTGTTGAATTTGTTGGTGTTTTTCAATGTTGAGGTTGTTGTAGTTTTTCAATGTTGAGGTTGTTGCTGAATTTGTTGCTGTTTTTCAATGTCGAGGTTGTTGTTGAATTTGTTGGTGTTTTTCATTGTTGAAGTTGTTGTTGAATTTGTTGGTGTTTTTCAATGTTGAAGTTGTTGTTGAATTTGTTAGTGTTTTTCAATGTTGAGGTTGTTGTAGTTTTTCAATGTTGAGGTTGTTGTTGAATTTGTTGATGTTTTTCAATGTCGAGGTTGTTGTTATATTTGTTGGTGTTTTTCAATGTTGAAGTTGTTGTTGAATTTGTTGGTGTTGTTCAATGTTGAGGTTGTTGTTGTTTTTCAATGTTGAGGTTGTTGTTGAATTTGTTGGTGTTTTTCTTTGTTGAGGTTGTTGTTGTTGTTCAATGTGGAGGTTGTTGTTGAATTTGTTGGTGTTTTCCAATGTCGAGGTTGTTGTTGAATTTGTTGGTGTTTTTCAATGTTGAATTTGTTGTTGAACTTGTTGGTGTTTTTCAATGTTGAGGTTGTTGTTGTTTTTCAATGTTGAGGTTGTTGTTGAATTTGTTGGTGGTTTTCAATGTTGAGGTTGTTTTTGAATTTGTTGGCGTTTTTAAATGTTGTGGTTGTTGTTGAATTTGTTGGTGTTTTTCAATGTTGAGGTTGTTGTTGAATTTGTTGGTGTTTTACAATGTTGAGGTTGTTGTTGTTTTTCAATGTTCAGGTTGTTGTTGAATTTGATGGTGTTTTTCAATGTCGAGGTTGTTGTTGAAATTGTTGGTGTTTTTCAATGTTGCAGTTGTTGTTGAATTTGTTGGTGTTTTTCAATGTTGAGGTTGTTGTTGTTTTTCAATGTTGAGGTTGTTGTTGAATTTGTTGGTGTTTTTCAATGTTGAGGTTGTTGTAGTTTTTCAATGTTGAGGTTGTTGCTGAATTTGTTGCAGTTTTTCAATGTCGAGGTTGTTGTTGAATTTGTTGGTGTTTTTCATTGTTGAAGTTGTTGTTGAATTTGTTGGTGTTTTTCAATGTTGAAGTTGTTGTTGAATTTGTTAGTGTTTTTCAATGTTGAGGTTGTTGTAGTTTTTCAATGTTGAGGTTGTTGTTCTTTTTGTTGATGTTTTTCAATGTCGAGGTTGTTGTTATATTTGTTGGTGTTTTTCAATGTTGAAGTTGTTGTTGAATTTGTTGGTGTTGTTCAATGTTGAGGTTGTTGTTGTTTTTCAATGTTGAGGTTGTTGTTGAATTTGTTGGTGTTTTTCTTTGTTGAGGTTGTTGTTGTTGTTCAATGTGGAGGTTGTTGTTGAATTTGTTGGTGTTTTTCAATGTCGAGGTTGTTGTTGAATTTGTTGGTGTTTTTCAATGTTGAATTTGTTGTTGAACTTGTTGGTGTTTTTCAATGTTGAGGTTGTTGTTGTTTTTCAATGTTGAGGTTGTTGTTGAATTTGTTGGTGTTTTTCAATGTTGAGGTTGTTGTTGAATTTGTTGTTGTTTTTAAATGTTGAGGTTGTTGTTGAATTTGTTGGTGTTTTTCAATGTTGAGGTTGTTGTTGAATTTGTTGGTGTTTTACAATGTTGAGGTTGTTGTTGTTTTTCAATGTTCAGGTTGTTGTTGAATTTGATGGTGTTTTTCAATGACGAGGTTGTTGTTGAAATTGTTGGTGTTTTTCAATGTTGCAGTTGTTGTTGAATTTGTTGGTGTTTTTCAATGTTGAGGTTGTTGTTGAATTTGTTGGTGTTTTTCAATGTTGAGGCTGTTGTTGTTCTTCAATGTTGAGGTTGTTGTTGAATTTGTTGGTGTTTTTCAATTTCGACGTTGTTGTTGAATTTGTTGGTGTTTTTCAATGTTGAAGTTGCTGTTGAATTTGTTGGTGTTTTTCAATGTTGAGGTTGTTGTTGTTTTTCAATGTTGAGGTTGTTGTTGAATTTGTTGGTGTTTTTCGATGTTGAGGTTGTTGTTGTTTTTCAATGTTGAGGTTGTTCTTGTTTTTCAATGTTGAGGTTGTTGTTGAATTTGTTGGTGTTTTTCAATGTTGAGGTTGTTGTTGAATTTGTTGGTGTTTTTCAATGTTGAGGTTGTTGTTGTTTTTCAATGTTGAGGTTGTTGATGTTTTTCAATGTTGAGGTTGTTGTTGAATTTGTTGGTGTTTTTCAATGTTGAGTTTGTTGTTGAATTTGTTGCTGTTTTTCAAGATTGAGGTTGTTGTTGTTTTTCAATGTTGAGGTTGTTGTTGTATTTGTTGGTGTTTTTCAATGTTGAGGTTGTTGTAGTTTTTCAATGTTGAGGTTGTTGCTGAATTTGTTGGTGTTTTTCAATGTCGAGGTTGTTGTTGAATTTGTTGGTGTTTTTCAATGTCGAGGTTGTTGTTATATTTGTTGGTCTTTTTCAATGTTGAAGTTGTTGTTGAATTTGTTGGTGTTGTTCAATGTTGAGGTTGTTGTTGTTTTTCAATGTTGAGGTTGCTGTTGAATTTGTTGGTGTTTTTCTTTGTTTAGGTTGTTGTTGTTCAATGTGGAGGTTGTTGTTGAATTTGTTGGTGTTTTCCAATGTCGAGGTTGTTGTTGAATTTGTTGGTGTTTTTCAATGTTGAATTTGTTGTTGAACTTGTTGGTGTTTTTCAATGTTGAGGTTGTTGTTGTTTTTCAATGTTGAGGTTGTTGTTGAATTTGTTGGTGGTTTTCAATGTTGAGGTTGTTGTTGAATTTGTTGGTGTTTTTCATTGTTGAGGTTGTTGTTGAATTTGTTGCTGTTTTTCAATGTTGAGGTTGTTGTTGTTTTTCAATGTTGCGGTTGTTGTATTTGTAGGTGTTTTTCAATGTTGAGGTTGTTGTTGAATTTGTTGCTGTTTTTCAATGTCGAAGTTGTTGTTGAATTTGTTGGTGTTTTTCAATGTTGAAGTTGTTGTTGAATTTGTTGGTGTTTTTCAATGTTGAAGTTGTTGTTGAATTTGTTAGTGTTTTTCAATGTTGAATTTGTTGGTGTTTTTCAATGTTGAGGTTGTTGTTGAATTTGTTGATATTTTTCAATGTCGAGGTTGTTGTTATATTTGTTGGTGTTTTTCAATGTTGAAGTTTTTGTTGAATTTGTTGGTGTTGTTCAATGTTGAGGTTGTTGTTGTTTTTCAATGTTGAGGTTGTTGTTGAATTTGTTGGTGTTTTTCTTTGTTGAGGTTGTTGTTGTTGTTCAATGTGTAGGTTGTTGTTGAATTTGTTGGTGTTTTTCAATGTCGAGGTTGTTGTTGAATTTGTTGGTGTTTTTCAATGTTGAGGTTGTTGTTGTTTTTCAATGTTGAGGTTGTTGTTGAATTTGTTGGTGTTTTTCAATGTAGAGGTTGTTGTTGAATTTGTTGGCATTTTTAAATGTTGAGGTTGTTGTTGAATTTGTTGGTGTTTTTCAATGTTGAGGTTGTTGTTGAATTTGTTGGTGTTTTACAATGTTGAGGTTGTTGTTGTTTTTCAATGTTCAGGTTCTTGGTGAATTTGATGGTGTTTTTCAATGTCGAGGTTGTTGTTGAAATTGTTGGTGTTTTTCAATGTTGCAGTTGTTGTTGAATTTGTTGGTGTTTTTCAATGTTGAGGTTGTTGTTCTTTTTCAATGTTGAGGTTGTTGTTGAATTTGTTGGTGTTTTTCAATGTTGAGGTTGTTGTAGTTTTTCAATGTTGAGGTTGTTGCTGAATTTGTTGCTGTTTTTCAATGTCGAGGTTGTTGTTGAATTTGTTGGTGTTTTTCATTGTTGAAGTTGTTGTTGAATTTGTTGGTGTTTTTCAATGTTGAAGTTGTTGTTGAATTTGTTAGTGTTTTTCAATGTTGAGGTTTTTGTAGTTTTTCAATGTTGAGGTTGTTGTTGAATTTGTTGATGTTTTTCAATGTCGAGGTTGTTGTTATATTTGTTGGTGTTTTTCAATGTTGAAGTTGTTGTTGAATTTGTTGGTGTTGTTCAATGTTGAGGTTGTTGTTGTTTTTCAATGTTGAGGTTGTTGTTGAATTTGTTGGTGTTTTTCTTTGTTGAGGTTGTTGTTGTTGTTCAATGTGGAGGTTGTTGTTGAATTTGTTGGTGTTTTCCAATGTCGAGGTTGTTGTTGTTTTTCAATGTTGAGGTTGTTGTTGAATTTGTTGGTGGTTTTCAATGTTGAGGTTGTTTTTGAATTTGTTGGCGTTTTTAAATGTTGAGGTTGTTGTTGAATTTGTTGGTGTTTTTCAATGTTGAGGTTGTTGTTGAATTTGTTGGTGTTTTTCAATGTTGAATTTGTTGTTGAACTTGTTGGTGTTTTTCAATGTTGAGGTTGTTGTTGTTTTTCAATGTTGAGGTTGTTGTTGAATTTGTTGGTGGTTTTCAATGTTGAGGTTGTTTTTGAATTTGTTGGCGTTTTTAAATGTTGAGGTTGTTGTTGAATTTGTTGGTGTTTTTCAATGTTGAGGTTGTTGTTGAATTTGTTGGTGTTTTACAATGTTGAGGTTGTTGTTGTTTTTCAATGTTCAGGTTGTTGTTGAATTTGATGGTGTTTTTCAATGTCGAGGTTGTTGTTGAAATTGTTGGTGTTTTTCAATGTTGCAGTTGTTGTTGAATTTGTTGGTGTTTTTCAATGTTGAGGTTGTTGTTGTTTTTCAATGTTGAGGTTGTTGTTGAATTTGTTGGTGTTTTTCAATGTTGAGGTTGTTGTAGTTTTTCAATGTTGAGGTTGTTGCTGAATTTGTTGCAGTTTTTCAATGTCGAGGTTGTTGTTGAATTTGTTGGTGTTTTTCATTGTTGAAGTTGTTGTTGAATTTGTTGGTGTTTTTCAATGTTGAAGTTGTTGTTGAATTTGTTAGTGTTTTTCAATGTTGAGGTTGTTGTAGTTTTTCAATGTTGAGGTTGTTGTTGAATTTGTTGATGTTTTTCAATGTCGAGGTTGTTGTTATATTTGTTGGTGTTTTTCAATGTTGAAGTTTTTGTTGAATTTGTTGGTGTTGTTCAATGTTGAGGTTCTTGTTGTTTTTCAATGTTGAGGTTGTTGTTGAATTTGTTGGTGTTTTTCTTTGTTGAGGTTGTTGTTGTTGTTCAATGTGTAGGTTGTTGTTGAATTTGTTGGTGTTTTTCAATGTCGAGGTTGTTGTTGAATTTGTTGGTGTTTTTCAATGTTGAGGTTGTTGTTGTTTTTCAATGTTGAGGTTGTTGTTGAATTTGTTGGTGTTTTTCAATGTAGAGGTTGTTGTTGAATTTGTTGGCATTTTTAAATGTTGAGGTTGTTGTTGAATTTGTTGGTGTTTTTCAATGTTGAGGTTGTTGTTGAATTTGTTGGTGTTTTACAATGTTGAGGTTGTTGTTGTTTTTCAATGTTCAGGTTCTTGGTGAATTTGATGGTGTTTTTCAATGTCGAGGTTGTTGTTGAAATTGTTGGTGTTTTTCAATGTTGCAGTTGTTGTTGAATTTGTTGGTGTTTTTCAATGTTGAGGTTGTTGTTCTTTTTCAATGTTGAGGTTGTTGTTGAATTTGTTGGTGTTTTTCAATGTTGAGGTTGTTGTAGTTTTTCAATGTTGAGGTTGTTGCTGAATTTGTTGCTGTTTTTCAATGTCGAGGTTGTTGTTGAATTTGTTGGTGTTTTTCATTGTTGAAGTTGTTGTTGAATTTGTTGGTGTTTTTCAATGTTGAAGTTGTTGTTGAATTTGTTAGTGTTTTTCAATGTTGAGGTTGTTGTAGTTTTTCAATGTTGAGGTTGTTGTTGAATTTGTTGATGTTTTTCAATGTCGAGGTTGTTGTTATATTTGTTGGTGTTTTTCAATGTTGAAGTTGTTGTTGAATTTGTTGGTGTTGTTCAATGTTGAGGTTGTTGTTGTTTTTCAATGTTGAGGTTGTTGTTGAATTTGTTGGTGTTTTTCTTTGTTGAGGTTGTTGTTGTTGTTCAATGTGGAGGTTGTTGTTGAATTTGTTGGTGTTTTCCAATGTCGAGGTTGTTGTTGAATTTGTTGGTGTTTTTCAATGTTGAATTTGTTGTTGAACTTGTTGGTGTTTTTCAATGTTGAGGTTGTTGTTGTTTTTCAATGTTGAGGTTGTTGTTGAATTTGTTGGTGGTTTTCAATGTTGAGGTTGTTTTTGAATTTGTTGGCGTTTTTAAATGTTGTGGTTGTTGTTGAATTTGTTGGTGTTTTTCAATGTTGAGGTTGTTGTTGAATTTGTTGGTGTTTTACAATGTTGAGGTTGTTGTTGTTTTTCAATGTTCAGGTTGTTGTTGAATTTGATGGTGTTTTTCAATGTCGAGGTTGTTGTTGAAATTGTTGGTGTTTTTCAATGTTGCAGTTGTTGTTGAATTTGTTGGTGTTTTTCAATGTTGAGGTTGTTGTTGTTTTTCAATGTTGAGGTTGTTGTTGAATTTGTTGGTGTTTTTCAATGTTGAGGTTGTTGTAGTTTTTCAATGTTGAGGTTGTTGCTGAATTTGTTGCAGTTTTTCAATGTCGAGGTTGTTGTTGAATTTGTTGGTGTTTTTCATTGTTGAAGTTGTTGTTGAATTTGTTGGTGTTTTTCAATGTTGAAGTTGTTGTTGAATTTGTTAGTGTTTTTCAATGTTGAGGTTGTTGTAGTTTTTCAATGTTGAGGTTGTTGTTCTTTTTGTTGATGTTTTTCAATGTCGAGGTTGTTGTTATATTTGTTGGTGTTTTTCAATGTTGAAGTTGTTGTTGAATTTGTTGGTGTTGTTCAATGTTGAGGTTGTTGTTGTTTTTCAATGTTGAGGTTGTTGTTGAATTTGTTGGTGTTTTTCTTTGTTGAGGTTGTTGTTGTTGTTCAATGTGGAGGTTGTTGTTGAATTTGTTGGTGTTTTTCAATGTCGAGGTTGTTGTTGAATTTGTTGGTGTTTTTCAATGTTGAATTTGTTGTTGAACTTGTTGGTGTTTTTCAATGTTGAGGTTGTTGTTGTTTTTCAATGTTGAGGTTGTTGTTGAATTTGTTGGTGTTTTTCAATGTTGAGGTTGTTGTTGAATTTGTTGTTGTTTTTAAATGTTGAGGTTGTTGTTGAATTTGTTGGTGTTTTTCAATGTTGAGGTTGTTGTTGAATTTGTTGGTGTTTTACAATGTTGAGGTTGTTGTTGTTTTTCAATGTTCAGGTTGTTGTTGAATTTGATGGTGTTTTTCAATGACGAGGTTGTTGTTGAAATTGTTGGTGTTTTTCAATGTTGCAGTTGTTGTTGAATTTGTTGGTGTTTTTCAATGTTGAGGTTGTTGTTGAATTTGTTGGTGTTTTTCAATGTTGAGGCTGTTGTTGTTCTTCAATGTTGAGGTTGTTGTTGAATTTGTTGGTGTTTTTCAATTTCGACGTTGTTGTTGAATTTGTTGGTGTTTTTCAATGTTGAAGTTGCTGTTGAATTTGTTGGTGTTTTTCAATGTTGAGGTTGTTGTTGTTTTTCAATGTTGAGGTTGTTGTTGAATTTGTTGGTGTTTTTCGATGTTGAGGTTGTTGTTGTTTTTCAATGTTGAGGTTGTTCTTGTTTTTCAATGTTGAGGTTGTTGTTGAATTTGTTGGTGTTTTTCAATGTTGAGGTTGTTGTTGAATTTGTTGGTGTTTTTCAATGTTGAGGTTGTTGTTGTTTTTCAATGTTGAGGTTGTTGATGTTTTTCAATGTTGAGGTTGTTGTTGAATTTGTTGGTGTTTTTCAATGTTGAGTTTGTTGTTGAATTTGTTGCTGTTTTTCAAGATTGAGGTTGTTGTTGTTTTTCAATGTTGAGGTTGTTGTTGTATTTGTTGGTGTTTTTCAATGTTGAGGTTGTTGTAGTTTTTCAATGTTGAGGTTGTTGCTGAATTTGTTGGTGTTTTTCAATGTCGAGGTTGTTGTTGAATTTGTTGGTGTTTTTCAATGTCGAGGTTGTTGTTATATTTGTTGGTCTTTTTCAATGTTGAAGTTGTTGTTGAATTTGTTGGTGTTGTTCAATGTTGAGGTTGTTGTTGTTTTTCAATGTTGAGGTTGCTGTTGAATTTGTTGGTGTTTTTCTTTGTTTAGGTTGTTGTTGTTCAATGTGGAGGTTGTTGTTGAATTTGTTGGTGTTTTCCAATGTCGAGGTTGTTGTTGAATTTGTTGGTGTTTTTCAATGTTGAATTTGTTGTTGAACTTGTTGGTGTTTTTCAATGTTGAGGTTGTTGTTGTTTTTCAATGTTGAGGTTGTTGTTGAATTTGTTGGTGGTTTTCAATGTTGAGGTTGTTGTTGAATTTGTTGGTGTTTTTCATTGTTGAGGTTGTTGTTGAATTTGTTGCTGTTTTTCAATGTTGAGGTTGTTGTTGTTTTTCAATGTTGCGGTTGTTGTATTTGTAGGTGTTTTTCAATGTTGAGGTTGTTGTTGAATTTGTTGCTGTTTTTCAATGTCGAAGTTGTTGTTGAATTTGTTGGTGTTTTTCAATGTTGAAGTTGTTGTTGAATTTGTTGGTGTTTTTCAATGTTGAAGTTGTTGTTGAATTTGTTAGTGTTTTTCAATGTTGAATTTGTTGGTGTTTTTCAATGTTGAGGTTGTTGTTGAATTTGTTGATATTTTTCAATGTCGAGGTTGTTGTTATATTTGTTGGTGTTTTTCAATGTTGAAGTTTTTGTTGAATTTGTTGGTGTTGTTCAATGTTGAGGTTGTTGTTGTTTTTCAATGTTGAGGTTGTTGTTGAATTTGTTGGTGTTTTTCTTTGTTGAGGTTGTTGTTGTTGTTCAATGTGTAGGTTGTTGTTGAATTTGTTGGTGTTTTTCAATGTCGAGGTTGTTGTTGAATTTGTTGGTGTTTTTCAATGTTGAGGTTGTTGTTGTTTTTCAATGTTGAGGTTGTTGTTGAATTTGTTGGTGTTTTTCAATGTAGAGGTTGTTGTTGAATTTGTTGGCATTTTTAAATGTTGAGGTTGTTGTTGAATTTGTTGGTGTTTTTCAATGTTGAGGTTGTTGTTGAATTTGTTGGTGTTTTACAATGTTGAGGTTGTTGTTGTTTTTCAATGTTCAGGTTCTTGGTGAATTTGATGGTGTTTTTCAATGTCGAGGTTGTTGTTGAAATTGTTGGTGTTTTTCAATGTTGCAGTTGTTGTTGAATTTGTTGGTGTTTTTCAATGTTGAGGTTGTTGTTCTTTTTCAATGTTGAGGTTGTTGTTGAATTTGTTGGTGTTTTTCAATGTTGAGGTTGTTGTAGTTTTTCAATGTTGAGGTTGTTGCTGAATTTGTTGCTGTTTTTCAATGTCGAGGTTGTTGTTGAATTTGTTGGTGTTTTTCATTGTTGAAGTTGTTGTTGAATTTGTTGGTGTTTTTCAATGTTGAAGTTGTTGTTGAATTTGTTAGTGTTTTTCAATGTTGAGGTTTTTGTAGTTTTTCAATGTTGAGGTTGTTGTTGAATTTGTTGATGTTTTTCAATGTCGAGGTTGTTGTTATATTTGTTGGTGTTTTTCAATGTTGAAGTTGTTGTTGAATTTGTTGGTGTTGTTCAATGTTGAGGTTGTTGTTGTTTTTCAATGTTGAGGTTGTTGTTGAATTTGTTGGTGTTTTTCTTTGTTGAGGTTGTTGTTGTTGTTCAATGTGGAGGTTGTTGTTGAATTTGTTGGTGTTTTCCAATGTCGAGGTTGTTGTTGTTTTTCAATGTTGAGGTTGTTGTTGAATTTGTTGGTGGTTTTCAATGTTGAGGTTGTTTTTGAATTTGTTGGCGTTTTTAAATGTTGAGGTTGTTGTTGAATTTGTTGGTGTTTTTCAATGTTGAGGTTGTTGTTGAATTTGTTGGTGTTTTTCAATGTTGAATTTGTTGTTGAACTTGTTGGTGTTTTTCAATGTTGAGGTTGTTGTTGTTTTTCAATGTTGAGGTTGTTGTTGAATTTGTTGGTGGTTTTCAATGTTGAGGTTGTTTTTGAATTTGTTGGCGTTTTTAAATGTTGAGGTTGTTGTTGAATTTGTTGGTGTTTTTCAATGTTGAGGTTGTTGTTGAATTTGTTGGTGTTTTACAATGTTGAGGTTGTTGTTGTTTTTCAATGTTCAGGTTGTTGTTGAATTTGATGGTGTTTTTCAATGTCGAGGTTGTTGTTGAAATTGTTGGTGTTTTTCAATGTTGCAGTTGTTGTTGAATTTGTTGGTGTTTTTCAATGTTGAGGTTGTTGTTGTTTTTCAATGTTGAGGTTGTTGTTGAATTTGTTGGTGTTTTTCAATGTTGAGGTTGTTGTAGTTTTTCAATGTTGAGGTTGTTGCTGAATTTGTTGCAGTTTTTCAATGTCGAGGTTGTTGTTGAATTTGTTGGTGTTTTTCATTGTTGAAGTTGTTGTTGAATTTGTTGGTGTTTTTCAATGTTGAAGTTGTTGTTGAATTTGTTAGTGTTTTTCAATGTTGAGGTTGTTGTAGTTTTTCAATGTTGAGGTTGTTGTTCTTTTTGTTGATGTTTTTCAATGTCGAGGTTGTTGTTATATTTGTTGGTGTTTTTCAATGTTGAAGTTGTTGTTGAATTTGTTGGTGTTGTTCAATGTTGAGGTTGTTGTTGTTTTTCAATGTTGAGGTTGTTGTTGAATTTGTTGGTGTTTTTCTTTGTTGAGGTTGTTGCTGTTGTTCAATGTGGAGGTTGTTGTTGAATTTGTTGGTGTTTTTCAATGTCGAGGTTGTTGTTGAATTTGTTGGTGTTTTTCAATGTTGAATTTGTTGTTGAACTTGTTGGTGTTTTTCAATGTTGAGGTTGTTGTTGTTTTTCAATGTTGAGGTTGTTGTTGAATTTGTTGGTGTTTTTCAATGTTGAGGTTGTTGTTGAATTTGTTGTTGTTTTTAAATGTTGAGGTTGTTGTTGAATTTGTTGGTGTTTTTCAATGTTGAGGTTGTTGTTGAATTTGTTGGTGTTTTACAATGTTGAGGTTGTTGTTGTTTTTCAATGTTCAGGTTGTTGTTGAATTTGATGGTGTTTTTCAATGACGAGGTTGTTGTTGAAATTGTTGGTGTTTTTCAATGTTGCAGTTGTTGTTGAATTTGTTGGTGTTTTTCAATGTTGAGGTTGTTGTTGAATTTGTTGGTGTTTTTCAATGTTGAGGCTGTTGTTGTTCTTCAATGTTGAGGTTGTTGTTGAATTTGTTGGTGTTTTTCAATTTCGACGTTGTTGTTGAATTTGTTGGTGTTTTTCAATGTTGAAGTTGCTGTTGAATTTGTTGGTGTTTTTCAATGTTGAGGTTGTTGTTGTTTTTCAATGTTGAGGTTGTTGTTGAATTTGTTGGTGTTTTTCGATGTTGAGGTTGTTGTTGTTTTTCAATGTTGAGGTTGTTCTTGTTTTTCAATGTTGAGGTTGTTGTTGAATTTGTTGGTGTTTTTCAATGTTGAGGTTGTTGTTGAATTTGTTGGTGTTTTTCAATGTTGAGGTTGTTGTTGTTTTTCAATGTTGAGGTTGTTGATGTTTTTCAATGTTGAGGTTGTTGTTGAATTTGTTGGTGTTTTTCAATGTTGAGTTTGTTGTTGAATTTGTTGCTGTTTTTCAAGATTGAGGTTGTTGTTGTTTTTCAATGTTGAGGTTGTTGTTGTATTTGTTGGTGTTTTTCAATGTTGAGGTTGTTGTAGTTTTTCAATGTTGAGGTTGTTGCTGAATTTGTTGGTGTTTTTCAATGTCGAGGTTGTTGTTGAATTTGTTGGTGTTTTTCAATGTCGAGGTTGTTGTTGAATTTGTTGCTGTTTTGCAATGTTGAAGTTGTTGTTGAATTTGTTGGTGTTTTTCATTGTTGAGGTTGTTGTTGAATTTGTTGGTGTTTTTAAATGTTGAGGTTGTTGTTGTTGTTCAATGTGGAGGTTGTTGTTGAATTTGTTGGTGTTTTTCAATGTCGAGGTTGTTGTTGAATTTGTTGGTATTTTTCAATGTTGAATTTGTTGTTGAAATTGTTGGTGTTTTTCAATGTTGAAGTTGTTGTTGTTTTTCAATGTTGAGGTTGTTGTTGAATTTGTTGGTGGTTTTCAATGTTGAGGTTGTTGTTGAATTTGTTGGCGTTTATAAATGTTGAGGTTATTGTTGAATTTTTTGGTGTTTTTCAATTTTGAGGTTGTTGTTGAATTTGTTGGAATTTTTCAATGTTGAGGTTGTTGTTGTTTTTCAAAGTTGAGGTCGTTGTTGAATTTGGTGGTGTTTTTCAATGTCGAGGTTGTTGTTGAATTTGTTGGTGCTTTTCAATGTTGAAGTTGTTGTTGAATTTGTTAGTGTTTTTCAATGTTGAAGTTGTTGTAGTTTTTCAATGTTGAGGTTGTTGTTGAATTTGTTGATGTTTTTCAATGTCGAGGTTGTTGTTGAATTTGTTGGTGTTTTTCAATGTTGAAGTTGTTGTTGAATTTGTTGGTGTTTTTCAATGTTGAGGTTGTTGTTGTTTTTCAATGTTGAGGTTGTTGTTGAATTTGTTGGTGTTTTTCTTTGTTGAGGTTGTTGTTGTTGTTCAATGTCGAGGTTGTTGTTGAATTTGTTGGTGTTTTTCAATGTTGAATTTGTTGTTGAATTTGTTGCTGTTTTTCAATGTTGAGGTTGTGGTTATTTTTCAATGTTGAGGTTGTTGTTGAATTTGTTGGTGTTTTTCAATGTTGAGGTTGTTGTTGAATTTGTTGTTGTTTTTAAATGTTGCGGTTGTTGTTGAATTTGTTGGTGTTTTTCAATGTTGAGGTTGTTGTTGAATTTGATGGTGTTTTTCAATGACGAAGTTGTTGTTGAAATTGTTGGTGTTTTTCAATGTTGCAGTTGTTGTTGAATTTGTTGGTGTTTTTCAATGTTGAGGTTGTTGTTCTTTTTCAATGTTGAGGTTGTTGTTGAATTTGTTGTTGTTTTTTAATGTTGAGGTTGTTGCTGTTTTTCAATGTTGAGGTTGTTGTTGATTTTGTTGGTGTTTTTCAATGTTGAGGTTGTTGTTGTTTTTCAATGTTGAGGTTGTTGTTGAATTTGTTGGTGTTTTTCAATTTCGACGTTGTTGTTGTTTTTCAATGTTGAGGTTGTTGTTGAATTTGTTGGTGTTTTTCGATGTTGAGGTTGTTGTTGTTTTTCAATGTTGAGGTTGTTGTTGTTTTTCAATGTTGAGGTTGTTGTTGAATTTGTTGGTGTTTTTCAATGTTGAGGTTGTTGTTGAATTTGTTGGTGTTTTTCAATGTTGAGGTTGTTGTTGTTTTTCAATGTTGAGGTTGTTGATGTTTTTCAATGTTGAGGTTGTTGTTGAATTTGTTGGTGTTTTTCAATGTTGAGTTTGTTGTTGAATTTGTTGCTGTTTTTCAAGATTGAGGTTGTTGTTGTTTTTCAATGTTGAGGTTGTTGTTGTATTTGTTGGTGTTTTTCAATGTTGAGGTTGTTGTAGTTTTTCAATGTTGAGGTTGTTGCTGAATTTGTTGGTGTTTTTCAATGTCGAGGTTGTTGTTGAATTTGTTGGTGTTTTTCAATGTCGAGGTTGTTGTTGAATTTGTTGCTGTTTTGCAATGTTGAAGTTGTTGTTGAATTTGTTGGTGTTTTTCATTGTTGAGGTTGTTGTTGAATTTGTTGGTGTTTTTAAATGTTGAGGTTGTTGTTGTTGTTCAATATGAAGGTTGTTGTTGAATTTGTTGGTGTTTTTCAATGTCGAGGTTGTTGTTGAATTTGTTGGTATTTTTCAATGTTGAATTTGTTGTTGAAATTGTTGGTGTTTTTCAATGTTGAAGTTGTTGTTGTTTTTCAATGTTGAGGTTGTTGTTGAATTTGTTGGTGGTTTTCAATGTTGAGGTTGTCGTTGAATTTGTTGGCGTTTATAAATGTTGAGGTTATTGTTGAATTTTTTGGTGTTTTTCAATTTTGAGGTTGTTGTTGAATTTGTTGGAATTTTTCAATGTTGAGGTTGTTGTTGTTTTTCAAAGTTGAGGTCGTTGTTGAATTTGGTGGTGTTTTTCAATGTCGAGGTTGTTGTTGAATTTGTTGGTGCTTTTCAATGTTGAAGTTGTTGTTGAATTTGTTAGTGTTTTTCAATGTTGAAGTTGTTGTAGTTTTTCAATGTTGAGGTTGTTGTTGAATTTGTTGATGTTTTTCAATGTCGAGGTTGTTGTTGAATTTGTTGGTGTTTTTCAATGTTGAAGTTGTTGTTGAATTTGTTGGTGTTTTTCAATGTTGAGGTTGTTGTTGTTTTTCAAAGTTGAGGTTGTTGTTGAATTTGTTGGTGTTTTTCTTTGTTGAGGTTGTTGTTGTTGTTCAATGTGCAGGTTGTTGTTGAATTTGTTGGTGCTTTTCAATGTCGAGGTTGTTGTTGAATTTGTTGGTGTTTTTCAATGTTGAATTTGTTGTTGAATTTGTTGCTGTTTTTCAATGTTGAGGTTGCGGTTATTTTTCAATGTTGAGGTTGTTGTTGAATTTGTTGGTGTTTTTCAATGTTGAGGTTGTTGTTGAATTTGTTGTCGTTTTTAAATGTTGCGGGTGTTGTTGAATTTGTTGGTGTTTTTCAATGTTGAGGTTGTTGTTGAATTTGTTGGTGTTTTACAATGTTGAAGTTGTTGTTGTTTTTCAATGTTCAGGTTGTTGTTGAATTTGATGGTGTTTTTCAATGTCGAGGTTGTTGTTGAAATTGTTGGTGTTTTTCAATGTTGCAGTTGTTGTTGAATTTGTTGGTGTTTTTCAATGTTGAGGTTGTTGTTCTTTTTCAATTTTGAGGTTGTGGAATTTGTTGGTGTTTTTCAATGTTGAGGTTGTTGTTGTTTTTCAATGTTGAGGTTGTTGTTGAATTTGTTGGTGTTTTTAAATGTTGAGGTTGTTGTTGAATTTGTTGGTGTTTTTCAATGTTGAGGTTGTTGTTGTTTTTCAATGTTGAGGTTGTTGTTGAATTTGTTGGTCTTTTTCAATTTCGAGGTTGTTGTTGAATTTGTTGGTGTTTTTCAATGTTGAAGTTGCTGTTGAATTTGTTGGTGTTTTTCAATGTTGAGGTTGTTGTTGTTTTTCAATGTTGAGGTTGTTGTTGAATTTGTTGGTGTTTTTCAATGTTGAGGTTGTTGTTGTTTTTCAATGTTGAGGTTGTTGTTGAATTTGTTGGTGTTTTTCGATGTTGAGGTTGTTGTTGTTTTTCAATGTTGAGGTTGTTGTTGAATTTGTTGGTGGTTTTCAATGTTGAGGTTGTTGTTGAATTTGTTGGTGTTTTTCAATGTTGAGGTTGTTGTTGTTTTTCAATGTTGAGGTTGTTGATGTTTTTCAATGTTGAGGTTGTTGTTGAATTTGTTGGTGTTTTTCAATGTTGAGTTTGTTGTTGAATTTGTTGCTATTTTTCAAGCTTGAGGTTGTTGTTGTTTTTCAATGTTGAGGTTGTTGTTGTATTTGTTGGTGTTTTTCAATGTTGAGGTTGTTGTAGTTTTTCAATGTTGAGGTTGTGGCTGAATTTGTTGGTGTTTTTCAATGTCGAGGTTGTTGTTGAATTTGTTGGTGTTTTTCAATGTCGAGGTTGTTGTTGAATTTGTTGCTGTTTTTAAATGTTGAGGTTGTTGTTGTTGTTCAATGTGGAGGTTGTTGTTGAATTTGTTGGTGTTTTTAAATGTTGAGGTTGTTGTTGTTGTTCAATGTGGAGGTTGTTGTTGAATTTGTTGGTGTTTTTCAATGTCGAGGTTGTTGTTGAATTTGTTGGTATTTTTCAATGTTGAATTTGTTGTTGAAATTGTTGGTGTTTTTCAATGTTGAAGTTGTTGGTGTTTTTCAATGTTGCAGTTGTTGTTGAATTTGTTGGTGTTTTTCAATGTTGAGGTTGTTGTTCTTTTTCAATTTTGAGGTTGTGGAATTTGTTGGTGTTTTTCAATGTTGAGGTTGTTGTTGTTTTTCAATGTTGAGGTTGTTGTTGAATTTGTTGGTGTTTTTAAATGTTGAGGTTGTTGTTGAATTTGTTGGTGTTTTTCAATGTTGAGGTTGTTGTTGTTTTTCAATGTTGAGGTTGTTGTTGAATTTGTTGGTCTTTTTCAATTTCGAGGTTGTTGTTGAATTTGTTGGTGTTTTTCAATGTTGAAGTTGCTGTTGAATTTGTCGGTGTTTTTCAATGTTGAGGTTGTTGTTGTTTTTCAATGTTGAGGTTGTTGTTGAATTTGTTGGTGTTTTTCAATGTTGAGGTTGTTGTTGTTTTTCAATGTTGAGGTTGTTGTTGAATTTGTTGGTGTTTTTCGATGTTGAGGTTGTTGTTGTTTTTCAATGTTGAGGTTGTTGTTGAATTTGTTGGTGGTTTTCAATGTTGAGGTTGTTGTTGAATTTGTTGGTGTTTTTCAATGTTGAGGTTGTTGTTGTTTTTCAATGTTGAGGTTGTTGATGTTTTTCAATGTTGAGGTTGTTGTTGAATTTGTGGCTATTTTTCAAGCTTGACGTTGTTGTTGTTTTTCAATGTTGAGGTTGTTGTTGTATTTGTTGGTGTTTTTCAATGTTGAGGTTGTTGTAGTTTTTCAATGTTGAGGTTGTTGCTGAATTTGTTGGTGTTTTTCAATGTCGAGGTTGTTGTTGAATTTGTTGGTGTTTTTCAATGTCGAGGTTGTTGTTGAATTTGTTGCTGTTTTTAAATGTTGAGGTTGTTGTTGTTGTTCAATGTGGAGGTTGTTGTTGAATTTGTTGGTGTTTTTAAATGTTGAGGTTGTTGTTGTTGTTCAATGTGGAGGTTGTTGTTGAATTTGTTGGTGTTTTTCAATGTCGAGGTTGTTGTTGAACTTGTTGGTATTTTTCAATGTTGAATTTGTTGTTGAAATTGTTGGTGTTTTTCAATGTTGAAGTTGTTGTTGTTTTTCAATGTTGAGGTTGTTGTTGAATTTGTTGGTGTTTTTCAATGTTGAGGTTGTTGTTGAATTTGTTGGCGTTTATAAATGTTGAGGTTATTGTTGAATTTTTTGGTGTTTTTCAATTTTGAGGTTGTTGTTGAATTTGTTGGAATTTTTCAATGTTGAGGTTGTTGTTGTTTTTCAAAGTTGAGGTCGTTGTTGAATTTGGTGGTGTTTTTCAATGTCGAGGTTGTTGTTGAATTTGTTGGTGCTTTTCAATGTTGAAGTTGTTGTTGAATTTGTTAGTGTTTTTCAATGTTGAAGTTGTTGTAGTTTTTCAATGTTGAGGTTGTTGTTGAATTTGTTGATGTTTTTCAATGTCGAGGTTGTTGTTGAATTTGTTGGTGTTTTTCAATGTTGAAGTTGTTGTTGAATTTGTTGCTGTTGTTCAATGTTGAGGTTGTTGTTGTTTTTCAATGTTGAGGTTGTTGTTGAATTTGTTGGTGTTTTTCTTTCTTGAGGTTGTTGTTCTTCAATGTGCAGGTTGTTGTTGAATTTGTTGGTGCTTTTCAATGTCGAGGTTGTTGTTGAATTTGTTGGTGTTTTTCAATGTTGAATTTGTTGTTGAATTTGTTGGTGTTTTTCAATGTTGAGGTTGTGGTTATTTTTCAATGTTGAGGTTGTTGTTGAATTTGTTGGTGTTTTTCAATGTTGAGGTTGTTGTTGAATTTGTTGGCGTTTTTAAATGTTGAGGGTGTTGTTGAATTTGTTGGTGTTTTTCAATGTTGAGGTTGTTTTTGAATTTGTTGCTGTTTTACAATGTTGAGGTTGTTGTTGTTTTTCAATGTTCAGGTTGTTGTTGAATTTGATGGTGTTTTTCAATGTCGAGGTTGTTGTTGAAATTGTTGGTGTTTTTCAATGTTGCAGTTGTTGTTGAATTTGTTGGTGTTTTTCAATGTTGAGGTTGTTGTTCTTTTTCAATTTTGAGGTTGTTGAATTTGTTGGTGTTTTTCAATGTTGAGGTTGTTGTTGTTTTTCAATGTTGAGGTTGTTGTTGAATTTGTTGGTGTTTTTAAATGTTGAGGTTGTTGTTGAATTTGTTGGTGTTTTTCAATGTTGAGGTTGTTGTTGTTTTTCAATGTTGAGGTTGTTGTTGAATTTGTTGGTCTTTTTCAATTTCGAGGTTGTTGTTGAATTTGTTGGTGTTTTTCAATTTTGAAGTTGCTGTTGAATTTGTTGGTGTTTTTCAATGTTGAGGTTGTTGTTGTTTTTCAATGTTGAGGTTGTTGTTGAATTTGTTGCTGTTTTTCAATGTTGAGGTTGTTGCTGTTTTTCAATGTTGAGGTTGTTGTTGTATTTGTTGGTGTTTTTCAATGTTGAAGTTGTTGTTGAATTTGTATGGGTTTTTCAATGTTGAGGTTGTTGTTGAATTTGTTGGTGTTTTTCAATGTTGAGGTTGTTGTTGTTTTTAAATGTTGAGGTTGTTGTTCAATTTGTTGGTGTTTTTCAATTTTGAGGTTGTTGTTGTTTTTCAATGTTGAGGTTGTTGTTGAATTTGTTGGTGTTTTTCCATGTTGAGGTTGTTGTTGTTTTTCAAAGTTGAGGTTGTTGTTGAATTTGTTGGTGTTTTTCATTGTTGAGGTTGTTGTTGAATTTGTTGGTGTTTTTCAATGTTGAGGTTGTTTTTGTTTTTCAATGTTGAGGTTGTTGAATTTGGTGGTGTTTTTCAATGTTCAGGTTGTTGTTGTTTTTCAATGTTGAGGTTGTTGTTGAATTTGTTGGTGTTTTTCAATTTCGAGGTTGTTGTTGAATTTGTTGGTGTTTTTCAATGTTGAAGTTGTTGTTGAATTTGTTGGTGTTTTTCAATGTTGTGGTTGTTGTTGTTTTTCAATGTTGAGGTTGTTGTTGAATTTGTTGGTGTTTTTCAATGTTGAGGTTGTTGTTGTTTTTCAATGTTGAGGTTGTTGTTGTTTTTCAATGTTGAGGTTGTTGTTGAATTTGTTGGTGTTTTTCGATGTTGGCGTTGTTGTTGTATTTGTTGGTGTTTTTCAATGTTGAGGTTGTTGTTGTTTTTCAATGTTGAGGTTGTTGTTGTTTTTCAATGTTGAGGTTGTTGTTGAATTTTTTGGTGTTTTTCAATGTTGAGGTTGTTGTTGAATTTGTTGGTGTTTTTCAATGTTGAGGTTGTTGTTGTCTTTAAATGTTGAGGTTGTTGTTGAATTTGTTGGTGTTTTTCAATTTTGAGGTTGTTGTTGTTTTTCAATGTTGAGGTTGTTGTTGAATTTGTTGGTGTTTTTCCATGTTGAGTTTGTTGTTGTTTTTCAAAGTTGAGGTTGTTGTTAAATTTGTTGGTGTTTTTCAATGTTGAGGTTGTTGTTGAATTTGTTGGTGTTTTTCATTGTTGAGGTTGTTGTTGAATTTGTTGGTGTTTTTCAATGTTGAGGTTGTTTTTGTTTTTCAATGTTGAGGTTGTTGTTGAATTTGTTGGTGTTTTTCAATTTTGAGGTTGTTGTTGTTTTTCAATGTTGAGGTTGTTGTTGAATTTGTTGGTGTTTTTCAATTTCGAGGTTGTTGTTGAATTTGTTGGTGTTTTTCAATGTTGAAGTTGTTGAATTTGTTGGTGTTTTTCAATGTTGAGGTTGTTGTTGTTTTTCAATGTTGAGGTTGTTGTTGAATTTGTTAGTGTTTTTCAATGTTGAGGTTGTTGTTGTTTTTCAATGTTGAGTTTGTTGTTGAATTTGTTGGTGTTTTTCAATGTTGAGGTTTTTGTTGTTTTTCAATGTTGAGGTTGTTGCTGAATTTGTTGGTGTTTTTCAATGTTGAGGTTGTTGTTGAATTTGTTGGTGTTTTTCAATGTTGAGGTTTTTGTTGTTTTTCAATGTTGAGGTTGTTGTTGAATTTGTTGGTGTTTTTCAACGTTGAGGTTGTTGTTGAATTTGTTCGTGTTTTTCAATGCTCAGGTTGTTGTTGTTTTTCAATGTTGAGGTTGTTGTTGAATTTGTTGGTGTTTTTCAATTTTGAGGTTGTTGTAGTTTTTCAATGTTGAGGTTGTTGTTGAATGTGTTGATGTTTTTCAATGTTGAGGTTGTTGTTGTTTTTCAATGTTGAGGTTGTTGCTGAATTTGTTGGTGTTTTTCAATGTTGAGGTTGTT
This sequence comes from Isurus oxyrinchus, assembly GCA_026770705.1. Taxonomy (NCBI): domain Eukaryota; kingdom Metazoa; phylum Chordata; class Chondrichthyes; order Lamniformes; family Lamnidae; genus Isurus; species Isurus oxyrinchus. The sequence goes on along the minus strand of JANJGN010000305.1, from coordinate 432,804 downwards.
GTTGAATTTGTTGGTGTTTTTCAACGTTGAGGTTGTTGTTGTTTTTCAATGTTGAGGTTGTTGTTGAATTTGTTGGTGTTTTTCAACGTTGAGGTTGTTGTTGAATTTGTTCGTGTTTTTCAATGCTGAGGTTGTTGTTCTTTTTCAATGTTGAGGTTGTTGTTGAATTTGTTGGTGTTTTTCAATGTCGAGGTAGTTGTTGAATTTGTTTGTGTTTTTCAATGTTGAGGTTGTTGTTGAATTTGTTGGTGATTTTCAATGTTGAGGTTGTTGTTGTTTTTAAATGTTCAGGTTGTTGTTGAATTTGCTGGTGTTTTTCAATTTTGAGGTTGTTGTTGTTTTTCAATGTTGAGGTTGTTGTTGAATTTGTTGGTGTTTTTCCATGTTGAGGTTGTTGTTGTTTTTCAAAGTTGAGGTTGTTGTTAAATTTGTTGGTGTTTTTCAATGTTGAGGTTGTTGTTGAATTTGTTGGTGTATTTCATTGTTGAGGTTGTTGTTGAATTTGTTGGTGTTTTTCAATGTTGAGGTTGTTGTTGTTTTTTAATGTTGAGGTTGTTGTTGAATTTGTTGGTGTTCTTCAATGTTGAGGTTGTTGTTGTTTTTCAATGTTGAGGTTGTTGTTGAATTTGTTGCTTTTTTTCAATTTCGAGGTTGTTGTTGAATTTCTTGGTGTTTTTCAATGTTGAAGTTGTTGTTGAATTTGTTGGTCTTTTTCAATGTTGAGGTTGTTGTTGTTCTTTAATGTTGAGGTTGTTGTTGAATTTGTTGGTGTTTTTCAATGTTGAGGTTGTTGTTGTTTTTCAATGTTGAGGTTGTTGTTGTTTTTCAATGTTGAGGTTGTTGTTGAATTTGTTGGTGTTTTTCAATGTTGCGGTTGTTGTTGAATTTGTTGGTGTTTTTCAATGTTCAGGTTGTTGTTGTTTTTAAATGTTGAGGTAGTTGTTGAATTTGTTGGTTTTTTTCAATTTTGAGGTTGTTGTTGTTTCTCAATGTTGAGGTTGTTGTTGAATTTGTTGGTGTTTTTCCATGTTGAGGTTGTTGTTGTTTTTCAAAGTTGAGGTTGTTGTTAAAATTGTTGGTGTTTTTCAATGTTGAGATTGTTGTTGAATTTGTTGGTGTTTTTCATTGTTGAGGTTGTTGTTGAATTTGTTGGTGTTTTTCAATGTTGAGGTTCTTGTTGTTTTTCAATGTTGAGGTTGTTGTTGAATTTGTTGGTGTTTTTCAATTTCGAGGTAGTTCTTGAATTTGTTGGTGTTCTTCAATGTTGAAGTTGTTGTTGAATTTGTTGGTGTTTTTCAATGTTGAGGTTGTTGTTGTTTTTCAATGTTGAGGTTGTTGTTGAATTTGTTGGTGTTTTTCAATGTTGAGGTTGTTGTTGTTTTTCAATGTTGAGGTTGTTGTTGAATTTGTTGGTGTTTTTCCATGTCGAGGTTGTTGTTGAATTTGTTGGTGTTTTTCAATGTTGAGGTTGTTGTTGAATTTGTTGGTGTTTTACAATGTTGAGGTCGTTGTTGAATTTGTTGGCGTTTTTAAATGTTGAGGTTTTTGTTGAATTTGTTGGTGTTTTTCAATGTTGAGGTTGTTGTTGAATTTGTTGGTGTTTTTCAATGTCGAGGTTGTTGTTGAATTTGTTGGTTTTTTCAATGTTGAAGTTGTCGTTGAATTTGTTGGCGTTTTTCAATGTTGTGGTTGTTGTTGTTTTTCAATGTTGAGGTTGTTGTTGAATTTGTTGGTATTTTTCAAATTTGAGGTTGTTGTTGTTTTTCAATGTTGAGGTTGTTGTTGAATTTGTTGGTGTTTTTCCATGTTGAGGTTGTTGTTGTTTTTCAAAGTTGAGGTTGATGTTTAATTTGTTGGTGTTTTTCAATGTTGAGTTTGTTGTTGAATTTGTTGGTGTTTTTCATTGTTGAGGTTGTTGTTGAATTTGTTGGTGTTTTTCAATGTTGAGGTTGTTGTTGTTTTTCAATGTTGAGGTTGTTGTTGAATTTGTTGGTGTTTTTCAATGTTGAGGTTGTTGTTGAATTTGTTGGTGTTTTTCAATGTTGAGGTTGGTGTTGAATTTGTTGGTATTTTTCAATGTTGAGGTTCTTGTTGTTTTTCAATGTTGAGGTTGTTTTTGAATTTGTTGTTGTTTTTCAATGTTGAGGTTTTTGAATTTGTTGGTGTTTTTCAATGTTGAATTTGTTGTTGTTTTTCAATGTTGAGGTTGTTGTTGAATTTGTTGGTGTTTTTCAATTTCGAGGTTGTTGTTGAATTTGTTGGTGTTTTTCAATGTTGAAGTTGTTGTTGAATTTGCTGGTGTTTTTCAATGTTGAGGTTGTTGTTGTTTTTCAATGTTGAGGTTGTTGTTGAATTTATTGGTGTTTTTCAATGTTGAGGTTGTTGTTGTATTTCAATGTTGCGGTTGTTGTTGAATTTGTTGGTGTTTTTCAATGTTGAGGTTGTTGTTGAATTTGTTGCTGTTTTTCAATGTTGAGGTTGTTGTTGTTTTTCAAAGTTGAGGTTGTTGTTGTATTTGTTGGTGTTTTTCAATGTTGAGGTTGTTGTAGTTTTTCAATGTTGAGGTTGTTGTTGAATTTGTTGGTGTTTTTCAATGTCGAGGTTGTTGTTGAATTTGTTGGTGTTTTTCTATGTTGAAGTTGTTGTTGAATTTGTATGTGTTTTTCAATGTTGAGGTTGTTGTTGAATTTGTTGGTGTTTTTCAATGTTGAGGTTGTTGTTGTTTTTAAATGTTGAGGTTGTTGTTGAATTTGTTGGTGTTTTTCAATTTTGAGGTTGTTGTTGTTTTTCAATGTTGAGGTTGTTGTTGAATTTGTTGGTGTTTTTCCATGTTGAGGTTGTTGTTGTTTTTCAAAGTTGAGGTTGTTGTTAAATTTGTTTGTGTTTTTCAATGTTGAGGTTGTTGTTGAATTTGTTGGTGTTTTTCAATGTTGAGGTTGTTGTTGTCTTTAAATGTTGAGGTTGTTGTTGAATTTGTTGGTGTTTTTCAATTTTGAGGTTGTTGTTGTTTTTCAATGTTGAGGTTGTTGTTGAATTTGTTGGTGTTTTTCCATGTTGAGTTTGTTGTTGTTTTTCAAAGTTGAGGTTGTTGTTAAATTTGTTGGTGTTTTTCAATGTTGAGGTTGTTGTTGAATTTGTTGGTGTTTTTCATTGTTGAGGTTGTTGTTGAATTTGTTGGTGTTTTTCAATGTTGAGGTTGTTTTTGTTTTTCAATGTTGAGGTTGTTGTTGAATTTGTTGGTGTTTTTCAATTTTGAGGTTGTTGTTGTTTTTCAATGTTGAGGTTGTTGTTGAATTTGTTGGTGTTTTTCAATTTCGAGGTTGTTGTTGAATTTGTTGGTGTTTTTCAATGTTGAAGTTGTTGAATTTGTTGGTGTTTTTCAATGTTGAGGTTGTTGTTGTTTTTCAATGTTGAGGTTGTTGTTGAATTTGTTGGTGTTTTTCAATGTTGAGGTTGTTGTTGTTTTTCAATGTTGAGGTTGTTGTTGTTTTTCAATGTTGAGGTTGTTGTTGAATTTGTTGGTGTTTTTCAATGTTGCGGTTGTTGTTGAATTTGTTGGTGTTTTTCAATGTTCAGGTTGTTGTTGTTTTTAAATGTTGAGGTAGTTGTTGAATTGGTTGGTTTTTTTCAATTTTGAGGTTGTTGTTGTTTCTCAATGTTGAGGTTGTTGTTGAATTTGTTGGTGTTTTTCCATGTTGAGGTTGTTGTTGTTTTTCAAAGTTGAGGTTGTTGTTGAATTTGTTGGTGTTTTTCAATTTCGAGGTAGTTCTTGAATTTGTTGGTGTTCTTCAATGTTGAAGTTGTTGTTGAATTTGTTGGTGTTTTTCAATGTTGAGGTTGTTGTTGTTTTTCAATGTTGAGGTTGTTGTTGAATTTGTTGGTGTTTTTCAATGTTGAGGTTGTTGTTGTTTTTCAATGTTGAGGTTGTTGTTGAATTTGTTGGTGTTTTTCAATGTCGAGGTTGTTGTTGAATTTGTTGGTGTTTTTCAATGTTGAGGTTGTTGTTGAATTTGTTGGTGTTTTACAATGTTGAGGTCGTTGTTGAATTTGTTGGCGTTTTTAAATGTTGAGGTTGTTGTTGAAGTTGTTGGTGTTTTTCAATGTTGAGGTTGTTGTTGAATTTGTTGGTGTTTTTCAATGTCGAGGTTGTTGTTGAATTTGTTGGTTTTTTCAATGTTGAAGTTGTCGTTGAATTTGTTGGCGTTTTTCAATGTTGTGGTTGTTGTTGTTTTTGAATGTTGAGGTTGTTGTTGAATTTGTTGGTATTTTTCAAATTTGAGGTTGTTGTTGTTATTCAATGTTGAGGTTGTTGTTGAATTTGTTGGTGTTTTTCCATGTTGAGGTTGTTGTTGTTTTTCAAAGTTGAGGTTGATGTTTAATTTGTTGGTGTTTTTCAATGTTGAGTTTGTTGTTGAATTTGTTGGTGTTTTTCATTGTTGAGGTTGTTGTTGAATTTGTTGGTGTTTTTCAATGTTGAGGTTGTTGTTGTTTTTCAATGTTGAGGTTGTTGTTGAATTTGTTGGTGTTTTTCAATGTTGAGGTTGTTGTTGAATTTGTTGGTGTTTTTCAATGTTGAGGTTGGTGTTGAATTTGTTGGTATTTTTCAATGTTGAGGTTCTTGTTGTTTTTCAATGTTGAGGTTGTTTTTGAATTTGTTGTTGTTTTTCAATGTTGAGGTTTTTGAATTTGTTGGTGTTTTTCAATGTTGAGGTTGTTGTTGTTTTTCAATGTTGAGGTTGTTGTTGAATTTGTTGGTGTTTTTCAATTTCGAGGTTGTTGTTGAATTTGTTGGTGTTTTTCAATGTTGAAGTTGTTGTTGAATTTGCTGGTGTTTTTCAATGTTGAGGTTGTTGTTGTTTTTCAATGTTGAGGTTGTTGTTGAATTTGTTGGTGTTTTTCAATGTTGAGGTTGTTGTTGTATTTCAATGTTGCGGTTGCTGTTGAATTTGTTGGTGTTTTTCAATGTTGAGGTTGTTGTTGAATTTGTTGCTGTTTTTCAAAGTTGAGGTTGTTGTTGTTTTTCAAAGTTGAGGTTGTTGTTGTATTTGTTGGTGTTTTTCAATGTTGAGGTTGTTGTAGTTTTTCAATGTTGAGGTTGTTGTTGAATTTGTTGGTGTTTTTCAATGTCGAGGTTGTTGTTGAATTTGTTGGTGTTTTTCTATGTTGAAGTTGTTGTTGAATTTGTATGTGTTTTTCAATGTTGAGGTTGTTGTTGAATTTGTTGGTGTTTTTCAATGTTGAGGTTGTTGTTGTTTTTAAATGTTGAGGTTGTTGTTGAATTTGTTGGTGTTTTTCAATTTTGAGGTTGTTGTTGTTTTTCAATGTTGAGGTTGTTGTTGAATTTGTTGGTGTTTTTCCATGTTGAGGTTGTTGTTGTTTTTCAAAGTTGAGGTTGTTGTTAAATTTGTTGGTGTTTTTCAATGTTGAGGTTGTTGTTGAATTTGTTGGTGTTTTTCATTGTTGATGTTGTTGTTGAATTTGTTGCTGTTTTTCAATGTTGAGGTTGTTGTTGTTTTTCAATGTTGCGGTTGTTGTTGTATTTGTTGGTGTTTTTCAATGTTGAGGTTGTTGTAGTTTTTCAATGTTGAAGTTGTTGTTGAATTTGTTGGTGTTTTTCAATGTTGAGGTTTTTGTTGTTTTTCAATGTTGAGGTTGTTGTTGAATTTGTTGGTGTTTTTCAACGTTGAGGTTGTTGTTGAATTTGTTCGTGTTTTTCAATGCTCAGGTTGTTGTTGTTTTTCAATGTTGAGGTTGTTGTTGAATTTGTTGGTGTTGTTCAATTTTGAGGTTGTTGTAGTTTTTCAATGTTGAGGTTGTTGTTGAATGTGTTGATGTTTTTCAATGTTGAGGTTGTTGTTGTTTTTCAATGTTGAGGTTGTTGCTGAATTTGTTGGTGTTTTTCAATGTTGGTGTTGTTGTTGGATTTGTTGGTGTTTTTCAACGTTGAGGTTGTTGTTGTTTTTCAATGTTGAGGTTGTTGTTGAATTTGTTGGTGTTTTTCAACGTTGAGGTTGTTGTTGAATTTGTTCGTGTTTTTCAATGCTGAGGTTGTTGTTCTTTTTCAATGTTGAGGTTGTTGTTGAATTTGTTGGTGTTTTTCAATGTCGAGGTTGTTGTTGAATTTGTTTGTGTTTTTCAATGTTGAGGTTGTTGTTGAATTTGTTGGTGATTTTCAATGTTGAGGTTGTTGTTGTTTTTAAATGTTCAGGTTGTTGTTGAATTTGTTGGTGTTTTTCAATTTTGAGGTTGTTGTTGTTTCTCAATGTTGAGGTTGTTGTTGAATTTGTTGGTGTTTTTCCATGTTGAGGTTGTTGTTGTTTTTCAAAGTTGAGGTTGTTGTTAAAATTGTTGGTGTTTTTCAATGTTGAGGTTGTTGTTGTTTTTCAATGTTGAGGTTGTTGTTGTTTTTCAATGTTGAGGTTGTTGTTGAATTTGTTGGTGTTTTTCAATGTTGCGGTTGTTGTTGAATTTGTTGGTGTTTTTCAATGTTCAGGTTGTTGTTGTTTTTAAATGTTGAGGTAGTTGTTGAATTTGTTGGTTTTTTTCAATTTTGAGGTTGTTGTTGTTTCTCAATGTTGAGGTTGTTGTTGAATTTGTTGGTGTTTTTCCATGTTGAGGTTGTTGTTGTTTTTCAAAGTTGAGGTTGTTGTTAAAATTGTTGGTGTTTTTCAATGTTGAGATTGTTGTTGAATTTGTTGGTGTTTTTCATTGTTGAGGTTGTTGTTGAATTTGTTGGTGTTTTTCAATGTTGAGGTTCTTGTTGTTTTTCAATGTTGAGGTTGTTGTTGAATTTGTTGGTGTTTTTCAATTTCGAGGTAGTTCTTGAATTTGTTGGTGTTCTTCAATGTTGAAGTTGTTGTTGAATTTGTTGGTGTTTTTCAATGTTGAGGTTGTTGTTGTTTTTCAATGTTGAGGTTGTTGTTGAATTTGTTGGTGTTTTTCAATGTTGAGGTTGTTGTTGTTTTTCAATGTTGAGGTTGTTGTTGAATTTGTTGGTGTTTTTCCATGTCGAGGTTGTTGTTGAATTTGTTGGTGTTTTTCAATGTTGAGGTTGTTGTTGAATTTGTTGGTGTTTTACAATGTTGAGGTCGTTGTTGAATTTGTTGGCGTTTTTAAATGTTGAGGTTTTTGTTGAATTTGTTGGTGTTTTTCAATGTTGAGGTTGTTGTTGAATTTGTTGGTGTTTTTCAATGTCGAGGTTGTTGTTGAATTTGTTGGTTTTTTCAATGTTGAAGTTGTCGTTGAATTTGTTGGCGTTTTTCAATGTTGTGGTTGTTGTTGTTTTTCAATGTTGAGGTTGTTGTTGAATTTGTTGGTATTTTTCAAATTTGAGGTTGTTGTTGTTTTTCAATGTTGAGGTTGTTGTTGAATTTGTTGGTGTTTTTCCATGTTGAGGTTGTTGTTGTTTTTCAAAGTTGAGGTTGATGTTTAATTTGTTGGTGTTTTTCAATGTTGAGTTTGTTGTTGAATTTGTTGGTGTTTTTCATTGTTGAGGTTGTTGTTGAATTTGTTGGTGTTTTTCAATGTTGAGGTTGTTGTTGTTTTTCAATGTTGAGGTTGTTGTTGAATTTGTTGGTGTTTTTCAATGTTGAGGTTGTTGTTGAATTTGTTGGTGTTTTTCAATGTTGAGGTTGGTGTTGAATTTGTTGGTATTTTTCAATGTTGAGGTTCTTGTTGTTTTTCAATGTTGAGGTTGTTTTTGAATTTGTTGTTGTTTTTCAATGTTGAGGTTTTTGAATTTGTTGGTGTTTTTCAATGTTGAGTTTGTTGTTGTTTTTCAATGTTGAGGTTGTTGTTGAATTTGTTGGTGTTTTTCAATTTCGAGGTTGTTGTTGAATTTGTTGGTGTTTTTCAATGTTGAAGTTGTTGTTGAATTTGCTGGTGTTTTTCAATGTTGAGGTTGTTGTTGTTTTTCAATGTTGAGGTTGTTGTTGAATTTGTTGGTGTTTTTCAATGTTGAGGTTGTTGTTGTATTTCAATGTTGCGGTTGTTGTTGAATTTGTTGGTGTTTTTCAATGTTGAGGTTGTTGTTGAATTTGTTGCTGTTTTTCAATGTTGAGGTTGTTGTTGTTTTTCAAAGTTGAGGTTGTTGTTGTATTTGTTGGTGTTTTTCAATGTTGAGGTTGTTGTAGTTTTTCAATGTTGAGGTTGTTGTTGAATTTGTTTGTGTTTTTCAATGTCGAGGTTGTTGTTGAATTTGTTGGTGTTTTTCTATGTTGAAGTTGTTGTTGAATTTGTATGTGTTTTTCAATGTTGAGGTTGTTGTTGAATTTGTTGGTGTTTTTCAATGTTGAGGTTGTTGTTGTTTTTAAATGTTGAGGTTGTTGTTGAATTTGTTGGTGTTTTTCAATTTTGAGGTTGTTGTTGTTTTTCAATGTTGAGGTTGTTGTTGAATTTGTTGGTGTTTTTCCATGTTGAGGTTGTTGTTGTTTTTCAAAGTTGAGGTTGTTGTTAAATTTGTTGGTGTTTTTCAATGTTGAGGTTGTTGTTGAATTTGTTGGTGTTTTTCAATGTTGAGGTTGTTGTTGTCTTTAAATGTTGAGGTTGTTGTTGAATTTGTTGGTGTTTTTCAATTTTGAGGTTGTTGTTGTTTTTCAATGTTGAGGTTGTTGTTGAATTTGTTGGTGTTTTTCCATGTTGAGTTTGTTGTTGTTTTTCAAAGTTGAGGTTGTTGTTAAACTTGTTGGTGTTTTTCAATGTTGAGGTTGTTGTTGAATTTGTTGGTGTTTTTCATTGTTGAGGTTGTTGTTGAATTTGTTGGTGTTTTTCAATGTTGAGGTTGTTTTTGTTTTTCAATGTTGAGGTTGTTGTTGAATTTGTTGGTGTTTTTCAATTTTGAGGTTGTTGTTGTTTTTCAATGTTGAGGTTGTTGTTGAATTTGTTGGTGTTTTTCAATTTCGAGGTTGTTGTTGAATTTGTTGGTGTTTTTCAATGTTGAAGTTGTTGAATTTGTTGGTGTTTTTCAATGTTGAGGTTGTTGTTGTTTTTCAATGTTGAGGTTGTTGTTGAATTTGTTGGTGTTTTTCAATGTTGAGGTTGTTGTTGTTTTTCAATGTTGAGGTTGTTGTTGTTTTTCAATGTTGAGGTTGTTGTTGAATTTGTTGGTGTTTTTCAATGTTGCGGTTGTTGTTGAATTTGTTGGTGTTTTTCAATGTTCAGGTTGTTGTTGTTTTTAAATGTTGAGGTAGTTGTTGAATTTGTTGGTTTTTTTCAATTTTGAGGTTGTTGTTGTTTCTCAATGTTGAGGTTGTTGTTGAATTTGTTGGTGTTTTTCCATGTTGAGGTTGTTGTTGTTTTTCAAAGTTGAGGTTGTTGTTGAATTTGTTGGTGTTTTTCAATTTCGAGGTAGTTCTTGAATTTGTTGGTGTTCTTCAATGTTGAAGTTGTTGTTGAATTTGTTGGTGTTTTTCAATGTTGAGGTTGTTGTTGTTTTTCAATGTTGAGGTTGTTGTTGAATTTGTTGGTGTTTTTCAATGTTGAGGTTGTTGTTGTTTTTCAATGTTGAGGTTGTTGTTGAATTTGTTGGTGTTTTTCAATGTCGAGGTTGTTGTTGAATTTGTTGGTGTTTTTCAATGTTGAGGTTGTTGTTGAATTTGTTGGTGTTTTACAATGTTGAGGTCGTTGTTGAATTTGTTGGCGTTTTTAAATGTTGAGGTTGTTGTTGAAGTTGTTGGTGTTTTTCAATGTTGAGGTTGTTGTTGAATTTGTTGGTGTTTTTCAATGTCGAGGTTGTTGTTGAATTTGTTGGTTTTTTCAATGTTGAAGTTGTCGTTGAATTTGTTGGCGTTTTTCAATGTTGTGGTTGTTGTTGTTTTTGAATGTTGAGGTTGTTGTTGAATTTGTTGGTATTTTTCAAATTTGAGGTTGTTGTTGTTTTTCAATGTTGAGGTTGTTGTTGAATTTGTTGGTGTTTTTCCATGTTGAGGTTGTTGTTGTTTTTCAAAGTTGAGGTTGATGTTTAATTTGTTGGTGTTTTTCAATGTTGAGTTTGTTGTTGAATTTGTTGGTGTTTTTCATTGTTGAGGTTGTTGTTGAATTTGTTGGTGTTTTTCAATGTTGAGGTTGTTGTTGTTTTTCAATGTTGAGGTTGTTGTTGAATTTGTTGGTGTTTTTCAATGTTGAGGTTGTTGTTGAATTTGTTGGTGTTTTTCAATGTTGAGGTTGGTGTTGAATTTGTTGGTATTTTTCAATGTTGAGGTTCTTGTTGTTTTTCAATGTTGAGGTTGTTTTTGAATTTGTTGTTGTTTTTCAATGTTGAGGTTTTTGAATTTGTTGGTGTTTTTCAATGTTGAGGTTGTTGTTGTTTTTCAATGTTGAGGTTGTTGTTGAATTTGTTGGTGTTTTTCAATTTCGAGGTTGTTGTTGAATTTGTTGGTGTTTTTCAATGTTGAAGTTGTTGTTGAATTTGCTGGTGTTTTTCAATGTTGAGGTTGTTGTTGTTTTTCAATGTTGAGGTTGTTGTTGAATTTGTTGGTGTTTTTCAATGTTGAGGTTGTTGTTGTATTTCAATGTTGCGGTTGCTGTTGAATTTGTTGGTGTTTTTCAATGTTGAGGTTGTTGTTGAATTTGTTGCTGTTTTTCAAAGTTGAGGTTGTTGTTGTTTTTCAAAGTTGAGGTTGTTGTTGTATTTGTTGGTGTTTTTCAATGTTGAGGTTGTTGTAGTTTTTCAATGTTGAGGTTGTTGTTGAATTTGTTGGTGTTTTTCAATGTCGAGGTTGTTGTTGAATTTGTTGGTGTTTTTCTATGTTGAAGTTGTTGTTGAATTTGTATGTGTTTTTCAATGTTGAGGTTGTTGTTGAATTTGTTGGTGTTTTTCAATGTTGAGGTTGTTGTTGTTTTTAAATGTTGAGGTTGTTGTTGAATTTGTTGGTGTTTTTCAATTTTGAGGTTGTTGTTGTTTTTCAATGTTGAGGTTGTTGTTGAATTTGTTGGTGTTTTTCCATGTTGAGGTTGTTGTTGTTTTTCAAAGTTGAGGTTGTTGTTAAATTTGTTGGTGTTTTTCAATGTTGAGGTTGTTGTTGAATTTGTTGGTGTTTTTCATTGTTGATGTTGTTGTTGAATTTGTTGCTGTTTTTCAATGTTGAGGTTGTTGTTGTTTTTCAATGTTGCGGTTGTTGTTGTATTTGTTGGTGTTTTTCAATGTTGAGGTTGTTGTAGTTTTTCAATGTTGAAGTTGTTGTTGAATTTGTTGGTGTTTTTCAATGTTGAGGTTTTTGTTGTTTTTCAATGTTGAGGTTGTTGTTGAATTTGTTGGTGTTTTTCAACGTTGAGGTTGTTGTTGAATTTGTTCGTGTTTTTCAATGCTCAGGTTGTTGTTGTTTTTCAATGTTGAGGTTGTTGTTGAATTTGTTGGTGTTGTTCAATTTTGAGGTTGTTGTAGTTTTTCAATGTTGAGGTTGTTGTTGAATGTGTTGATGTTTTTCAATGTTGAGGTTGTTGTTGTTTTTCAATGTTGAGGTTGTTGCTGAATTTGTTGGTGTTTTTCAATGTTGGTGTTGTTGTTGGATTTGTTGGTGTTTTTCAACGTTGAGGTTGTTGTTGTTTTTCAATGTTGAGGTTGTTGTTGAATTTGTTGGTGTTTTTCAACGTTGAGGTTGTTGTTGAATTTGTTCGTGTTTTTCAATGCTGAGGTTGTTGTTCTTTTTCAATGTTGAGGTTGTTGTTGAATTTGTTGGTGTTTTTCAATGTCGAGGTTGTTGTTGAATTTGTTTGTGTTTTTCAATGTTGAGGTTGTTGTTGAATTTGTTGGTGATTTTCAATGTTGAGGTTGTTGTTGTTTTTAAATGTTCAGGTTGTTGTTGACTTTGTTGGTGTTTTTCAATTTTGAGGTTGTTGTTGTTTTTCAATGTTGAGGTTGTTGTTGAATTTGTTGGTGTTTTTCAATGTTGAGGTTGTTGTTGTTTTTCAAAGTTGAGGTTGTTGTTAAATTTGTTGATGTTTTTCAATGTTGAGGTTGTTGTTGAATTTGTTGGTGTATTTCATTGTTGAGGTTGTTGTTGAATTTGTTGGTGTTTTTCAATGTTGAGGTTGTTGTTGTTTTTTAATGTTGAGGTTGTTGTTGAATTTGTTGGTGTTCTTCAATGTTGAGGTTGTTGTTGTTTTTCAATGTTGAGGTTGTTGTGGAATTTGTTGCTGTTTTTCAATTTCGAGGTTGTTGAATTTCTTGGTGTTTTTCAATGTTGAAGTTGTTGTTCAATTTGTTGGTCTTTTTCAATGTTGAGGTTGTTGTTGTTTTTTAATGTTGAGGTTGTTGTTGAATTTGTTGGTGTTTTTCAATGTTGAGGTTGTTGTTGTTTTTCAATGTTGAGGTTGTTGTTGTTTTTCAATGTTGAGGTTGTTGTTGAATTTGTTGGTGTTTTTCAATGTTGCGGTTGTTGTTGAATTTGTTGGTGTTTTTCAATGTTCAGGTTGTTGTTGTTTTTAAATGTTGAGGTAGTTGTTGAATTTGTTGGTTTTTTTCAATTTTGAGGTTGTTGTTGTTTCTCAATGTTGAGGTTGTTGTTGAATTTGTTGGTGTTTTTCCATGTTGAGGTTGTTGTTGTTTTTCAATGTTGAGGTTGTTGTTGAATTTGTTGGTGTTTTTCAATGTTGAGGTTGTTGTTGAATTTGTTGGTGTTTTTCAATGTTGAGGTTGGTGTTGAATTTGTTGGTATTTTTCAATGTTGAGGTTCTTGTTGTTTTTCAATGTTGAGGTTGTTTTTGAATTTGTTGTTGTTTTTCAATGTTGAGGTTTTTGAATTTGTTGGTGTTTTTCAATGTTGAGGTTGTTGTTGTTTTTCAATGTTGAGGTTGTTGTTGAATTTGTTGGTGTTTTTCAATTTCGAGGTTGTTGTTGAATTTGTTGGTGTTTTTCAATGTTGAAGTTGTTGTTGAATTTGCTGGTGTTTTTCAATGTTGAGGTTGTTGTTGTTTTTCAATGTTGAGGTTGTTGTTGAATTTGTTGGTGTTTTTCAATGTTGAGGTTGTTGTTGTATTTCAATGTTGCGGTTGCTGTTGAATTTGTTGGTGTTTTTCAATGTTGAGGTTGTTGTTGAATTTGTTGCTGTTTTTCAAAGTTGAGGTTGTTGTTGTTTTTCAAAGTTGCGGTTGTTGTTGTATTTGTTGGTGTTTTTCAATGTTGAGGTTGTTGGCGTTTTTAAATGTTGAGGTTTTTGTTGAATTTGTTGGTGTTTTTCAATGTTGAGGTTGTTGTTGAATTTGTTGGTGTTTTTCAATGTCGAGGTTGTTGTTGAATTTGTTGGTTTTTTCAATGTTGAAGTTGTCGTTGAATTTGTTGGCGTTTTTCAATGTTGTGGTTGTTGTTGTTTTTCAATGTTGAGGTTGTTGTTGAATTTGTTGGTATTTTTCAAATTTGAGGTTGTTGTTGTTTTTCAATGTTGAGGTTGTTGTTGAATTTGTTGGTGTTTTTCCATGTTGAGGTTGTTGTTGTTTTTCAAAGTTGAGGTTGATGTTTAATTTGTTGGTGTTTTTCAATGTTGAGTTTGTTGTTGAATTTGTTGGTGTTTTTCATTGTTGAGGTTGTTGTTGAATTTGTTGGTGTTTTTCAATGTTGAGGTTGTTGTTTTTCAATGTTGAGGTTGTTGTTGAATTTGTTGGTGTTTTTCAATGTTGAGGTTGTTGTTGAATTTGTTGGTGTTTTTCAATGTTGAGGTTGGTGTTGAATTTGTTGGTATTTTTCAATGTTGAGGTTCTTGTTGTTTTTCAATGTTGAGGTTGTTTTTGAATTTGTTGTTGTTTTTCAATGTTGAGGTTTTTGAATTTGTTGGTGTTTTTCAATGTTGAGTTTGTTGTTGTTTTTCAATGTTGAGGTTGTTGTTGAATTTGTTGGTGTTTTTCAATTTCGAGGTTGTTGTTGAATTTGTTGGTGTTTTTCAATGTTGAAGTTGTTGTTGAATTTGCTGGTGTTTTTCAATGTTGAGGTTGTTGTTGTTTTTCAATGTTGAGGTTGTTGTTGAATTTGTTGGTGTTTTTCAATGTTGAGGTTGTTGTTGTATTTCAATGTTGCGGTTGTTGTTGAATTTGTTGGTGTTTTTCAATGTTGAGGTTGTTGTTGAATTTGTTGCTGTTTTTCAATGTTGAGGTTGTTGTTGTTTTTCAAAGTTGAGGTTGTTGTTGTATTTGTTGGTGTTTTTCAATGTTGAGGTTGTTGTAGTTTTTCAATGTTGAGGTTGTTGTTGAATTTGTTGGTGTTTTTCAATGTCGAGGTTGTTGTTGAATTTGTTGGTGTTTTTCTATGTTGAAGTTGTTGTTGAATTTGTATGTGTTTTTCAATGTTGAGGTTGTTGTTGAATTTGTTGGTGTTTTTCAATGTTGAGGTTGTTGTTGTTTTTAAATGTTGAGGTTGTTGTTGAATTTATTGGTGTTTTTCAATTTTGAGGTTGTTGTTGTTTTTCAATGTTGAGGTTGTTGTTGAATTTGTTGGTGTTTTTCAATGTTGAGGTTGTTGTTGTTTTTCAATGTTGAGGTTGTTGTTGAATTTGTTGGTGTTTTTCAATGTCGAGGTTGTTGTTGAATTTGTTGGTGTTTTTCAATGTTGAGGTTGTTGTTGAATTTGTTGGTGTTTTACAATGTTGAGGTCGTTGTTGAATTTGTTGGCGTTTTTAAATGTTGAGGTTGTTGTTGAAGTTGTTGGTGTTTTTCAATGTTGAGGTTGTTGTTGAATTTGTTGGTGTTTTTCAATGTCGAGGTTGTTGTTGAATTTGTTGGTTTTTTCAATGTTGAAGTTGTCGTTGAATTTGTTGGCGTTTTTCAATGTTGTGGTTGTTGTTGTTTTTGAATGTTGAGGTTGTTGTTGAATTTGTTGGTATTTTTCAAATTTGAGGTTGTTGTTGTTTTTCAATGTTGAGGTTGTTGTTGAATTTGTTGGTGTTTTTCCATGTTGAGGTTGTTGTTGTTTTTCAAAGTTGAGGTTGATGTTTAATTTGTTGGTGTTTTTCAATGTTGAGTTTGTTGTTGAATTTGTTGGTGTTTTTCATTGTTGAGGTTGTTGTTGAATTTGTTGGTGTTTTTCAATGTTGAGGTTGTTGTTGTTTTTCAATGTTGAGGTTGTTGTTGAATTTGTTGGTGTTTTTCAATGTTGAGGTTGTTGTTGAATTTGTTGGTGTTTTTCAATGTTGAGGTTGGTGTTGAATTTGTTGGTATTTTTCAATGTTGAGGTTCTTGTTGTTTTTCAATGTTGAGGTTGTTTTTGAATTTGTTGTTGTTTTTCAATGTTGAGGTTTTTGAATTTGTTGGTGTTTTTCAATGTTGAGGTTGTTGTTGTTTTTCAATGTTGAGGTTGTTGTTGAATTTGTTGGTGTTTTTCAATTTCGAGGTTGTTGTTGAATTTGTTGGTGTTTTTCAATGTTGAAGTTGTTGTTGAATTTGCTGGTGTTTTTCAATGTTGAGGTTGTTGTTGTTTTTCAATGTTGAGGTTGTTGTTGAATTTGTTGGTGTTTTTCAATGTTGAGGTTGTTGTTGTATTTCAATGTTGCGGTTGCTGTTGAATTTGTTGGTGTTTTTCAATGTTGAGGTTGTTGTTGAATTTGTTGCTGTTTTTCAAAGTTGAGGTTGTTGTTGTTTTTCAAAGTTGAGGTTGTTGTTGTATTTGTTGGTGTTTTTCAATGTTGAGGTTGTTGTAGTTTTTCAATGTTGAGGTTGTTGTTGAATTTGTTGGTGTTTTTCAATGTCGAGGTTGTTGTTGAATTTGTTGGTGTTTTTCTATGTTGAAGTTGTTGTTGAATTTGTATGTGTTTTTCAATGTTGAGGTTGTTGTTGAATTTGTTGGTGTTTTTCAATGTTGAGGTTGTTGTTGTTTTTAAATGTTGAGGTTGTTGTTGAATTTGTTGGTGTTTTTCAATTTTGAGGTTGTTGTTGTTTTTCAATGTTGAGGTTGTTGTTGAATTTGTTGGTGTTTTTCCATGTTGAGGTTGTTGTTGTTTTTCAAAGTTGAGGTTGTTGTTAAATTTGTTGGTGTTTTTCAATGTTGAGGTTGTTGTTGAATTTGTTGGTGTTTTTCATTGTTGATGTTGTTGTTGAATTTGTTGCTGTTTTTCAATGTTGAGGTTGTTGTTGTTTTTCAATGTTGCGGTTGTTGTTGTATTTGTTGGTGTTTTTCAATGTTGAGGTTGTTGTAGTTTTTCAATGTTGAAGTTGTTGTTGAATTTGTTGGTGTTTTTCAATGTTGAGGTTTTTGTTGTTTTTCAATGTTGAGGTTGTTGTTGAATTTGTTGGTGTTTTTCAACGTTGAGGTTGTTGTTGAATTTGTTCGTGTTTTTCAATGCTCAGGTTGTTGTTGTTTTTCAATGTTGAGGTTGTTGTTGAATTTGTTGGTGTTGTTCAATTTTGAGGTTGTTGTAGTTTTTCAATGTTGAGGTTGTTGTTGAATGTGTTGATGTTTTTCAATGTTGAGGTTGTTGTTGTTTTTCAATGTTGAGGTTGTTGCTGAATTTGTTGGTGTTTTTCAATGTTGGTGTTGTTGTTGGATTTGTTGGTGTTTTTCAACGTTGAGGTTGTTGTTGTTTTTCAATGTTGAGGTTGTTGTTGAATTTGTTGGTGTTTTTCAACGTTGAGGTTGTTGTTGAATTTGTTCGTGTTTTTCAATGCTGAGGTTGTTGTTCTTTTTCAATGTTGAGGTTGTTGTTGAATTTGTTGGTGTTTTTCAATGTCGAGGTTGTTGTTGAATTTGTTTGTGTTTTTCAATGTTGAGGTTGTTGTTGAATTTGTTGGTGATTTTCAATGTTGAGGTTGTTGTTGTTTTTAAATGTTCAGGTTGTTGTTGACTTTGTTGGTGTTTTTCAATTTTGAGGTTGTTGTTGTTTTTCAATGTTGAGGTTGTTGTTGAATTTGTTGGTGTTTTTCAATGTTGAGGTTGTTGTTGTTTTTCAAAGTTGAGGTTGTTGTTAAATTTGTTGATGTTTTTCAATGTTGAGGTTGTTGTTGAATTTGTTGGTGTATTTCATTGTTGAGGTTGTTGTTGAATTTGTTGGTGTTTTTCAATGTTGAGGTTGTTGTTGTTTTTTAATGTTGAGGTTGTTGTTGAATTTGTTGGTGTTCTTCAATGTTGAGGTTGTTGTTGTTTTTCAATGTTGAGGTTGTTGTGGAATTTGTTGCTGTTTTTCAATTTCGAGGTTGTTGAATTTCTTGGTGTTTTTCAATGTTGAAGTTGTTGTTCAATTTGTTGGTCTTTTTCAATGTTGAGGTTGTTGTTGTTTTTTAATGTTGAGGTTGTTGTTGAATTTGTTGGTGTTTTTCAATGTTGAGGTTGTTGTTGTTTTTCAATGTTGAGGTTGTTGTTGTTTTTCAATGTTGAGGTTGTTGTTGAATTTGTTGGTGTTTTTCAATGTTGCGGTTGTTGTTGAATTTGTTGGTGTTTTTCAATGTTCAGGTTGTTGTTGTTTTTAAATGTTGAGGTAGTTGTTGAATTTGTTGGTTTTTTTCAATTTTGAGGTTGTTGTTGTTTCTCAATGTTGAGGTTGTTGTTGAATTTGTTGGTGTTTTTCCATGTTGAGGTTGTTGTTGTTTTTCAATGTTGAGGTTGTTGTTGAATTTGTTGGTGTTTTTCAATGTTGAGGTTGTTGTTGAATTTGTTGGTGTTTTTCAATGTTGAGGTTGGTGTTGAATTTGTTGGTATTTTTCAATGTTGAGGTTCTTGTTGTTTTTCAATGTTGAGGTTGTTTTTGAATTTGTTGTTGTTTTTCAATGTTGAGGTTTTTGAATTTGTTGGTGTTTTTCAATGTTGAGGTTGTTGTTGTTTTTCAATGTTGAGGTTGTTGTTGAATTTGTTGGTGTTTTTCAATTTCGAGGTTGTTGTTGAATTTGTTGGTGTTTTTCAATGTTGAAGTTGTTGTTGAATTTGCTGGTGTTTTTCAATGTTGAGGTTGTTGTTGTTTTTCAATGTTGAGGTTGTTGTTGAATTTGTTGGTGTTTTTCAATGTTGAGGTTGTTGTTGTATTTCAATGTTGCGGTTGCTGTTGAATTTGTTGGTGTTTTTCAATGTTGAGGTTGTTGTTGAATTTGTTGCTGTTTTTCAAAGTTGAGGTTGTTGTTGTTTTTCAAAGTTGCGGTTGTTGTTGTATTTGTTGGTGTTTTTCAATGTTGAGGTTGTTGGCGTTTTTAAATGTTGAGGTTTTTGTTGAATTTGTTGGTGTTTTTCAATGTTGAGGTTGTTGTTGAATTTGTTGGTGTTTTTCAATGTCGAGGTTGTTGTTGAATTTGTTGGTTTTTTCAATGTTGAAGTTGTCGTTGAATTTGTTGGCGTTTTTCAATGTTGTGGTTGTTGTTGTTTTTCAATGTTGAGGTTGTTGTTGAATTTGTTGGTATTTTTCAAATTTGAGGTTGTTGTTGTTTTTCAATGTTGAGGTTGTTGTTGAATTTGTTGGTGTTTTTCCATGTTGAGGTTGTTGTTGTTTTTCAAAGTTGAGGTTGATGTTTAATTTGTTGGTGTTTTTCAATGTTGAGTTTGTTGTTGAATTTGTTGGTGTTTTTCATTGTTGAGGTTGTTGTTGAATTTGTTGGTGTTTTTCAATGTTGAGGTTGTTGTTTTTCAATGTTGAGGTTGTTGTTGAATTTGTTGGTGTTTTTCAATGTTGAGGTTGTTGTTGAATTTGTTGGTGTTTTTCAATGTTGAGGTTGGTGTTGAATTTGTTGGTATTTTTCAATGTTGAGGTTCTTGTTGTTTTTCAATGTTGAGGTTGTTTTTGAATTTGTTGTTGTTTTTCAATGTTGAGGTTTTTGAATTTGTTGGTGTTTTTCAATGTTGAGTTTGTTGTTGTTTTTTAATGTTGAGGTTGTTGTTGAATTTGTTGGTGTTTTTCAATTTCGAGGTTGTTGTTGAATTTGTTGGTGTTTTTCAATGTTGAAGTTGTTGTTGAATTTGCTGGTGTTTTTCAATGTTGAGGTTGTTGTTGTTTTTCAATGTTGAGGTTGTTGTTGAATTTGTTGGTGTTTTTCAATGTTGAGGTTGTTGTTGTATTTCAATGTTGCGGTTGTTGTTGAATTTGTTGGTGTTTTTCAATGTTGAGGTTGTTGTTGAATTTGTTGCTGTTTTTCAATGTTGAGGTTGTTGTTGTTTTTCAAAGTTGAGGTTGTTGTTGTATTTGTTGGTGTTTTTCAATGTTGAGGTTGTTGTAGTTTTTCAATGTTGAGGTTGTTGTTGAATTTGTTGGTGTTTTTCAATGTCGAGGTTGTTGTTGAATTTGTTGGTGTTTTTCTATGTTGAAGTTGTTGTTGAATTTGTATGTGTTTTTCAATGTTGAGGTTGTTGTTGAATTTGTTGGTGTTTTTCAATGTTGAGGTTGTTGTTGTTTTTAAATGTTGAGGTTGTTGTTGAATTTATTGGTGTTTTTCAATTTTGAGGTTGTTGTTGTTTTTCAATGTTGAGGTTGTTGTTGAATTTGTTGGTGTTTTTCCATGTTGAGGTTGTTGTTGTTTTTCAAAGTTGAGGTTGTTGTTAAATTTGTTGGTGTTTTTCAATGTTGAGGTTGTTGTTGAATTTGTTGGTGTTTTTCAATGTTGAGGTTGTTGTTGTCTTTAAATGTTGAGGTTGTTGTTGAATTTGTTGGTGTTTTTCAATTTTGAGGTTGTTGTTGTTTTTCAATGTTGAGGTTGTTGTTGAATTTGTTGGTGTTTTTCCATGTTGAGTTTGTTGTTGTTTTTCAAAGTTGAGGTTGTTGTTAAATTTGTTGGTGTTTTTCAATGTTGAGGTTGTTGTTGAATTTGTTGGTGTTTTTCATTGTTGAGGTTGTTGTTGAATTTGTTGGTGTTTTTCAATGTTGAGGTTGTTTTTGTTTTTCAATGTTGAGGTTGTTGTTGAATTTGTTGGTGTTTTTCAATTTTGAGGTTGTTGTTGTTTTTCAATGTTGAGGTTGTTGTTGAATTTGTTGGTGTTTTTCAATTTCGAGGTTGTTGTTGAATTTGTTGGTGTTTTTCAATGTTGAAGTTGTTGAATTTGTTGGTGTTTTTCAATGTTGAGGTTGTTGTTGTTTTTCAATGTTGAGGTTGTTGTTGAATTTGTTGGTGTTTTTCAATGTTGAGGTTGTTGTTGTTTTTCAATGTTGAGGTTGTTGTTGTTTTTCAATGTTGAGGTTGTTGTTGAATTTGTTGGTGTTTTTCAATGTTGCGGTTGTTGTTGAATTTGTTGGTGTTTTTCAATGTTCAGGTTGTTGTTGTTTTTAAATGTTGAGGTAGTTGTTGAATTTGTTGGTTTTTTTCAATTTTGAGGTTGTTGTTGTTTCTCAATGTTGAGGTTGTTGTTGAATTTGTTGGTGTTTTTCCATGTTGAGGTTGTTGTTGTTTTTCAAAGTTGAGGTTGTTGTTGAATTTGTTGGTGTTTTTCAATTTCGAGGTAGTTCTTGAATTTGTTGGTGTTCTTCAATGTTGAAGTTGTTGTTGAATTTGTTGGTGTTTTTCAATGTTGAGGTTGTTGTTGTTTTTCAATGTTGAGGTTGTTGTTGAATTTGTTGGTGTTTTTCAATGTTGAGGTTGTTGTTGTTTTTCAATGTTGAGGTTGTTGTTGAATTTGTTGGTGTTTTTCAATGTCGAGGTTGTTGTTGAATTTGTTGGTGTTTTTCAATGTTGAGGTTGTTGTTGAATTTGTTGGTGTTTTACAATGTTGAGGTCGTTGTTGAATTTGTTGGCGTTTTTAAATGTTGAGGTTGTTGTTGAAGTTGTTGGTGTTTTTCAATGTTGAGGTTGTTGTTGAATTTGTTGGTGTTTTTCAATGTCGAGGTTGTTGTTGAATTTGTTGGTTTTTTCAATGTTGAAGTTGTCGTCGAATTTGTTGGCGTTTTTCAATGTTGTGGTTGTTGTTGTTTTTGAATGTTGAGGTTGTTGTTGAATTTGTTGGTATTTTTCAAATTTGAGGTTGTTGTTGTTTTTCAATGTTGAGGTTGTTGTTGAATTTGTTGGTGTTTTTCCATGTTGAGGTTGTTGTTGTTTTTCAAAGTTGAGGTTGATGTTTAATTTGTTGGTGTTTTTCAATGTTGAGTTTGTTGTTGAATTTGTTGGTGTTTTTCATTGTTGAGGTTGTTGTTGAATTTGTTGGTGTTTTTCAATGTTGAGGTTGTTGTTGTTTTTCAATGTTGAGGTTGTTGTTGAATTTGTTGGTGTTTTTCAATGTTGAGGTTGTTGTTGAATTTGTTGGTGTTTTTCAATGTTGAGGTTGGTGTTGAATTTGTTGGTATTTTTCAATGTTGAGGTTCTTGTTGTTTTTCAATGTTGAGGTTGTTTTTGAATTTGTTGTTGTTTTTCAATGTTGAGGTTTTTGAATTTGTTGGTGTTTTTCAATGTTGAGGTTGTTGTTGTTTTTCAATGTTGAGGTTGTTGTTGAATTTGTTGGTGTTTTTCAATTTCGAGGTTGTTGTTGAATTTGTTGGTGTTTTTCAATGTTGAAGTTGTTGTTGAATTTGCTGGTGTTTTTCAATGTTGAGGTTGTTGTTGTTTTTCAATGTTGAGGTTGTTGTTGAATTTGTTGGTGTTTTTCAATGTTGAGGTTGTTGTTGTATTTCAATGTTGCGGTTGCTGTTGAATTTGTTGGTGTTTTTCAATGTTGAGGTTGTTGTTGAATTTGTTGCTGTTTTTCAAAGTTGAGGTTGTTGTTGTTTTTCAAAGTTGAGGTTGTTGTTGTATTTGTTGGTGTTTTTCAATGTTGAGGTTGTTGTAGTTTTTCAATGTTGAGGTTGTTGTTGAATTTGTTGGTGTTTTTCAATGTCGAGGTTGTTGTTGAATTTGTTGGTGTTTTTCTATGTTGAAGTTGTTGTTGAATTTGTATGTGTTTTTCAATGTTGAGGTTGTTGTTGAATTTGTTGGTGTTTTTCAATGTTGAGGTTGTTGTCGTTTTTAAATGTTGAGGTTGTTGTTGAATTTGTTGGTGTTTTTCAATTTTGAGGTTGTTGTTGTTTTTCAATGTTGAGGTTGTTGTTGAATTTGTTGGTGTTTTTCCATGTTGAGGTTGTTGTTGTTTTTCAAAGTTGAGGTTGTTGTTAAATTTGTTGGTGTTTTTCAATGTTGAGGTTGTTGTTGAATTTGTTGGTGTTTTTCATTGTTGATGTTGTTGTTGAATTTGTTGCTGTTTTTCAATGTTGAGGTTGTTGTTGTTTTTCAATGTTGCGGTTGTTGTTGTATTTGTTGGTGTTTTTCAATGTTGAGGTTGTTGTAGTTTTTCAATGTTGAAGTTGTTGTTGAATTTGTTGGTGTTTTTCAATGTTGAGGTTTTTGTTGTTTTTCAATGTTGAGGTTGTTGTTGAATTTGTTGGTGTTTTTCAACGTTGAGGTTGTTGTTGAATTTGTTCGTGTTTTTCAATGCTCAGGTTGTTGTTGTTTTTCAATGTTGAGGTTGTTGTTGAATTTGTTGGTGTTGTTCAATTTTGAGGTTGTTGTAGTTTTTCAATGTTGAGGTTGTTGTTGAATGTGTTGATGTTTTTCAATGTTGAGGTTGTTGTTGTTTTTCAATGTTGAGGTTGTTGCTGAATTTGTTGGTGTTTTTCAATGTTGGTGTTGTTGTTGGATTTGTTGGTGTTTTTCAACGTTGAGGTTGTTGTTGTTTTTCAATGTTGAGGTTGTTGTTGAATTTGTTGGTGTTTTTCAACGTTGAGGTTGTTGTTGAATTTGTTCGTGTTTTTCAATGCTGAGGTTGTTGTTCTTTTTCAATGTTGAGGTTGTTGTTGAATTTGTTGGTGTTTTTCAATGTCGAGGTTGTTGTTGAATTTGTTTGTGTTTTTCAATGTTGAGGTTGTTGTTGAATTTGTTGGTGATTTTCAATGTTGAGGTTGTTGTTGTTTTTAAATGTTCAGGTTGTTGTTGAATTTGTTGGTGTTTTTCAATTTTGAGGTTGTTGTTGTTTTTCAATGTTGAGGTTGTTGTTGAATTTGTTGGTGTTTTTCAATGTTGAGGTTGTTGTTGTTTTTCAAAGTTGAGGTTGTTGTTAAATTTGTTGATGTTTTTCAATGTTGAGGTTGTTGTTGAATTTGTTGGTGTATTTCATTGTTGAGGTTGTTGTTGAATTTGTTGGTGTTTTTCAATGTTGAGGTTGTTGTTGTTTTTTAATGTTGAGGTTGTTGTTGAATTTGTTGGTGTTCTTCAATGTTGAGGTTGTTGTTGTTTTTCAATGTTGAGGTTGTTGTGGAATTTGTTGCTGTTTTTCAATTTCGAGGTTGTTGAATTTCTTGGTGTTTTTCAATGTTGAAGTTGTTGTTCAATTTGTTGGTCTTTTTCAATGTTGAGGTTGTTGTTGTTTTTTAATGTTGAGGTTGTTGTTGAATTTGTTGGTGTTTTTCAATGTTGAGGTTGTTGTTGTTTTTCAATGTTGAGGTTGTTGTTGTTTTTCAATGTTGAGGTTGTTGTTGAATTTGTTGGTGTTTTTCAATGTTGCGGTTGTTGTTGAATTTGTTGGTGTTTTTCAATGTTCAGGTTGTTGTTGTTTTTAAATGTTGAGGTAGTTGTTGAATTTGTTGGTTTTTTTCAATTTTGAGGTTGTTGTTGTTTCTCAATGTTGAGGTTGTTGTTGAATTTGTTGGTGTTTTTCCATGTTGAGGTTGTTGTTGTTTTTCAATGTTGAGGTTGTTGTTGAATTTGTTGGTGTTTTTCAATGTTGAGGTTGTTGTTGAATTTGTTGGTGTTTTTCAATGTTGAGGTTGGTGTTGAATTTGTTGGTATTTTTCAATGTTGAGGTTCTTGTTGTTTTTCAATGTTGAGGTTGTTTTTGAATTTGTTGTTGTTTTTCAATGTTGAGGTTTTTGAATTTGTTGGTGTTTTTCAATGTTGAGGTTGTTGTTGTTTTTCAATGTTGAGGTTGTTGTTGAATTTGTTGGTGTTTTTCAATTTCGAGGTTGTTGTTGAATTTGTTGGTGTTTTTCAATGTTGAAGTTGTTGTTGAATTTGCTGGTGTTTTTCAATGTTGAGGTTGTTGTTGTTTTTCAATGTTGAGGTTGTTGTTGAATTTGTTGGTGTTTTTCAATGTTGAGGTTGTTGTTGTATTTCAATGTTGCGGTTGCTGTTGAATTTGTTGGTGTTTTTCAATGTTGAGGTTGTTGTTGAATTTGTTGCTGTTTTTCAAAGTTGAGGTTGTTGTTGTTTTTCAAAGTTGAGGTTGTTGTTGTATTTGTTGGTGTTTTTCAATGTTGAGGTTGTTGTAGTTTTTCAATGTTGAGGTTGTTGTTGAATTTGTTGGTGTTTTTCAATGTCGAGGTTGTTGTTGAATTTGTTGGTGTTTTTCTATGTTGAAGTTGTTGTTGAATTTGTATGTGTTTTTCAATGTTGAGGTTGTTGTTGAATTTGTTGGTGTTTTTCAATGTTGAGGTTGTTGTTGTTTTTAAATGTTGAGGTTGTTGTTGAATTTGTTGGTGTTTTTCAATTTTGAGGTTGTTGTTGTTTTTCAATGTTGAGGTTGTTGTTGAATTTGTTGGTGTTTTTCCATGTTGAGGTTGTTGTTGTTTTTCAAAGTTGAGGTTGTTGTTAAATTTGTTGGTGTTTTTCAATGTTGAGGTTGTTGTTGAATTTGTTGGTGTTTTTCATTGTTGATGTTGTTGTTGAATTTGTTGCTGTTTTTCAATGTTGAGGTTGTTGTTGTTTTTCAATGTTGCGGTTGTTGTTGTATTTGTTGGTGTTTTTCAATGTTGAGGTTGTTGTAGTTTTTCAATGTTGAAGTTGTTGTTGAATTTGTTGGTGTTTTTCAATGTTGAGGTTTTTGTTGTTTTTCAATGTTGAGGTTTTTGTTGAATTTGTTGGTGTTTTTCAACGTTGAGGTTGTTGTTGAATTTGTTCGTGTTTTTCAATGCTCAGGTTGTTGTTGTTTTTCAATGTTGAGGTTGTTGTTGAATTTGTTGGTGTTGTTCAATTTTGAGGTTGTTGTAGTTTTTCAATGTTGAGGTTGTTGTTGAATGTGTTGATGTTTTTCAATGTTGAGGTTGTTGTTGTTTTTCAATGTTGAGGTTGTTGCTGAATTTGTTGGTGTTTTTCAATGTTGGTGTTGTTGTTGGATTTGTTGGTGTTTTTCAACGTTGAGGTTGTTGTTGTTTTTCAATGTTGAGGTTGTTGTTGAATTTGTTGGTGTTTTTCAACGTTGAGGTTGTTGTTGAATTTGTTCGTGTTTTTCAATGCTGAGGTTGTTGTTCTTTTTCAATGTTGAGGTTGTTGTTGAATTTGTTGGTGTTTTTCAATGTCGAGGTTGTTGTTGAATTTGTTTGTGTTTTTCAATGTTGAGGTTGTTGTTGAATTTGTTGGTGATTTTCAATGTTGAGGTTGTTGTTGTTTTTAAATGTTCAGGTTGTTGTTGAATTTGTTGGTGTTTTTCAATTTTGAGGTTGTTGTTGTTTTTCAATGTTGAGGTTGTTGTTGAATTTGTTGGTGTTTTTCAATGTTGAGGTTGTTGTTGTTTTTCAAAGTTGAGGTTGTTGTTAAATTTGTTGATGTTTTTCAATGTTGAGGTTGTTGTTGAATTTGTTGGTGTATTTCATTGTTGAGGTTGTTGTTGAATTTGTTGGTGTTTTTCAATGTTGAGGTTGTTGTTGTTTTTTAATGTTGAGGTTGTTGTTGAATTTGTTGGTGTTCTTCAATGTTGAGGTTGTTGTTGTTTTTCAATGTTGAGGTTGTTGTGGAATTTGTTGCTGTTTTTCAATTTCGAGGTTGTTGAATTTCTTGGTGTTTTTCAATGTTGAAGTTGTTGTTCAATTTGTTGGTCTTTTTCAATGTTGAGGTTGTTGTTGTTTTTTAATGTTGAGGTTGTTGTTGAATTTGTTGGTGTTTTTCAATGTTGAGGTTGTTGTTGTTTTTCAATGTTGAGGTTGTTGTTGTTTTTCAATGTTGAGGTTGTTGTTGAATTTGTTGGTGTTTTTCAATGTTGCGGTTGTTGTTGAATTTGTTGGTGTTTTTCAATGTTCAGGTTGTTGTTGTTTTTAAATGTTGAGGTAGTTGTTGAATTTGTTGGTTTTTTTCAATTTTGAGGTTGTTGTTGTTTCTCAATGTTGAGGTTGTTGCTGAATTTGTTGGTGTTTTTCCATGTTGAGGTTGTTGTTGTTTTTCAAAGTTGAGGTTGTTGTTAAAATTGTTGGTGTTTTTCAATGTTGAGATTGTTGTTGAATTTGTTGGTGTTTTTCATTGTTGAGGTTGTTGTTGAATTTGTTGGTGTTTTTCAATGTTGAGGTTCTTGTTGTTTTTCAATGTTGAGGTTGTTGTTGAATTTGTTGGTGTTTTTCAATTTCGAGGTAGTTCTTGAATTTGTTGGTGTTTTTCAATGTTGAGGTTGTTGTTGAATTTGTTGGTGTTTTACAATGTCGAGGTTGTTGTTGAATTTGTTGGTGTTTTTCTATGTTGAAGTTGTTGTTGAATTTGTATGTGTTTTTCAATGTTGAGGTTGTTGTTGAATTTGTTGGTGTTTTTCAATGTTGAGGTTGTTGTTGTTTTTCAATGTTGAGGTTGTTGTTGAATTTGTTGGTGTTTTTCAATGTTGAGGTTGTTGTTGTTTTTCAATGTTGAGGTTGTTGTTGAATTTGTTGGTGTTTTTCCATGTCGAGGTTGTTGTTGAATTTGTTGGTGTTTTTCAATGTTGAGGTTGTTGTTGAATTTGTTGGTGTTTTACAATGTCGAGGTTGTTGTTGAATTTGTTGGTGTTTTTCTATGTTGAAGTTGTTGTTGAATTTGTATGTGTTTTTCAATGTTGAGGTTGTTGTTGAATTTGTTGGTGTTTTTCAATGTTGAGGTTGTTGTTGTTTTTAAATGTTGAGGTTGTTGTTGAATTTGTTGGTGTTTTTCAATTTTGAGGTTGTTGTTGTTTTTCAATGTTGAGGTTGTTGTTGAATTTGTTGGTGTTTTTCCATGTTGAGGTTGTTGTTGTTTTTCAAAGTTGAGGTTGTTGTTAAATTTGTTGGTGTTTTTCAATGTTGAGGTTGTTGTTGAATTTCTTGGTGTTTTTCAATGTTGAGGTTGTTGTTGTCTTTAAATGTTGAGGTTGTTGTTGAATTTGTTGGTGTTTTTCAATTTTGAGGTTGTTGTTGTTTTTCAATGTTGAGGTTGTTGTTGAATTTGTTAATGTTTTTCCATGTTGAGTTTGTTGTTGTTTTTCAAAGTTGAGGTTGTTGTTAAATTTGTTGGTGTTTTTCAATGTTGAGGTTGTTGTTGAATTTGTTGGTGTTTTTCATTGTTGAGGTTGTTGTTGAATTTGTTGGTGTTTTTCAATGTTGAGGTTGTTTTTGTTTTTCAATGTTGAGGTTGTTGTTGAATTTGTTGGTGTTTTTCAATTTTGAGGTTGTTGTTGTTTTTCAATGTTGAGGTTGTTGTTGAATTTGTTGGTGTTTTTCAATTTCGAGGTTGTTGTTGAATTTGTTGGTGTTTTTCAATGTTGAAGTTGTTGAATTTGTTGGTGTTTTTCAATGTTGAGGTTGTTGTTGTTTTTCAATGTTGAGGTTGTTGTTGAATTTGTTGGTGTTTTTCAATGTTGAGGTTGTTGTTGTTTTTCAATGTTGAGGTTGTTGTTGTTTTTCAATGTTGAGGTTGTTGTTGAATTTGTTGGTGTTTTTCAATGTTGCGGTTGTTGTTGAATTTGTTGGTGTTTTTCAATGTTCAGGTTGTTGTTGTTTTTAAATGTTGAGGTAGTTGTTGAATTTGTTGGTTTTTTTCAATTTTGAGGTTGTTGTTGTTTCTCAATGTTGAGGTTGCTGTTGAATTTGTTGGTGTTTTTCCATGTTGAGGTTGTTGTTGTTTTTCAAAGTTGAGGTTGTTGTTGAATTTGTTGGTGTTTTTCAATTTCGAGGTAGTTCTTGAATTTGTTGGTGTTCTTCAATGTTGAAGTTGTTGTTGAATTTGTTGGTGTTTTTCAATGTTGAGGTTGTTGTTGTTTTTCAATGTTGAGGTTTTTGTTGAATTTGTTGGTGTTTTTGAATGTTGAGGTTGTTGTTGTTTTTCAATGTTGAGGTTGTTGTTGAATTTGTTGGTGTTTTTCAATGTCGAGGTTGTTGTTGAATTTGTTGGTGTTTTTCAATGTTGAGGTTGTTGTTGAATTTGTTGGTGTTTTACAATGTTGAGGTCGTTGTTGAATTTGTTGGCGTTTTTAAATGTTGAGGTTGTTGTTGAAGTTGTTGGTGTTTTTCAATGTTGAGGTTGTTGTTGAATTTGTTGGTGTTTTTCAGTGTCGAGGTTGTTGTTGAATTTGTTGGTTTTTTCAATGTTGAAGTTGTCGTTGAATTTGTTGGCGTTTTTCAATGTTGTGGTTGTTGTTGTTTTTGAATGTTGAGGTTGTTGTTGAATTTGTTGGTATTTTTCAAATTTGAGGTTGTTGTTGTTTTTCAATGTTGAGGTTGTTGTTGAATTTGTTGGTGTTTTTCCATGTTGAGGTTGTTGTTGTTTTTCAAAGTTGAGGATGATGTTTAATTTGTTGGTGTTTTTCAATGTTGAGTTTGTTGTTGAATTTGTTGGTGTTTTTCATTGTTGAGGTTGTTGTTGAATTTGTTGGTGTTTTTCAATGTTGAGGTTGTTGTTGTTTTTCAATGTTGAGGTTGTTGTTGAATTTGTTGGTGTTTTTCAATGTTGAGGTTGTTGTTGAATTTGTTGGTGTTTTTCAATGTTGAGGTTGGTGTTGAATTTGTTGGTATTTTTCAATGTTGAGGTTCTTGTTGTTTTTCAATGTTGAGGTTGTTTTTGAATTTGTTGTTGTTTTTCAATGTTGAGGTTTTTGAATTTGTTGGTGTTTTTCAATGTTGAGGTTGTTGTTGTTTTTCAATGTTGAGGTTGTTGTTGAATTTGTTGGTGTTTTTCAATTTCGAGGTTGTTGTTGAATTTGTTGGTGTTTTTCAATGTTGAAGTTGTTGTTGAATTTGCTGGTGTTTTTCAATGTTGAGGTTGTTGTTGTTTTTCAATGTTGAGGTTGTTGTTGAATTTGTTGGTGTTTTTCAATGTTGAGGTTGTTGTTGTATTTCAATGCTGCGGTTGCTGTTGAATTTGTTGGTGTTTTTCAATGTTGAGGTTGTTGTTGAATTTGTTGCTGTTTTTCAAAGTTGAGGTTGTTGTTGTTTTTCAAAGTTGAGGTTGTTGTTGTATTTGTTGGTGTTTTTCAATGTTGAGGTTGTTGTAGTTTTTCAATGTTGAGGTTGTTGTTGAATTTGTTGGTGTTTTTCAATGTCGAGGTTGTTGTTGAATTTGTTGGTGTTTTTCTATGTTGAAGTTGTTGTTGAATTTGTATGTGTTTTTCAATGTTGAGGTTGTTGTTGAATTTGTTGGTGTTTTTCAATGTTGAGGTTGTTGTTGTTTTTAAATGTTGAGGTTGTTGTTGAATTTGTTGGTGTTTTTCAATTTTGAGGTTGTTGTTGTTTTTCAATGTTGAGGTTGTTGTTGAATTTGTTGGTGTTTTTCCATGTTGAGGTTGTTGTTGTTTTTCAAAGTTGAGGTTGTTGTTAAATTTGTTGGTGTTTTTCAATGTTGAGGTTGTTGTTGAATTTGTTGGTGTTTTTCATTGTTGATGTTGTTGTTGAATTTGTTGCTGTTTTTCAATGTTGAGGTTGTTGTTGTTTTTCAATGTTGCGGTTGTTGTTGTATTTGTTGGTGTTTTTCAATATTGAGGTTGTTGTAGTTTTTCAATGTTGAAGTTGTTGTTGAATTTGTTGGTGTTTTTCAATGTTGAGGTTTTTGTTGTTTTTCAATGTTGAGGTTGTTGTTGAATTTGTTGGTGTTTTTCAACGT
Organism: Isurus oxyrinchus; assembly: GCA_026770705.1. Classification (NCBI taxonomy): domain Eukaryota; kingdom Metazoa; phylum Chordata; class Chondrichthyes; order Lamniformes; family Lamnidae; genus Isurus; species Isurus oxyrinchus. The sequence goes on along the minus strand of JANJGN010000305.1, from coordinate 403,161 downwards.
TGAGGTTGTTGTTGAATTTGTTCGTGTTTTTCAATGCTCAGGTTGTTGTTGTTTTTCAATGTTGAGGTTGTTGTTGAATTTGTTGGTGTTTTTCAATTTTGAGGTTGTTGTAGTTTTTCAATGTTGAGGTTGTTGTTGAATGTGTTGATGTTTTTCAATGTTGAGGTTGTTGTTGTTTTTCAATGTTGAGGTTGTTGCTGAATTTGTTGGTGTTTTTCAATGTTGGTGTTGTTGTTGGATTTGTTGGTGTTTTTCAACGTTGAGGTTGTTGTTGTTTTTCAATGTTGAGGTTGTTGTTGAATTTGTTGGTGTTTTTCAACGTTGAGGTTGTTGTTGAATTTGTTCGTGTTTTTCAATGCTGAGGTTGTTGTTCTTTTTCAATGTTGAGGTTGTTGTTGAATTTGTTGGTGTTTTTCAATGTCGAGGTTGTTGTTGAATTTGTTTGTGTTTTTCAATGTTGAGGTTGTTGTTGAATTTGTTGGTGATTTTCAATGTTGAGGTTGTTGTTGTTTTTAAATGTTCAGGTTGTTGTTGAATTTGTTGGTGTTTTTCAATTTTGAGGTTGTTGTTGTTTTTCAATGTTGAGGTTGTTGTTGAATTTGTTGGTGTTTTTCAATGTTGAGGTTGTTGTTGTTTTTCAAAGTTGAGGTTGTTGTTAAATTTGTTGATGTTTTTCAATGTTGAGGTTGTTGTTGAATTTGTTGGTGTATTTCATTGTTGAGGTTGTTGTTGAATTTGTTGGTGTTTTTCAATGTTGAGGTTGTTGTTGTTTTTTAATGTTGAGGTTGTTGTTGAATTTGTTGGTGTTCTTCAATGTTGAGGTTGTTGTTGTTTTTCAATGTTGAGGTTGTTGTGGAATTTGTTGCTGTTTTTCAATTTCGAGGTTGTTGTTGAATTTCTTGGTGTTTTTCAATGTTGAAGTTGTTGTTCAATTTGTTGGTCTTTTTCAATGTTGAGGTTGTTGTTGTTTTTTAATGTTGAGGTTGTTGTTGAATTTGTTGGTGTTTTTCAATGTTGAGGTTGTTGTTGTTTTTAAATGTTGAGGTTGTTGTTGAATTTGTTGGTGTTTTTCAATTTTGAGGTTGTTGTTGTTTTTCAATGTTGAGGTTGTTGTTGAATTTGTTGGTGTTTTTCCATGTTGAGGTTGTTGTTGTTTTTCAAAGTTGAGGTTGTTGTTAAATTTGTTGGTGTTTTTCAATGTTGAGGTTGTTGTTGAATTTCTTGGTGTTTTTCAATGTTGAGGTTGTTGTTGTCTTTAAATGTTGAGGTTGTTGTTGAATTTGTTGGTGTTTTTCAATTTTGAGGTTGTTGTTGTTTTTCAATGTTGAGGTTGTTGTTGAATTTGTTAATGTTTTTCCATGTTGAGTTTGTTGTTGTTTTTCAAAGTTGAGGTTGTTGTTAAATTTGTTGGTGTTTTTCAATGTTGAGGTTGTTGTTGAATTTGTTGGTGTTTTTCATTGTTGAGGTTGTTGTTGAATTTGTTGGTGTTTTTCAATGTTGAGGTTGTTTTTGTTTTTCAATGTTGAGGTTGTTGTTGAATTTGTTGGTGTTTTTCAATTTTGAGGTTGTTGTTGTTTTTCAATGTTGAGGTTGTTGTTGAATTTGTTGGTGTTTTTCAATTTCGAGGTTGTTGTTGAATTTGTTGGTGTTTTTCAATGTTGAAGTTGTTGAATTTGTTGGTGTTTTTCAATGTTGAGGTTGTTGTTGTTTTTCAATGTTGAGGTTGTTGTTGAATTTGTTGGTGTTTTTCAATGTTGAGGTTGTTGTTGTTTTTCAATGTTGAGGTTGTTGTTGTTTTTCAATGTTGAGGTTGTTGTTGAATTTGTTGGTGTTTTTCAATGTTGCGGTTGTTGTTGAATTTGTTGGTGTTTTTCAATGTTCAGGTTGTTGTTGTTTTTAAATGTTGAGGTAGTTGTTGAATTTGTTGGTTTTTTTCAATTTTGAGGTTGTTGTTGTTTCTCAATGTTGAGGTTGTTGTTGAATTTGTTGGTGTTTTTCCATGTTGAGGTTGTTGTTGTTTTTCAAAGTTGAGGTTGTTGTTGAATTTGTTGGTGTTTTTCAATTTCGAGGTAGTTCTTGAATTTGTTGGTGTTCTTCAATGTTGAAGTTGTTGTTGAATTTGTTGGTGTTTTTCAATGTTGAGGTTGTTGTTGTTTTTCAATGTTGAGGTTTTTGTTGAATTTGTTGGTGTTTTTGAATGTTGAGGTTGTTGTTGTTTTTCAATGTTGAGGTTGTTGTTGAATTTGTTGGTGTTTTTCAATGCCGAGGTTGTTGTTGAATTTGTTGGTGTTTTTCAATGTTGAGGTTGTTGTTGAATTTGTTGGTGTTTTACAATGTTGAGGTCGTTGTTGAATTTGTTGGCGTTTTTAAATGTTGAGGTTGTTGTTGAAGTTGTTGGTGTTTTTCAATGTTGAGGTTGTTGTTGAATTTGTTGGTGTTTTTCAGTGTCGAGGTTGTTGTTGAATTTGTTGGTTTTTTCAATGTTGAAGTTGTCGTTGAATTTGTTGGCGTTTTTCAATGTTGTGGTTGTTGTTGTTTTTGAATGTTGAGGTTGTTGTTGAATTTGTTGGTATTTTTCAAATTTGAGGTTGTTGTTGTTTTTCAATGTTGAGGTTGTTGTTGAATTTGTTGGTGTTTTTCCATGTTGAGGTTGTTGTTGTTTTTCAAAGTTGAGGTTGATGTTTAATTTGTTGGTGTTTTTCAATGTTGAGTTTGTTGTTGAATTTGTTGGTGTTTTTCATTGTTGAGGTTGTTGTTGAATTTGTTGGTGTTTTTCAATGTTGAGGTTGTTGTTGTTTTTCAATGTTGAGGTTGTTGTTGAATTTGTTGGTGTTTTTCAATGTTGAGGTTGTTGTTGAATTTGTTGGTGTTTTTCAATGTTGAGGTTGGTGTTGAATTTGTTGGTATTTTTCAATGTTGAGGTTCTTGTTGTTTTTCAATGTTGAGGTTGTTTTTGAATTTGTTGTTGTTTTTCAATGTTGAGGTTTTTGAATTTGTTGGTGTTTTTCAATGTTGAGGTTGTTGTTGTTTTTCAATGTTGAGGTTGTTGTTGAATTTGTTGGTGTTTTTCAATTTCGAGGTTGTTGTTGAATTTGTTGGTGTTTTTCAATGTTGAAGTTGTTGTTGAATTTGCTGGTGTTTTTCAATGTTGAGGTTGTTGTTGTTTTTCAATGTTGAGGTTGTTGTTGAATTTGTTGGTGTTTTTCAATGTTGAGGTTGTTGTTGTATTTCAATGCTGCGGTTGCTGTTGAATTTGTTGGTGTTTTTCAATGTTGAGGTTGTTGTTGAATTTGTTGCTGTTTTTCAAAGTTGAGGTTGTTGTTGTTTTTCAAAGTTGAGGTTGTTGTTGTATTTGTTGGTGTTTTTCAATGTTGAGGTTGTTGTAGTTTTTCAATGTTGAGGTTGTTGTTGAATTTGTTGGTGTTTTTCAATGTCGAGGTTGTTGTTGAATTTGTTGGTGTTTTTCTATGTTGAAGTTGTTGTTGAATTTGTATGTGTTTTTCAATGTTGAGGTTGTTGTTGAATTTGTTGGTGTTTTTCAATGTTGAGGTTGTTGTTGTTTTTAAATGTTGAGGTTGTTGTTGAATTTGTTGGTGTTTTTCAATTTTGAGGTTGTTGTTGAATTTGTTGGTGTTTTTCTATGTTGAAGTTGTTGTTGAATTTGTATGTGTTTTTCAATGTTGAGGTTGTTGTTGAATTTGTTGGTGTTTTTCAATGTTGTGGTTGTTGTTGTTTTTAAATGTTGAGGTTGTTGTTGAATTTGTTGGTGTTTTTCAATTTTGAGGTTGTTGTTGTTTTTCAATGTTGAGGTTGTTGTTGAATTTGTTGGTGTTTTTCCATGTTGAGGTTGTTGTTGTTTTTCAAAGTTGAGGTTGTTGTTAAATTTGTTGGTGTTTTTCAATGTTGAGGTTGTTGTTGAATTTGTTGGTGTTTTTCATTGTTGATGTTGTTGTTGAATTTGTTGCTGTTTTTCAATGTTGAGGTTGTTGTTGTTTTTCAATGTTGCGGTTGTTGTTGTATTTGTTGGTGTTTTTCAATATTGAGGTTGTTGTAGTTTTTCAATGTTGAAGTTGTTGTTGAATTTGTTGGTGTTTTTCAATGTTGAGGTTTTTGTTGTTTTTCAATGTTGAGGTTGTTGTTGAATTTGTTGGTGTTTTTCAACGTTGAGGTTGTTGTTGAATTTGTTCGTGTTTTTCAATGCTCAGGTTGTTGTTGTTTTTCAATGTTGAGGTTGTTGTTGAATTTGTTGGTGTTTTTCAATTTTGAGGTTGTTGTAGTTTTTCAATGTTGAGGTTGTTGTTGAATGTGTTGATGTTTTTCAATGTTGAGGTTGTTGTTGTTTTTCAATGTTGAGGTTGTTGCTGAATTTGTTGGTGTTTTTCAATGTTGGTGTTGTTGTTGGATTTGTTGGTGTTTTTCAACGTTGAGGTTGTTGTTGTTTTTCAATGTTGAGGTTGTTGTTGAATTTGTTGGTGTTTTTCAACGTTGAGGTTGTTGTTGAATTTGTTCGTGTTTTTCAATGCTGAGGTTGTTGTTCTTTTTCAATGTTGAGGTTGTTGTTGAATTTGTTGGTGTTTTTCAATGTCGAGGTTGTTGTTGAATTTGTTTGTGTTTTTCAATGTTGAGGTTGTTGTTGAATTTGTTGGTGATTTTCAATGTTGAGGTTGTTGTTGTTTTTAAATGTTCAGGTTGTTGTTGAATTTGTTGGTGTTTTTCAATTTTGAGGTTGTTGTTGTTTTTCAATGTTGAGGTTGTTGTTGAATTTGTTGGTGTTTTTCAATGTTGAGGTTGTTGTTGTTTTTCAAAGTTGAGGTTGTTGTTAAATTTGTTGATGTTTTTCAATGTTGAGGTTGTTGTTGAATTTGTTGGTGTATTTCATTGTTGAGGTTGTTGTTGAATTTGTTGGTGTTTTTCAATGTTGAGGTTGTTGTTGTTTTTTAATGTTGAGGTTGTTGTTGAATTTGTTGGTGTTCCTCAATGTTGAGGTTGTTGTTGTTTTTCAATGTTGAGGTTGTTGTGGAATTTGTTGCTGTTTTTCAATTTCGAGGTTGTTGTTGAATTTCTTGGTGTTTTTCAATGTTGAAGTTGTTGTTCAATTTGTTGGTCTTTTTCAATGTTGAGGTTGTTGTTGTTTTTTAATGTTGAGGTTGTTGTTGAATTTGTTGGTTTTTTTCAATGTTGAGGTTATTGTTGTTTTTCAATGTTGAGGTTGTTGTTGTTTTTCAATGTTGAGGTTGTTGTTGAATTTGTTGGTGTTTTTCAATGTTGCGGTTGTTGTTGAATTTGTTGGTGTTTTTCAATGTTCAGGTTGTTGTTGTTTTTAAATGTTGAGGTAGTTGTTGAATTTGTTGGTTTTTTTCAATTTTGAGGTTGTTGTTGTTTCTCAATGTTGAGGTTGTTGTTGAATTTGTTGGTGTTTTTCCATGTTGAGGTTGTTGTTGTTTTTCAAAGTTGAGGTTGTTGTTAAAATTGTTGGTGTTTTTCAATGTTGAGATTGTTGTTGAATTTGTTGGTGTTTTTCATTGTTGAGGTTGTTGTTGAATTTGTTGGTGTTTTTCAATGTTGAGGTTCTTGTTGTTTTTCAATGTTGAGGTTGTTGTTGAATTTGTTGGTGTTTTTCAATTTCGAGGTAGTTCTTGAATTTGTTGGTGTTCTTCAATGTTGAAGTTGTTGTTGAATTTGTTGGTGTTTTTCAATGTTGAGGTTGTTGTTGTTTTTCAATGTTGAGGTTGTTGTTGAATTTGTTGGTGTTTTTCAATGTTGAGGTTGTTGTTGTTTTTCAATGTTGAGGTTGTTGTTGAATTTGTTGGTGTTTTTCCATGTCGAGGTTGTTGTTGAATTTGTTGGTGTTTTTCAATGTTGAGGTTGTTGTTGAATTTGTTGGTGTTTTACAATGTTGAGGTCGTTGTTGAATTTGTTGGCGTTTTTAAATGTTGAGGTTTTTGTTGAATTTGTTGGTGTTTTTCAATGTTGAGGTTGTTGTTGAATTTGTTGGTGTTTTTCAATGTCGAGGTTGTTGTTGAATTTGTTGGTATTTTTCAAATTTGAGGTTGTTGTTGTTTTTCAATGTTGAGGTTGTTGTTGAATTTGTTGGTGTTTTTCCATGTTGAGGTTGTTGTTGTTTTTCAAAGTTGAGGTTGATGTTTAATTTGTTGGTGTTTTTCAATGTTGAGTTTGTTGTTGAATTTGTTGGTGTTTTTCATTGTTGAGGTTGTTGTTGAATTTGTTGGTGTTTTTCAATGTTGAGGTTGTTGTTGAATTTGTTGGTGTTTTTCAATGTCGAGGTTGTTGTTGAATTTGTTGGTTTTTTCAATGTTGAAGTTGTCGTTGAATTTGTTGGTGTTTTTCAATGTCGAGGTTGTTGTTGAATTTGTTGGTGTTTTTCAATGTTGAGGTTGTTGTTGAATTTGTTGGTGTTTTACAATGTTGAGGTCGTTGTTGAATTTGTTGGCGTTTTTAAATGTTGAGGTTGTTGTTGAAGTTGTTGGTGTTTTTCAATGTTGAGGTTGTTGTTGAATTTGTTGGTGTTTTTCAATGTCGAGGTTGTTGTTGAATTTGTTGGTTTTTTCAATGTTGAAGTTGTCGTTGAATTTGTTGGCGTTTTTCAATGTTGTGGTTGTTGTTGTTTTTGAATGTTGAGGTTGTTGTTGAATTTGTTGGTATTTTTCAAATTTGAGGTTGTTGTTGTTTTTCAATGTTGAGGTTGTTGTTGAATTTGTTGGTGTTTTTCCATGTTGAGGTTGTTGTTGTTTTTCAAAGTTGAGGTTGATGTTTAATTTGTTGGTGTTTTTCAATGTTGAGTTTGTTGTTGAATTTGTTGGTGTTTTTCATTGTTGAGGTTGTTGTTGAATTTGTTGGTGTTTTTCAATGTTGAGGTTGTTGTTGTTTTTCAATGTTGAGGTTGTTGTTGAATTTGTTGGTGTTTTTCAATGTTGAGGTTGTTGTTGAATTTGTTGGTGTTTTTCAATGTTGAGGTTGGTGTTGAATTTGTTGGTATTTTTCAATGTTGAGGTTCTTGTTGTTTTTCAATGTTGAGGTTGTTTTTGAATTTGTTGTTGTTTTTCAATGTTGAGGTTTTTGAATTTGTTGGTGTTTTTCAATGTTGAGGTTGTTGTTGTTTTTCAATGTTGAGGTTGTTGTTGAATTTGTTGGTGTTTTTCAATTTCGAGGTTGTTGTTGAATTTGTTGGTGTTTTTCAATGTTGAAGTTGTTGTTGAATTTGCTGGTGTTTTTCAATGTTGAGGTTGTTGTTGTTTTTCAATGTTGAGGTTGTTGTTGAATTTGTTGGTGTTTTTCAATGTTGAGGTTGTTGTTGTATTTCAATGTTGCGGTTGCTGTTGAATTTGTTGGTGTTTTTCAATGTTGAGGTTGTTGTTGAATTTGTTGCTGTTTTTCAAAGTTGAGGTTGTTGTTGTTTTTCAAAGTTGAGGTTGTTGTTGTATTTGTTGGTGTTTTTCAATGTTGAGGTTGTTGTAGTTTTTCAATGTTGAGGTTGTTGTTGAATTTGTTGGTGTTTTTCAATGTCGAGGTTGTTGTTGAATTTGTTGGTGTTTTTCTATGTTGAAGTTGTTGTTGAATTTGTATGTGTTTTTCAATGTTGAGGTTGTTGTTGAATTTGTTGGTGTTTTTCAATGTTGAGGTTGTTGTTGTTTTTAAATGTTGCGGTTGTTGTTGAATTTGTTGGTGTTTTTCAATTTTGAGGTTGTTGTTGTTTTTCAATGTTGAGGTTGTTGTTGAATTTGTTGGTGTTTTTCCATGTTGAGGTTGTTGTTGTTTTTCAAAGTTGAGGTTGTTGTTAAATTTGTTGGTGTTTTTCAATGTTGAGGTTGTTGTTGAATTTGTTGGTGTTTTTCATTGTTGATGTTGTTGTTGAATTTGTTGCTGTTTTTCAATGTTGAGGTTGTTGTTGTTTTTCAATGTTGCGGTTGTTGTTGTATTTGTTGGTGTTTTTCAATGTTGAGGTTGTTGTAGTTTTTCAATGTTGAAGTTGTTGTTGAATTTGTTGGTGTTTTTCAATGTTGAGGTTTTTGTTGTTTCTCAATGTTGAGGTTGTTGTTGAATTTGTTGGTGTTTTTCAACGTTGAGGTTGTTGTTGAATTTGTTCGTGTTTTTCAATGCTCAGGTTGTTGTTGTTTTTCAATGTTGAGGTTGTTGTTGAATTTGTTGGTGTTTTTCAATTTTGAGGTTGTTGTAGTTTTTCAATGTTGAGGTTGTTGTTGAATGTGTTGATGTTTTTCAATGTTGAGGTTGTTGTTGTTTTTCAATGTTGAGGTTGTTGCTGAATTTGTTGGTGTTTTTCAATGTTGGTGTTGTTGTTGGATTTGTTGGTGTTTTTCAACGTTGAGGTTGTTGTTGTTTTTCAATGTTGAGGTTGTTGTTGAATTTGTTGGTGTTTTTCAACGTTGAGGTTGTTGTTGAATTTGTTCGTGTTTTTCAATGCTGAGGTTGTTGTTCTTTTTCAATGTTGAGGTTGTTGTTGAATTTGTTGGTGTTTTTCAATGTCGAGGTTGTTGTTGAATTTGTTTGTGTTTTTCAATGTTGAGGTTGTTGTTGAATTTGTTGGTGATTTTCAATGTTGAGGTTGTTGTTGTTTTTAAATGTTCAGGTTGTTGTTGAATTTGTTGGTGTTTTTCAATTTTGAGGTTGTTGTTGTTTTTCAATGTTGAGATTGTTGTTGAATTTGTTGGTGTTTTTCAATGTTGAGGTTGTTGTTGTTTTTCAAAGTTGAGGTTGCTGTTAAATTTGTTGATGTTCTTCAATGTTGAGGTTGTTGTTGAATTTGTTGGTGTATTTCATTGTTGAGGTTGTTGTTGAATTTGTTGGTGTTTTTCAATGTTGAGGTTGTTGTTGTTTTTTAATGTTGAGGTTGTTGTTGAATTTGTTGGTGTTCTTCAATGTTGAGGTTGTTGTTGTTTTTCAATGTTGAGGTTGTTGTGGAATTTGTTGCTGTTTTTCAATTTCGAGGTTGTTGTTGAATTTCTTGGTGTTTTTCAATGTTGAAGTTGTTGTTCAATTTGTTGGTCTTTTTCAATGTTGAGGTTGTTGTTGTTTTTTAATGTTGAGGTTGTTGTTGAATTTGTTGGTGTTTTTCAATGTTGAGGTTGTTGTTGTTTTTCAATGTTGAGGTTGTTGTTGTTTTTCGATGTTGAGGTTGTTGTTGAATTTGTTGGTGTTTTTCAATGTTGCGGTTGTTGTTGAATTTGTTGGTGTTTTTCAATGTTCAGGTTGTTGTTGTTTTTAAATGTTGAGGTAGTTGTTGAATTTGTTGGTTTTTTTCAATTTTGAGGTTGTTGTTGTTTCTCAATGTTGAGGTTGTTGTTGAATTTGTTGGTGTTTTTCCATGTTGAGGTTGTTGTTGTTTTTCAAAGTTGAGGTTGTTGTTAAAATTGTTGGTGTTTTTCAATGTTGAGATTGTTGTTGAATTTGTTGGTGTTTTTCATTGTTGAGGTTGTTGTTGAATTTGTTGCTGTTTTTCAATGTTGAGGTTCTTGTTGTTTTTCAATGTTGAGGTTGTTGTTGAATTTGTTGGTGCTTTTCAATTTCAAGGTAGTTCTTGAATTTGTTGGTGTTCTTCAATGTTGAGGTTGTTGTTGTTTTTCAATGTTGAAGTTGTTGTTGAATTTGTTGGTGTTTTTCAATGTTGAGGTTGTTGTTGTTTTTCAATGTTGAGGTTGTTGTTGAATTTGTTGGTGTTTTTCAATGTTGAGGTTGTTGTTGTTTTTCAATGTTGAGGTTGTTGTTGAATTTGTTGGTGTTTTTCCATGTCGAGGTTGTTGTTGAATTTGTTGGTGTTTATCAATGTTGAGGTTGTTGTTGAATTTGTTGGTGTTTTACAATGTCGAGGTTGTTGTTGAATTTGTTGGTGTTTTTCTATGTTGAAGTTGTTGTTGAATTTGTATGTGTTTTTCAATGTTGAGGTTGTTGTTGAATTTGTTGGTGTTTTTCAATGTTGAGGTTGTTGTTGTTTTTAAATGTTGAGGTTGTTGTTGAATTTGTTGGTGTTTTTCAATTTTGAGGTTGTTGTTGTTTTTCAATGTTGAGGTTGTTGTTGAATTTGTTGGTGTTTTTCCATGTTGAGGTTGTTGTTGTTTTTCAAAGTTGAGGTTGTTGTTAAATTTGTTGGTGTTTTTCAATGTTGAGGTTGTTGTTGAATTTGTTGGTGTTTTTCCATGTTGAGGTTGTTGTTGTTTTTCAAAGTTGAGGTTGATGTTTAATTTGTTGGTGTTTTTCAATGTTGAGTTTGTTGTTGAATTTGTTGGTGTTTTCCAATTTTGAGGTTGTTGTTGTTTTTCAATGTTGAGGTTGTTGTTAAATTTGTTGGTGTTTTTCCATGTTGAGGTTGTTGTTGTTTTTCAAAGTTGAGGTTGATGTTTAATTTGTTGGTGTTTTTCAATGTTGAGTTTGTTGTTGAATTTGTTGGTGTTTTTCATTGTTGAGGTTGTTGTTGAATTTGTTGGTGTTTTTCAATGTTGAGGTTGTTGTTGAATTTGTTGGTGTTTTTCAATGTCGAGGTTGTTGTTGAATTTGTTGGTTTTTTCAATGTTGAAGTTGTCGTTGAATTTGTTGGTGTTTTTCAATGTCGAGGTTGTTGTTGAATTTGTTGGTGTTTTTCAATGTTGAGGTTGTTGTTGAATTTGTTGGTGTTTTACAATGTTGAGGTCGTTGTTGAATTTGTTGGCGTTTTTAAATGTTGAGGTTGTTGTTGAAGTTGTTGGTGTTTTTCAATGTTGAGGTTGTTGTTGAATTTGTTGGTGTTTTTCAATGTCGAGGTTGTTGTTGAATTTGTTGGTTTTTTCAATGTTGAAGTTGTCGTTGAATTTGTTGGCGTTTTTCAATGTTGTGGTTGTTGTTGTTTTTGAATGTTGAGGTTTTTGTTGAATTTGTTGGTATTTTTCAAATTTGAGGTTGTTGTTGTTTTTCAATGTTGAGGTTGTTGTTGAATTTGTTGGTGTTTTTCCATGTTGAGGTTGTTGTTGTTTTTCAAAGTTGAGGTTGATGTTTAATTTGTTGGTGTTTTTCAATGTTGAGTTTGTTGTTGAATTTGTTGGTGTTTTTCATTGTTGAGGTTGTTGTTGAATTTGTTGGTGTTTTTCAATGTTGAGGTTGTTGTTGTTTTTCAATGTTGAGGTTGTTGTTGAATTTGTTGGTGTTTTTCAATGTTGAGGTTGTTGTTGAATTTGTTGGTGTTTTTCAATGTTGAGGTTGGTGTTGAATTTGTTGGTATTTTTCAATGTTGAGGTTCTTGTTGTTTTTCAATGTTGAGGTTGTTTTTGAATTTGTTGTTGTTTTTCAATGTTGAGGTTTTTGAATTTGTTGGTGTTTTTCAATGTTGAGGTTGTTGTTGTTTTTCAATGTTGAGGTTGTTGTTGAATTTGTTGGTGTTTTTCAATTTCGAGGTTGTTGTTGAATTTGTTGGTGTTTTTCAATGTTGAAGTTGTTGTTGAATTTGCTGGTGTTTTTCAATGTTGAGGTTGTTGTTGTTTTTCAATGTTGAGGTTGTTGTTGAATTTGTTGGTGTTTTTCAATGTTGAGGTTGTTGTTGTATTTCAATGTTGCGGTTGCTGTTGAATTTGTTGGTGTTTTTCAATGTTGAGGTTGTTGTTGAATTTGTTGCTGTTTTTCAAAGTTGAGGTTGTTGTTGTTTTTCAAAGTTGAGGTTGTTGTTGTATTTGTTGGTGTTTTTCAATGTTGAGGTTGTTGTAGTTTTTCAATGTTGAGGTTGTTGTTGAATTTGTTGGTGTTTTTCAATGTCGAGGTTGTTGTTGAATTTGTTGGTGTTTTTCTATGTTGAAGTTGTTGTTGAATTTGTATGCGTTTTTCAATGTTGAGGTTGTTGTTGAATTTGTTGGTGTTTTTCAATGTTGAGGTTGTTGTTGTTTTTAATTGTTGAGGTTGTTGTTGAATTTGTTGGTGTTTTTCAATTTTGAGGTTGTTGTTGTTTTTCAATGTTGAGGTTGTTGTTGAATTTGTTGGTGTTTTTCCATGTTGAGGTTGTTGTTGTTTTTCAAAGTTGAGGTTGTTGTTAAATTTGTTGGTGTTTTTCAATGTTGAGGTTGTTGTTGAATTTGTTGGTGTTTTTCATTGTTGATGTTGTTGTTGAATTTGTTGCTGTTTTTCAATGTTGAGGTTGTTGTTGTTTTTCAATGTTGCGGTTGTTGTTGTATTTGTTGGTGTTTTTCAATGTTGAGGTTGTTGTAGTTTTTCAATGTTGAAGTTGTTGTTGAATTTGTTGGTGTTTTTCAATGTTGAGGTTTTTGTTGTTTTTCAATGTTGAGGTTGTTGTTGAATTTGTTGGTGTTTTTCAACGTTGAGGTTGTTGTTGAATTTGTTCGTGTTTTTCAATGCTCAGGTTGTTGTTGTTTTTCAATGTTGAGGTTGTTGTTGAATTTGTTGGTGTTTTTCAATTTTGAGGTTGTTGTAGTCTTTCAATGTTGAGGTTGTTGTTGAATTTGTTGGTGTTCTTCAATGTTGAGGTTGTTGTTGTTTTTCAATGTTGAGGTTGTTGTGGAATTTGTTGCTGTTTTTCAATTTCGAGGTTGTTGTTGAATTTCTTGGTGTTTTTCAATGTTGAAGTTGTTGTTCAATTTGTTGGTCTTTTTCAATGTTGAGGTTGTTGTTGTTTTTTAATGTTGAGGTTGTTGTTGAATTTGTTGGTGTTTTTCAATGTTGAGGTTGTTGTTGTTTTTCAATGTTGAGGTTGTTGTTGTTTTTCGATGTTGAGGTTGTTGTTGAATTTGTTGGTGTTTTTCAATGTTGCGGTTGTTGTTGAATTTGTTGGTGTTTTTCAATGTTCAGGTTGTTGTTGTTTTTAAATGTTGAGGTAGTTGTTGAATTTGTTGGTTTTTTTCAATTTTGAGGTTGTTGTTGTTTCTCAATGTTGAGGTTGTTGTTGAATTTGTTGGTGTTTTTCCATGTTGAGGTTGTTGTTGTTTTTCAAAGTTGAGGTTGTTGTTAAAATTGTTGGTGTTTTTCAATGTTGAGATTGTTGTTGAATTTGTTGGTGTTTTTCATTGTTGAGGTTGTTGTTGAATTTGTTGCTGTTTTTCAATGTTGAGGTTCTTGTTGTTTTTCAATGTTGAGGTTGTTGTTGAATTTGTTGGTGCTTTTCAATTTCGAGGTAGTTCTTGAATTTGTTGGTGTTCTTCAATGTTGAAGTTGTTGTTGAATTTGTTGGTGTTTTTCAATGTTGAGGTTGTTGTTGTTTTTCAATGTTGAGGTTGTTGTTGAATTTGTTGGTGTTTTTCAATGTTGAGGTTGTTGTTGTTTTTCAATGTTGAGGTTGTTGTTGAATTTGTTGGTGTTTTTCCATGTCGAGGTTGTTGTTGAATTTGTTGGTGTTTATCAATGTTGAGGTTGTTGTTGAATTTGTTGGTGTTTTACAATGTCGAGGTTGTTGTTGAATTTGTTGGTGTTTTTCTATGTTGAAGTTGTTGTTGAATTTGTATGTGTTTTTCAATGTTGAGGTTGTTGTTGAATTTGTTGGTGTTTTTCAATGTTGAGGTTGTTGTTGTTTTTAAATGTTGAGGTTGTTGTTGAATTTGTTGGTGTTTTTCAATTTTGAGGTTGTTGTTGTTTTTCAATGTTGAGGTTGTTGTTGAATTTGTTGGTGTTTTTCCATGTTGAGGTTGTTGTTGTTTTTCAAAGTTGAGGTTGTTGTTAAATTTGTTGGTGTTTTTCAATGTTGAGGTTGTTGTTGAATTTGTTGGTGTTTTTCCATGTTGAGGTTGTTGTTGTTTTTCAAAGTTGAGGTTGATGTTTAATTTGTTGGTGTTTTTCAATGTTGAGTTTGTTGTTGAATTTGTTGGTGTTTTCCAATTTTGAGGTTGTTGTTGTTTTTCAATGTTGAGGTTGTTGTTAAATTTGTTGGTGTTTTTCAATGTTGAGGTTGTTGTTGTTTTTCAAAGTTGAGGTTGATGTTTAATTTGTTGGTGTTTTTCAATGTTGAGTTTGTTGTTGAATTTGTTGGTGTTTTTCATTGTTGAGGTTGTTGTTGAATTTGTTGGTGTTTTTCAATGTTGAGGTTGTTGTTGAATTTGTTGGTGTTTTTCAATGTCGAGGTTGTTGTTGAATTTGTTGGTTTTTTCAATGTTGAAGTTGTCGTTGAATTTGTTGGTGTTTTTCAATGTCGAGGTTGTTGTTGAATTTGTTGGTGTTTTTCAATGTTGAGGTTGTTGTTGAATTTGTTGGTGTTTTACAATGTTGAGGTCGTTGTTGAATTTGTTGGCGTTTTTAAATGTTGAGGTTGTTGTTGAAGTTGTTGGTGTTTTTCAATGTTGAGGTTGTTGTTGAATTTGTTGGTGTTTTTCAATGTCGAGGTTGTTGTTGAATTTGTTGGTTTTTTCAATGTTGAAGTTGTCGTTGAATTTGTTGGCGTTTTTCAATGTTGTGGTTGTTGTTGTTTTTGAATGTTGAGGTTGTTGTTGAATTTGTTGGTATTTTTCAAATTTGAGGTTGTTGTTGTTTTTCAATGTTGAGGTTGTTGTTGAATTTGTTGGTGTTTTTCCATGTTGAGGTTGTTGTTGTTTTTCAAAGTTGAGGTTGATGTTTAATTTGTTGGTGTTTTTCAATGTTGAGTTTGTTGTTGAATTTGTTGGTGTTTTTCATTGTTGAGGTTGTTGTTGAATTTGTTGGTGTTTTTCAATGTTGAGGTTGTTGTTGTTTTTCAATGTTGAGGTTGTTGTTGAATTTGTTGGTGTTTTTCAATGTTGAGGTTGTTGTTGAATTTGTTGGTGTTTTTCAATGTTGAGGTTGGTGTTGAATTTGTTGGTATTTTTCAATGTTGAGGTTCTTGTTGTTTTTCAATGTTGAGGTTGTTTTTGAATTTGTTGTTGTTTTTCAATGTTGAGGTTTTTGAATTTGTTGGTGTTTTTCAATGTTGAGGTTGTTGTTGTTTTTCAATGTTGAGGTTGTTGTTGAATTTGTTGGTGTTTTTCAATTTCGAGGTTGTTGTTGAATTTGTTGGTGTTTTTCAATGTTGAAGTTGTTGTTGAATTTGCTGGTGTTTTTCAATGTTGAGGTTGTTGTTGTTTTTCAATGTTGAGGTTGTTGTTGAATTTGTTGGTGTTTTTCAATGTTGAGGTTGTTGTTGTATTTCAATGTTGCGGTTGCTGTTGAATTTGTTGGTGTTTTTCAATGTTGAGGTTGTTGTTGAATTTGTTGCTGTTTTTCAAAGTTGAGGTTGTTGTTGTTTTTCAAAGTTGAGGTTGTTGTTGTATTTGTTGGTGTTTTTCAATGTTGAGGTTGTTGTAGTTTTTCAATGTTGAGGTTGTTGTTGAATTTGTTGGTGTTTTTCAATGTCGAGGTTGTTGTTGAATTTGTTGGTGTTTTTCTATGTTGAAGTTGTTGTTGAATTTGTATGCGTTTTTCAATGTTGAGGTTGTTGTTGAATTTGTTGGTGTTTTTCAATGTTGAGGTTGTTGTTGTTTTTAATTGTTGAGGTTGTTGTTGAATTTGTTGGTGTTTTTCAATTTTGAGGTTGTTGTTGTTTTTCAATGTTGAGGTTGTTGTTGAATTTGTTGGTGTTTTTCCATGTTGAGGTTGTTGTTGTTTTTCAAAGTTGAGGTTGTTGTTAAATTTGTTGGTGTTTTTCAATGTTGAGGTTGTTGTTGAATTTGTTGGTGTTTTTCATTGTTGATGTTGTTGTTGAATTTGTTGCTGTTTTACAATGTTGAGGTTGTTGTTGTTTTTCAATGTTGCGGTTGCTGTTGTATTTGTTGGTGTTTTTCAATGTTGAGGTTGTTGTAGTTTTTCAATGTTGAAGTTGTTGTTGAATTTGTTGGTGTTTTTCAATGTTGAGGTTTTTGTTGTTTTTCAATGTTGAGGTTGTTGTTGAATTTGTTGGTGTTTTTCAACGTTGAGGTTGTTGTTGAATTTGTTCGTGTTTTTCAATGCTCAGGTTGTTGTTGTTTTTCAATGTTGAGGTTGTTGTTGAATTTGTTGGTGTTTTTCAATTTTGAGGTTGTTGTAGTCTTTCAATGTTGAGGTTGTTGTTGAATGTGTTGATGTTTTTCAATGTTGAGGTTGTTGTTGTTTTTCAATGTTGAGGTTGTTGCTGAATTTGTTGGTGTTTTTCAATGTTGGTGTTGTTGTTGGATTTGTTGGTGTTTTTCAACGTTGAGGTTGTTGTTGTTTTTCAATGTTGAGGTTGTTGTTGAATTTGTTGGTGTTTTTCAACGTTGAGGTTGTTGTTGAATTTGTTCGTGTTTTTCAATGCTGAGGTTGTTGTTCTTTTTCAATGTTGAGGTTGTTGTTGAATTTGTTGGTGTTTTTCAATGTCGAGGTTGTTGTTGAATTTGTTTGTGTTTTTCAATGTTGAGGTTGTTGTTGAATTTGTTGGTGATTTTCAATGTTGAGGTTGTTGTTGTTTTTAAATGTTCAGGTTGTTGTTGAATTTGTTGGTGTTTTTCAATTTTGAGGTTGTTGTTGTTTTTCAATGTTGAGGTTGTTGTTGAATTTGTTGGTGTTTTTCAATGTTGAGGTTGTTGTTGTTTTTCATAGTTGAGGTTGTTGTTAAATTTGTTGATGTTCTTCAATGTTGAGGTTGTTGTTGAATTTGTTGGTGTATTTCATTGTTGAGGTTGTTGTTGAATTTGTTGGTGTTTTTCAATGTTGAGGTTGTTGTTGTTTTTTAATGTTGAGGTTGTTGTTGAATTTGTTGGTGTTCTTCAATGTTGAGGTTGTTGTTGTTTTTCAATGTTGAGGTTGTTGTGGAATTTGTTGCTGTTTTTCAATTTCGAGGTTGTTGTTGAATTTCTTGGTGTTTTTCAATGTTGAAGTTGTTGTTCAATTTGTTGGTCTTTTTCAATGTTGAGGTTGTTGTTGTTTTTTAATGTTGAGGTTGTTGTTGAATTTGTTCGTGTTTTTCAATGTTGAGATTGTTGTTGTTTTTCAATGTTGAGGTTGTTGTTGTTTTTCAATGTTGAGGTTGTTGTTGAATTTGTTGGTGTTTTTCAATGTTGCGGTTGTTGTTGAATTTGTTGGTTTTTTTCAATGTTCAGGTTGTTGTTGTTTTTAAATGTTGAGGTAGTTGTTGAATTTGTTGGTTTTTTTCAATTTTGAGGTTGTTGTTGTTTCTCAATGTTGAGGTTGTTGTTGAATTTGTTGGTGTTTTTCCATGTTGAGGTTGTTGTTGTTTTTCAAAGTTGAGGTTGTTGTTAAAATTGTTGGTGTTTTTCAATGTTGAGATTGTTGTTGAATTTGTTGGTGTTTTTCATTGTTGAGGTTGTTGTTGAATTTGTTGCTGTTTTTCAATGTTGAGGTTCTTGTTGTTTTTCAATGTTGAGGTTGTTGTTGAATTTGTTGGTGTTTTTCAATTTCGAGGTAGTTCTTGAATTTGTTGGTGTTCTTCAATGTTGAAGTTGTTGTTGAATTTGTTGGTGTTTTTCAATGTTGAGGTTGTTGTTGTTTTTCAATGTTGAGGTTGTTGTTGAATTTGTTGGTGTTTTTCAATGTTGAGGTTGTTGTTGTTTTTCAATGTTGAGGTTGTTGTTGAATTTGTTGGTGTTTTTCCATGTCGAGGTTGTTGTTGAATTTGTTGGTGTTTTTCAATGTTGAGGTTGTTGTTGAATTTGTTGGTGTTTTACAATGTCGAGGTTGTTGTTGAATTTGTTGGTGTTTTTCTATGTTGAAGTTGTTGTTGAATTTGTATGTGTTTTTCAATGTTGAGGTTGTTGTTGAATTTGTTGGTGTTTTTCAATGTTGAGGTTGTTGTTGTTTTTAAATGTTGAGGTTGTTGTTGAATTTGTTGGTGTTTTTCAATTTTGAGGTTGTTGTTGTTTTTCAATGTTGAGGTTGTTGTTGAATTTGTTGGTGTTTTTCCATGTTGAGGTTGTTGTTGTTTTTCAAAGTTGAGGTTGTTGTTAAATTTGTTGGTGTTTTTCAATGTTGAGGTTGTTGTTGAATTTGTTGGTGTTTTTCAATGTTGAGGTTGTTGTTGTCTTTAAATGTTGAGGTTGTTGTTGAATTTGTTGGTGTTTTTCAATTTTGAGGTTGTTGTTGTTTTTCAATGTTGAGGTTGTTGTTGAATTTGTTGGTGTTTTTCCATGTTGAGTTTGTTGTTGTTTTTCAAAGTTGAGGTTGTTGTTAAATTTGTTGGTGTTTTTCAATGTTGAGGTTGTTGTTGAATTTGTTGGTGTTTTTCATTGTTGAGGTTGTTGTTGAATTTGTTGGTGTTTTTCAATGTTGAGGTTGTTTTTGTTTTTCAATGTTGAGGTTGTTGTTGAATTTGTTGGTGTTTTTCAATTTTGAGGTTGTTGTTTTTCAATGTTGAGGTTGTTGTTGAATTTGTTGTTGTTTTTCAATGTTGAGGTTGTTGTTGTATTTGTTGGTGTTTTTCAATGTTGAGGTTGTTGTAGTTTTTCAATGTTGAGGTTGTTGTTGAATTTGTTGGTGCTTTTCAATGTCGAGGTTGTTGTTGAATTTGTTGGTGTTTTTCAATGTTGAAGTTGTTGCTGAATTTGTTGGTGTTTTTCAATGTTGACGTTGTTGTTGAATTTGTTGGTGTTTTTCAATGTTGTGGTTGCTGTTGTCTTTAAATGTTGAGGTTGTTGTTGAATTTGTTGGTGTTTTTCAATGTTGAGGTTGTTGTTGTTTTTCAATGTTGAGGTTGTTGTTGAATTTGTTGGTGTTTTTCCATGTCGAGGTTGTTGTTGAATTTGTTGGTGTTTTTCAATGTTGAGGTTGTTGTTGAATTTGTTGGTGTTTTACAATGTTGAGGTCGTTGTTGAATTTGTTGGCGTTTTTAAATGTTGAGGTTTTTGTTGAATTTGTTGGTGTTTTTCAATGTTGAGGTTGTTGTTGAATTTGTTGGTGTTTTTCAATGTCGAGGTTGTTGTTGAATTTGTTGGTTTTTTCAATGTTGAAGTTGTCGTTGAATTTGTTGGCGTTTTTCAATGTTGTGGTTGTTGTTGTTTTTCAATGTTGAGGTTGTTGTTGAATTTGTTGGTATTTTTCAAATTTGAGGTTGTTGTTGTTTTTCAATGTTGAGGTTGTTGTTGAATTTGTTGGTGTTTTTCCATGTTGAGGTTGTTGTTGTTTTTCAAAGTTGAGGTTGATGTTTAATTTGTTGGTGTTTTTCAATGTTGAGTTTGTTGTTGAATTTGTTGGTGTTTTTCATTGTTGAGGTTGTTGTTGAATTTGTTGGTGTTTTTCAATGTTGAGGTTGTTGTTGAATTTGTTGGTGTTTTTCAATGTCGAGGTTGTTGTTGAATTTGTTGGTTTTTTCAATGTTGAAGTTGTCGTTGAATTTGTTGGTGTTTTTCAATGTCGAGGTTGTTGTTGAATTTGTTGGTGTTTTTCAGTGTTGAGGTTGTTGTTGAATTTGTTGGTGTTTTACAATGTTGAGGTCGTTGTTGAATTTGTTGGCGTTTTTAAATGTTGAGGTTGTTGTTGAAGTTGTTGGTGTTTTTCAATGTTGAGGTTGTTGTTGAATTTGTTGGTGTTTTTCAATGTCGAGGTTGTTGTTGAATTTGTTGGTTTTTTCAATGTTGAAGTTGTCGTTGAATTTGTTGGCGTTTTTCAATGTTGTGGTTGTTGTTGTTTTGAATGTTGAGGTTGTTGTTGAATTGTTGGTATTTTTTCAAATTTGAGGTTGTTGTTGTTTTTCAATGTTGAGGTTGTTGTTGAATTTTGTTGGTGTTTTTCCATGTTGAGGTGTTGTTGTTTTTCAAAGTTGAGGTTGATGTTTAATTTGTTGGTGTTTTTCAATGTTGAGTTTGTTGTTGAATTTGTTGGTGTTTTTCATTGTTGAGGTTGTTGTTGAATTTGTTGGTGTTTTTCAATGTTGAGGTTGTTGTTGTTTTTCAATGTTGAGGTTGTTGTTGAATTTGTTGGTGTTTTTCAATGTTGAGGTTGTTGTTGAATTTGTGGTGTTTTTCAATGTTGAGGTTGGTGTTGAATTTGTTGGTATTTTTCAATGTTGAGGTTCTTGTTGTTTTTCAATGTTGAGGTTGTTTTTGAATTTGTTGTTGTTTTTCAATGTTGAGGTTTTTGAATTTGTTGGTGTTTTTCAATGTTGAGGTTGTTGTTGTTTTTCAATGTTGAGGTTGTTGTTGAATTTGTTGGTGTTGTTCAATTTCGAGGTTGTTGTTGAATTTGTTGGTGTTTTTCAATGTTGAAGTTGTTGTTGAATTTGCTGGTGTTTTTCAATGTTGAGGTTGTTGTTGTTTTTCAATGTTGAGGTTGTTGTTGAATTTGTTGGTGTTTTTCAATGTTGAGGTTGTTGTTGTATTTCAATGTTGCGGTTGCTGTTGAATTTGTTGGTGTTTTTCAATGTTGAGGTTGTTGTTGAATTTGTTGCTGTTTTTCAAAGTTGAGGTTGTTGTTGTTTTTCAAAGTTGAGGTTGTTGTTGTATTTGTTGGTGTTTTTCAATGTTGAGGTTGTTGTAGTTTTTCAATGTTGAGGTTGTTGTTGAATTTGCTGGTGTTTTTCAATGTCGAGGTTGTTGTTGAATTTGTTGGTGTTTTTCTATGTTGAAGTTGTTGTTGAATTTGTATGTGTTTTTCAATGTTGAGGTTGTTGTTGAATTTGTTGGTGTTTTTCAATGTTGAGGTTGTTGTTGTTTTTAAATGTTGAGGTTGTTCTTGAATTTGTTGGTGTTTTTCAATTTGAGGTTGTTGTTGTTTTTCAATGTTGAGGTTGTTGTTGAATTTGTTGGTGTTTTTCCATGTTGAGGTTGTTGTTGTTTTTCAAAGTTGAGGTTGTTGTTAAATTTGTTGGTGTTTTTCAATGTTGAGGTTGTTGTTGAATTTGTTGGTGTTTTTCATTGTTGATGTTGTTGTTGAATTTGTTGCTGTTTTTCAATGTTGAGGTTGTTGTTGTTTTTCAATGTTGCGGTTGTTGTTGTATTTGTTGGTGTTTTTCAATGTTGAGGTTGTTGTAGTTTTTCAATGTTGAAGTTGTTGTTGAATTTGTTGGTGTTTTTCAATGTTGAGGTTTTTGTTGTTTTTCAATGTTGAGGTTGTTGTTGTATTTCAATGCTGCGGTTGCTGTTGAATTTGTTGGTGTTTTTCAATGTTGAGGTTGTTGTTGAATTTGTTGCTGTTTTTCAAAGTTGAGGTTGTTGTTGTTTTTCAAAGTTGAGGTTGTTGTTGTATTTGTTGGTGTTTTTCAATGTTGAGGTTGTTGTAGTTTTTCAATGTTGAGGTTGTTGTTGAATTTGTTGGTGTTTTTCAATGTCGAGGTTGTTGTTGAATTTGTTGGTGTTTTTCTATGTTGAAGTTTTTGTTTGAATTTGTATGTGTTTTTCAATGTTGAGGTTGTTGTTGAATTTGTTGGTGTTTTTCAATGTTGAGGTTGTTGTTGTTTTTAATTGTTGAGGTTGTTGTTGAATTTGTTGGTGTTTTTCAATTTTGAGGTTGTTGTTGTTTTTCAATGTTGAGGTTGTTGTTGAATTTGTTGGTGTTTTTCCATGTTGAGGTTGTTGTTGTTTTTCAAAGTTGAGGTTGTTGTTAAATTTGTTGGTGTTTTTCAATGTTGAGGTTGTTGTTGAATTTGTTGGTGTTTTTCATTGTTGATGTTGTTGTTGAATTTGTTGCTGTTTTTCAATGTTGAGGTTGTTGTTGTTTTTCAATGTTGCGGTTGTTGTTGTATTTGTTGGTGTTTTTCAATGTTGAGGTTGTTGTAGTTTTTCAATGTTGAAGTTGTTGTTGAATTTGTTGGTGTTTTTCAATGTTGAGGTTTTTGTTGTTTTTCAATGTTGAGGTTGTTGTTGAATTTGTTGGTGTTTTTCAACGTTGAGGTTGTTGTTGAATTTGTTCGTGTTTTTCAATGCTCAGGTTGTTGTTGTTTTTCAATGTTGAGGTTGTTGTTGAATTTGTTGGTGTTTTTTCAATTTTGAGGTTGTTGTAGTCTTTCAATGTTGAGGTTGTTGTTGAATGTGTTGATGTTTTTCAATGTTGAGGTTGTTGTTGTTTTTCAATGTTGAGGTTGTTGCTGAATTTGTTGGTGTTTTTCAATGTTGGTGTTGTTGTTGGATTTGTTGGTGTTTTTCAACGTTGAGGTTGTTGTTGTTTTTCAATGTTGAGGTTGTTGTTGAATTTGTTGGTGTTTTTCAACGTTGAGGTTGTTGTTGAATTTGTTCGTGTTTTTCAATGCTGAGGTTGTTGTTCTTTTTCAATGTTGAGGTTGTTGTTGAAGTTGTTGGTGTTTTTCAATGTCGAGGTTGTTGTTGAATTTGTTTGTGTTTTTTCAATGTTGAGGTTGTTGTTGAATTTGTTGGTGATTTTCAATGTTGAGGTTGTTGTTGTTTTTAAATGTTCAGGTTGTTGTTGAATTTGTTGGTGTTTTTCAATGTTGAGGTTGTTGTTGTTTTTCAATGTTGAGGTTGTTGTTGTTTTTTCAATGTTGAGGTTGTTGTTGAATTTGTTGGTGTTTTTCAATGTTGCGGTTGTTGTTGAATTTGTTGGTGTTTTTCAATGTTCAGGTTGTTGTTGTTTTAAATGTTGAGGTAGTTGTTGAATTTGTTGGTTTTTTTCAATTTTGAGGTTGTTGTTGTTTCTCAATGTTGAGGTTGTTGTTGAATTTGTTGGTGTTTTTCCATGTTGAGGTTGTTGTTGTTTTTTCAAAGTTGAGGTTGTTGTTAAAATTGTTGGTGTTTTTCAATGTTGAGATTGTTGTTGAATTTGTTGGTGTTTTTCATTGTTGAGGTTGTTGTTGAATTGTTGCTGTTTTTCAATGTTGAGGTTCTTGTTGTTTTTTCAATGTTGAGGTTGTTGTTGAATTTGTTGGTGTTTTTCAATTTCGAGGTAGTTCTTGAATTTGTTGGTGTTCTTCAATGTTGAAGTTGTTGTTGAATTTGTTGGTGTTTTTCAATGTTGAGGTTGTTGTTGTTTTTCAATGTTGAGGTTGTTGTTGAATTTGTTGGTGTTTTTCAATGTTGAGGTTGTTGTTGTTTTTCAATGTTGAGGTTGTTGTTGAATTTGTTGGTGTTTTTCCATGTCGAGGTTGTTGTTGAATTTGTTGGTGTTTTTCAATGTTGAGGTTGTTGTTGAATTTGTTGGTGTTTTACAATGTCGAGGTTGTTGTTGAATTTGTTGGTGTTTTTCTATGTGAAGTTGTTGTTGAATTTGTATGTGTTTTTCAATGTTGAGGTTGTTGTTGAATTTGTTGGTGTTTTTCAATGTTGAGGTTGTTGTTGTTTTTAAATGTTGAGGTTGTTGTTGAATTTGTTGGTGTTTTTCAATTTTGAGGTTGTTGTTGTTTTTCAATGTTGAGGTTGTTGTTGAATTTGTTGGTGTTTTTCCATGTTGAGGTTGTTGTTGTTTTTCAAAGTTGAGGTTGTTGTTAAATTTGTTGGTGTTTTTCAATGTTGAGGTTGTTGTTGAATTTGTTGGTGTTTTTCAATGTTGAGGTTGTTGTTGTCTTTAAATGTTGAGGTTTGTTGTTGAATTTGTTGGTGTTTTAAAATTTTGAGGTTGTTGTTGTTTTTCAATGTTGAGGTTGTTGTTGAATTTGTTGGTGTTTTTCCATGTTGAGTTTGTTGTTGTTTTTCAAAGTTGAGGTTGTTGTTAAATTTGTTGGTGTTTTTCAATGTTGAGGTTGTTGTTGAATTTGTTGGTGTTTTTCATTGTTGAGGTTGTTGTTGAATTTGTTGGTGTTTTTCAATGTTGAGGTTGTTTTTGTTTTTCAATGTTGAGGTTGTTGTTGAATTTGTTGGTGTTTTTCAATTTTGAGGTTGTTGTTTTTCAATGTTGAGGTTGTTGTTGAATTTGTTGTTGTTTTTCAATGTTGAGGTTGTTGTTGTATTTGTTGGTGTTTTTCAATGTTGAGGTTGTTGTAGTTTTTCAATGTTGAGGTTGTTGTTGAATTTGTTGGTGCTTTTCAATGTCGAGGTTGTTGTTGAATTTGTTGGTGTTTTTCAATGTTGAAGTTGTTGCTGAATTTGTTGGTGTTTTTCAATGTTGACGTTGTTGTTGAATTTGTTGGTGTTTTTCAATGTTGTGGTTGCTGTTGTCTTAAATGTTGAGGTTGTTGTTGAATTTGTTGGTGTTTTTCAATGTTGAGGTTGTTGTTGTTTTTC
Source organism: Isurus oxyrinchus (assembly GCA_026770705.1). NCBI lineage: Eukaryota > Metazoa > Chordata > Chondrichthyes > Lamniformes > Lamnidae > Isurus > Isurus oxyrinchus. The sequence goes on along the minus strand of JANJGN010000305.1, from coordinate 379,144 downwards.
AATGTTGAGGTTGTTGTTGAATTTGTTGGTGTTTTTCCATGTCGAGGTTGTTGTTGAATTTGTTGGTGTTTTTCAATGTTGAGGTTGTTGTTGAATTTGTTGGTGTTTTACAATGTTGAGGTCGTTGTTGAATTTGTTGGCGTTTTTAAATGTTGAGGTTTTTGTTGAATTTGTTGGTGTTTTTCAATGTTGAGGTTGTTGTTGAATTTGTTGGTGTTTTTCAATGTCGAGGTTGTTGTTGAATTTGTTGGTTTTTTCAATGTTGAAGTTGTCGTTGAATTTGTTGGCGTTTTTTCAATGTTGTGGTTGTTGTTGTTTTTCAATGTTGAGGTTGTTGTTGAATTTGTTGGTATTTTTCAAATTTGAGGTTGTTGTTGTTTTTCAATGTTGAGGTTGTTGTTGAATTTGTTGGTGTTTTTTCCATGTTGAGGTTGTTGTTGTTTTTCAAAGTTGAGGTTGATGTTTAATTTGTTGGTGTTTTTCAATGTTGAGTTTGTTGTTGAATTTGTTGGTGTTTTTCATTGTTGAGGTTGTTGTTGAATTTGTTGGTGTTTTTCAATGTTGAGGTTGTTGTTGAATTTGTTGGTGTTTTTCAATGTCGAGGTTGTTGTTGAATTTGTTGGTTTTTTCAATGTTGAAGTTGTCGTTGAATTTGTTGGTGTTTTTCAATGTCGAGGTTGTTGTTGAATTTGTTGGTGTTTTTCAATGTTGAGGTTGTTGTTGAATTTGTTGGTGTTTTACAATGTTGAGGTCGTTGTTGAATTTGTTGGCGTTTTTAAATGTTGAGGTTGTTGTTGAAGTTGTTGGTGTTTTTCAATGTTGAGGTTGTTGTTGAATTTGTTGGTGTTTTTCAATGTCGAGGTTGTTGTTGAATTTGTTGGTTTTTTCAATGTTGAAGTTGTCGTTGAATTTGTTGGCGTTTTTCAATGTTGTGGGTTGTTGTTGTTTTTGAATGTTGAGGTTGTTGTTGAATTTGTTGGTATTTTTCAATTTGAGGTTGTTGTTGTTTTTCAATGTTGAGGTTGTTGTTGAATTTGTTGGTGTTTTTCCATGTTGAGGTTGTTGTTGTTTTTCAAAGTTGAGGTTGATGTTTTAATTTGTTGGTGTTTTTCAATGTTGAGTTTGTTGTTGAATTTGTTGGTGTTTTTCATTGTTGAGGTTGTTGTTGAATTTGTTGGTGTTTTCAATGTTGAGGTTGTTGTTGTTTTTCAATGTTGAGGTTGTTGTTGAATTGTTGGTGTTTTTCAATGTTGTGGTTGTTGTTGAATTTGTTGGTGTTTTTCAATGTTGAGGTTGGTGTTGAATTTGTTGGTATTTTTCAATGTTGAGGTTCTTGTTGTTTTTCAATGTTGAGGTTGTTTTTGAATTTGTTGTTGTTTTTCAATGTTGAGGTTTTTGAATTTGTTGGTGTTTTTCAATGTTGAGGTTGTTGTTGTTTTTCAATGTTGAGGTTGTTGTTGAATTTGTTGGTGTTTTTCAATTTCGAGGTTGTTGTTGAATTTGTTGGTGTTTTTCAATGTTGAAGTTGTTGTTGAATTTGCTGGTGTTTTTCAATGTTGAGGTTGTTGTTGTTTTTCAATGTTGAGGTTGTTGTTGAATTTGTTGGTGTTTTTCAATGTTGAGGTTGTTGTTGTATTTCAATGTTGCGGTTGCTGTTGAATTTGTTGGTGTTTTTCAATGTTGAGGTTGTTGTTGAATCTGTTGCTGTTTTTCAAAGTTGAGGTTGTTGTTGTTTTTCAAAGTTGAGGTTGTTGTTGTATTTGTTGGTGTTTTTCAATGTTGAGGTTGTTGTAGTTTTTCAATGTTGAGGTTGTTGTTGAATTTGCTGGTGTTTTTCAATGTCGAGGTTGTTGTTGAATTTGTTGGTGTTTTTCTATGTTGAAGTTGTTGTTGAATTTGTATGTGTTTTTCAATGTTGAGGTTGTTGTTGAATTTGTTGGTGTTTTTCAATGTTGAGGTTGTTGTTGTTTTTAAATGTTGAGGTTGTTGTTGAATTTGTTGGTGTTTTTCAATTTTGAGGTTGTTGTTGTTTTTCAATGTTGAGGTTGTTGTTGAATTTGTTGGTGTTTTTCCATGTTGAGGTTGTTGTTGTTTTTCAAAGTTGAGGTTGTTGTTAAATTTGTTGGTGTTTTTCAATGTTGAGGTTGTTGTTGAATTTGTTGGTGTTTTTCATTGTTGATGTTGTTGTTGAATTTGTTGCTGTTTTTCAATGTTGAGGTTGTTGTTGTTTTTCAATGTTGCGGTTGTTGTTGTATTTGTTGGTGTTTTTCAATGTTGAGGTTGTTGTAGTTTTTCAATGTTGAAGTTGTTGTTGAATTTGTTGGTGTTTTTCAATGTTGAGGTTTTTGTTGTTTTTCAATGTTGAGGTTGTTGTTGAATTTGTTGGTGTTTTTCAACGTTGAGGTTGTTGTTGAATTTGTTCGTGTTTTTCAATGCTCAGGTTGTTGTTGTTTTTCAATGTTGAGGTTGTTGTTGAATTTGTTGGTGTTTTTCAATTTTGAGGTTGTTGTAGTTTTTCAATGTTGAGGTTGTTGTTGAATGTGTTGATGTTTTTCAATGTTGAGGTTGTTGTTGTTTTTCAATGTTGAGGTTGTTGCTGAATTTGTTGGTGTTTTTCAATGTTGGTGTTGTTGTTGGATTTGTTGGTGTTTTTCAACGTTGAGGTTGTTGTTGTTTTTCAATGTTGAGGTTGTTGTTGAATTTGTTGGTGTTTTTCAACGTTGAGGTTGTTGTTGAATTTGTTCGTGTTTTTCAATGCTGAGGTTGTTGTTCTTTTTCAATGTTGAGGTTGTTGTTGAATTTGTTGGTGTTTTTCAATGTCGAGGTTGTTGTTGAATTTGTTTGTGTTTTTCAATGTTGAGGTTGTTGTTGAATTTGTTGGTGATTTTCAATGTTGAGGTTGTTGTTGTTTTTAAATGTTCAGGTTGTTGTTGAATTTGTTGGTGTTTTTCAATTTTGAGGTTGTTGTTGTTTTTCAATGTTGAGGTTGTTGTTGAATTTGTTGGTGTTTTTCAATGATGGGTTGTTGTTGTTTTTCAAAGTTGAGGTTGTTGTTAAATTTGTTGATGTTTTTCAATGTTGAGGTTGTTGTTGAATTTGTTGGTGTATTTCATTGTTGAGGTTGTTGTTGAATTTGTTGGTGTTTTTCAATGTTGAGGTTGTTGTTGTTTTTTAATGTTGAGGTTGTTGTTGAATTTGTTGGTGTTCTTCAATGTTGAGGTTGTTGTTCTTTTTCAATGTTGAGGTTGTTGTGGAATTTGTTGCTGTTTTTCAATTTCGAGGTTGTTGTTGAATTTCTTGGTGTTTTTCAATGTTGAAGTTGTTGTTCAATTTGTTGGTCTTTTTCAATGTTGAGGTTGTTGTTGTTTTTTAATGTTGAGGTTGTTGTTGAATTTGTTGGTGTTTTTCAATGTTGAGGTTGTTGTTGTTTTTCAATGTTGAGTGTGTTGTTGTTTTTCAATGTTGAGGTTGTTGTTGAATTTGTTGGTGTTTTTCAATGTTGCGGTTGTTGTTGAATTTGTTGGTGTTTTTCAATGTTCAGGTTGTTGTTGTTTTTAAATGTTGACGTAGTTGTTGAATTTGTTGGTTTTTTTCAATTTTGAGGTTGTAGTTGTTTCTCAATGTTGAGGTTGTTGTTGAATTTGTTGGTGTTTTTCCATGTTGAGGTTGTTGTTGTTTTTCAAAGTTGAGGTTGTTGTTAAAATTGTTGGTGTTTTTCAATGTTGAGATTGTTGTTGAATTTGTTGGTGTTTTTCATTGTTGAGGTTGTTGTTGAATTTGTTGCTGTTTTTCAATGTTGAGGTTCTTGTTGTTTTTCAATGTTGAGGTTGTTGTTGAATTTGTTGGTGTTTTTCAATTTCGAGGTAGTTCTTGAATTTGTTGGTGTTCTTCAATGTTGAAGTTGTTGTTGAATTTGTTGGTGTTTTTCAATGTTGAGGTTGTTGTTGTTTTTCAATGTTGAGGTTGTTGTTGAATTTGTTGGTGTTTTTCAATGTTGAGGTTGTTGTTGTTTTTCAATGTTGAGGTTGTTGTTGAATTTGTTGGTGTTTTTCCATGTCGAGGTTGTTGTTGAATTTGTTGGTGTTTTTCAATGTTGAGGTTGTTGTTGAATTTGTTGGTGTTTTACAATGTCGAGGTTGTTGTTGAATTTGTTGGTGTTTTTCTATGTTGAAGTTGTTGTTGAATTTGTATGTGTTTTTCAATGTTGAGGTTGTTGTTGAATTTGTTGGTGTTTTTCAATGTTGAGGTTGTTGTTGTTTTTAAATGTTGAGGTTGTTGTTGAATTTGTTGGTGTTTTTCAATTTTGAGGTTGTTGTTGTTTTTCAATGTTGAGGTTGTTGTTGAATTTGTTGGTGTTTTTCCATGTTGAGGTTGTTGTTGTTTTTCAAAGTTGAGGTTGTTGTTAAATTTGTTGGTGTTTTTCAATGTTGAGGTTGTTGTTGAATTTGTTGGTGTTTTTCAATGTTGAGGTTGTTGTTGTCTTTAAATGTTGAGGTTGTTGTTGAATTTGTTGGTGTTTTTCAATTTTGAGGTTGTTGTTGTTTTTCAATGTTGAGGTTGTTGTTGAATTTGTTGGTGTTTTTCCATGTTGAGTTTGTTGTTGTTTTTCAAAGTTGAGGTTGTTGTTAAATTTGTTGGTGTTTTTCAATGTTGAGGTTGTTGTTGAATTTGTTGGTGTTTTTCATTGTTGAGGTTGTTGTTGAATTTGTTGGTGTTTTTCAATGTTGAGGTTGTTTTTGTTTTTCAATGTTGAGGTTGTTGTTGAATTTGTTGGTGTTTTTCAATTTTGAGGTTGTTGTTGTTTTTCAATGTTGAGGTTGTTGTTGAATTTGTTGTTGTTTTTCAATGTTGAGGTTGTTGTTGTATTTGTTGGTGTTTTTCAATGTTGAGGTTGTTGTAGTTTTTCAATGTTGAGGTTGTTGTTGAATTTGTTGGTGCTTTTCAATGTCGAGGTTGTTGTTGAATTTGTTGGTGTTTTTCAATGTTGAAGTTGTCGCTGAATTTGTTGGTGTTTTTCAATGTTGACGTTGTTGTTGAATTTGTTGGTGTTTTTCAATGTTGTGGTTGCTGTTGTCTTTAAATGTTGAGGTTGTTGTTGAATTTGTTGGTGTTTTTCAATTTTGAAGTTGTTGCTGTTTTTCAATGTTGAGGTTGTTGTTGAATTTGTTGGTGTTTTTCCATGTTAAAGTTGTTGTTGTTTTTCAAAGTTGAGGTTGTTGTTAAATTTGTTGGTGTTTTTCAATGTTGAGGTTGTTGTTGAATTTGTTGTTGTTTTTCATTGTTGAGGTTGTTGTTGAATTTGTTGGTGTTTTTCAATGTTGAGGTTGTTGTTGTTTTTCAATGTTGAGGTTGTTGTTGAATTTGTTGGTGTTTTTCAATGTTGAGGTTGTTGTTGTTTTTCAATGTTGAGGTTGTTGTTGAATTTGTTGGTGTTTTTCAATTTCGAGGTTGATGTTGAATTTGTTGGTGTTTTTCAATGTTGAAGTTGTTGAATTTGTTGGTGTTTTTCAATGTTGAGGTTGTTGTTGTTTTTCAATGTTGAGGTTGTTGTTGAATTTGTTGGTGTTTTTCAATGTTGAGGTTGTTGTTGTTTTTCAATGTTGAGGTTGTTGTTGAATTTGTTGGTGTTTTTCAATGTTGAGGTTTTTGTTGTTTTTCAATGTTGAGGTTGTTGCTGAATTTGTTGGTGTTTTTCAATGTTGAGGTTGTTGTTGAATTTGTTGGTGTTTTTCAATGTTGAGGTTTTTGTTGTTTTTCAATGTTGAGGTTGTTGTTGAATTTGTTGGTGTTTTTCAATGTCGAGGTTGTTGTTGAATTTGTTGGTTTCTTCAATGTTGAAGTTGTTGTTGAATTTGTTCGTGTTTTTCAATGTTGTGGTTGTTGTTGTTTTGCAATGTTGAGGTTGTTGTTGAATTTGTTGGTATTTTTCAAATTTGAGGTTGTTGTTGTTTTTCAATGTTGAGGTTGTTGTTGAATTTGTTGGTGTTTTTCAATGTCTTGGTTGTTGTTGTTTTTCAAAGTTGAGGTTGATGTTTAATTTGTTGGTGTTTTTCAATGCTGAGGTTGTTGTTGAATTTGTTGGTGTTTTCCATTGTTGAGGTTGTTGTTGAATTTTTTGGTGTTTTTCAATGTTGAGGTTGTTGTTGTTTTTCAATGTTGAGGTTGTTGAATTTGGTGCTGTTTTTCAATGTTGAGGTTGTTGTTGTTTTTCAATGTTGAGGTTGTTGTTGAATTTGTTGGAGTTTTTCAATTTCGAGGTTGTTGTTGAATTTGCTGGTGTTTTTCAATGTTGCAGTTGTTGTTGAATTTGTTGGTGTTTTTCAATGTTGAGGTTGTTGTTGTTTTTCAATGTTGAGGTTGTTGTTGAATTTGTTGGTGTTTTTCAATGTTGAGGTTGTTGTTGTTTTTCAATGTTGAGGTTGTTGTTGTTTTTCAATGTTGAGGTTGTTGTTGAATTTGTTGGTGTTTTTCAATGTTGAGGTTGTTGTTGTATTTGTTGGTGTTTTTCAATGTTGAGGTTATTGTTGTTTTTCAATGTTGAGGTTGTTGTTGTTTTCCAATGTTGAGGCTGTTGTTGAATTTGTTGTTGTTTTTCAATGTTGAGGTTGTTGTTGAATTTGTTGTTGTTTTTCAATGTTGAGGTTGTTGTTGTATTTGTTGGTGTTTTTCAATGTTGAGGTTGTTGTAGTTTCTCAATGTTGAGGTTGTTGTTGAATTTGTTGGTGCTTTTCAATGTCGAGGTTGTTGTTGAATTTGTTGGTGTTTTTCAATGTTGAAGTTGTTGCTGAATTTGTTGGTGTTTTTCAATGTTGACGTTGTTGTTGAATTTGTTGGTGTTTTTCAATGTTGTGGTTGCTGTTGTCTTTAAATGTTGAGGTTGTTGTTGAATTTGTTGGTGTTTTTCAATTTTGAGGTTGTTGCTGTTTTTCAATGTTGAGGTTGTTGTTGAATTTGTTGGTGTTTTTCCATGTTAAAGTTGTTGTTGTTTTTCAAAGTTGAGGTTGTTGTTAAATTCGTTGGTGTTTTTCAATGTTGAGGTTGTTGTTGAATTTGTTGTTGTTTTTCATTGTTGAGGTTGTTGTTGAATTTGTTGGTGTTTTTCAATGTTGAGGTTGTTGTTGTTTTTCAATGTTGAGGTTGTTGTTGAATTTGTTGGTGTTTTTCAATGTTGAGGTTGTTGTTGTTTTTCAATGTTGAGGTTGTTGTTGAATTTGTTGGTGTTTTTCAATTTCGAGGTTGATGTTGAATTTGTTGGTGTTTTTCAATGTTGAAGTTGTTGAATTTGTTGGTGTTTTTCAATGTTGAGGTTGTTGTTGTTTTTCAATGTTGAGGTTGTTGTTGAATTTGTTGGTGTTTTTCAATGTTGACGTTGTTGTTGTTTTTCAATGTTGAGGTTGTTGTTGAATTTGTTGGTGTTTTTCAATGTTGAGGTTTTTGTTGTTTCTCAATGTTGAGGTTGTTGCTGAATTTGTTGGTGTTTTTCAATGTTGAAGTTGTTGTTGAATTTGTTGGTGTTTTTCAATGTTGAGGTTGTTGTTGTTTTTCAGTGTTGAGGTTGTTGTTGAATTTGTTGGTGTTTTTTAATGTTGAGGTTGTTGTTGTTTTTCAATGTTGAGGTTGTTGTTGTTTTTCAATGTTGAGGTTGTTGTTGAATTTGTTGGTGTTTTTGAATGTTGAGGTTGTTGTTGAATTTGTTCCTGTTTTTCAATGTTGAGGTTGTTGTTGTTTTTCAATGTTGAGGTTGTTGTTGTATTTGTTGGTGTTTTTCAATGTTGAGGTTGTTGTAGTTTTTCAATGTTGAGGTTGTTGTTGAATTTGTTGGTGTTTTTCAATGTCGAGGTTGTTGTTGAATTTGTTGGTGTTTTTCAATGTTGAAGTTGTTGTTGTATTTGTTGGTGTTTTTCAATGTTGAGGTTGTTGTAGTTTTTCAATGTTGAGGTTGTTGTTGAATTTGTTGGTGTTTTTCAATGTTGAGGTTGTTGTTGTTTTTAAATGTTGAGGTTGTTGTTGAATTGGTTGGTGTTTTTAAATTTCGAAGTTGTTGTTTTTTTTCAATGTTGAGGTTGTTGTTGAATTTGTTGGTGTTTTTCCATGTTGAGGTTGATGTTGTTTTTCAAAGTTGAGGTTGTTGTTAAATTTGTTGGTGTTTTTCAATGTTGAGGTTGTTGTTGAATTTGTTGGTGTTTTTCATTGTTGAGCTTGTTGTTGAATTTGTTGGTGTTTTTCAATGTTGAGGTTGTTGTTGTTTTTCAATGTTGAGGTTGTTGAATTTGGTGCTGTTTTTCAATGTTGAGGTTGTTGTTGTTTTTCAATGTTGAGGTTGTTGTTGAAATTGTTGGAGTTTTTCAATTTCGAGGTTCTTGTTGAATTTGCTGGTGTTTTTCAATGTTGAAGTTGTTGTTGAATTTGTTGGTGTTTTTCAATGTTGAGGTTGTTGTTGTTTTTCAATGTTGAGGTTGTTGTTGAATTTGTTGGTGTTTTTCAATGTTGAGGTTGTTGTTGTTTTTCAATGTTGAGGTTGTTGTTGTTTTTCAATGTTGAGGTTGTTGTTGAATTTGTTGGTGTTTTTCAATGTTGAGGTTGTTGTTTTATTTGTTGGTGTTTTTCAATGTTGAGGTTATTGTTATTTTTCAATGTTGAGGTTGTTGTTGTTTTTCGATGTTGAGGTTGTTGTTGAATTTGTTGTTGTTTTTCAATGTTGAGGTTGTTGTTGAATTTGTTGTTGTTTTTCAATGTTGAGGTTGTTGTTGTATTTGTTGGTGTTTTTCAATGTTGAGGTTGTTGTAGTTTTTCAATGTTGAGGTTGTTGTTGAATTTGTTGGTGCTTTTCAATGTCGAGGTTGTTGTTGAATTTGTTGGTGTTTTTCAATGTTGAAGTTGTTGCTGAATTTGTTGGTGTTTTTCAATGTTGACGTTGTTGTTGAATTTGTTGGTGTTTTTCAATGTTGTTGTTGCTGTTGTCTTTAAATGTTGAGGTTGTTGTTGAATTTGTTGGTGTTTTTCAATTTTGAAGTTGTTGCTGTTTTCAATGTTGAGGTTGTTGTTGAATTTGTTGGTGTTTTTCCATGTTAAAGTTGTTGTTGTTTTTCAAAGTTGAGGTTGTTGTTAAATTTGTTGGTGTTTTTCAATGTTGAGGTTGTTGTTGAATTTGTTGTTGTTTTTCATTGTTGAGGTTGTTGCTGAATTTGTTGGTGTTTTTCAATGTTGAGGTTGTTGTTGTTTTTCAATGTTGAGGTTGTTGTTGAATTTGTTGGTGTTTTTCAATGTTGAGGTTGTTGTTGTTTTTCAATGTTGAGTTTGTTGTTGAATTTGTTGGTGTTTTTCAATTTCGAGGTTGATGTTGAATTTGTTGGTGTTTTTCAATGTTGAAGTTGTTGAATTTGTTGGTGTTTTTCAATGTTGAGGTTGTTGTTGTTTTTCAATGTTGAGGTTGTTGTTGAATTTGTTGGTGTTTTTCAATGTTGAGGTTGTTGTTGTTTTTCAATGTTGAGGTTGTTGTTGAATTTGTTGGTGTTTTTCAATGTTGAGGTTTTTGTTGTTTTTCAATGTTGAGGTTGTTGCTGAATTTGTTGGTGTTTTTCAATGTTGAGGTTGTTGTTGAATTTGTTGGTGTTTTTCAATGTTGAGGTTTTTGTTGTTTTTCAATGTTGAGGTTGTTGTTGAATTTGTTGGTGTTTTTCAATGTCGAGGTTGTTGTTGAATTTGTTGGTTTCTTCAATGTTGAAGTTGTTGTTGAATTTGTTCGTGTTTTTCAATGTTGTGGTTGTTGTTGTTTTGCAATGTTGAGGTTGTTGTTGAATTTGTTGGTATTTTTCAAATTTGAGGTTGTTGTTGTTTTTCAATGTTGAGGTTGTTGTTGAATTTGTTGGTGTTTTTCAATGTCTTGGTTGTTGTTGTTTTTCAAAGTTGAGGTTGATGTTTAATTTGTTGGTGTTTTTCAATGCTGAGGTTGTTGTTGAATTTGTTGGTGTTTTCCATTGTTGAGGTTGTTGTTGAATTTTTTGGTGTTTTTCAATGTTGAGGTTGTTGTTGTTTTTCAATGTTGAGGTTGTTGAATTTGGTGCTGTTTTTCAATGTTGAGGTTGTTGTTTTATTTCAATGTTGAGGTTGTTGTTGAATTTGTTGGAGTTTTTCAATTTCGAGGTTGTTGTTGAATTTGCTGGTGTTTTTCAATGTTGAAGTTGTTGTTGAATTTGTTGGTGTTTTTCAATGTTGAGGTTGTTGTTGTTTTTCAATGTTGAGGTTGTTGTTGAATTTGTTGGTGTTTTTCAATGTTGAGGTTGTTGTTGTTTTTCAATGTTGAGGTTGTTGTTGTTTTTCAATGTTGAGGTTGTTGTTGAATTTGTTGGTGTTTTTCAATGTTGAGGTTGTTGTTGTATTTGTTGGTGTTTTTCAATGTTGAGGTTATTGTTGTTTTTCAATGTTGAGGTTGTTGTTGTTTTTCAATGTTGAGGCTGTTGTTGAATTTGTTGTTGTTTTTCAATGTTGAGGTTGTTGTTGAATTTGTTGTTGTTTTTCAATGTTGAGGTTGTTGTTGTATTTGTTGGTGTTTTTCAATGTTGAGGTTGTTGCTGAATTTGTTGGTGTTTTTCAATGTTGAGGTTATTGTTGTTTTTCAATGTTGAGGTTGTTGTTGTTTTTCAATGTTGAGGCTGTTGTTGAATTTGTTGTTGTTTTTCAATGTTGAGGTTGTTGTTGAATTTGTTGGTGCTTTTCAATGTCGAGGTTGTTGTTGAATTTGTTGGTGTTTTTCAATGTTGAAGTTGTTGCTGAATTTGTTGGTGTTTTTCAATGTTGACGTTGTTGTTGAATTTGTTGGTGTTTTTCAATGTTGTGGTTGCTGTTGTTTTTAAATGTTGAGGTTGTTGTTGAATTTGTTGGTGTTTTTCAATTTTGAGGTTGTTGCTGTTTTTCAATGTTGAGGTTGTTGTTGAATTTGTTGGTGTTTTTCCATGTTAAAGTTGTTGTTGTTTTTCAAAGTTGAGGTTGTTGTTAAATTTGTTGGTGTTTTTCAATGTTGAGGTTGTTGTTGAATTTGTTGTTGTTTTTCAATGTTGAGGTTGTTGTTGTATTTGTTGGTGTTTTTCAATGTTGAGGTTGTTGCTGAATTTGTTGGTGTTTTTCAATGTTGAGGTTATTGTTGTTTTTCAATGTTGAGGTTGTTGTTGTTTTTCAATGTTGAGGCTGTTGTTGAATTTGTTGTTGTTTTTCAATGTTGAGGTTGTTGTTGAATTTGTTGGTGCTTTTCAATGTCGAGGTTGTTGTTGAATTTGTTGGTGTTTTTCAATGTTGAAGTTGTTGCTGAATTTGTTGGTGTTTTTCAATGTTGACGTTGTTGTTGAATTTGTTGGTGTTTTTCAATGTTGTGGTTGCTGTTGTTTTTAAATGTTGAGGTTGTTGTTGAATTTGTTGGTGTTTTTCAATTTTGAGGTTGTTGCTGTTTTTCAATGTTGAGGTTGTTGTTGAATTTGTTGGTGTTTTTCCATGTTAAAGTTGTTGTTGTTTTTCAAAGTTGAGGTTGTTGTTAAATTTGTTGGTGTTTTTCAATGTTGAGGTTGTTGTTGAATTTGTTGTTGTTTTTCATTGTTGAGGTTGTTGTTGAATTTGTTGGTGTTTTTTAATGTTGAGGTTGTTGTTGTTTTTCAATGTTGAGGTTGTTGTTGAATTTGTTGGTGTTTTTCAATGTTGAGGTTGTTGTTGTTTTTCAATGTTGAGGTTGTTGTTGAATTTGTTGGTGTTTTTCAATTTCGAGGTTGATGTTGAATTTGTTGGTGTTTTTCAATGTTGAAGTTGTTGAATTTGTTGGTGTTTTTCAATGTTGAGGTTGTTGTTGTTTTTCAATGTTGAGGTTGTTGTTGAATTTGTTGGTGTTTTTCAATGTTGAGGTTGTTGTTGTTTTTCAATGTTGAGGTTGTTGTTGAATTTGTTGGTGTTTTTCAATGTTGAGGTTTTTGTTGTTTTTCAATGTTGAGGTTGTTGCTGAATTTGTTGGTGTTTTTCAATGTTGAGGTTGTTGTTGAATTTGTTCGTGTTTTTCAATGTTGAGGTTTTTGTTGTTTTTCAATGTTGAGGTTGTTGTTGAATTTGTTGGTGTTTTTCAATGTCGAGGTTGTTGTTGAATTTGTTGTTGTTCTTCAATGTTGAAGTTGTTGTTGAATTTGTTGGTGTTTTTCAATGTTGTGGTTGTTGTTGTTTTGCAATGTTGAGGTTGTTGTTGAATTTGTTGGTATTTTTCAAATTTGAGGTTGTTGTTGTTTTTCAATGTTGAGGTTGTTGTTGAATTTGTTGGTGTTTTTCAATGTCTTGGTTGTTGTTGTTTTTCAAAGTTGAGGTTGATGTTTAATTTGTTGGTGTTTTTCAATGCTGAGGTTGTTGTTGAATTTGTTGGTGTTTTCCATTGTTGAGGTTGTTGTTGAATTTGTTGGTGTTTTTCAATGTTGAGGTTGTTGTTGTTTTTCAATGTTGAGGTTGTTGTTGAATTTGTTGGTGTTTTTCAATGTTGAGGTTGTTGTTGAATTTGTTGGTGTTTTTCAATGTTGAGGTTGTTGTTTTTCAATATTGAGGTTGTTGTTGAATTTGTTTGTGTTTCTCAATGTTGAGGTTGGTGTTGAATTTGTTGGTATTTTTCAATGTTGAGGTTGTTGTTGTTTTTCAATGTTGAGGTTGTTTTTGAATTTGTTGGTGTTTTTCAATGTTGAGGTTGTTGTTGTTTTTCAATGTTGAGGTAGTTGAATTTGTTGGTGTTTTTCAATGTTGAGGTTGTTGTTGTTTTTCAATGTTGAGGTTGTTGTTGAATTTGTTGGTGTTTTTCAATTTCGAGGTTGTTGTTGAATTTGTTGGTGTTTTTCAATGTTGAAGTTGTTGTTGAATTTGTTGGTGTTTTTCAATGTTGAGGTTGTTGTTGTTTTTCAATGTTGAGGTTGTTGTTGAATTTGTTGGTGTTTTTCAATGTTGAGGTTGTTGTTGTTTTTCAATGTTGAGGTTGTTGTTGTATTTGTTGGTGTTTTTCAATGTTGAGGTTGTTGTAGTTTTTCAATGTTGAGGTTGTTGTTGAATTTGTTGGTGTTTTTGAATGTTGAGGTTGTTGTTGAATTTGTTCCTGTTTTTCAATGTTGAGGTTGTTGTTGTTTTTCAATGTTGAGGTTGTTGTTGTATTTGTTGGTGTTTTTCAATGTTGAGGTTGTTGTAGTTTTTCAATGTTGAGGTTGTTGTTGAATTTGTTGGTGTTTTTCAATGTCGAGGTTGTTGTTGAATTTGTTGGTGTTTTTCAATGTTGAAGTTGTTGTTGTATTTGTTGGTGTTTTTCAATGTTGAGGTTGTTGTAGTTTTTCAATGTTGAGGTTGTTGTTGAATTTGTTGGTGTTTTTCAATGTTGAGGTTGTTGTTGTTTTTAAATGTTGAGGTTGTTGTTGAATTGGTTGGTGTTTTTAAATTTCGAGGTTGTTGTTTTTTTTCAATGTTGAGGTTGTTGTTGAATTTGTTGGTGTTTTTCCATGTTGAGGTTGATGTTGTTTTTCAAAGTTGAGGTTGTTGTTAAATTTGTTGGTGTTTTTCAATGTTGAGGTTGTTGTTGAATTTGTTGGTGTTTTTCATTGTTGAGCTTGTTGTTGAATTTGTTGGTGTTTTTCAATGTTGAGGTTGTTGTTGTTTTTCAATGTTGAGGTTGTTGAATTTGGTGCTGTTTTTCAATGTTGAGGTTGTTGTTGTTTTTCAATGTTGAGGTTGTTGTTGAAATTGTTGGAGTTTTTCAATTTCGAGGTTCTTGTTGAATTTGCTGGTGTTTTTCAATGTTGAAGTTGTTGTTGAATTTGTTGGTGTTTTTCAATGTTGAGGTTGTTGTTGTTTTTCAATGTTGAGGTTGTTGTTGAATTTGTTGGTGTTTTTCAATGTTGAGGTTGTTGTTGTTTTTCAATGTTGAGGTTGTTGTTGTTTTTCAATGTTGAGGTTGTTGTTGAATTTGTTGGTGTTTTTCAATGTTGAGGTTGTTGTTTTATTTGTTGGTGTTTTTCAATGTTGAGGTTATTGTTATTTTTCAATGTTGAGGTTGTTGTTGTTTTTCGATGTTGAGGTTGTTGTTGAATTTGTTGTTGTTTTTCAATGTTGAGGTTGTTGTTGAATTTGTTGTTGTTTTTCAATGTTGAGGTTGTTGTTGTATTTGTTGGTGTTTTTCAATGTTGAGGTTGTTGTAGTTTTTCAATGTTGAGGTTGTTGTTGAATTTGTTGGTGCTTTTCAATGTCGAGGTTGTTGTTGAATTTGTTGGTGTTTTTCAATGTTGAAGTTGTTGCTGAATTTGTTGGTGTTTTTCAATGTTGACGTTGTTGTTGAATTTGTTGGTGTTTTTCAATGTTGTTGTTGCTGTTGTCTTTAAATGTTGAGGTTGTTGTTGAATTTGTTGGTGTTTTTCAATTTTGAAGTTGTTGCTGTTTTTCAATGTTGAGGTTGTTGTTGAATTTGTTGGTGTTTTTCCATGTTAAAGTTGTTGTTGTTTTTCAAAGTTGAGGTTGTTGTTAAATTTGTTGGTGTTTTTCAATGTTGAGGTTGTTGTTGAATTTGTTGTTGTTTTTCATTGTTGAGGTTGTTGCTGAATTTGTTGGTGTTTTTCAATGTTGAGGTTGTTGTTGTTTTTCAATGTTGAGGTTGTTGTTGAATTTGTTGGTGTTTTTCAATGTTGAGGTTGTTGTTGTTTTTCAATGTTGAGTTTGTTGTTGAATTTGTTGGTGTTTTTCAATTTCGAGGTTGATGTTGAATTTGTTGGTGTTTTTCAATGTTGAAGTTGTTGAATTTGTTGGTGTTTTTCAATGTTGAGGTTGTTGTTGTTTTTCAATGTTGAGGTTGTTGTTGAATTTGTTGGTGTTTTTCAATGTTGAGGTTGTTGTTGTTTTTCAATGTTGAGGTTGTTGTTGAATTTGTTGGTGTTTTTCAATGTTGAGGTTTTTGTTGTTTTTCAATGTTGAGGTTGTTGCTGAATTTGTTGGTGTTTTTCAATGTTGAGGTTGTTGTTGAATTTGTTGGTGTTTTTCAATGTTGAGGTTTTTGTTGTTTTTCAATGTTGAGGTTGTTGTTGAATTTGTTGGTGTTTTTCAATGTCGAGGTTGTTGTTGAATTTGTTGGTTTCTTCAATGTTGAAGTTGTTGTTGAATTTGTTCGTGTTTTTCAATGTTGTGGTTGTTGTTGTTTTGCAATGTTGAGGTTGTTGTTGAATTTGTTGGTATTTTTCAAATTTGAGGTTGTTGTTGTTTTTCAATGTTGAGGTTGTTGTTGAATTTGTTGGTGTTTTTCAATGTCTTGGTTGTTGTTGTTTTTCAAAGTTGAGGTTGATGTTTAATTTGTTGGTGTTTTTCAATGCTGAGGTTGTTGTTGAATTTGTTGGTGTTTTCCATTGTTGAGGTTGTTGTTGAATTTTTTGGTGTTTTTCAATGTTGAGGTTGTTGTTGTTTTTCAATGTTGAGGTTGTTGAATTTGGTGCTGTTTTTCAATGTTGAGGTTGTTGTTGTTTTTCAATGTTGAGGTTGTTGTTGAATTTGTTGGAGTTTTTCAATTTCGAGGTTGTTGTTGAATTTGCTGGTGTTTTTCAATGTTGAAGTTGTTGTTGAATTTGTTGGTGTTTTTCAATGTTGAGGTTGTTGTTGTTTTTCAATGTTGAGGTTGTTGTTGAATTTGTTGGTGTTTTTCAATGTTGAGGTTGTTGTTGTTTTTCAATGTTGAGGTTGTTGTTGTTTTTCAATGTTGAGGTTGTTGTTGAATTTGTTGGTGTTTTTCAATGTTGAGGTTGTTGTTGTATTTGTTGGTGTTTTTCAATGTTGAGGTTATTGTTGTTTTTCAATGTTGAGGTTGTTGTTGTTTTTCAATGTTGAGGCTGTTGTTGAATTTGTTGTTGTTTTTCAATGTTGAGGTTGTTGTTGAATTTGTTGTTGTTTTTCAATGTTGAGGTTGTTGTTGTATTTGTTGGTGTTTTTCAATGTTGAGGTTGTTGCTGAATTTGTTGGTGTTTTTCAATGTTGAGGTTATTGTTGTTTTTCAATGTTGAGGTTGTTGTTGTTTTTCAATGTTGAGGCTGTTGTTGAATTTGTTGTTGTTTTTCAATGTTGAGGTTGTTGTTGAATTTGTTGGTGCTTTTCAATGTCGAGGTTGTTGTTGAATTTGTTGGTGTTTTTCAATGTTGAAGTTGTTGCTGAATTTGTTGGTGTTTTTCAATGTTGACGTTGTTGTTGAATTTGTTGGTGTTTTTCAATGTTGTGGTTGCTGTTGTTTTTAAATGTTGAGGTTGTTGTTGAATTTGTTGGTGTTTTTCAATTTTGAGGTTGTTGCTGTTTTTCAATGTTGAGGTTGTTGTTGAATTTGTTGGTGTTTTTCCATGTTAAAGTTGTTGTTGTTTTTCAAAGTTGAGGTTGTTGTTAAATTTGTTGGTGTTTTTCAATGTTGAGGTTGTTGTTGAATTTGTTGTTGTTTTTCAATGTTGAGGTTGTTGTTGTATTTGTTGGTGTTTTTCAATGTTGAGGTTGTTGCTGAATTTGTTGGTGTTTTTCAATGTTGAGGTTATTGTTGTTTTTCAATGTTGAGGTTGTTGTTGTTTTTCAATGTTGAGGCTGTTGTTGAATTTGTTGTTGTTTTTCAATGTTGAGGTTGTTGTTGAATTTGTTGGTGCTTTTCAATGTCGAGGTTGTTGTTGAATTTGTTGGTGTTTTTCAATGTTGAAGTTGTTGCTGAATTTGTTGGTGTTTTTCAATGTTGACGTTGTTGTTGAATTTGTTGGTGTTTTTCAATGTTGTGGTTGCTGTTGTTTTTAAATGTTGAGGTTGTTGTTGAATTTGTTGGTGTTTTTCAATTTTGAGGTTGTTGCTGTTTTTCAATGTTGAGGTTGTTGTTGAATTTGTTGGTGTTTTTCCATGTTAAAGTTGTTGTTGTTTTTCAAAGTTGAGGTTGTTGTTAAATTTGTTGGTGTTTTTCAATGTTGAGGTTGTTGTTGAATTTGTTGTTGTTTTTCATTGTTGAGGTTGTTGTTGAATTTGTTGGTGTTTTTTAATGTTGAGGTTGTTGTTGTTTTTCAATGTTGAGGTTGTTGTTGAATTTGTTGGTGTTTTTCAATGTTGAGGTTGTTGTTGTTTTTCAATGTTGAGGTTGTTGTTGAATTTGTTGGTGTTTTTCAATTTCGAGGTTGATGTTGAATTTGTTGGTGTTTTTCAATGTTGAAGTTGTTGAATTTGTTGGTGTTTTTCAATGTTGAGGTTGTTGTTGTTTTTCAATGTTGAGGTTGTTGTTGAATTTGTTGGTGTTTTTCAATGTTGAGGTTGTTGTTGTTTTTCAATGTTGAGGTTGTTGTTGAATTTGTTGGTGTTTTTCAATGTTGAGGTTTTTGTTGTTTTTCAATGTTGAGGTTGTTGCTGAATTTGTTGGTGTTTTTCAATGTTGAGGTTGTTGTTGAATTTGTTCGTGTTTTTCAATGTTGAGGTTTTTGTTGTTTTTCAATGTTGAGGTTGTTGTTGAATTTGTTGGTGTTTTTCAATGTCGAGGTTGTTGTTGAATTTGTTGTTGTTCTTCAATGTTGAAGTTGTTGTTGAATTTGTTGGTGTTTTTCAATGTTGTGGTTGTTGTTGTTTTGCAATGTTGAGGTTGTTGTTGAATTTGTTGGTATTTTTCAAATTTGAGGTTCTTGTTGTTTTTCAATGTTGAGGTTGTTGTTGAATTTGTTGGTGTTTTTCAATGTCTTGGTTGTTGTTGTTTTTCAAAGTTGAGGTTGATGTTTAATTTGTTGGTGTTTTTCAATGCTGAGGTTGTTGTTGAATTTGTTGGTGTTTTCCATTGTTGAGGTTGTTGTTGAATTTGCTGGTGTTTTTCAATGTTGAGGTTGTTGTTGTTTTTCAATGTTGAGGTTGTTGTTGAATTTGTTGGTGTTTTTCAATGTTGAGGTTGTTGTTGAATTTGTTGGTGTTTTTCAATGTTGAGGTTGTTGTTTTTCAATATTGAGGTTGTTGTTGAA
Source organism: Isurus oxyrinchus (assembly GCA_026770705.1). NCBI lineage: Eukaryota > Metazoa > Chordata > Chondrichthyes > Lamniformes > Lamnidae > Isurus > Isurus oxyrinchus. The sequence continues at coordinate 361,166 of JANJGN010000305.1, read as the reverse complement.
TTTGTTTGTGTTTTTCAATGTTGAGGTTGGTGTTGAATTTGTTGGTATTTTTCAATGTTGAGGTTGTTGTTGTTTTTCAATGTTGAGGTTGTTTTTGAATTTGTTGGTGTTTTTCAATGTTGAGGTTGTTGTTGTTTTTCAATGTTGAGGTAGTTGAATTTGTTGGTGTTTTTCAATGTTGAGGTTGTTGTTGTTTTTCAATGTTGAGGTTGTTGTTGAATTTGTTGGTGTTTTTCAATTTCGAGGTTGTTGTTGAATTTGTTGGTGTTTTTCAATGTTGAAGTTGTTGTTGAATTTGTTGGTGTTTTTCAATGTTGAGGTTGTTGTTGTTTTTCAATGTTGAGGTTGTTGTTGAATTTGTTGGTGTTTTTCAATGTTGAGGTTGTTGTTGTTTTTCAATGTTGAGGTTGTTGTTGAATTTGTTGGTGTTTTTCAATGTTGAGGTTTTTGTTGTTTTTCAATGTTGAGGTTGTTGTTGAATTTGTTGGTGTTTTTCAATGTCGAGGTTGTTGTTGAATTTGTTGGTTTCTTCAATGTTGAAGTTGTTGTTGAATTTGTTGGTGTTTTTCAATGTTGTGGTTGTTGTTGTTTTGCAATGTTGAGGTTGTTGTTGAATTTGTTGGTATTTTTCAAATTTGAGGTTGTTGTTGTTTTTCAATGTTGAGGTTGTTGTTGAATTTGTTGGTGTTTTTCAATGTCTTGGTTGTTGTTGTTTTTCAAAGTTGAGTTTGATGTTTAATTTGTTGGTGTTTTTCAATGCTGAGGTTGTTGTTGAATTTGTTGGTGTTTTCCATTGTTGAGGTTGTTGTTGAATTTGTTGGTGTTTTTCAATTTTGAGGTTGTTGGTGTTTTTCAATGTTGAGGTTGTTGTTGAATTTGTTGGTGTTTTTCAATGTTGAGGTTTTTGTTGTTTTTCAATGTTGAGGTTGTTGTTGAATTTGTTGGTGTTTTTCAATGTCGAGGTTGTTGTTGAATTTGTTGGTTTCTTCAATGTTGAAGTTGTTGTTGAATTTGTTGGTGTTTTTCAATGTTGTGGTTGTTGTTGTTTTGCAATGTTGAGGTTGTTGTTGAATTTGTTGGTATTTTTCAAATTTGAGGTTGTTGTTGTTTTTCAATGTTGAGGTTGTTGTTGAATTTGTTGGTGTTTTTCAATGTCTTGGTTGTTGTTGTTTTTCAAAGTTGAGTTTGATGTTTAATTTGTTGGTGTTTTTCAATGCTGAGGTTGTTGTTGAATTTGTTGGTGTTTTCCATTGTTGAGGTTGTTGTTGAATTTGTTGGTGTTTTTCAATGTTGAGGTTGTTGTTGTTTTTCAATGTTGAGGTTGTTGTTGAATTTGTTGGTGTTTTTCAATGTTGAGGTTGTTGTTGAATTTGTTGGTGTTTTTCAATGTTGAGGTTGTTGTTTTTCAATATTGAGGTTGTTGTTGAATTTGTTTGTGTTTTTCAATGTTGAGGTTGGTGTTGAATTTGTTGGTATTTTTCAATGTTGAGGTTGTTGTTGTTTTTCAATGTTGAGGTTGTTTTTGAATTTGTTGGTGTTTTTCAATGTTGAGGTTGTTGTTGTTTTTCAATGTTGAGGTTGTAGAATTTGTTGGTGTTTTTCAATGTTGAGGTTGTTGTTGTTTTTCAATGTTGAGGTTTTTGTTGAATTTGTTGGTGTTTTTCAATTTCGAGGTTGTTGTTGAATTTGTTGGTGTTTTTCAATGTTGAAGTTGTTGTTGAATTTGTTGGTGTTTATCAATGTTGAGGTTGTTGTTGTTTTTCAATGTTGAGGTTGTTGTTGAATTTGTTGGTGTTTTTCAATGTTGAGGTTGTTGTTGTTTTTCAATGTTGAGGTTGTTGTTGTTTTTCAATGTTGAGGTTGTTGTTGAATTTGTTGGTGTTTTTCAATGTTGAGGTTGTTGTTGAATTTGTTGCTGTTTTTCAATGTTGAGGTTGTTGTTGTTTTTCAATGTTGAGGTTGTTGTTGTATTTGTTGGTGTTTTTCAATGTTGAGGTTGTTGTTGAATTTGTTGGTGTTTTTCAATGTCGAGGTTTTTGTTGAATTTGTTGGTGATTTTCAATGTTGAAGTTGTTGTTGAATTTGTTGGTGTTTTTCAATTTTCAGGTTGTTGTTGTTTTAAATGTTGAGGTTGTTGTTGAATTTGTTGGTGTTTTTCAATTTTGCGGCTGTTGTTGTTTTTCAATGTTGAGGTTGTTGTTGAATTTGTTGGTGTTTTTCAATGTTGAGGTTGTTGTTGTTTTTCAATGTTGAGGTTGTTGAAATTGTTGGTGTTTTTCAATGTTGAGGTTGTTGTTGTTTTTCAATGTTGAGGTTGTTGTTGTTTTTCAATGTTGAGGTTGTTGTTGAATTTGTTGGTGTTTTTGAATGTTGAGGTTGTTGTTGAATTTGTTGCTGTTTTTCAATGTTGAGGTTGTTGTTGTTTTTCAATGTTGAGGTTGTTGTTGTATTTGTTGGTGTTTTTCAATGTTGAGGTTGTTGTAGTTTTTCAATGTTGAGGTTGTTGTTGAATTTGTTGGTGCTTTTCAATGTCGAGGTTGTTGTTGAATTTGTTGGTGTTTTTCAATGTTGAAGTTGTTGCTGAATTTGTTGGTGTTTTTCAATGTTGACGTTGTTGTTGAATTTGTTGGTGTTTTTCAATGTTGTGGTTGCTGTTGTCTTTAAATTTTGAGGTTGTTGTTGAATTTGTTGGTGTTTTTCAATTTTGAGGTTGTTGCTGTTTTTCAATGTTGAGGTTGTTGTTGAATTTGTTGGTGTTTTTCCATGTTAAAGTTGTTGTTGTTTTTCAAAGTTGAGGTTGTTGTTAAATTTGTTGGTGTTTTTCAATGTTGAGGTTGTTGTTGAATTTGTTGTTGTTTTTCATTGTTGAGGTTGTTGTTGAATTTGTTGGTGTTTTTTAATGTTGAGGTTGTTGTTGTTTTTCAATGTTGAGGTTGTTGTTGAATTTGTTGGTGTTTTTCAATGTTGAGGTTGTTGTTGTTTTTCAATGTTGAGGTTGTTGTTGAATTTGTTGGTGTTTTTCAATTTCGAGGTTGATGTTGAATTTGTTGGTGTTTTTCAATGTTGAAGTTGTTGAATTTGTTGGTGTTTTTCAATGTTGAGGTTGTTGTTGTTTTTCAATGTTGAGGTTGTTGTTGAATTTGTTGGTGTTTTTCAATGTTGAGGTTGTTGTTGTTTTTCAATGTTGAGGTTGTTGTTGAATTTGTTGGTGTTTTTCAATGTTGAGGTTTTTGTTGTTTTTCAATGTTGAGGTTGTTGCTGAATTTGTTGGTGTTTTTCAATGTTGAGGTTGTTGTTGAATTTGTTCGTGTTTTTCAATGTTGAGGTTTTTGTTGTTTTTCAATGTTGAGGTTGTTGTTGAATTTGTTGGTGTTTTTCAATGTCGAGGTTGTTGTTGAATTTGTTGTTGTTCTTCAATGTTGAAGTTGTTGTTGAATTTGTTGGTGTTTTTCAATGTTGTGGTTGTTGTTGTTTTGCAATGTTGAGGTTGTTGTTGAATTTGTTGGTATTTTTCAATGTCGAGGTTTTTGTTGAATTTGTTGGTGTTTTTCAATGTTGAAGTTGTTGTTGAATTTGTTGCTGTTTTTCAATGTTGAGGTTGTTGTTGTTTTTCAATGTTGAGGTTGTTGTTGTATTTGTTGGTGTTTTTCAATGTTGAGGTTGTTGTCGTTTTTCAATGTTGAGGTTGTTGTTGAATTTGTTGGTGTTTTTCAATGTCGAGGTTTTTGTTGAATTTGTTGGTGTTTTTCAATGTTGAAGTTGTTGTTGAATTTGTTGGTGTTTTTCAATTTTCAGGTTGTTGTTGTTTTAAATGTTGAGGTTGTTGTTGAATTTGTTGGTGTTTTTCAATTTTGCGGCTGTTGTTGTTTTTCAATGTTGAGGTTGTTGTTGAATTTGTTGGTGTTTTTCAATGTTGAGGTTGTTGTTGTTTTTCAATGTTGAGGTTGTTGAATTTGTTGGTGTTTTTCAATGTTGAGGTTGTTGTTGTTTTTCAATGTTGAGGTTGTTGTTGTTTTTCAATGTTGAGGTTGTTGTTGAATTTGTTGGTGTTTTTCCATGTTAAAGTTGTTGTTGTTTTTCAAAGTTGAGGTTGTTGTTAAATTTGTTGGTGTTTTTCAATGTTGAGGTTGTTGTTGAATTTGTTGTTGTTTTTCATTGTTGAGGTTGTTGTTGAATTTGTTGGTGTTTTTTAATGTTGAGGTTGTTGTTGTTTTTCAATGTTGAGGTTGTTGTTGAATTTGTTGGTGTTTTTCAATGTTGAGGTTGTTGTTGTTTTTCAATGTTGAGGTTGTTGTTGAATTTGTTGGTGTTTTTCAATTTCGAGGTTGATGTTGAATTTGTTGGTGTTTTTCAATGTTGAAGTTGTTGAATTTGTTGGTGTTTTTCAATGTTGAGGTTGTTGTTGTTTTTCAATGTTGAGGTTGTTGTTGAATTTGTTGGTGTTTTTCAATGTTGAGGTTGTTGTTGTTTTTCAATGTTGAGGTTGTTGTTGAATTTGTTGGTGTTTTTCAATGTTGAGGTTTTTGTTGTTTTTCAATGTTGAGGTTGTTGCTGAATTTGTTGGTGTTTTTCAATGTTGAGGTTGTTGTTGAATTTGTTCGTGTTTTTCAATGTTGAGGTTTTTGTTGTTTTTCAATGTTGAGGTTGTTGTTGAATTTGTTGGTGTTTTTCAATGTCGAGGTTGTTGTTGAATTTGTTGTTGTTCTTCAATGTTGAAGTTGTTGTTGAATTTGTTGGTGTTTTTCAATGTTGTGGTTGTTGTTGTTTTGCAATGTTGAGGTTGTTGTTGAATTTGTTGGTATTTTTCAATGTCGAGGTTTTTGTTGAATTTGTTGGTGTTTTTCAATGTTGAAGTTGTTGTTGAATTTGTTGCTGTTTTTCAATGTTGAGGTTGTTGTTGTTTTTCAATGTTGAGGTTGTTGTTGTATTTGTTGGTGTTTTTCAATGTTGAGGTTGTTGTCGTTTTTCAATGTTGAGGTTGTTGTTGAATTTGTTGGTGTTTTTCAATGTCGAGGTTTTTGTTGAATTTGTTGGTGTTTTTCAATGTTGAAGTTGTTGTTGAATTTGTTGGTGTTTTTCAATTTTCAGGTTGTTGTTGTTTTAAATGTTGAGGTTGTTGTTGAATTTGTTGGTGTTTTTCAATTTTGCGGCTGTTGTTGTTTTTCAATGTTGAGGTTGTTGTTGAATTTGTTGGTGTTTTTCAATGTTGAGGTTGTTGTTGTTTTTCAATGTTGAGGTTGTTGAATTTGTTGGTGTTTTTCAATGTTGAGGTTGTTGTTGTTTTTCAATGTTGAGGTTGTTGTTGTTTTTCAATGTTGAGGTTGTTGTTGAATTTGTTGGTGTTTTTGAATGTTGAGGTTGTTGTTGAATTTGTTGCTGTTTTTCAATGTTGAGGTTGTTGTTGTTTTTCAATGTTGAGGTTGTTGTTGTATTTGTTGGTGTTTTTCAATGTTGAGGTTGTTGTAGTTTTTCAATGTTGAGGTTGTTGTTGAATTTGTTGGTGCTTTTCAATGTCGAGGTTGTTGTTGAATTTGTTGGTGTTTTTCAATGTTGAAGTTGTTGCTGAATTTGTTGGTGTTTTTCAATGTTGACGTTGTTGTTGAATTTGTTGGTGTTTTTCAATGTTGTGGTTGCTGTTGTCTTTAAATTTTGAGGTTGTTGTTGAATTTGTTGGTGTTTTTCAATTTTGAGGTTGTTGCTGTTTTTCAATGTTGAGGTTGTTGTTGAATTTGTTGGTGTTTTTCCATGTTAAAGTTGTTGTTGTTTTTCAAAGTTGAGGTTGTTGTTAAATTTGTTGGTGTTTTTCAATGTTGAGGTTGTTGTTGAATTTGTTGTTGTTTTTCATTGTTGAGGTTGTTGTTGAATTTGTTGGTGTTTTTTAATGTTGAGGTTGTTGTTGTTTTTCAATGTTGAGGTTGTTGTTGAATTTGTTGGTGTTTTTCAATGTTGAGGTTGTTGTTGTTTTTCAATGTTGAGGTTGTTGTTGAATTTGTTGGTGTTTTTCAATTTCGAGGTTGATGTTGAATTTGTTGGTGTTTTTCAATGTTGAAGTTGTTGAATTTGTTGGTGTTTTTCAATGTTGAGGTTGTTGTTTTTCAATGTTGAGGTTGTTGTTGAATTTGTTGGTGTTTTTCAATGTTGAGGTTGTTGTTGTTTTTCAATGTTGAGGTTGTTGTTGAATTTGTTGGTGTTTTTCAATGTTGAGGTTTTTGTTGTTTTTCAATGTTGAGGTTGTTGCTGAATTTGTTGGTGTTTTTCAATGTTGAGGTTGTTGTTGAATTTGTTCGTGTTTTTCAATGTTGAGGTTTTTGTTGTTTTTCAATGTTGAGGTTGTTGTTGAATTTGTTGGTGTTTTTCAATGTCGAGGTTGTTGTTGAATTTGTTGTTGTTCTTCAATGTTGAAGTTGTTGTTGAATTTGTTGGTGTTTTTCAATGTTGTGGTTGTTGTTGTTTTGCAATGTTGAGGTTGTTGTTGAATTTGTTGGTATTTTTCAAATTTGAGGTTGTTGTTGTTTTTCAATGTTGAGGTTGTTGTTGAATTTGTTGGTGTTTTTCAATGTCTTGGTTGTTGTTGTTTTTCAAAGTTGAGGTTGATGTTTAATTTGTTGGTGTTTTTCAATGCTGAGGTTGTTGTTGAATTTGTTGGTGTTTTCCATTGTTGAGGTTGTTGTTGAATTTGTTGGTGTTTTTCAATGTTGAGGTTGTTGTTGTTTTTCAATGTTGAGGTTGTTGTTGAATTTGTTGGTGTTTTTCAATGTTGAGGTTGTTGTTGAATTTGTTGGTGTTTTTCAATGTTGAGGTTGTTGTTTTTCAATATTGAGGTTGTTGTTGAATTTGTTTGTGTTTTTCAATGTTGAGGTTGGTGTTGAATTTGTTGGTATTTTTCAATGTTGAGGTTGTTGTTGTTTTTCAATGTTGAGGTTGTTTTTGAATTTGTTGGTGTTTTTCAATGTTGAGGTTGTTGTTGTTTTTCAATGTTGAGGTAGTTGAATTTGATGGTGTTTTTCAATGTTGAGGTTGTTGTTGTTTTTCAATGTTGAGGTTGTTGTTGAATTTGTTGGTGTTTTTCAATTTCGAGGTTGTTGTTGAATTTGTTGGTGTTTTTCAATGTTGAAGTTGTTGTTGAATTTGTTGGTGTTTTTCAATGTTGAGGTTGTTGTTGTTTTTCAATGTTGAGGTTGTTGTTGAATTTGTTGGTGTTTTTCAATGTTGAGGTTGTTGTTGTTTTTCAATGTTGAGGTTGTTGTTGAATTTGTTGGTGTTTTTCAATGTTGAGGTTTTTGTTGTTTTTCAATGTTGAGGTTGTTGTTGAATTTGTTGGTGTTTTTCAATGTCGAGGTTGTTGTTGAATTTGTTGGTTTCTTCAATGTTGAAGTTGTTGTTGAATTTGTTGGTGTTTTTCAATGTTGTGGTTGTTGTTGTTTTGCAATGTTGAGGTTGTTGTTGAATTTGTTGGTATTTTTCAAATTTGAGGTTGTTGTTGTTTTTCAATGTTGAGGTTGTTGTTGAATTTGTTGGTGTTTTTCAATGTCTTGGTTGTTGTTGTTTTTCAAAGTTGAGTTTGATGTTTAATTTGTTGGTGTTTTTCAATGCTGAGGTTGTTGTTGAATTTGTTGGTGTTTTCCATTGTTGAGGTTGTTGTTGAATTTGTTGGTGTTTTTCAATTTTGAGGTTGTTGGTGTTTTTCAATGTTGAGGTTGTTGTTGAATTTGTTGGTGTTTTTCAATGTTGAGATTTTTGTTGTTTTTCAATGTTGAGGTTGTTGTTGAATTTGTTGGTGTTTTTCAATGTCGAGGTTGTTGTTGAATTTGTTGGTTTCTTCAATGTTGAAGTTGTTGTTGAATTTGTTGGTGTTTTTCAATGTTGTGGTTGTTGTTGTTTTGCAATGTTGAGGTTGTTGTTGAATTTGTTGGTATTTTTCAAATTTGAGGTTGTTGTTGTTTTTCAATGTTGAGGTTGTTGTTGAATTTGTTGGTGTTTTTCAATGTCTTGGTTGTTGTTGTTTTTCAAAGTTGAGTTTGATGTTTAATTTGTTGGTGTTTTTCAATGCTGAGGTTGTTGTTGAATTTGTTGGTGTTTTCCATTGTTGAGGTTGTTGTTGAATTTGTTGGTGTTTTTCAATGTTGAGGTTGTTGTTGTTTTTCAATGTTGAGGTTGTTGTTGAATTTGTTGGTGTTTTTCAATGTTGAGGTTGTTGTTGAATTTGTTGGTGTTTTTCAATGTTGAGGTTGTTGTTTTTCAATATTGAGGTTGTTGTTGAATTTGTTTGTGTTTTTCAATGTTGAGGTTGGTGTTGAATTTGTTGGTATTTTTCAATGTTGAGGTTGTTGTTGTTTTTCAATGTTGAGGTTGTTTTTGAATTTGTTGGTGTTTTTCAATGTTGAGGTTGTTGTTGTTTTTCAATGTTGAGGTTGTTGAATTTGTTGGTGTTTTTCAAAGTTGAGGTTGTTGTTGTTTTTCAATGTTGAGGTTGTTGTTGAATTTGTTGGTGTTTTTCAATTTCGAGGTTGTTGTTGAATTTGTTGGTGTTTTTCAATGTTGAAGTTGTTGTTGAATTTGTTGGTGTTTTTCAATGTTGAGGTTGTTGTTGTTTTTCAATGATGAGGTTGTTGTTGAATTTGTTGGTGTTTTTCAATGTTGAGGTTGTTGTTGTTTTTCAATGTTGAGGTTGTTGTTGTTTTTCAATGTTGAGGTTGTTGTTGAATTTGTGGTGTTTTTCAATGTTGAGGTTGTTGTTGAATTTGTTGCTGTTTTTCAATGTTGAGGTTGTTGTTGTTTTTCAATGTTGAGGTTGTTGTCGTTTTTCAATGTTGAGGTTGTTGTTGAATTTGTTGGTGTTTTTCAATGTCGAGGTTTTTGTTGAATTTGTTGGTGTTTTTCAATGTTGAAGTTGTTGTTGAATTTGTTGGTGTTTTTCAATTTTCAGGTTGTTGTTGTTTTAAATGTTGAGGTTGTTGTTGAATTTGTTGGTGTTTTTCAATTTTGCGGCTGTTGTTGTTTTTCAATGTTGAGGTTGTTGTTGAATTTCTTGGTGTTTTTCAATGTTGAGGTTGTTGTTGTTTTTCAATGTTGAGGTTGTTGAATTTGTTGGTGTTTTTCAATGTTGAGGTTGTTGTTGTTTTTCAATGTTGAGGTTGTTGTTGTTTTTCAATGTTGAGGTTGTTGTTGAATTTGTTGGTGTTTTTGAATGTTGAGGTTGTTGTTGAATTTGTTGCTGTTTTTCAATGTTGAGGTTGTTGTTGTTTTTCAATGTTGAGGTTGTTGTTGTATTTGTTGGTGTTTTTCAATGTTGAGGTTGTTGTAGTTTTTCAATGTTGAGGTTGTTGTTGAATTTGTTGGTGTTTTTCAATGTCGAGGTTCTTGTTGAATTTGATGGTGTTTTTCAATTTTGAAGTTGTTGTTGTATTTGTTGGTGTTTTTCAATGTTGAGGTTGTTGTAGTTTTTCAATGTTGAGGTTGTTGTTGAATTTGTTGGTGTTTTTCAATGTTGAGGTTGTTGTTGTTTTTAAATGTTGAGTTTGTTGTTGAATTGTTTGGTGTTTTTAAATTTCGAGGTTGTTGTTGTTTTTCAATGTTGAGGTTTTTGTTGAATTTGTTGGTGTTTTTCCATGTTGAGGTTGATGTTGTTTTTCAAAGTTGAGGTTGTTGTTAAATTTGTTGGTTTTTTCAATGTTGAGGTTGTTGTTGAATTTGTTGGTGTTTTTCATTGTTGAGGTTGTTGTTGAATTTGTTGGTGTTTTTCCATGTTGAGGTTGTTGTTGTTTTTCAATGTTGAGGTTGTTGTTGAATTTGTTGGTATTTTTCAATGTTGAGGTTTTTGTTGTTTTTCAATATTGAGGTTGTTTGTGAATTTGTTTGTGTTTTTCAATGTTGAGGTTGGTGTTGAATTTGTTGGTATTTTTCAATGTTGAGGTTGTTGTTGTTTTTCAATCTTGAGGTTGTTTTTGAATTTGTTGGTGTTTTTCAATGTTGAGGTTGTTGTTGTTTTTCAATGTTGAGGTTGCTGAATTTGTTGGTGTTTTTCAATGTTGAGGTTGTTGTTGTTTTTCAATGTTGAAGTTGTTGTTGAATTTGTTGGTGTTTTTCAATTTCGAGGTTGTTGTTGAATTTGTTGGTGTTTTTCAATGTTGAAGTTGTTGTTGAATTTGTTGGTGTTTTTCAATGTTGAGGTTGTTGTTGTTTTTCAGTGTTGAGGTTGTTGTTGAATTTGTTGGTGTTTTTTAATGTTGAGGTTGTTGTTGTTTTTCAATGTTGAGGTTGTTGTTGTTTTTCAATGTTGAGGTTGTTGTTGAATTTGTTGGTGTTTTTGAATGTTGAGGTTGTTGTTGAATTTGTTCCTGTTTTTCAATGTTGAGGTTGTGGTTGTTTTTCAATGTTGAGGTGGTTGTTGTATTTGTTGGTGTTTTTCAATGTTGAGGTTGTTGTAGTTTTTCAATGTTGAGGTTGTTGTTGAATTTGTTGGTGTTTTTCAATGTCGAGGTTGTTGTTGAATTTGTTGGTGTTTTTCAATGTTGAAGTTGTTGTTGTATTTGTTGGTGTTTTTCAATGTTGAGGTTGTTGTAGTTTTTCAATGTTGAGGTTGTTGTTGAATTTGTTGGTGTTTTTCAATGTTGAGGTTGTTGTTGTTTTTAAATGTTGAGGTTGTTGTTGAATTGGTTGGTGTTTTTAAATTTCGAGGTTGTTGTTGTTTTTCAATGTTGAGGTTGTTGTTGAATTTGTTGGTGTTTTTCCATGTTGAGGTTGATGTTGTTTTTCAAAGTTGAGGTTGTTGTTAAATTTGTTGGTGTTTTTCAATGTTGAGGTTGTTGTTGAATTTGTTGGTGTTTTTCATTGTTGAGGTTGTTGTTGAATTTGTTGGTGTTTTTCAATGTTGAGGTTGTTGTTGTTTTTCAATGTTGAGGTTGTTGAATTTGGTGCTGTTTTTCAATGTTGAGGTTGTTGTTGTTTTTCAATGTTGAGGTTGTTGATGAAATTGTTGGAGTTTTTCAATTTCGAGGTTGTTGTTGAATTTGCTGGTGTTTTTCAATGTTGAAGTTGTTGTTGAATTTGTTGGTGTTTTTCAATGTTGAGGTTGTTGTTGTTTTTCAATGTTGAGGTTGTTGTTGAATTTGTTGGTGTTTTTCAATGTTGAGGTTGTTGTTGTTTTTCAATGTTGAGGTTGTTGTTGTTTTTCAATGTTGAGGTTGTTGTTGAATTTGTTGGTGTTTTTCAATGTTGAGGTTGTTGTTTTATTTGTTGGTGTTTTTCAATGTTGAGGTTATTGTTGTTTTTCAATGTTGAGGTTGTTGTTGTTTTTCAATGTTGAGGTTGTTGTTGAATTTGTTGTTGTTTTTCAATGTTGAGGTTGTTGTTGAATTTGTTGTTGTTTTTCAATGTTGAGGTTGTTGTTGTATTTGTTGGTGTTTTTCAATGTTGAGGTTGTTGTAGTTTTTCAATGTTCAGGTTGTTGTTGAATTTGTTGGTGCTTTTCAATGTCGAGGTTGTTGTTGAATTTGTTGGTGTTTTTCTATGTTGAAGTTGTTGCTGAATTTGTTGGTGTTTTTCAATGTTGACGTTGTTGTTGAATTTGTTGGTGTTTTTCAATGTTGTGGTTGCTGTTGTCTTTAAATGTTGAGGTTGTTGTTGAATTTGTTGGTGTTTTTCAATTTTGAAGTTGTTGCTGTTTTTCAATGTTGAGGTTGTTGTTGAATTTGTTGGTGTTTTTCCATGTTAAAGTTGTTGTTGTTTTTCAAAGTTGAGGTTGTTGTTAAATTTGTTGGTGTTTTTCAATGTTGAGGTTGTTGTTGAATTTGTTGTTGTTTTTCATTGCTGAGGTTGTTGTTGAATTTGTTGGTGTTTTTCAATGTTGAGGTTGTTGTTGTTTTTCAATGTTGAGGTTGTTGTTGAATTTGTTGGTGTTTTTCAATGTTGAGGTTGTTGTTGTTTTTCAATGTTGAGGTTGTTGTTGAATTTGTTGGTGTTTTTCAATTTCGAGGTTGATGTTGAATTTGTTGGTGTTTTTCAATGTTGAAGTTGTTGAATTTGTTGGTGTTTTTCAATGTTGAGGTTGTTGTTGTTTTTCAATGTTGAGGTTGTTGTTGAATTTGTTGGTGTTTTTCAATGTTGAGGTTGTTGTTGTTTTTCAATGTTGAGGTTGTTGTTGAATTTGTTGGTGTTTTTCAATGTTGAGGTTTTTGTTGTTTTTCAATGTTGAGGTTGTTGCTGAATTTGTTGGTGTTTTTCAATGTTGAGGTTGTTGTTGAATTTGTTGGTGTTTTTCAATGTTGAGGTTTTTGTTGTTTTTCAATGTTGAGGTTGTTGTTGAATTTGTTGGAGTTTTTCAATTTCGAGGTTGTTGTTGAATTTGCTGGTGTTTTTCAATGTTGAAGTTGTTGTTGAATTTGTTGGTGTTTTTCAATGTTGAGGTTGTTGTTGTTTTTCAATGTTGAGGTTGTTGTTGAATTTGTTGGTGTTTTTCAATGTTGAGGTTGTTGTTGTTTTTCAATGTTGAGGTTGTTGTTGTTTTTCAATGTTGAGGTTGTTGTTGAATTTGTTGGTGTTTTTCAATGTTGAGGTTGTTGTTGTATTTGTTGGTGTTTTTCAATGTTGAGGTTATTGTTGTTTTTCAATGTTGAGGTTGTTGTTGTTTTTCAATGTTGAGGTTGTTGTTGAATTTGTTGTTGTTTTTCAATGTTGAGGTTGCTGTTGAATTTGTTGTTGTTTTTCAATGTTGAGGTTGTTGTTGTATTTGTTGGTGTTTTTCAATGTTGAGGTTGTTGTAGTTTTTCAATGTTGAGGTTGATGTTGAATTTGTTGGTGCTTTTCAATGTCGAGGTTGTTGTTGAATTTGTTGGTGTTTTTCAATGTTGAAGTTGTTGCTGAATTTGTTGGTGTTTTTCAATGTTGACGTTGTTGTTGAATTTGTTGGTGTTTTTCAATGTTGTGGTTGCTGTTGTCTTTAAATGTTGAGGTTGTTGTTGAATTTGTTGGTGTTTTTCAATTTTGAGGTTGTTGCTGTTTTTCAATGTTGAGGTTGTTGTTGAATTTGTTGGTGTTTTTCCATGTTAAAGTTGTTGTTGTTTTTCAAAGTTGAGGTTGTTGTTAAATTTGTTGGTGTTTTTCAATGTTGAGGTTGTTGTTGAATTTGTTGTTGTTTTTCATTGTTGAGGTTGTTGTTGAATTTGTTGATGTTTTTCAATGTTGAGGTTGTTGTTGTTTTTCAATGTTGAGGTTGTTGTTGAATTTGTTGGTGTTTTTCAATGTTGAGGTTGTCGTTGTTTTTCAACGTTGAGGTTGTTGAATTTGTTGGTGTTTTTCAATGTTGAGGTTGTTGTTGTTTTTCAATGTTGAGGTTGTTGTTGTTTTTCAATGTTGAGGTTGTTGTTGAATTTATTGGTGTGTTTGAATGTTGAGGTTGTTGTTGAATTTGTTGCTGTTTTTCAATGTTGAGGTTGTTGTTGTTTTTCAATGTTGAGGTTGTTGTTGTATTTGTTGGTGTTTTTCAATGTTGAGGTTGTTGTAGTTTTTCAATGTTGAGGTTGTTGTTGAATTTGTTGGTGTTTTTCAATGTCGAGGTTCTTGTTGAATTTGTTGGTGTTTTTCAATTTTGAAGTTGTTGTTGTATTTGTTGGTGTTTTTCAATGTTGAGGTTGTTGTAGTTTTTCAATGTTGAGGTTGTTGTTGAATTTGTTGGTGTTTTTCAATGTTGAGGTTGTTGTTGTTTTTAAATGTTGAGTTTCTTGTTGAATTGTTTGGTGTTTTTAAATTTCGAGGTTGTTGTTGTTTTTCAATGTTGAGGTTTTTGTTGAATTTGTTGGTGTTTTTCCATGTTGAGGTTGATGTTGTTTTTCAAAGTTGAGGTTGTTGTTAAATTTGTTGGTTTTTTTCAATGTTGAGGTTGTTGTTGAATTTGTTGGTGTTTTTCATTGTTGAGGTTGTTGTTGAATTTGTTGGTGTTTTTCCATGTTGAGGTTGTTGTTGTTTTTCAATGTTGAGGTTGTTGTTGAATTTGTTGGTGTTTTTCAATGTTGAGGTTTTTGTTGTTTTTCAATATTGAGGTTGTTTGTGAATTTGTTTGTGTTTTTCAATGTTGAGGTTGGTGTTGAATTTGTTGGTATTTTTCAATGTTGAGGTTGTTGTTGTTTTTCAATCTTGAGGTTGTTTTTGAATTTGTTGGTGTTTTTCAATGTTGAGGTTGTTGTTGTTTTTCAATGTTGAGGTTGCTGAATTTGTTGGTGTTTTTCAATGTTGAGGTTGTTGTTGTTTTTCAATGTTGAAGTTGTTGTTGAATTTGTTGGTTTTTTTCAATTTCGAGGTTGTTGTTGAATTTGTTGGTGTTTTTCAATGTTGAAGTTGTTGTTGAATTTGTTGGTGTTTTTCAATGTTGAGGTTGTTGTTGTTTTTCAGTGTTGAGGTTGTTGTTGAATTTGTTGGTGTTTTTTAATGTTGAGGTTGTTGTTGTTTTTCAATGTTGAGGTTGTTGTTGTTTTTCAATGTTGAGGTTGTTGTTGAATTTGTTGGTGTTTTTGAATGTTGAGGTTGTTGTTGAATTTGTTCCTGTTTTTCAATGTTGAGGTTGTTGTTGTTTTTCAATGTTGAGGTTGTTGTTGTATTTGTTGGTGTTTTTCAATGTTGAGGTTGTTGTAGTTTTTCAATGTTGAGGTTGTTTGTGAATTTGTTTGTGTTTTTCAATGTTGAGGTTGGTGTTGAATTTGTTGGTATTTTTCAATGTTGAGGTTGTTGTTGTTTTTCAATCTTGAGGTTGTTTTTGAATTTGTTGGTGTTTTTCAATGTTGAGGTTGTTGTTGTTTTTCAATGTTGAGGTTGCTGAATTTGTTGGTGTTTTTCAATGTTGAGGTTGTTGTTGTTTTTCAATGTTGAAGTTGTTGTTGAATTTGTTGGTGTTTTTCAATTTCGAGGTTGTTGTTGAATTTGTTGGTGTTTTTCAATGTTGAAGTTGTTGTTGAATTTGTTGGTGTTTTTCAATGTTGAGGTTGTTGTTGTTTTTCAGTGTTGAGGTTGTTGTTGAATTTGTTGGTGTTTTTTAATGTTGAGGTTGTTGTTGTTTTTCAATGTTGAGGTTGTTGTTGTTTTTCAATGTTGAGGTTGTTGTTGAATTTGTTGGTGTTTTTGA
This sequence comes from Isurus oxyrinchus, assembly GCA_026770705.1. NCBI lineage: Eukaryota > Metazoa > Chordata > Chondrichthyes > Lamniformes > Lamnidae > Isurus > Isurus oxyrinchus. The sequence continues at coordinate 346,054 of JANJGN010000305.1, read as the reverse complement.
ATGTTGAGGTTGTTGTTGAATTTGTTCCTGTTTTTCAATGTTGAGGTTGTTGTTGTTTTTCAATGTTGAGGTTGTTGTTGTATTTGTTGGTGTTTTTCAATGTTGAGGTTGTTGTAGTTTTTCAATGTTGAGGTTGTTGTTGAATTTGTTGGTGTTTTTCAATGTCGAGGTTGTTGTTGAATTTGTTGGTGTTTTTCAATGTTGAAGTTGTTGTTGTATTTGTTGGTGTTTTTCAATGTTGAGGTTGTTGTAGTTTTTCAATGTTTAGGTTGTTGTTGAATTTGTTGGTGTTTTTCAATGTTGAGGTTGTTGTTGTTTTTAAATGTTGAGGTTGTTGTTGAATTGGTTGGTGTTTTTAAATTTCGAGGTTGTTGTTGTTTTTCAATGTTGAAGTTGTTGTTGAATTTGTTGGTGTTTTTCCATGTTGAGGTTGATGTTGTTTTTCAAAGTTGAGGTTGTTGTTAAATTTGTTGGTGTTTTTCAATGTTGAGGTTGTTGTTGAATTTGTTGGTGTTTTTCATTGTTGAGGTTGTTGTTGAATTTGTTGGTGTTTTTCAATGTTGAGGTTGTTGTTGTTTTTCAATGTTGAGGTTGTTGAATTTGGTGCTGTTTTTCAATGTTGAGGTTGTTGTTGTTTTTCAATGTTGAGGTTGTTGTTGAATTTGTTGGTGTTTTTCAATTTCGAGGTTGATGTTGAATTTGTTGGTGTTTTTCAATGTTGAAGTTGTTGAATTTGTTGGTGTTTTTCAATGTTGAGGTTGTTGTTGTTTTTCAATGTTGAGGTTGTTGTTGAATTTGTTGGTGTTTTTCAATGTTGAGGTTGTTGTTGTTTTTCAATGTTGAGGTTGTTGTTGAATTTGTTGGTGTTTTTCAATGTTGAGGTTTTTGTTGTTTTTCAATGTTGAGGTTGTTGCTGAATTTGTTGGTGTTTTTCAATGTTGAGGTTGTTGTTGAATTTGTTGGTGTTTTTCAATGTTGAGGTTTTTGTTGCTTTTTCAATGTTGAGGTTGTTGTTGAATTTGTTGGTGTTTTTCAATGTCGAGGTTGTTGTTGAATTTGTTGGTTTCTTCAATGTTGAAGTTGTTGTTGAATTTGTTGGTGTTTTTCAATGTTGTGGTTGTTGTTGTTTTGCAATGTTGAGGTTGTTGTTGAATTTGTTGGTATTTTTCAAATTTGAGGTTGTTGTTGTTTTTCAATGTTGAGGTTGTTGTTGAATTTGTTGGTGTTTTTCAAAGTCTTGGTTGTTGTTGTTTTTCAAAGTTGAGGTTGATGTTTAATTTGTTGGTGTTTTTCAATGCTGAGGTTGTTGTTGAATTTGTTGGTGTTTTCCATTGTTGAGGTTGTTGTTGAATTTGTTGGTGTTTTTCAATGTTGAGGTTGTTGTTGTTTTTCAATGTTGAGGTTGTTGTTGAATTTGTTGGTGTTTTTCAATGTTGAGGTTGTTGTTGAATTTGTTGGTGTTTTTCAATTTTGAGGTTGTTGTTTTTCAATGTTGCGGTTGTTGTTGAATTTGTTGGAGTTTTTCAATTTCGAGGTTATTGTTGAATTTGCTGGTGTTTTTCAATGTTGAAGTTGTTGTTGAATTTGTTGGTGTTTTTCAATGTTGAGGTTGTTGTTGTTTTTCAATGTTGAGGTTGTTGTTGAATTTGTTGGTGTTTTTCAATGTTGAGGTTGTTGTTGTTTTTCAATGTTGAGGTTGTTGTTGTTTTTCAATGTTGAGGTTGTTGTTGAATTTGTTGGTGTTTTTCAATGTTGAGGTTGTTGTTGTATTTGTTGGTGTTTTTCAATGTTGAGGTTATTGTTGTTTTTCAATGTTGAGGTTGTTGTTGTTTTTCAATGTTGAGGTTGTTGTTGAATTTGTTGTTGTTTTTCAATGTTGAGGTTGTTGTTGAATTTGTTGTTGTTTTTCAATGTTGAGGTTGTTGTTGTATTTGTTGGTGTTTTTCAATGTTGAGGTTGTTGTAGTTTTTCATTGTTGAGGTTGATGTTGAATTTGTTGGTGCTTTTCAATGTCGAGGTTGTTGTTGAATTTGTTGGTGTTTTTCAATGTTGAAGTTGTTGTTGAATTTGTTGGTGTTTTTCAATGTTGACGTTGTTGTTGAATTTGTTGGTGTTTTTCAATGTTGTGGTTGCTGTTGTCTTTAAATGTTGAGGTTGTTGTTGAATTTGTTGGTGTTTTTCAATTTTGAGGTTGTTGCTGTTTTTCAATGTTGAGGTTGTTGTTGAATTTGTTGGTGTTATTCCATGTTAAAGTTGTTGTTGTTTTTCAAAGTTGAGGTTGTTGTTAAATTTGTTGGTATTTTTCAATGTTGAGGTTGTTGTTGAATTTGTTGTTGTTTTTCATTGTTGAGGTTGTTGTTGAATTTGTTGGTGTTTTTCAATGTTGAGGTTGTTGTTGTTTTTCAATGTTGAGGTTGTTGTTGAATTTGTTGGTGTTTTTCAATGTTGAGGTTGTTGTTGTTTTTTTAATGTTGAGGTTGTTGTTGAATTTGTTGGTGTTTTTCAATTTCGACGTTGATGTTGAATTTGTTGGTGTTTTTCAATGTTGAAGTTGTTGAATTTGTTGGTGTTTTTCAATGTTGAGGTTGTTGTTGTTTTTCAATGTTGAGGTTGTTGTTGAATTTGTTGGTGTTTTTCAATGTTGAGGTTGTTGTTGTTTTTCAATGTTGAGGTTGTTGTTGAATTTGTTGGTGTTTTTCAATGTTGAGGTTTTTGTTGTTTTTCAATGTTGAGGTTGTTGCTGAATTTGTTGGTGTTTTTCAATGTTGAGGTTGTTGTTGAATTTGTTGTTGTTTTTCAATGTTGAGGTTTTTGTTGTTTTTCAATGTTGAGGTTGTTGTTGAATTTGTTGGTGTTTTTCAATGTCGAGGTTGTTGTTGAATTTGTTGGTTTCTTCAATGTTGAAGTTGTTGTTGAATTTGTTGGTGTTTTTCAATGTTGTGGTTGTTGTTGTTTTGCAATGTTGAGGTTGTTGTTGAATTTGTTGGTATTTTTCAAATTTGAGGTTGTTGTTGTTTTTCAATGTTGAGGTTGTTGTTGAATTTGTTGGTGTTTTTCAATGTCTTGGTTGTTGTTGTTTTTCAAAGTTGAGGTTGATGTTTAATTTGTTGGTGTTTTTCAATGCTGAGGTTGTTGCTGAATTTGTTGGTGTTTTCCATTGTTGAGGTTGTTGTTGAATTTGTTGGTGTTTTTCAATGTTGAGGTTGTTGTTGTTTTTCAATGTTGAGGTTGTTGTTGAATTTGTTGGTGTTTTTCAATGTTGAGGTTGTTGTTGAATTTGTTGGTGTTTTTCAATGTTGAGGTTGTTGTTTTTCAATATTGAGGTTGTTGTTGAATTTGTTTGTGTTTTTCAATGTTGAGGTTGTTGTTGTTTTTCAATGTTGAGGTTGTTTTTGAATTTGTTGGTGTTTTTCAATGTTGAGGTTGTTGTTGTTTTTCAATGTTGAGGTTGTTGAATTTGTTGGTGTTTTTCAATGTTGAGGTTGTTGTTGTTTTTCAATGTTGAGGTTGTTGTTGAATTTGTTGGTGTTTTTCAATTTCGAGGTTGTTGTTGAATTTGTTGGTGTTTTTCAATGTTGAAGTTGTTGTTGAATTTGTTGGTGTTTTTCAATGTTGAGGTTGTTGTTGTTTTTCAATGTTGAGGTTGTTGTTGAATTTGTTGGTGTTTTTCAATGTTGAGGTTGTTGTTGTTTTTCAATGTTGAGGTTGTTGTTGAATTTGTTGGTGTTTTTCAATGTTGAGGTTTTTGTTGTTTTTCAATGTTGAGGTTGTTGTTGAATTTGTTGGTGTTTTTCAATGTCGAGGTTATTGTTGAATTTGTTGGTTTCTTCAATGTTGAAGTTGTTGTTGAATTTGTTGGTGTTTTTCAATGTTGTGGTTGTTGTTGTTTTGCAATGTTGAGGTTGTTGTTGAATTTGTTGGTATTTTTCAAATTTGAGGTTGTTGTTGTTTTTCAATGTTGAGGTTGTTGTTGAATTTGTTGGTGTTTTTCAATGTCTTGGTTGTTGTTGTTTTTCAAAGTTGAGTTTGATGTTTAATTTGTTGGTGTTTTTCAATGCTGAGGTTGTTGTTGAATTTGTTGGTGTTTTCCATTGTTGAGGTTGTTGTTGAATTTGTTGGTGTTTTTCAATTTTGAGGTTGTTGGTGTTTTTCAATGTTGAGGTTGTTGTTGAATTTGTTGGTATTTTTCAATGTTGAGGTTGTTGTTGTTTTTCAATGTTGAGGTTGTTTTTGAATTTGTTGGTGTTTTTCAATGTTGAGGTTGTTGTTGTTTTTCAATGTTGAGGTTGTTGAATTTGTTGGTGTTTTTCAATGTTGAGGTTGTTGTTGTTTTTCAATGTTGAGGTTGTTGTTGAATTTGTTGGTGTTTTTCAATTTCGAGGTTATTGTTGAATTTGTTGGTGTTTTTCAATGTTGAGGTTGTTGTTGTTTTTCAATGTTGAGGTTGTTGTTGAATTTGTTGGTGTTTTTCAATGTTGAGGTTTTTGTTGTTTTTCAATGTTGAGGTTGTTGTTGAATTTGTTGGTGTTTTTCAATGTCGAGGTTATTGTTGAATTTGTTGGTTTCTTCAATGTTGAAGTTGTTGTTGAATTTGTTGGTGTTTTTCAATGTTGTGGTTGTTGTTGTTTTGCAATGTTGAGGTTGTTGTTGAATTTGTTGGTATTTTTCAAATTTGAGGTTGTTGTTGTTTTTCAATGTTGAGGTTGTTGTTGAATTTGTTGGTGTTTTTCAATGTCTTGGTTGTTGTTGTTTTTCAAAGTTGAGTTTGATGTTTAATTTGTTGGTGTTTTTCAAAGCTGAGGTTGTTGTTGAATTTGTTGGTGTTTTCCATTGTTGAGGTTGTTGTTGAATTTGTTGGTGTTTTTCAATTTTGAGGTTGTTGGTGTTTTTCAATGTTGAGGTTGTTGTTGAATTTGTTGGTGTTTTTCAATGTTGAGGTTTTTGTTGTTTTTCAATGTTGAGGTTGTTCTTGAATTTGTTGGTGTTTTTCAATGTCGAGGTTGTTGTTGAATTTGTTGGTTTCTTCAATGTTGAAGTTGTTGTTGAATTTGTTGGTGTTTTTCAATGTTGTGGTTGTTGTTGTTTTGCAATGTTGAGGTTGTTGTTGAATTTGTTGGTATTTTTCAAATTTGAGGTTGTTGTTGTTTTTCAATGTTGAGGTTGTTGTTGAATTTGTTGGTGTTTTTCAATGTCTTGGTTGTTGTTGTTTTTCAAAGTTGAGTTTGATGTTTAATTTGTTGGTGTTTTTCAATGCTGAGGTTGTTGTTGAATTTGTGGGTGTTTTCCATTGTTGAGGTTGTTGTTGAATTTGTTGGTGTTTTTCAATGTTGAGGTTGTTGTTGTTTTTCAATGTTGAGGTTGTTGTTGAATTTGTTGGTGTTTTTCAATGTTGAGGTTGGTGTTGAATTTGTTGGTATTTTTCAATGTTGAGGTTGTTGTTGTTTTTCAATGTTGAGGTTGTTTTTGAATTTGTTGGTGTTTTTCAAAGTTGAGGTTGTTGTTGTTTTTCAATGTTGAGGTTGTTGAATTTGTTGGTGTTTTTCAATGTTGAGGTTGTTGTTGTTTTTCAATGTTGAGGTTGTTGTTGAATTTGTTGGTGTTTTTCAATTCAGAGGTTGTTGTTGAATTTGTTGGTGTTTTTCAATGTTGAAGTTGTTGTTGAATTTGTTGGTGTTTTTCAATGTTGAGGTTGTTGTTGTTTTTCAATGTTGAGGTTGTTGTTGAATTTGTTGGTGTTTTTCAATGTTGAGGTTGTTGTTGTTTTTCAATGTTGAGGTTGTTGTTGTTTTTCAATGTTGAGGTTGTTGTTGAATTTGTTGGTGTTTTTCAATGTTGAGGTTGTTGTTGTTTTTCAATGTTGAGGTTGTTGTTGTTTTTCAATGTTGAGGTTGTTGTTGAAATTGTTGGTGTTTTTCAATGTTGAGGTTGTTGTTGAATTTGTGTCTGTTTTTCAATGTTGAGGTTGTTGTTTTTCAATGTTGAGGTTGTTGTTGTATTTTTTGGTGTTTTTCAATGTTGAGGTTGTTGTAGTTTTTCAATGTTGAGGTTGTTGTTGAATTTGTTGGTGTTTTTCAATGTCGAGGTTGTTGTTGAATTTGTTGGTGTTTTTCAATGTTGAAGTTGTTGTTGAATTTGTTGGTGTTTTTCAATTTTCAGGTTGTTGTTGTTTTAAATGTTGAGGTTGTTGTTGAATTTGTTGGTGTTTTTCAATTTTGCGGTTGTTGTTGTTTTTCAATGTTGAGGTTGTTGTTGAATTTGTTGGTGTTTTTCAATTTTGAGGTTGTTGTTGTTTTTCAATGTTGAGGTTGTTGAATTTGTTGGTGTTTTTCAATGTTGAGGTTGTTGTTGTTTTTCAATGTTGAGGTTGTTGTTGTTTTTCAATGTTGAGGTTGTTGTTGAATTTGTTGGTGTTTTTGAATGTTGAGGTTGTTGTTGAATTTGTTGCTGTTTTTCAATGTTGAGGTTGTTGTTGTTTTTCAATGTTGAGGTTGTTGTTGTATTTGTTGGTGTTTTTCAATGTTGAGGTTGTTGTAGTTTTTCAATGTTGAGGTTGTTGTTGAATTTGTTGGTATTTTTCAATGTCGAGGTTCTTGTTGAATTTGTTGGTGTTTTTCAATGTTGAAGTTGTTGTTGTATTTGTTGGTGTTTTTCAATGTTGAGGTTGTTGTAGTTTTTCAATGTTGAGGTTGTTGTTGAATTTGTTGGTGTTTTTCAATGTTGAGGTTGTTGTTGTTTTTAAATGTTGAGTTTGTTGTTGAATTGGTTGGTGTTTTTAAATTTCGAGGTTGTTGTTGTTTTTCAATGTTGAGGTTTTTGTTGAATTTGTTGGTGTTTTTCCATGTTGAGGTTGATGTGGTTTTTCAAAGTTGAGGTTGTTGTTAAATTTGTTGGTGTTTTTCAATGTTGAGGTTGTTGTTGAATTTGTTGGTGTTTTTCATTGTTGAGGTTGTTGTTGAATTTGTTGGTGTTTTTCCATGCTGAGGTTGTTGTTGTTTTTCAATGTTGAGGTTGTTGAATTTGGTGCTGTTTTTCAATGTTGAGGTTGTTGTTGTTTTTCAATGTTGAGGTTGTTGTTGAATTTGTTGGAGTTTTTCAATTTCGAGGTTGTTGTTGAATTTGCTCGTGTTTTTCAATGTTGAAGTTGTTGTTGAATTTGTTGTTGTTTTTCAATGTTGAGGTTGTTGTTGTTTTTCAATGTTGAGGCTGTTGTTGAATTTGTTGGTGTTTTTCAATGTTGAGGTTGTTGTTGTTTTTCAATGTTGAGGTTGTTTTTGTTTTTCAATGTTGAGGTTGTTGTTGAATTTGTTGGTGTTTTTCAATTTTGAGGTTGTTGTTGTATTTGTTGGTGTTTTTCAATGTTGAGGTTATTGTTGTTTTTCAATGTTGAGGTTGTTGTTGTTTTTCAATGTTGAGGTTGTTGTTGAATTTTTTGTTGTTTTTCAATGTTGAGGTTGTTGTTGAATTTGTTGTTGTTTTTCAATGTTGAGGTTGTTGTTGTATTTGTTGGTGTTTTTCAATGTTGAGGTTGTTGTAGTTTTTCAATGTTGAGGTTGTTGTTGAATTTGTTGGTGCTTTTCAATGTCGAGGTTGTTGTTGAATTTGTTGGTGTTTCTCAATGTTGAAGTTGTTGCTGAATTTGTTGGTGTTTTTCAATGTTGACGTTGTTGTTGAATTTGTTGGTGTTTTTCAATGTTGTGGTTGCTGTTGTCTTTAAATGTTGAGGTTGTTGTTGAATTTGTTGGTGTTTTTCAATTTTGAGGTTGTTGCTGTTTTTCAATGTTGAGGTTGTTGTTGAATTTGTTGGTGTTTTTCCATGTTAAAGTTGTTGTTGTTTTTTAAAGTTGAGGTTGTTGTTAAATTTGTTGGTGTTTTTCAATGTTGAGGTTGTTGTTGAATTTGTTGGTGTTTTTCAATGTTGAAGTTGTTGAATTTGTTGGTGTTTTTCAATGTTGAGGTTGTTGTTGTTTTTCAATGTTGAGGTTGTTGTTGAATTTGTTGGTGTTTTTCAATGTTGAGGTTGTTGTTGTTTTTCAATGTTGAGGTTGTTGTTGAATTTGTTGCTGTTTTTCAATGTTGAGGTTGCTGTTGTTTTTCAATGTTGAGGTTGTTGTTGAATTTGTTGGTGTTTTTCAATTTCGAGGTTGATGTTGAATTTGTTGGTGTTTTTCAATGTTGAAGTTGTTGAATTTGTTGGTGTTTTTCAATGTTGAGGTTGTTGTTGTTTTTCAATGTTGAGGTTGTTGTTGAATTTGTTGGTGTTTTTCAATGTTGAGGTTGTTGTTGTTTTTCAATGTTGAGTTTGTTGTTGAATTTGTTGGTGTTTTTCAATGTTGAGGTTTTTGTTGTTTTTCAATGTTGAGGTTGTTGCTGAATTTGTTGGTGTTTTTCAATGTTGAGTTTGTTGTTGAATTTGTTGGTGTTTTTCAATGTTGAGGTTGTTGTAGTTTTTCAATGTTGAGGTTGTTGTTGAATTTGTTGGTGTTTTTCAATGTCGAGGTTGTTGTTGAATTTGTTGGTTTCTTCAATGTTGAAGTTGTTGTTGAATTTGTTGGTGTTTTTCAATGTTGTGGTTGTTGTTGTTTTGCAATGTTGAGGTTGTTGTTGAATTTGTTGGTATTTTTCAAATTTGAGGTTGTTGTTGTTTTTCAATGTTGAGGTTGTTGTTGAATTTGTTGGTGTTTTTCAATGTCTTGGTTTTGTTGTTTTTCAAAGTTGAGGTTGATGTTTAATTTGTTGGTGTTTTTCAATGCTGAGGTTGTTGTTGAATTTGTTGGTGTTTTTCAATGTTGAGGTTGTTGTTGAATTTGTAGGTGTTTTTCATTGTTGAGGTTGTTGTTGAATTTGTTGGTGTTTTTCAATGTTGAGGTTGTTGTTGTTTTTCAATGTTGAGGTTGTTGAATTTGGTGCTGTTTTTCAATGTTGAGGTTGTTGTTGTTTTTCAATGTTGAGGTTGTTGTTGAATTTGTTGGAGATTTTCAATTTCGAGGTTGTTGTTGAATTTGCTGGTGTTTTTCAATGTTGAGGTTGTTGTTGTTTTTCAATGTTGAGGTTGTTGTTGAATTTGTTGGTGTTTTTCAATGTTGAGGTTGTTGTTGTTTTTCAATGTTGAGGTTGTTGTTGTTTTTCAATGTTGAGGTTGTTGTTGAATTTGTTGGTGTTTTTCAATGTTGAGGTTGTTGTTGTATTTGTTGGTGTTTTTCAATGTTGAGGTTATTGTTGTTTTTCAATGTTGAGGTTGTTGTTGTTTTTCAATGTTGAGGTTGTTGTTGAATTTGTTGATGTTTTTCAATGTTGAGGTTGTTGTTGAATTTGTTGTTGTTTTTCAATGTTGAGGTTGTTGTAGTATTTGTTGGTGTTTTTCAATGTTGAGGTTGTTGTAGTTTTTCAATGTTGAGGTTGTTGTTGTATTTGTTGGTGTTTTTCAATGTTGAGGTTGTTGTACTTTTTCAATGTTGAGGTTGTTGTTGAATTTGTTGGTGTTTTTCAATGTCGAGGTTGTTGTTGAATTTGTTGGTGTTTTTCAATGTTGAAGTTGTTGTTGTATTTGTTGGTGTTTTTCAATGTTGAGGTTGTTGTAGTTTTTCAATGTTGAGGTTGTTGTTGAATTTGTTGGTGTTTTTCAATGTTGAGGTTGTTGTTGTTTTTAAATGTTGAGTTTGTTGTTGAATTGGTTGGTGTTTTTAAATTTCGAGGTTGTTGTTGTTTTTCAATGTTGAGGTTTTTGTTGAATTTGTTGGTGTTTTTCCATGTTGAGGTTGATGTTGTTTTTCAAAGTTGAGGTTGCTGTTAAATTTGTTGGTGTTTTTCAATGTTGAGGTTGTTGTTGAATTTGTTGGTGTTTTTCATTGTTGAGGTTGTTGTTGAATTTGTTGGTGTTTTTCAATGTTGAGGTTGTTGTTGTTTTTCAATGTTGAGGTTGTTGAATTTGGTGCTGTTTTTCAATGTTGAGGTTGTTGTTGTTTTTCAATGTTGAGGGTGTTGTTGAATTTGTTGGAGTTTTTCAATTTCGAGGTTGTTGTTGAATTTGCTGGTGTTTTTCAATGTTGAAGTTGTTGTTGAATTTGTTGTTGTTTTTCAATGTTGAGGTTGTTGTTGTTTTTCAATGTTGAGGTTGTTGTTGAATTTGTTGGTGTTTTTCAATGTTGAGGTTGTTGTTGTTTTTCAATGTTGAGGTTGTTGTTGTTTTTCAATGTTGAGGTTGTTGTTGAATTTGTTGGTGTTTTTCAATGTTGAGGTTGTTGTTGTATTTGTTGGTGTTTTTCAATGTTGAGGTTATTGTTGTTTTTCAATGTTGAGGTTGTTGTTGTTTTTCAATGTTGAGGTTGTTGTTGAATTTGTTGTTGTTTTTCAATGTTGAGGTTGTTGTTGAATTTGTTGTTGTTTTTCAATGTTGAGGTTGTTGTTGTATTTGTTGGTGTTTTTCAATGTTGAGGTTGTTGTAGTTTTTCAATGTTAAGGTTGTTGTTGAATTTGTTGGTGCTTTTCAATGTCGAGGTTGTTGTTGAATTTGTTGGAGTTTTTCAATGTTGAAGTTGTTGCTGAATTTGTTGGTGTTTTTCAATGTTGACGTTGTTGTTGAATTTGTTGGTGTTTTTCAATGTTGTGGTTGCTGTTGTCTTTAAATGTTGAGGTTGTTGTTGAATTTGTTGGTGTTTTTCAATTTTGAGGTTGTTGTTGAATTTGTTGGTGTTTTTCCATGTTAAAGTTGTTGTTGTTTTTCAAAGTTGAGGTTGTTGTTAAATTTGTTGGTGTTTTTCAATGTTGAGGTTGTTGTTGAATTTGTTGTTGTTTTTCATTGTTGAGGTTGTTGTTGAATATGTTGGTGTTTTTCAATGTTGAGGTTGCTGTTGTTTTTCAATGTTGAGGTTGTTGTTGAATTTGTTGGTGTTTTTCAATGTTGAGGTTGTTGTTGTTTTTCAATGTTGAGGTTGTTGTTGAATTTGTTGGTGTTTTTCAATTTCGAGGTTGTTGTTGAATTTGTTGGTGTTTTTCAATGTTGAAGTTGTTGAATTTGTTGGTGTTTTTCAATGTTGAGGTTGTTGTTGTTTTTCAATGTTGAGGTTGTTGTTGAATTTGTTGGTGTTTTTCAATGTTGAGGTTGTTGTTGTTTTTCAATGTTGAGGTTGTTGTTGAATTTGTTGGTGTTTTTCAATGTTGAGGTTTTTGTTGTTTTTCAATGTTGAGGTTGTTGCTGAATTTGTTGGTGTTTTTCAATGTTGAGTTTGTTGTTGAATTTGTTGGTGTTTTTCAATGTTGAGGTTTTTGTTGTTTTTCAATGTTGAGGTTGTTGTTGAATTTGTTGGTGTTTTTCAATGTCGAGGTTGTTGTTGAATTTGTTGGTTTCTTCAATGTTGAAGTTGTTGTTGAATTTGTTGGTGTTTTTCAATGTTGTGGTTGTTGTTGTTTTGCAATGTTGAGGTTGTTGTTGAATTTGTTGGTATTTTTCAAATTTGAGGTTGTTGTTGTTTTTCAATGTTGAGGTTGTTGTTGAATTTGTTGGTGTTTTTCAATGTCTTGGTTGTTGTTGTTTTTCAAAGTTGAGGTTGATGTTTAATTTGTTGGTGTTTTTCAATGCTGAGGTTGTTGTTGAATTTGTTGGTGTTTTCCATTGTTGAGGTTGTTGTTGAATTTGTTGGTGTTTTTCAATGTTGAGGTTGTTGTTGTTTTTCAATGTTGAGGTTGTTGAATTTGGTGCTGTTTTTCAATGTTGAGGTTGTTGTTGTTTTTCAATGTTGAGGTTGTTGTTGAATTTGTTGGAGTTTTTCAATTTCGAGGTTGTTGTTGAATTTGCTGGTGTTTTTCAATGTTGAAGTTGTTGTTGAATTTGTTGGTGTTTTTCAATGTTGAGGTTTTTGTTGTTTTTCAATATTGAGGTTGTTTGTGAATTTGTTTGTGTTTTTCAATGTTGAGGTTGGTGTTGAATTTGTTGGTATTTTTCAATGTTGAGGTTGTTGTTGTTTTTCAATCTTGAGGTTGTTTTTGAATTTGTTGGTGTTTTTCAATGTTGAGGTTGTTGTTGCTTTTCAATGTTGAGGTTGCTGAATTTGTTGGTGTTTTTCAATGTTGAGGTTGTTGTTGTTTTTCAATGTTGAGGTTGTTGTTGAATTTGTTGGTGTTTTTCAATTTCGAGGTTGTTGTTGAATTTGTTGGTGTTTTTCAATGTTGAAGTTGTTGTTGAATTTGTTGGTGTTTTTCAATGTTGAGGTTGTTGTTGTTTTTCAGAGTTGAGGTTGTTGTTGAATTTGTTGGTGTTTTTTAATGTTGAGGTTGTTGTTGTTTTTCAATGTTGAGGTTGTTGTTGTTTTTCAATGTTGAGGTTGTTGTTGAATTTGTTGGTGTTTTTGAATGTTGAGGTTGTTGTTGAATTTGTTGCTGTTTTTCAATGTTGAGGTTGTTGTAGTTTTTCAATGTTGAGGTTGTTGTTGAATTTGTTGGTTTTTTTCAATGTTGAGGTTGTTGTTGTTTTTAAATGTTGAGGTTGTTGTTGAATTGGTTGGTGTTTTTAAATTTCGAGGTTGTTGTTGTTTTTCAATGTTGAGGTTGTTGTTGAATTTGTTGGTGTTTTTCCATGTTGAGGTTGATGTTGTTTTTCAAAGTTGAGGTTGTTGTTAAATTTGTTGGTGTTTTTCAATGTTGAGGTTGTTGTTGAATTTGTTGGTGTTTTTCATTGTTGAGGTTGTTGTTGAATTTGTTGGTGTTTTTCAATGTTGAGATTGTTGTTGTTTTTCAATGTTGAGGTTGTTGAATTTGGTGCTGTTTTTCAATGTTGAGGTTGTTGTTGTTTTTCAATGTTGAGGTTGTTGTTGAATTTGTTGGAGTTTTACAATTTCGAGGTTGTTGTTGAATTTGCTGGTGTTTTTCAATGTTGAAGTTGTTGTTGAATTTGTTGGTGTTTTTCAATGTTGAGGTTGTTGTTGTTTTTCAATGTTGAGGTTGTTGTTGAATTTGTTGGTGTTTTTCAATGTTGAGGTTGTTGTTGTTTTTCAATGTTGAGGTTGTTGTTGTTTTTCAATGTTGAGGTTGTTGTTGAATTTGTTGGTGTTTTTCAATGTTGAGGTTGTTGTTGTATTTGTTGGTGTTTTTCAATGTTGAGGTTATTGTTGTTTTTCAATGTTGAGGTTGTTGTTGTTTTTCAATGTTGAGGTTGTTGTTGAATTTGTTGTTGTTTTTCAATGTTGAGGTTGTTGTTGAATTTGTTGTTGTTTTTCAATGTTGAGGTTGTTGTTGTATTTGTTGGTGTTTTTCAATGTTGAGGTTGTTGTAGTTTTTCAATGTTGAGGTTGTTTTTGAATTTGTTGGTGCTTTTCAATGTCGAGGTTGTTGTTGAATTTGTTGGTGTTTTTCAATGTTGAAGTTGTTGCTGAATTTGTTGGTGTTTTTCAATGTTGACGTTGTTGTTGAATTTGTTGGTGTTTTTCAATGTTGTGGTTGCTGTTGTCTTTAAATGTTGAGGTTGTTGTTGAATTTGTTGGTGTTTTTCAATTTTGAGGTTGTTGCTGTTTTTGAATGTTGAGCTTGTTGTTGAATTTGTTGGTGTTTTTCCATGTTAAAGTTGTTGTTGTTTTTCAAAGTTGAGGTTGTTGTTAAATTTGTTGGTGTTTTTCAATGTTGAGGTTGATGTTGAATTTGTTGTTGTTTTTCATTGTTGAGGTTGTTGTTGAATTTGTTGGTGTTTTTCAATGTTGAGGTTGTTGTTGTTTTTCAATGTTGAGGTTGTTGTTGAATTTGTTGGTGTTTTTCAATGTTGAGGTTGTTGTTGTTTTTCAATGTTGAGGTTGTTGTTGAATTTGTTGGTGTTTTTCAATTTCGAGGTTGATGTTGAATTTGTTGGTGTTTTTCAATGTTGAAGTTGAATTTGTTGGTGTTTTTCAATGTTGAGGTTGTTGTTGTTTTTCAATGTTGAGGTTGTTGTTGAATTTGTTGGTGTTTTTCAATGTTGAGGTTGTTGTTGTTTTTCAATGTTGAGGTTGTTGTTGAATTTGTTGGTGTTTTTCAATGTTGAGGTTTTTGTTGTTGTTCAATGTTGAGGTTGTTGCTGAATTTGTTGGTGTTTTTCAATGTTGAGGTTGTTGTTGAATTTGTTGGTGTTTTTCAATGTTGAGGTTTTTGTTGTTTTTCAATGTTGAGGTTGTTGTTGAATTTGTTGTTGTTTTTCAATGTCGAGGTTGTTGTTGAATTTGTTGGTTTCTTCAATGTTGAAGTTGTTGTTGAATTTGTTGGTGTTTTTCAATGTTGTGGTTGTTGTTGTTTTGCAATGTTGAGGTTGTTGTTGAATTTGTTGGTATTTTTCAAATTTGAGGTTGTTGTTGTTTTTCAATGTTGAGGTTGTTGTTGAATTTGTTGGTGTTTTTCAATGTCTTGGTTGTTGTTGTTTTTCAAAGTTGAGGTTGATGTTTAATTTGTTGGTGTTTTTCAATGCTGAGGTTGTTGTTGAATTTGTTGGTGTTTTCCATTGTTGAGGTTGTTGTTGAATTTGTTGGTGTTTTTCAATGTTGATGTTGTTGTTGTTCTTCAATGTTGAGGTTGTTGAATTTGGTGCTGTTTTTCAATGTTGAGGTTGTTGTTGTTTTTCAATGTTGAGGTTGTTGTTGAATTTGTTGGAGTTTTTCAATTTCGAGGTTGTTGTTGAATTTGCTGGTGTTTTACAATGTTGAAGTTGTTGTTGAATTTGTTGGATTTTTTCAATGTTGAGGTTGTTGTTGTTTTTCAATGTTGAGGTTGTTGTTGAATTTGTTGGTGTTTTTCAATGTTGAGGTTGTTGTTGTTTTTCAATGTTGAGGTTGTTGTTGTTTTTCAATGTTAAGGTTGTTGTTGAATTTGTTGGTGTTTTTCAATGTTGAGGTTGTTGTTGTATTTGTTGGTGTTTTTCAATGTTGAGGTAATTGTTGTTTTTCCATGTTGAGGTTGTTGTTGTTTTTCAATGTTGAGGTTGTTGTTGAATTTGTTGTTGTTTTTCAATGTTGAGGTTGTTGTTGAATTTGTTGTTGTTTTTCAATGTTGAGGTTGTTGTTGTACTTGTTGGTGTTTTTCAATGTTGAGGCTGTTGTAGTTTTTCAATGTTGAGGTTGTTGTTGAATTTGTTGGTGCTTTTCAATGTCGAGGTTGTTGTTGAATTTGTTGGTGTTTTTCAATGTTGAAGTTTTTGCTGAATTTGTTGGTGTTTTTCAATGTTGACGTTGTTGTTGAATTTGTTGGTGTTTTTCAATGTTGTGGTTGCTGTTGTCTTTAAATGTTGAGGTTGTTGTTGAATTTGTTGGTGTTTTTCAATTTTGAGGTTGTTGCTGTTTTTCAATGTTGAGGTTGTTGTTGAATTTGTTGGTGTTTTTCCATGTTAAAGTTGTTGTTGTTTTTCAAAGTTGAGGTTGTTGTTAAATTTGTTGGTGTTTTTCAATGTTGAGGTTGTTGTTGAATTTGTTGTTGTTTTTCATTGTTGAGGTTGTTGTTGAATTTGTTGGTGTTTTTCAATGTTGAGGTTGTTGTTGTTTTTCAATGTTGAGGTTGTTGTTGAATTTGTTGGTGTTTTTCAGTGTTGAGGTTGTTGTTGTTTTTCAATGTTGAGGTTGTTGTTGAATTTGTTGGTGTTTTTCAATTTCGAGGTTGATGTTGAATTTGTTGGTGTTTTTCAATGTTGAAGTTGTTGAATTTGTTGGTGTTTTTCAATGTTGAGGTTGTTGTTGTTTTTCAATGTTGAGGTTGTGGTTGAATTTGTTGGTGTTTTTCAATGTTGAGGTTTTTGTTGTTTTTCAATGTTGAGGTTGTTGCTGAATTTGTTGGTGTTTTTCAATGTTGAGGTTGTTGTTGAATTTGTTGGTGTTTTTCAATGTTGAGGTTTTTGTTGTTTTTCAATGTTGAGGTTGTTGTTGAATTTGTTGGTGTTTTTCAATGTCGAGGTTGTTGTTGAATTTGTTGGTTTCTTCAATGTTGAAGTTGTTGTTGAATTTGTTGGTGTTTTTCAATGTTGTGGTTGTTGTTGTTTTGCAATGTTGAGGTTTTTGATGAATTTGTTGGTATTTTTCAAATTTGAGGTTGTTGTTGTTTTTCAATGTTGAGGTTGTTGTTGAATTTGTTGGTGTTTTTCAATGTCTTGGTTGTTGTTGTTTTTCAAAGTTGAGGTTGATGTTTAATTTGTTGGTGTTTTTCAATGCTGAGGTTGTTGTTGAATTTGTTGGTGTTTTCCATTGTTGAGGTTGTTGTTGAATTTGTTGGTGTTTTTCAATGTTGAGGTTGTTGTTGTTTTTCAATGTTGAGGTTGTTGTTGAATTTGTTGGTGTTTTTCAATGTTGAGGTTGTTGTTGAATTTGCTGGTGTTTTTCAATGTTGAGGTTGTTGTTTTTCAATATTGAGGTTGTTGTTGAATTTGTTTGTGTTTTTCAATGTTGAGGTTGGTGTTGAATTTGTTGGTATTTTTCAATGTTGAGGTTGTTGTTGTTTTTCAATGTTGAGGTTGTTTTTGAATTTGTTGGTGTTTTTCAATGTTGAGGTTGTTGTTGTTTTTCAATGTTGAGGTTGTTGAATTTGTTGGTGTTTTTCAATGTTGAGGTTGTTGTTGTTTTTCAATGTTGAGGTTGTTGTTGAATTTGTTGGTGTTTTTCAATTTCGAGGTTGTTGTTGAATTTGTTGGTGTTTTTCAATGTTGAAGTTGTTGTTGAATTTGTTGGTGTTTTTCAATGTTGAGGTTGTTGTTGTTTTTCAATGTTGAGGTTGTTGTTGAATTTGTTGGTGTTTTTCAATGTTGAGGTTGTTGTTGTTTTTCAATGTTGAGGTTGTTGTTGTTTTTCAATGTTGAGGTTGTTGTTGAATTTGTTGGTGTTTTTCAATGTTGAGGTTGTTGTTGAATTTGTTGCTGTTTTTCAATGTTGAGGTTGTTGTTGTTTTTCAATGTTGAGGTTGTTGTTGTATTTGTTGGTGTTTTTCAATGTTGAGGTTGTTGTAGTTTTTCAATGTTGAGGTTGTTGTTGAAATTGTTGGTGTTTTTCAATGTCGAGGTTGTTGTTGAATTTGTTGGTGTTTTTCAATGTTGAAGTTGTTGTTGAATTTGTTGGTGTTTTTCAATTTTCAGGTTGTTGTTGTTTTAAATGTTGAGGTTGTTGTTGAATTTGTTGGTGTTTTTCAATTTTGAGGTTGTTGTTGTTTTTCAATGTTGAGGTTGTTGTTGAATTTGTTGGTGTTTTTCAATGTTGAGGTTGTTGTTGTTTTTCAATGTTGAGGTTGTTGTTGAATTTGTTGGTGTTTTTCAATGTTGAGGTTGTTGTTGTTTTTCAATGTTGAGGTTGTTGTTGTTTTTCAATGTTGAGGTTGTTGTTGAATTTGTTGGTGTTTTTGAATGTTGAGGTTGTTGTTGAATTTGTTGCTGTTTTTCAATGTTGAGGTTGTTGTTGTTTTTCAATGTTGAGGTTGTTGTTGTATTTGTTGGTGTTTTTCAATGTTGAGGTTGTTGTAGTTTTTCAATGTTGAGGTTGTTGTTGAATTTGTTGGTGTTTTTCAATGTCGAGGTTTTTGTTGAATTTGCTGGTGTTTTTCAATGTTGAAGTTGTTGTTGTATTTGTTGGTGTTTTTCAATGTTGAGGTTGTTGTAGTTTTTCAATGTTGAGGTTGTTGTTGAATTTGTTGGTGTTTTTCAATGTTGAGGTTGTTGTTGTTTTTAAATGTTGATGTTGTTGTTGAATTGGTTGGTGTTTTTAAATTTCGAGGTTGTTGTTGTTTTTCAATGTTGAGGTTGTTGTTGAATTTGTTGGTGTTTTTCCATGTTGAGGTTGATGTTGTTTTTCAAAGTTGAGGTTGTTGTTAAATTTGTTGGTGTTTTTCAATGTTGAGGTTGTTGTTGAATTTGTTGGTGTTTTTCATTGTTGAGATTGTTGTTGAATTTGTTGGTGTTTTTCAATGTTGAGGTTGTTGTTGTTTTTCAATGTTGAGGTTGTTGAATTTGGTGCTGTTTTTCAATGTTGAGGTTGTTGTTGTTTTTCAATGTTGAGGTTGTTGTTGAATTTGTTGGAGTTTTTCAATTTCGAGGTTGTTGTTGAATTTGCTGGTGTTTTTCAATGTTGAAGTTGTTGTTGAATTTGTTGTTGTTTTTCAATGTTGAGGTTGTTGTTGTTTTTCAATGTTGAGGTTGTTGTTGAATTTGTTGGTGTTTTTCAATGTGGAGGTTGTTGTTGTTTTTCAATGTTGAGGTTGTTGTTGAATTTGTTGGTGTTTTTCAATTTCGAGGTTGTTGTTGAATTTGTTGGTGTTTTTCAATGTTGAAGTTGTTGTTGAATTTGTTGGTGTTTTTCAATGTTGAGGTTGTTGTTGTTTTTCAATGTTGAGGTTGTTGTTGAATTTGTTGGTGTTTTTCAATGTTGAGGTTGTTGTTGTTTTTCAATGTTGAGGTTGTTGTTGTTTTTCAATGTTGAGGTTGTTGTTGAATTTGTTGGTGTTTTTCAATGTTGAGGTTGTTGTTGAATTTGTTGCTGTTTTTCAATGTTGAGGTTGTTGTTGTTTTTCAATGTTGAGGTTGTTGTTGTATTTGTTGGTGTTTTTCAATGTTGAGGTTGTTGTAGTTTTTCAATGTTGAGGTTGTTGTTGAAATTGTTGGTGTTTTTCAATGTCGAGGTTGTTGTTGAATTTGTTGGTGTTTTTCAATGTTGAAGTTGTTGTTGAATTTGTTGGTGTTTTTCAATTTTCAGGTTGTTGTTGTTTTAAATGTTGAGGTTGTTGTTGAATTTGTTGGTGTTTTTCAATTTTGAGGTTGTTGTTGTTTTTCAATGTTGAGGTTGTTGTTGAATTTGTTGGTGTTTTTCAATGTTGAGGTTGTTGTTGTTTTTCAATGTTGAGGTTGTTGTTGAATTTGTTGGTGTTTTTCAATGTTGAGGTTGTTGTTGTTTTTCAATGTTGAGGTTGTTGTTGTTTTTCAATGTTGAGGTTGTTGTTGAATTTGTTGGTGTTTTTGAATGTTGAGGTTGTTGTTGAATTTGTTGCTGTTTTTCAATGTTGAGGTTGTTGTTGTTTTTCAATGTTGAGGTTGTTGTTGTATTTGTTGGTGTTTTTCAATGTTGAGGTTGTTGTAGTTTTTCAATGTTGAGGTTGTTGTTGAATTTGTTGGTGTTTTTCAATGTCGAGGTTTTTGTTGAATTTGCTGGTGTTTTTCAATGTTGAAGTTGTTGTTGTATTTGTTGGTGTTTTTCAATGTTGAGGTTGTTGTAGTTTTTCAATGTTGAGGTTGTTGTTGAATTTGTTGGTGTTTTTCAATGTTGAGGTTGTTGTTGTTTTTAAATGTTGAGGTTGTTGTTGAATTGGTTGGTGTTTTTAAATTTCGAGGTTGTTGTTGTTTTTCAATGTTGAGGTTGTTGTTGAATTTGTTGGTGTTTTTCCATGTTGAGGTTGATGTTGTTTTTCAAAGTTGAGGTTGTTGTTAAATTTGTTGGTGTTTTTCAATGTTGAGGTTGTTGTTGAATTTGTTGGTGTTTTTCATTGTTGAGATTGTTGTTGAATTTGTTGGTGTTTTTCAATGTTGAGGTTGTTGTTGTTTTTCAATGTTGAGGTTGTTGAATTTGGTGCTGTTTTTCAATGTTGAGGTTGTTGTTGTTTTTCAATGTTGAGGTTGTTGTTGAATTTGTTGGAGTTTTTCAATTTCGAGGTTGTTGTTGAATTTGCTGGTGTTTTTCAATGTTGAAGTTGTTGTTGAATTTGTTGTTGTTTTTCAATGTTGAGGTTGTTGTTGTTTTTCAATGTTGAGGTTGTTGTTGAATTTGTTGGTGTTTTTCAATGTGGAGGTTGTTGTTGTTTTTCAATGTTGAGGTTGTTGTTGTTTTTCAATGTTGAGGTTGTTGCTGAATTTGTTGGTGTTTTTCAATGTTGAGGTTGTTGTTGAATTTGTTGGTGTTTTTCAATGTTGAGGTTTTTGTTGTTTTTCAATGTTGAGGTTGTTGTTGAATTTGTTGGTGTTTTTCAATGTCGAGGTTGTTGTTGAATTTGTTGGTTTCTTCAATGTTGAAGTTGTTGTTGAATTTGTTGGTGTTTTTCAATGTTGTGGTTGTTGTTGTTTTGCAATGTTGAGGTTGTTGTTGAATTTGTTGGTATTTTTCAAATTTGAGGTTGTTGTTGTTTTTCAATGTTGAGGTTGTTGTTGAATTTGTTGGTGTTTTTCAATGTCTTGGTTGTTGTTGTTTTTCAAAGTTGAGGTTGATGTTTAATTTGTTGGTGTTTTTCAATGCTGAGGTTGTTGTTGAATTTGTTGGTGTTTTCCATTGTTGAGGTTGTTGTTGAATTTGTTGGTGTTTTTCAATGTTGAGGTTGTTGTTGTTTTTCAATGTTGAGGTTGTTGTTGAATTTGTTGGTGTTTTTCAATGTTGAGGTTGTTGTTGAATTTGCTGGTGTTTTTCAATGTTGAGGTTGTTGTTTTTCAATATTGAGGTTGTTGTTGAATTTGTTTGTGTTTTTCAATGTTGAGGTTGGTGTTGAATTTGTTGGTATTTTTCAATGTTGAGGTTGTTGTTGTTTTTCAATGTTGAGGTTGTTTTTGAATTTGTTGGAGTTTTTCAATGTTGAGGTTGTTGTTGTTTTTCAATGTTGAGGTTGTTGAATTTGTTGGTGTTTTTCAATGTTGAGGTTGTTGTTGTTTTTCAATGTTGAGGTTGTTGTTGAATTTGTTGGTGTTTTTCAATTTCGAGGTTGTTGTTGAATTTGTTGGTGTTTTTCAATGTTGAAGTTCTTGTTGAATTTGTTGGTGTTTTTCAATGTTGAGGTTGTTGTTGTTTTTCAATGTTGAGGTTGTTGTTGAATTTGTTGGTGTTTTTCAATGTTGAGGTTGTTGTTGTTTTTCAATGTTGAGGTTGTTGTTGTTTTTCAATGTTGAGGTTGTTGTTGAATTTGTTGGTGTTTTTCAATGTTGAGGTTGTTGTTGAATTTGTTGCTGTTTTTCAATGTTGAGGTTGTTGTTGTTTTTCAATGATGAGGTTGTTGTTGTATTTGTTGGTGTTTTTCAATGTTGAGGTTGTTGTAGTTTTTCAATGTTGAGGTTGTTGTTGAAATTGTTGGTGTTTTTCAATGTCGAGGTTGTTGTTGAATTTGTTGGTGTTTTTCAATGTTGAAGTTGTTGTTGAATTTGTTGGTGTTTTTCAATTTTCAGGTTGTTGTTGTTTTAAATGTTGAGGTTGTTGTTGAATTTGTTGGTGTTTTTCAATTTTGAGGTTGTTGTTGTTTTTCAATGTTGAGGTTGTTGTTGAATTTGTTGGTGTTTTTCAATGTTGAGGTTGTTGTTGTTTTTCAATGTTGAGGTTGTTGTTGAATTTGTTGGTGTTTTTCAATGTTGAGGTTGTTGTTGTTTTTCAATGTTGAGGTTGTTGTTGTTTTTCAATGTTGATGTTGTTGTTGAATTTGTTGGTGTTTTTGAATGTTGAGGTTGTTGTTGAATTTGTTGCTGTTTTTCAATGTTGAGGTTGTTGTTGTTTTTCAATGTTGAGGTTATTGTTGTATTTGTTGGTGTTTTTCAATGTTGAGGTTGTTGTAGTTTTTCAATGTTGAGGTTGTTGTTGAATTTGTTGGTGTTTTTCAATGTCGAGGTTGTTGTTGAATTTGTTGGTGTTTTTCAATGTTGAAGTTGTTGTTGTATTTGTTGGTGTTTTTCAATGTTGAGGTTGTTGTAGTTTTTCAATGTTGAGGTTGTTGTTGAATTTGTTGGTGTTTTTCAATGTTGAGGTTGTTGTTGTTTTTAAATGTTGAGGTTGTTGTTGAATTGGTTGGTGTTTTTAAATTTCGAGGTTGTTGGTGTTTTTCAATGTTGAGGTTGTTGTTGAATTTGTTGGTGTTTTTCCATGTTGAGGTTGATGTTGTTTTTCAAAGTTGAGGTTGTTGTTAAATTTGTTGGTGTTTTTCAATGTTGAGGTTGTTGTTGAATTTGTTGGTGTTTTTCATTGTTGAGGTTGTTGTTGAATTTGTTGGTGTTTTTCAATGTTGAGGTTGTTGTTGTTTTTCAATGTTGAGGTTGTTGAATTTGGTGCTGTTTTTAAATGTTGAGGTTGTTGTTGTTTTTCAATGTTGAGGTTGTTGTTGAATTTGTTGGAGTTTTTCAATTTCGAGGTTGTTGTTGAATTTGCTGGTGTTTTTCAATGTTGAAGTTGTTGTTGAATTTGTTGTTGTTTTACAATGTTGAGGTTGTTGTTGTTTTTCAATGTTGAGGTTGTTGTTGAATTTGTTGGTGTTTTTCAATGTGGAGGTTGTTGTTGTTTTTCAATGTTGAGGTTGTTGTTGTTTTTCAATGTTGAGGTTGTTGTTGAATTTGTTGGTGTTTTTCAATGTTGAGGTTGTTGTTGTATTTGTTGGTGTTTTTCAATGTTGAGGTTATTGTTGTTTTTCAATGTTGAGGTTGTTGTTGTTTTTCAATGTTGAGGTTGTTGTTGAATTTGTAGTTGTTTTTCAATGTTGAGGTTGTTGTTGAATTTGTTGTTGTTTTTCAATGTTGAGGTTGTTGTTGTATTTGTTGGTGTTTTTCAATGTTGAGGTTGTTGTAGTTTTTCAATGTTGAGGTTGTTGTTGAATTTGTTGGTGCTTTTCAATGTCGAGGTTGTTGTTGAATTTGTTGGTGTTTTTCAATGTTGAAGTTGTTGCTGAATTTGTTGGTGTTTTTCAATGTTGACGTTGTTGTTGAATTTGTTGGTGTTTTTCAATGTTGTGGTTGCTGTTGTCTTTAAATGTTGAGGTTGTTGTTGAATTTGTTGGTGTTTTTCAATTTTGAGGTTGTTGCTGTTTTTCAATGTTGAGGTTGTTGTTGAATTTGTTGGTGTTTTTCCATGTTAAAGTTGTTGTTTTTCAAAGTTGAGGTTGTTGTTAAATTTGTTGGTGTTTTTCAATGTTGAGGTTGTTGTTGAATTTGTTGTTGTTTTTCATTGTTGAGGTTGTTGCTGAATTTGTTGGTGTTTTTCAATGTTGAGGTTGTTGTTGTTTTTCAATGTTGAGGTTGTTGTTGAATTTGTTGGTGTTTTTCAATGTTGAGGTTGTTGTTGTTTTTCAGTGTTGAGCTTGTTGTTGAATTCGTTGGTGTTTTTCAATTTCGAGGTTGTTGTTGTTTTTCAATGTTGAGGTTGTTGTTGAATTTGTTGGTGTTTTTCAATTTCGAGGTTGATGTTGAATTTGTTGGTGTTTTTCAATTTTGAAGTTGTTGAATTTGTTGGTGTTTTTCAATGTTGAGGTTGTTGTTGTTTTTCAATGTTGAGGTTGTTGTTGAATTTGTTGGTGTTTTTCAATGTTGAGGTTGTTGTTGTTTTTCAATGTTGAGGTTGTTGTTGAATTTGTTGGTGTTTTTCAATGTTGAGGTTTCTGTTGTTTTTCAATGTTCAGGTTGTTGCTGAATTTGTTGGTGTTTTTCAATGTTGAGTTTGTTGTTGAATTTGTTGGTGTTTTTCAATGTTGAGGTTTTTGTTGTTTTTCAATGTTGAGGTTGTTGTTGAATTTGTTGGTGTTTTTCAATGTCGAGGTTGTTGTTGAATTTGTTGGTTTCTTCAATGTTGAAGTTGTTGTTGAATTTGTTGGTGTTTTTCAAAGTTGTGGTTGTTGTTGTTTTGCAATGTTGAGGTTGTTGTTGAATTTGTTGGTATTTTTCAAATTTGAGGTTGTTGTTGTTTTTCAATGTTGAGGTTGTTGTTGAATTTGTTGGTGTTTTTCAATGTCTTGGTTGTTGTTGTTTTTCAAAGTTGAGGTTGATGTTTAATTTGTTGGTGTTTTTCAATGCTGAAGTTGTTGTTGAATTTGTTGGTGTTTTCCATTGTTGAGGTTGTTGTTGAATTTGTTGGTGTTTTTCAATGTTGAGGTTGTTGTTGTTTTTCAATGTTGAGGTTGTTGAATTTGGAGCTGTTTTTCAATGTTGAGGTTGTTGTTGTTTTTCAATGTTGAGGTTGTTGTTGAATTTGTTGGAGTTTTTCAATTTCGAGGTTGTTGTTGAATTTGCTGGTGTTTTTCAATGTTGAAGTTGTTGTTGAATTTGTTGGTGTTTTTCAATGTCTTGGTTGTTGTTGTTTTTCAAAGTTGAGGTTGATGTTTAATTTGTTGGTGTTTTTAAATGCTGAGGTTGTTGTTGAATTTGTTGGTGTTTTCCAATGTTGAGGTTGTTGTTGAATTTGTTGGTGTTTTTCAATGTTGAGGTTGTTGTTGTTTTTCAATGTTGAGGTTGTTGTTGAATTTGTTGGTGTTTTTCAATGTTGAGGTTGTTGTTGAATTTGCTGGTGTTTTTCAATGTTGAGGTTGTTATTTTTCAAAATTGAGGTTGTTGTTGAATTTGTTGGTGTTTTTCAATGTTGAGGTTGGTGTTGAATTTGTTGGTATTTTTCAATGTTGAGGTTGTTGTTGTTTTTCAATGTTGAGGTTGTTTTTGAATTTGTTGGTGTTTTTCAATGTTGAGGTTGTTGTTGTTTTTCAATGTTGAGGTTGTTGAATTTGTTGGTGTTTTTCAATGTTGAGGTTGTTGTTGTTTTTCAATGTTGAGGTTGTTGTTGAATTTGTTGGTGTTTTTCAATTTCGAGGTTGTTGTTGAATTTGTTGGTGTTTTTCAATGTTGAAGTTGTTGTTGAATTTGTTGGTGTTTTTCAATGTTGAGGTTGTTGTTGTTTTTCAATGTTGAGGTTGTTGTTGAATTTGTTGGTGTTTTTCAATGTTGAGGTTGTTGTTGTTTTTCAATGTTGAGGTTGTTGTTGTTTTTCAATGTTGAGGTTGTTGTTGAATTTGTTGGTGTTTTTCAATGTTGAGGTTGTTGTTGAATTTGTTGCTGTTTTTCAATGTTGAGGATGTTGTTGTTTTTCAATGATGAGGTTGTTGTTGTATTTGTTGTTGTTTTTCAATGTTGAGGTTGTTGTTGAATTTGTTGGTGTTTTTCAATGTTGAGGTTGTTGTTGAATTTGCTGGTGTTTTTCAATGTTGAGGTTGTTATTTTTCAATATTGAGGTTGTTGTTGAATTTGTTGGTGTTTTTCAATGTTGAGGTTGGTGTTGAATTTGTTGGTATTTTTCAATGTTGAGGTTGTTGTTGTTTTTCAATGTTGAGGTTGTTTTTGAATTTGTTGGTGTTTTTCAATGTTGAGGTTGTTGTTGTTTTTCAATGTTGAGGTTGTTGAATTTGTTGGTGTTTTTCAATGTTGAGGTTGTTGTTGTTTTTCAATGTTGAGGTTGTTGTTGAATTTGTTGGTGTTTTTCAATTTCGAGGTTGTTGTTGAATTTGTTGGTGTTTTTCAATGTTGAAGTTGTTGTTGAATTTGTTGGTGTTTTTCAATGTTGATGTTGTTGTTGTTTTTCAATGTTGAGGTTGTTGTTGAATTTGTTGGTGTTTTTCAATGTTGAGGTTGTTGTTGTTTTTCAATGTTGAGGTTGTTGTTGTTTTTCAATGTTGAGGTTGTTGTTGAATTTGTTGGTGTTTTTCAATGTTGAGGTTGTTGTTGAATTTGTTGCTGTTTTTCAATGTTGAGGATGTTGTTGTTTTTCAATGATGAGGTTGTTGTTGTATTTGTTGAAGGTTTTCAATGTTGAGGTTGTTGTAGTTTTTCAATGTTGAGGTTGTTGTTGAAATTGTTGGTGTTTTTCAATGTCGAGGTTGTTGTTGAATTTGTTGGTGTTTTTCAATGTTGAAGTTGTTGTTGAATTTGTTGGTGTTTTTCAATTTTCAGGTTGTTGTTGTTTTAAATGTTGAGGTTGTTGTTGAATTTGTTGGTGTTTTTCAATTTTGAGGTTGTTGTTGTTTTTCAATGTTGAGGTTGTTGTTGAATTTGTTGGTGTTTTTCAATGTTGAGGTTGTTGTTGTTTTTCAATGTTGAGGTTGTTGTTGAATTTGTTGGTGTTTTTCAATGTTGAGGTTGTTGTTGTTTTTCAATGTTGAGGTTGTTGTTGTTTTTCAATGTTGAGGTTGTTGTTGAATTTGTTGGTGTTTTTGAATGTTGAGGTTGTTGTTGAATTTGTTGCTGTTTTTCAATGTTGAGGTTGTTGTTGTTTTTCAATGTTGAGGTTATTGTTGTATTTGTTGGTGTTTTTCAAAGTTGAGGTTGTTGTAGTTTTTCAATGTTGAGGTTGTTGTTGAATTTGTTGGTGTTTTTCAATGTCGAGGTTGTTGTTGAATTTGTTGGTGTTTTTCAATGTTGAAGTTGTTGTTGTATTTGTTGGTGTTTTTCAATGTTGAGGTTGTTGTAGTTTTTCAATGTTGAGGTTGTTGTTGAATTTGTTGGTGTTTTTCAATGTTGAGGTTGTTGTTGTTTTTAAATGTTGAGGTTGTTGTTGAATTGGTTGGTGTTTTTAAATTTCGAGGTTGTTGGTGTTTTTCAATGTTGAGGTTGTTGTTGAATTTGTTGGTGTTTTTCCATGTTGAGGTTGATGTTGTTTTTCAAAGTTGAGGTTGTTGTTAAATTTGTTGGTGCTTTTCAATGTTGAGGTTGTTGTTGAATTTGTTGGTGTTTTTCATTGTTGAGGTTGTTGTTGAATTTGTTGGTGTTTTTCAATGTTGAGGTTGTTGTTGTTTTTCAATGTTGAGGTTGTTGAATTTGGTGCTGTTTTTCAATGTTGAGGTTGTTGTTGTTTTTCAATGTTGAGGTTGTTGTTGAATTTGTTGGAGTTTTTCAATTTCGAGGTTGTTGTTGAATTTGCTGGTGTTTTTCAATGTTGAAGTTGTTGTTGAATTTGTTGTTGTTTTTCAATGTTGAGGTTGTTGTTGTTTTTCAATGTTGAGGTAGTTGTTGAATTTGTTGGTGTTTTTCAATGTGGAGGTTGTTGTTGTTTTTCAATGTTGAGGTTGTTGTTGTTTTTCAATGTTGAGGTTGTTGTTGAATTTGTTGGTGTTTTTCAATGTTGAGGTTGTTGTTGTATTTGTTGGTGTTTTTCAATGTTGAGGTTATTGTTGTTTTTCAATGTTGAGGTTGTTGTTGTTTTTCAATGTTGAGGTTGTTGTTGAATTTGTAGTTGTTTTTCAATGTTGAGGTTGTTGTAGAATTTATGTTGTTTTTCAATGTTGAGGTTGTTGTTGTATTTGTTGGTGTTTTTCAATGTTGAGGTTGTTGTAGTTTTTCAATGTTGAGGTTGTTGTTGAATTTGTTGGTGCTTTTCAATGTCGAAGTTGTTGTTGAATTTGTTGGTGTTTTTCAATGTTGAAGTTGTTGCTGAATTTGTTGGTGTTTTTCAATGTTGACGTTGTTGTTGAATTTGTTGGTGTTTTTCAATGTTGTGGTTGCTGTTGTCTTTAAATGTTGAGGTTGTTGTTGAATTTGTTGGTGTTTTTCAATTTTGAGGTTGTTGCTGTTTTTCAATGTTGAGGTTGTTGTTGAATTTGTTGGTGTTTTTCCATGTTAAAGTTGTTGTTGTTTTTCAAAGTTGAGGTTGTTGTTAAATTTGTTGGTGTTTTTCAATGTTGAGGTTGTTGTTGAATTTGTTGTTGTTTTTCATTGTTGAGGTTGTTGTTGAATTTGTTGGTGTTTTTCAATGTTGAGGTTGTTGTTGTTTTTCAATGTTGAGGTTGTTGTTGAATTTGTTGGTGTTTTTCAATGTTGAGGTTGTTGTTGTTTTTCAATGTTGAGGTTGTTGTTGAATTTGTTGGTGTTTTTCAATTTCGAGGTTGTTGTTGTTTTTCAATGTTGAGGTTGTTGTTGAATTTGTTGGTGTTTTTCAATTTCGAGGTTGATGTTGAATTTGTTGGTGTTTTTCAATTTTGAAGTTGTTGAATTTGTTGGTGTTTTTCAATGTTGAGGTTGTTGTTGTTTTTCAATGTTGAGGTTGTTGTTGAATTTGTTGGTGTTTTTCAATGTTGAGGTTGTTGTTGTTTTTCAATGTTGAGGTTGTTGTTGAATTTGTTGGTGTTTTTCAATGTTGAGGTTTTTGTTGTTTTTCAATGTTCAGGTTGTTGCTGAATTTGTTGGTGTTTTTCAATGTTGAGTTTGTTGTTGAATTTGTTGGTGTTTTTCAATGTTGAGGTTTTTGTTGTTTTTCAATGTTGAGGTTGTTGTTGAATTTGTTGGTGTTTTTCAATGTCGAGGTTGTTGTTGAATTTGTTGGTTTCTTCAATGTTGAAGTTGTTGTTGAATTTGTTGGTGTTTTTCAAAGTTGTGGTTGTTGTTGTTTTGCAATGTTGAGGTTGTTGTTGAATTTGTTGGTATTTTTCAAATTTGAGGTTGTTGTTGTTTTTCAATGTTGAGGTTGTTGTTGAATTTGTTGGTGTTTTTCAATGTCTTGGTTGTTGTTGTTTTTCAAAGTTGAGGTTGATGTTTAATTTGTTGGTGTTTTTCAATGCTGAAGTTGTTGTTGAATTTGTTGGTGTTTTCCATTGTTGAGGTTGTTGTTGAATTTGTTGGTGTTTTTCAATGTTGAGGTTGTTGTTGTTTTTCAATGTTGAGGTTGTTGAATTTGGAGCTGTTTTTCAATGTTGAGGTTGTTGTTGTTTTTCAATGTTGAGGTTGTTGTTGAATTTGTTGGAGTTTTTCAATTTCGAGGTTGTTGTTGAATTTGCTGGTGTTTTTCAATGTTGAAGTTGTTGTTGAATTTGTTGGTGTTTTTCAATGTTGAGGTTGTTGTTGTTTTTCAATGTTGAGGTTGTTGTTGAATTTGTTGGTGTTTTTCAATGTTGAGGTTGTTGTTGTTTTTCAATGTTGAGGTTGTTGTTGTTTTTCAATGTTGAGGTTGTTGTTGAATTTGTTGGTGTTTTTCAATGTTGAGGTTGTTGTTGTATTTGTTGGTGTTTTTCAATGTTGAGGTTATTGTTGTTTTTCAATGTTGAGGTTGTTGTTGTTTTTCAATGTTGAGGTTGATGTTGAATTTGTTGTTGTTTTTCAATGTTGAGGTTGTTGTTGAATTTGTTGTTGTTTTTCAATGTTGAGGTTGTTGTTGTATTTGTTGATGTTTTTCAATGTTGAGGTTGTTGTACTTTTTCAATGTTGAGGTTGTTGTTGAATTTGTTGGTGCTTTTCAATGTCGAGGTTGTTGTTGAATTTGTTGGTGTTTTTCAATGTTGAAGTTGTTGCTGAATTTGTTGGTGTTTTTCAATGTTGACGTTGTTGTTGAATTTGTTGGTGTTTTTCAATGTTGTGGTTGCTGTTGTCTTTAAATGTTGAGGTTGTTGTTGAATTTGTTGGTGTTTTTCAATTTTGAGGTTGTTGCTGTTTTTCAATGTTGAGGTTGTTGTTGAATTTGTTGGTGTTTTTCCATGTTAAAGTTGTTGTTGTTTTTCAAAGTTGAGGTTGTTGTTAAATTTGTTGGTGTTTTTCAAAGTTGAGGTTGTTGTTGAATTTGTTGTTGTTTTTCATTGTTGAGGTTGTTGTTGAATTTGTTGGTGTTTTTCAATGTTGAGGTTGTTGTTGTTTTTCAATGTTGAGGTTGTTGTTGAATTTGTTGGTGTTTTTCAATGTTGAGGTTGCTGTTGTTTTTCAATGTTGAGGTTGTTGTTGAATTTGTTGGTGTTTTTCAATTTCGAGGTTGATGTTGAATTTGTTGGTGTTTTTCAATGTTGAAGTTGTTGAATTTGTTGGTGTTTTTCAATGTTGAGGTTGTTGTTGTTTTTCAATGTTGAGGTTGTTGTTGAATTTGTTGGTGTTTTTCAATGTTGAGGTTGTTGTTGTTTTTCAATGTTGAGGTTGTTGTTGAATTTGTTGGTGTTTTTCAATGTTGAGGTTTTTGTTGTTTTTCAATGTTGAGGTTGTTGCTGAATTTGTTGGTGTTTTTCAATGTTGAGGTTGTTGTTGAATTTGTTGGTGTTTTTCAATGTTGAGGTTTTTGTTGTTTTTCAATGTTGAGGTTGTTGTTGAATTTGTTGGTGTTTTTCAATGTCGAGGTTGTTGTTGAATTTGTTGGTTTCTTCAATGTTGAAGTTGTTGTTGAATTTGTTGGTGTTTTTCAATGTTGTGGTTGTTGTTGTTTTGCAATGTTGAGGTTGTTGTTGAATTTGTTGGTATTTTTCAAATTTGAGGTTGTTGTTGTTTTTCAATGTTGAGGTTGTTGTTGAATTTGTTGGTGTTTTTCAATGTCTTGGTTGTTGTTGTTTTTCAAAGTTGAGGTTGATGTTTAATTTGTTGGTGTTTTTCAATGCTGAGGTTCTTGTTGAATTTGTTGGTGTTTTCCATTGTTGAGGTTGTTGTTGAATTTGTTGGTGTTTTTCAATGTTGAGGTTGTTGTTGTTTTTCAATGTTGAGGTTGTTGTTGAATTTGTTGGTGTTTTTCAATGTTGAGGTTGTTGTTGAATTTGTTGGTGTTTTTCAATGTTGAGGTTGTTGTTGAATTTGTTTGTGTTTTTCAATGTTGAGGTTGGTGTTGAATTTGTTGGTATTTTTCAATGTTGAGGTTGTTGTTGTTTTTCAATGTTGAGGTTGTTTTTGAATTTGTTGGTGTTTTTCAATGTTGAGGTTGTTGTTGTTTTTCAATGTTGAGGTTGTTGAATTTGTTGGTGTTTTTCAATGTTGAGGTTGTTGTTGTTTTTCAATGTTGAGGTTGTTGTTGAATTTGTTGGTGTTTTTCAATTTCGAGGTTGTTGTTGAATTTGTTGGTGTTTTTCAATGTTGAAGTTGTTGTTGAATTTGTTGGTGTTTTTCAATGTTGAGGTTGTTGTTGTTTTTCAATGTTGAGGTTGTTGTTGAATTTGTTGGTGTTTTTCAATGTTGAGGTTGTTGTTGTTTTTCAATGTTGAGGTTGTTGTTGTTTTTCAATGTTGAGGTTGTTGTTGAATTTGTTGGTGTTTTTCAATTTCGAGGTTGTTGTTGAATTTGTTGGTGTTTTTCAATGTTGAAGTTGTTGTTGAATTTGTTGGTGTTTTTCAATTTTCAGGTTGTTGTTGTTTTAAATGTTGAGGTTGTTGTTGAATTTGTTGGTGTTTTTCAATTTTGAGGTTGTTGTTGTTTTTCAATGTTGAGGTTGTTGTTGAATTTGTTGGTGTTTTTCAATGTTGAGGTTGTTGTTGTTTTTCAATGTTGAGGTTGTTGTTGAATTTGTTGGTGTTTTTCAATGTTGAGGTTGTTGTTGTTTTTCAATGTTGAGGTTGTTGTTGAATTTGTTGGTGTTTTTGAATGTTGAGGTTGTTGTTGAATTTGTTGCTGTTTTTCAAGGTTGAGGTTGTTGTTGTTTTTCAATGTTGAGGTTGTTGTTGTATTTGTTGGTGTTTTTCAATGTTGAGGTTGTTGTAGTTTTTCAATGTTGAGGTTGTTGTTGAATTTGTTGGTGTTTTTCAATGTCGAGGTTGTTGTTGAATTTGTTGGTGTTTTTCAATGTTGAAGTTGTTGTTGTATTTGTTGGTGTTTTTCAATGTTGAGGTTGTTGTAGTTTTTCAATGTTGAGGTTGTTTTTGAATTTGTTGGTGTTTTTCAATGTTGAGGTTGTTGTTGTTTTTAAATGTTGAGGTTGTTGTTGAATTGGTTGGTGTTTTTAAATTTCGAGGTTGTTGTTGTTTTTCAATGTTGAGGTTGTTGTTGAATTTGTTGGTGTTTTTCCATCTTGAGGTTGATGTTGTTTTTCAAAGTTGAGGTTGTTGTTAAATTTGTTGGTGTTTTTCAATGTTGAGGTTGTTGTTGAATTTGTTGGTGTTTTTCATTGTTGAGGTTGTTGTTGAATTTGTTGGTGTTTTTCAATGTTGAGGTTGTTGTTGTTTTTCAATGTTGAGGTTGTTGAATTTGGTGCTGTTTTTCAATGTTGAGGTTGTTGTTGTTTTTCAATGTTGAGGTTGTTGTTGAATTTGTTGGAGTTTTTCAATTTCGAGGTTGTTGTTGAATTTGCTGGTGTTTTTCAATGTTGAAGTTGTTGTTGAATTTGTTGTTGTTTTTCAATGTTGAGGTTGTTGTTGTTTTTCAATGTTGAGGTTGTTGTTGAATTTGTTGGTGTTTTTCAATGTTGAGGTTGTTGCTGTTTTTCAATGTTGAGGTTGTTGTTGTTTTTCAATGTTGAGGTTGTTGTTGAATTTGTTGGTGTTTTTCAATGTTGAGGTTGTTGTTGTATTTGTTGGTGTTTTTCAATGTTGAGGTTATTGTTGTTTTTCAATGTTGAGGTTGTTGTTGTTTTTCAATGTTGAGGTTGTTGTTGAATTTGTTGTTGTTTTTCAATGTTGAGGTTGTTGTTGTATGTGTTGGTGTTTTTCAATGTTGAGGTTGTTGTAGTTTTTCAATGTTGAGGTTGTTGTTGAATTTGTTGGTGCTTTTCAATGTCGAGGTTGTTGTTGAATTTGTTGGTGTTTTTCAATGTTGAAGTTGTTGCTGAATTTGTTGGTGTTTTTCAATGTTGACGTGGTTGTTGAATTTGTTGGTGTTTTTCAATGTTGTGGTTGCTGTTGTCTTTAAATGTTGAGGTTGTTGTTGAATTTGTTGGTGTTTTTCAATTTTGAGGTTGTTGCTGTTTTTCAATGTTGAGGTTGTTGTTGAATTTGTTGGTGTTTTTCCATGTTAAAGTTGTTGTTGTTTTTCGAAGTTGAGGTTGTTGTTAAATTTGTTGAGTTTTTCAATGTTGAGGTTGTTGTTGAATTTGTTGTTGTTTTTCATTGTTGAGGTTGTTGTTGTTTTTCAATGTTGAGGTTGTTGTTGAATTTGTTGGTGTTTTTCAATGTTGAGGTTGTTGTTGTTTTTCAATGTTGAGGTTGTTGTTGAATTTGTTGGTGTTTTTCAATTTCGAGGTTGTTGTTGAATTTGTTGGTGTTTTTCAATGTTGAAGTTGTTGAATTTGTTGGTGTTTTTCAATGTTGAGTTTGTTGTTGTTTTTCAATGTTGAGGTTGTTGTTGAATTTGTTGGTGTTTTTCAATGTTGAGGTTGTTGTTGTTTTTCAATGTTGAGGTTGTTGTTGAATTTGTTGGTGTTTTTCAATGTTGAGGTTTTTGTTGTTTTTCAATGTTGAGGTTGTTGCTGAATTTGTTGGTGTTTTTCAATGTTGAGGTTGTTGTTGAATTTGTTGGTGTTTTTCAATGTTGAGGTTTTTGTTGTTTTTCAATGTTGAGGTTGTTGTTGAATTTGTTGGTGTTTTTCAATGTCGAGGTTGTTGTTGAATTTGTTGGTTTCTTCAATGTTGAAGTTGTTGTTGAATTTGTTGGTGTTTTTCAATGTTGTGGTTGTTGTTGTTTTGCAATGTTGAGGTTGTTGTTGAATTTGTTGGTATTTTTCAAATTTGAGGTTGTTGTTGTTTTTCAATGTTGAGGTTGTTGTTGAATTTGTTGGTGTTTTTCAATGTCTTGGTTGTTGTTGTTTTTCAAAGTTGAGGTTGATGTTTAATTTGTTGGTGTTTTTCAATGCTGAGGTTCTTGTTGAGTTTGTTGGTGTTTTCCATTGTTGAGGTTGTTGTTGAATTTGTTGGTGTTTTTCAATGTTGAGGTTGTTGTTGTTTTTCAATGTTGAGGTTGTTGTTGAATTTGTTGGTGTTTTTCAATGTTGAGGTTGTTGTTGAATTTGTTGGTGTTTTTCAATGTTGAGGTTGTTGTTGAATTTGTTTGTGTTTTTCAATGTTGAGGTTGGTGTTGAATTTGTTGGTATTTTTCAATGTTGAGGTTGTTGTTGTTTTTCAATGTTGAGGTTGTTTTTGAATTTGTTGGTGTTTTTCAATGTTGAGGTTGTTGTTGTTTTTCAATGTTGAGGTTGTTGAATTTGTTGGTGTTTTTCAATGTTGAGGTTGTTGTTGTTTTTCAATGTTGAGGTTGTTGTTGAATTTGTTGGTGTTTTTCAATTTCGAGGTTGTTGTTGAATTTGTTGGTGTTTTTCAATGTTGAAGTTGTTGTTGAATTTGTTGGTGTTTTTCAATGTTGAGGTTGTTGTTGTTTTTCAATGTTGAGGTTGTTGTTGAATTTGTTGGTGTTTTTCAATGTTGAGGTTGTTGTTGTTTTTCAATGTTGAGGTTGTTGTTGTTTTTCAATGTTGAGGTTGTTGTTGAATTTGTTGGTGTTTTTCAATGTTGAGGTTGTTGTTGAATTTGTTGGTGTTTTTCAATGTTGAGGTTGTTGTAGTTTTTCAATGTTGAGGTTGTTGTTGTATTTGTTGGTGTTTTTCAATGTTGAGGTTGTTGTAGTTTTTCAATGTTGAGGTTTTTGTTGAATTTGTTGGTGTTTTTCAATGTCGAGGTTGTTGTTGAATTTGTTGGTGTTTTTCAATGTTGAAGTTGTTGTTGAATTTGTTGGTGTTTTTCAATTTTCAGGTTGTTGTTGTTTTAAATGTTGAGGTTGTTGTTGAATTTGTTGGTGTTTTTCAATTTTGAGGTTGTTGTTGTTTTTCAATGTTGAGGTTGTTGTTGAATTTGTTGGTGTTTTTCAATGTTGAGGTTGTTGTTGTTTTTCAATGTTGAGGTTGTTGTTGAATTTGTTGGTGTTTTTCAATGTTGAGGTTGTTGTTGTTTTTCAATGTTGAGGTTGTTGTTGAATTTGTTGGTGTTTTTGAATGTTGAGGTTGTTGTTGAATTTGTTGCTGTTTTTCAAGGTTGAGGTTGTTGTTGTTTTTCAATGTTGAGGTTGTTGTTGTATTTGTTGGTGTTTTTCAATGTTGAGGTTGTTGAGGTTTTTCAATGTTGAGGTTGTTGTTGAATTTGTTGGTGTTTTTCAATGTCGAGGTTGTTGTTGAATTTGTTGGTGTTTTTCAATGTTGAAGTTGTTGTTGT
Organism: Isurus oxyrinchus; assembly: GCA_026770705.1. Lineage (NCBI taxonomy): Eukaryota > Metazoa > Chordata > Chondrichthyes > Lamniformes > Lamnidae > Isurus > Isurus oxyrinchus. Next base: position 311,524 of record JANJGN010000305.1, on the reverse strand, counting down.
ATTTGTTGGTGTTTTTCAATGTTGAGGTTGTTGTAGTTTTTCAATGTTGAGGTTGTTGTTGAATTTGTTGGTGTTTTTCAATGTTGAGGTTGTTGTTGTTTTTAAATGTTGAGGTTGTTGTTGAATTGGTTGGTGTTTTTAAATTTCGAGGTTGTTGTTGTTTTTCAATGTTGAGGTTGTTGTTGAATTTGTTGGTGTTTTTCCATCTTGAGGTTGATGTTGTTTTTCAAAGTTGAGGTTGTTGTTAAATTTGTTGGTGTTTTTCAATGTTGAGGTTGTTGTTGAATTTGTTGGTGTTTTTCATTGTTGAGGTTGTTGTTGAATTTGTTGGTGTTTTTCAATGTTGAGGTTGTTGTTGTTTTTCAATGTTGAGGTTGTTGAATTTGGTGCTGTTTTTCAATGTTGAGGTTGTTGTTGTTTTTCAATGTTGAGGTTGTTGTTGAATTTGTTGGAGTTTTTCAATTTCGAGGTTGTTGTTGAATTTGCTGGTGTTTTTCAATGTTGAAGTTGTTGTTGAATTTGTTGTTGTTTTTCAATGTTGAGGTTGTTGTTGTTTTTCAATGTTGAGGATGTTGTTGAATTTGTTGGTGTTTTTCAATGTTGAGGTTGTTGCTGTTTTTCAATGTTGAGGTTGTTGTTGTTTTTCAATGTTGAGGTTGTTGTTGAATTTGTTGGTGTTTTTCAATGTTGAGGTTGTTGTTGTATTTGTTGGTGTTTTTCAATGTTGAGGTTATTGTTGTTTTTCAATGTTGAGGTTGTTGTTGTTTTTCAATGTTGAGGTTGTTGTTGAATTTGTTGTTGTTTTTCAATGTTGAGGTTGTTGTTGAATTTGTTGTTGTTTTTCAATGTTGAGGTTGTTGTTGTATGTGTTGGTGTTTTTCAATGTTGAGGTTGTTGTAGTTTTTCAATGTTGAGGTTGTTGTTGAATTTGTTGGTGCTTTTCAATGTCGAGGTTGTTGTTGAATTTGTTGGTGTTTTTCAATGTTGAAGTTGTTGCTGAATTTGTTGGTGTTTTTCAATGTTGACGTTGTTGTTGAATTTGTTGGTGTTTTTCAATGTTGTGGTTGCTGTTGTCTTTAAATGTTGAGGTTGTTGTTGAATTTGTTGGTGTTTTTCAATTTTGAGGTTGTTGCTGTTTTTCAATGTTGAGGTTGTTGTTGAATTTGTTGGTGTTTTTCCATGTTAAAGTTGTTGTTGTTTTTCGAAGTTGAGGTTGTTGTTAAATTTGTTGGTGTTTTTCAATGTTGAGGTTGCTGTTGAATTTGTTGTTGTTTTTCATTGTTGAGGTTGTTGTTGAATTTGTTGGTGTTTTTCAATGTTGAGGTTGTTGTTGTTTTTCAATGTTGAGGTTGTTGTTGAATTTGTTGGTGTTTTTCAATGTTGAGGTTGTTGTTGTTTTTCAATGTTGAGGTTGTTGTTGAATTTGTTGGTGTTTTTCAATTTCGAGGTTGTTGTTGAATTTGTTGGTGTTTTTCAATGTTGAAGTTGTTGAATTTGTTGGTGTTTTTCAATGTTGAGTTTGTTGTTGTTTTTCAATGTTGAGGTTGTTGTTGAATTTGTTGGTGTTTTTCAATGTTGAGGTTGTTGTTGTTTTTCAATGTTGAGGTTGTTGTTGAATTTGTTGGTGTTTTTCAATGTTGAGGTTTTTGTTGTTTTTCAATGTTGAGGTTGTTGCTGAATTTGTTGGTGTTTTTCAATGTTGAGGTTGTTGTTGAATTTGTTGGTGTTTTTCAATGTTGAGGTTTTTGTTGTTTTTAAATGTTGAGGTTGTTGTTGAATTTGTTGGTGTTTTTCAATGTCGAGGTTGTTGTTGAATTTGTTGGTTTCTTCAATGTTGAAGTTGTTGTTGAATTTGTTGGTGTTTTTCAATGTTGTGGTTGTTGTTGTTTTTCAAAGTTGAGGTTGTTGTTGAATTTGTTGGTATTTTTCAAATTTGAGGTTGTTGTTGTTTTTCAATGTTGAGGTTGTTGTTGAATTTGTTGGTGTTTTTCAATGTCTTGGTTGTTGTTGTTTTTCAAAGTTGAGGTTGATGTTTAATTTGTTGGTGTTTTTCAATGCTGAGGTTGTTGTTGAATTTGTTGGTGTTTTCCATTGTTGAGGTTGTTGTTGAATTTGTTGGTGTTTTTCAATGTTGAGGTTGTTGTTGTTTTCAATGTTGAGGTTGTTGTTGAATTTGTTGGTGTTTTTCAATGTTGAGGTTGTTGTTGAATTTGTTGGTGTTTTTCAATGTTGAGGTTGTTGTTTTTCAATATTGAGGTTGTTGTTGAATTTGTTGGTGTTTTTCAATGTTGAGGTTGTTGTTGAATTTGTTGGTGTTTTTCACTGTTGAGGTTTTTGTTGTTTTTCAATATTGAGGTTGTTTGTGAATTTGTTTGTGTTTTTCAATGTTGAGGTTGGTGTTGAATTTGTTGCAATTTTTCAATGTTGAGGTTGTTGTTGTTTTTCAATTTTGAGGTTGTTTTTGAATTTGTTGGTGTTTTTCAATGTTGAGGTTGTTGTTGTTTTTCAATGTTGAGGTTGCTGAATTTGTTGGTGTTTTTCAATGTTGAGGTTGTTGTTGTTTTTCAATGTTGAGGTTGTTGTTGAATTTGTTGGTGTTTTTCAATTTCGAGGTTGTTGTTGAATTTGTTGGTGTTTTTCAATGTTGAAGTTGTTGTTGAATTTGTTGGTGTTTTTTAATGTTGAGGTTGTTGTTGTTTTTCAATGTTGAGGTTGTTGTTGTTTTTCAATGTTGAGGTTGTTGTTGAATTTGTTGGTGTTTTTGAATGTTGAGGTTGTTGTTGAATTTGTTGCTGTTTTTCAATGTTGAGGTTGTTGTTGTTTTTCAAAGTTGAGGTTGTTGTTGTATTTGTTGGTGTTTTTCAATGTTGAGGTTTTTGTAGTTTTTCAATGTTGAAGTTGTTGTTGAATTTGTTGGTGTTTTTCAATGTCGAGGTTGTTGTTGAATTTGTTGGTGTTTTTCAATGTTGAAGTTGTTGTTGTATTTGTTGGTGTTTTTCAATGTTGAGGTTGTTGTAGTTTTTCAATGTTGAGGTTCTTGTTGAATTTGTTGGTGTTTTTCAATGTTGAGGTTGTTGTTGTTTTTAAATGTTGAGGTTGTTGTTGAATTGGTTGGTGTTTTTAAATTTCGAGGTTGTTGTTGTTTTTCAATGTTGAGGTTGTTGTTGAATTTGTTGGTGTTTTTCAATGTTGTGGTTGCTGTTGTCTTTAAATGTTGAGGTTGTTGTTGAATTTGTTGGTGTTTTTCAATTTTGAGGTTGTTGCTGTTTTTCAATGTTGAGGTTGTTGTTGAATTTGTTGGTGTTTTTCCATGTTAAAGTTGTTGTTGTTTTTCGAAGTTGAGGTTGTTGTTAAATTTGTTGGTGTTTTTCAATGTTGAGGTTGCTGTTGAATTTGTTGTTGTTTTTCATTGTTGAGGTTGTTGTTGAATTTGTTGGTGTTTTTCAATGTTGAGGTTGTTGTTGTTTTTCAATGTTGAGGTTGTTGTTGAATTTGTTGGTGTTTTTCAATGTTGAGGTTGTTGTTGTTTTTCAATGTTGAGGTTGTTGTTGAATTTGTTGGTGTTTTTCAATTTCGAGGTTGTTGTTGAATTTGTTGGTGTTTTTCAATTTTGAAGTTGTTGAATTTGTTGGTGTTTTTCAATGTTGAGTTTGTTGTTGTTTTTCAATGTTGAGGTTGTTGTTGAATTTGTTGGTGTTTTTCAATGTTGAGGTTGTTGTTGTTTTTCAATGTTGAGGTTGTTGTTGAATTTGTTGGTGTTTTTCAATGTTGAGGTTTTTGTTGTTTTTCAATGTTGAGGTTGTTGCTGAATTTGTTGGTGTTTTTCAATGTTGAGGTTGTTGTTGAATTTGTTGGTGTTTTTCAATGTTGAGGTTTTTGTTGTTTTTCAATGTTGAGGTTGTTGTTGAATTTGTTGGTGTTTTTCAATGTCGAGGTTGTTGTTGAATTTGTTGGTTTCTTCCATGTTGAAGTTGTTGTTGAATTTGTTGGTGTTTTTCAATGTTGTGGTTGTTGTTGTTTTTCAAAGTTGAGGTTGTTGTTGAATTTGTTGGTATTTTTCAAATTTGAGGTTGTTGTTGTTTTTCAATGTTGAGGTTGTTGTTGAATTTGTTGGTGTTTTTCAATGTCTTGGTTGTTGTTGTTTTTCAAAGTTGAGGTTGATGTTTAATTTGTTGGTGTTTTTCAATGCTGAGGTTGTTGTTGAATTTGTTGGTGTTTTCCATTGTTGAGGTTGTTGTTGAATTTGTTGGTGTTTTTCAATGTTGAGGTTGTTGTTGTTTTCAATGTTGAGGTTGTTGTTGAATTTGTTGGTGTTTTTCAATGTTGAGGTTGTTGTTGAATTTGTTGGTGTTTTTCAATGTTGAGGTTGTTGTTTTTCAATATTGAGGTTGTTGTTGAATTTGTTGGTGTTTTTCAATGTTGAGGTTGTTGTTGAATTTGTTGGTGTTTTTCACTGTTGAGGTTTTTGTTGTTTTTCAATATTGAGGTTGTTTGTGAATTTGTTTGTGTTTTTCAATGTTGAGGTTGGTGTTGAATTTGTTGCAATTTTTCAATGTTGAGGTTGTTGTTGTTTTTCAATTTTGAGGTTGTTTTTGAATTTGTTGGTGTTTTTCAATGTTGAGGTTGTTGTTGTTTTTCAATGTTGAGGTTGCTGAATTTGTTGGTGTTTTTCAATGTTGAGGTTGTTGTTGTTTTTCAATGTTGAGGTTGTTGTTGAATTTGTTGGTGTTTTTCAATTTCGAGGTTGTTGTTGAATTTGTTGGTGTTTTTCAATGTTGAAGTTGTTGTTGAATTTGTTGGTGTTTTTTAATGTTGAGGTTGTTGTTGTTTTTCAATGTTGAGGTTGTTGTTGTTTTTCAATGTTGAGGTTGTTGTTGAATTTGTTGGTGTTTTTGAATGTTGAGGTTGTTGTTGAATTTGTTGCTGTTTTTCAATGTTGAGGTTGTTGTTGTTTTTCAAAGTTGAGGTTGTTGTTGTATTTGTTGGTGTTTTTCAATGTTGAGGTTTTTGTAGTTTTTCAATGTTGAAGTTGTTGTTGAATTTGTTGGTGTTTTTCAATGTCGAGGTTGTTGTTGAATTTGTTGGTGTTTTTCAATGTTGAAGTTGTTGTTGTATTTGTTGGTGTTTTTCAATGTTGAGGTTGTTGTAGTTTTTCAATGTTGAGGTTCTTGTTGAATTTGTTGGTGTTTTTCAATGTTGAGGTTGTTGTTGTTTTTAAATGTTGAGGTTGTTGTTGAATTGGTTGGTGTTTTTAAATTTCGAGGTTGTTGTTGTTTTTCAATGTTGAGGTTGTTGTTGAATTTGTTGGTTTTTTTCCATGTTGAGGTTGATGTTGTTTTTCAAAGTTGAGGTTGTTGTTAAATTTGTTGGTGTTTTTCAATGTTGAGGTTGTTGTTGAATTTGTTGGTGTTTTTCATTGTTGAGGTTGTTGTTGAATTTGTTGGTGTTTTTCAATGTTGAGGTTGTTGTTGTTTTTCAATGTTGAGGTTGTTGAATTTGGTGCTGTTTTTCAATGTTGAGGTTGTTGTTGTTTTTCAATGTTGAGGTTGTTGTTGAATTTGTTGGAGTTTTTCTATTTCGAGGTTGTTGTTGAATTTGCTGGTGTTTTTCAATGTTGAAGTTGTTGTTGAATTTGTTGGTGTTTTTCAATGTTGAGGTTGTTGTTGTTTTTCAATGTTGAGGTTGTTGTTGAATTTGTTGGTGTTTTTCAATGTTGAGGTTGTTGTTGTTTTTCAATGTTGAGGTTGTTGTTGAATTTGTTGGTGTTTTTCAATGTTGAGGTTGTTGTTGTATTTGTTGGTGTTTTTCAATGTTGAGGTTATTGTTGTTTTTCAATGTTGAGGTTGTTGTTGTTTTTCAATGTTGATGTTGTTGTTGAATTTGTTGTTGTTTTTCAATGTTGAGGTTGTTGTTGAATTTGTTGTTGTTTTTCAATGTTGAGGTTGTTGTTGTATTTGTTGGTGTTTTTCAATGTTGAGGTTGTTGTAGTTTTTCAATGTTGAGGTTGTTGTTGAATTTGTTGGTGCTTTTCAATGTCGAGGTTGTAGCTGAATTTGTTGGTGTTTTTCAATGTTGACGTTGTTGTTGAATTTGTTGGTGTTTTTCAATGTTGTGGTTGCTGTTGTCTTTAAATGTTGAGGTTGTTGTTGAATTTGTTGGTGTTTTTCAATTTTGAGGTTGTTGCTGTTTTTCAATGTTGAGGTTGTTGTTGAAATTGTTGGTGTTTTTCCATGTTAAAGTTGCTGTTGTTTTTCAAAGCTGAGGTTGTTGTTAAATTTGTTGGTATTTTTCAATGTTGAGGTTGTTGTGGAATTTGTTGTTGTTTTTCATTGTTGAGGTTGTTGTTGAATTTGTTGGTGTTTTTCAATGTTGAGGTTGTTGTTGTTTTTCAATGTTGAGGTTGTTGAATTTGGTGCTGTTTTTCAATGTTGAGGTTGTTGTTGTCTTTCAATGTTGAGGTTGTTGTTGAATTTGTTGGAGTTTTTCAATTTCGAGGTTGTTGTTGAATTTGCTGGTGTTTTTCAATGTTGAAGTTGTTGTTGAATTTGTTGGTGTTTTTCAATGTTGAGGTTGTTGGTGTTTTTCAATGTTGAGGTTGTTGTTGTATTTGTTGGTGTTTTTCAATGTGAGGTTATTGTTGTTTTTCAATGTTGAGGTTGTTGTTGTTTTTCAATGTTGAGGTTGTTGTTGAATTTGTTGTTGTTTTTCAATGTTGAGGTTGTTGTTGAATTTGTTGTTGTTTTTCAATGTTGAGGTTGTTGTTGTATTTGTTGGTGTTTTTCAATGTTGAGGTTGTTGTAGTTTTTCAATGTTGAGGTTGTTGTTGAATTTGTTGGTGCTTTTCAATGTCGAGGTTGTTGTTGAATTTGTTGGTGTTTTTCAATGTTGAAGTTGTTGCTGAATTTGTTGGTGTTATTCAATGTTGACGTTGTTGTTGAATTTGTTGGTGTTTTTCAATGTTGTGGTTGCTGTTGTCTTTAAATGTTGAGGTTGTTGTTGAATTTGTTGGTGTTTTTCAATTTTGAGGTTGTTGCTGTTTTTCAATGTTGAGGTTGTTGTTGAATTTGTTGGTGTTTTTCCATGTTAAAGTTGTTGTTGTTTTTCAAAGTTGAGGTTGTTGTTAAATTTGTTGGTATTTTTCAATGTTGAGGTTGTTGTGGAATTTGTTGTTGTTTTTCATTGTTGAGGTTGTTGTTGAATTTGTTGGTGTTTTTCAATGTTGAGGTTGTTGTTGTTTTTCAATGTTGAGGTTGTTGTTGAATTTGTTGGTGTTTTTCAATGTTGAGGTTGTTGATGTTTTTCAATGTTGAGGTTGTTGTTGAATTTGTTGGTGTTTTTCAATTTCGAGGTTGTTGTTGAATTTGTTGGTGTTTTTCAATGTTGAAGTTGTTGAATTTGTTGGTGTTTTTCAATGTTGAGGTTGTTGTTGTTTTTCAATGTTGAGGTTGTTGTTGAATTTGTTGGTGTTTTTCAATGTTGAGGTTGTTGTTGTTTTTCAATGTTGAGGTTGTTGTTGAATTTGTTGGTGTTTTTCAATGTTGAGGTTTTTGTTGTTTTTCAATGTTGAGGTTGTTGCTGAATTTGTTGGTGTTTTTCAATGTTGAGGTTGTTGTTGAATTTGTTGGTGTTTTTCAATGTTGAGGTTTTTGTTGTTTTTCAATGTTGAGGTTGTTGTTGAATTTGTTGGTGTTTTTCAATGTCGTGGTTGTTGTTGAATTTGTTGGTTTCTTCAATGTTGAAGTTGTTGTTGAATTTGTTGGTGTTTTTCAATGTTGTGGTTGTTGTTGTTTTTCAATGTTGAGGTTGTTCTTGAATTTGTTGGTATTTTTCAAATTTGAGGTTGTTGTTGTTTTTCAATGTTGAGGTTGTTGTTGAATTTGTTGGTGTTTTTCAATGTCTTGGTTGTTGTTGTTTTTCAAAGTTGAGGTTGATGTTTAATTTGTTGGTGTTTTTCAATGCTGAGGTTGTTGTTGAATTTGTTGGTGTTTTCCATTGTTGAGGTTGTTGTTGAATTTGTTGGTGTTTTTCAATGTTGAGGTTGTTGTTGTTTTTCAATGTTGAGGTTGTTGTTGAATTTGTTGGTGTTTTTGAATGTTGAGGTTGTTGTTGAATTTGTTGGTGTTTTTCAATGTTGAGGTTGTTGTTTTTCAATACTGAGGATGTTGTTGAATTTGTTTGTGTTTTTCAATGTTGAGGTTGGTGTTGAATTTGTTGGTATTTTTCAATGTTGAGGTTGTTGTTGTTTTTCAATGTTGAGGTTGTTTTTGAATTTGTTGGTGTTTTTCAATGTTGAGGTTGTTGTTGTTTTTCAATGTTGAGGTTGTTGAATTTGTTGGTGTTTTTCAATGTTGAGGTTGTTGTTGTTTTTCAATGTTGAGGTTGTTGTTGAATTTGTTGGTGTTCTTCAATTTCGAGGTTGTTGTTGAATTTGTTGCTGTTTTTCAATGTTGAAGTTGTTGTTGAATTTGTTGGTGTTTTTCAATGTTGAGGTTGTTGTTGTTTTTCAATGTTGAGGTTGTTGTTGAATTTGTTGGTGTTTTTCAATGTTGAGGTTGTTGTTGTTTTTCAATGTTGAGGTTGCTGTTGTTTTTCAATGTTGAGGTTGTTGTTGAATTTGTTGGTGTTTTTCAATTTTGAGGTTGTTGTTGAATTTGTTGCTGTTTTTCAATGTTGAGGTTGTTGTTGTTTTTCAATGTTGAGGTTGTTGTTGTATTTGTTGGTGTTTTTCAATGTTGAGGTTGTTGTAGTTTTTCAATGTTGAGGTTGTTGTTGAATTTGTTGGTGTTTTTCAATGTCGAGGTTGTTGTTGAATTTGTTGGTGTTTTTCAATGTTGAAGTTGTAGTTGAATTTGTTGGTGTTTTTCAATTTTCAGGTTGTTGTTGTTTTAAACGTTGAGGTTGTTGTTGAATTTGTTGGTGTTTTTCAATTTTGAGGTTGTTGTTGTTTTTCAATGTTGAGGTTGTTGTTGAATTTGTTGGTGTTTTTCAATGTTGAGGTTGTTGTTGTTTTTCAATGTTGAGGTTGTTGTAGTTTTTCAATGTTGAGGTTGTTGTTGAATTTGTTGGTGTTTTTCAATGTCGAGGTTGTTGTTGAATTTGTTGGTGTTTTTCAATGTTGAAGTTGTTGTTGTATTTGTTGGTGTTTTTCAATGTTGAGGTTGTTGTAGTTTTTCAATGTTGAGGTTGTTGTTGAATTTGTTGGTGTTTTTCAATGTTGAGGTTGTTGTTGTTTTTAAATGTTGAGGTTGTTGTTGAATTGGTTGGTCTTTTTAAATTTCGAGGTTGTTGTTGTTTTTCAATGTGGAGGTTGTTGTTGAATTTGTTGGTGTTTTTCCATGTTGCGGTTGATGTTGTTTTTCAAAGTTGAGGTTGTTGTTAAATTTGTTGGTGTTTTTCAATGTTGAGGTTGTTGTTGAATTTGTTGGTGTTTTTCATTGTTGAGGTTGTTGTTGAATTTGTTGGTGTTTTTCAATGTTGAGGTTGTTGTTGTTTTTCAATGTTGAGGTTGTTGAATTTGGTGCTGTTTTTCAATGTTGAGGTTGTTGTTGTTTTTCAATGTTGAGGTTGTTGTTGAATTTGTTCGAGTTTTTCAATTTCGAGGTTGTTGTTGAATTTGCTGGTGTTTTTCAATGTTGAAGTTGTTGTTGAATTTGTTGTTGTTTTTCAATGTTGAGGTTGTTGTTGTTTTTCAATGTTGAGGTTGTTGTTGAATTTGTTGGTGTTTTTCAATGTTGAGGTTGTTGTTGTTTTTCAATGTTGAGGTTGTTGTTGTTTTTCAATGTTGAGGTTGTTGTTGAATTTGTTGGTGTTTTTCAATGTTGAGGTTGTTGTTGTATTTGTTGGTGTTTTTCAATGTTGAGGTTATTGTTGTTTTTCAATGTTGAGGTTGTTGTTGTTTTTCAATGTTGAGGTTGTTGTTGAATTTGTTGTTGTTTTTCAATGTTGAGGTTGTTGTTGAATTTGTTGTTGTTTTTCAATGTTGAGGTTGTTGTTGTATTTGTTGGTGTTTTTCAATGTTGAGGTTGTTGTAGTTTTTCAATGTTGAGGTTGTTGTTGAATTTGTTGGTGCTTTTCAATGTCGAGGTTGTTGTTGAATTTGTTGGTGTTTTTCAATGTTGAAGTTGTTGCTGAATTTGTTGGTGTTTTTCAATGTTGACGTTGTTGTTGAATTTGTTGGTGTTTTTCAATGTTGTGGTTGCTGTTGTCTTTAAATGTTGAGGTTGTTGTTGAAATTGTTCGTGTTTTTCAATTTTGAGGTTGTTGCTGTTTTTCAATGTTGAGGTTGTTGTTGAATTTGTTGGTGTTTTTCCATGTTAAAGTTGTTGTTGTTTTTCAAAGTTGAGGTTGTTGTTAAATTTGTTGGTGTTTTTCAATGTTGAGGTTGTTGTTGAATTTGTTGTTGTTTTTCATTGTTGAGGTTGTTGTTGAATTTGTTGGTGTTTTTCAATGTTGAGGTTGTTGTTGTTTTTCAATGTTGAGGTTGTTGAATTTGTTGGTGTTTTTCAATGTTGAGGTTGTTGTTGTTTTTCAATGTCGAGGTTGTTGTTGAATTTGTTGGTGTTTTTCAATGTCGAGGTTGTTGTTGAATTTGTTGGTGTTTTTCAATGTTGAGGTTGTTGTTGAATTTGTTGGTTTTTTCAATGTTGAAGTTGTTGTTGAATTTGTTGGTGTTTTTCAATGTTGTGGTTGTTGTTGTTTTTCAATGTTGAGGTTGTTGTTGAATTTGTTGGTATTTTTCAATTTTGAGGTTGTTGTTGTTTTTCAATGTTGAGGTTGTTGTTGAATTTGTTGGTGTTTTTCCATGTTGAGGTTGTTGTTGTTTTTCAAAGTTGAGGTTGATGTTTAATTTGTTGGTGTTTTTCAATGTAGAGGTTGTTGTTGAATTTGTTGGTATTTTTCATTGTTGAGGTTGTTGTTGAATTTGTTGGTGTTTTTCAATGTTGAGGTTGTTGTTGTTTTTCAATGTTGAGGTTGTTGTTGAATTTGTTGGTGTTTTTCAATGTTGAGGTTGTTGTTGAATTTGTTGGTGTTTTTCAATGTTGAGGTTTTTGTTGTCTTTCAATATTGAGGTTGTTTGTGAATTTGTTTGTGTTTTTCAATGTTGAGGTTGGTGTTGAATTTGTTGGTATTTTTCAATGTTGAGGTTGTTGTTGTTTTTCAATCTTGAGGTTGTTTTTGAATTTGTTGGTGTTTTTCAATGTTGAGGTTGTTGTTGTTTTTCAATGTTGAGGTTGCTGAATTTGTTGGTGTTTTTCAATGTTGAGGTTGTTGTTGTTTTTCAATGTTGAGGTTGTTGTTGAATTTGTTGGTGTTTTTCAATTTCGAGGTTGTTGTTGAATTTGTTGGTGTTTTTCAATGTTGAAGTTGTTGTTGAATTTGTTGGTGTTTTTCAATGTTGAGGTTGTTGTTGTTTTTCAATGTTGAGGTTGTTGTTGAATTTGTTGGTGTTTTTTAATGTTGAGGTTGTTGTTGTTTTTCAATGTTGAGGTTGTTGTTGTTTTTCAATGTTGAGGTTGTTGTTGAATTTGTTGGTGTTTTTGAATGTTGAGGTTGTTGTTGAATTTGTTGCTGTTTTTCAATGTTGAGGTTGTTGTTGTTTTTCAATGTTGAGGTTGTTGTTGTATTTGTTGGTGTTTTTCAATGTTGAGGTTGTTGTAGTTTTTCAATGTTGAGGTTGTTGTTGAATTTGTTGGTGTTTTTCAATGTCGAGGTTGTTGTTGAATTTGTTGGTGTTTTTCAATGTTGAAGTTGTTGTTGTATTTGTTGGTGTTTATCAATGTTGAGGTTGTTGTAGTTTTTCAATGTTGAGGTTGTTGTTGAATTTGTTGGTGTTTTTCAATGTTGAGGTTGTTGTTGTTTTTAAATGTTGAGGTTGTTGTTGAATTGGTTGGTGTTTTTAAATTTCGAGGTTGTTGTTGTTTTTCAATGTTGAGGTTGTTGTTGAATTTGTTGGTGTTTTTCCATGTTGAGGTTGATGTTGTTTTTCAAAGTTGATGTTGTTGTTAAATTTGTTGGTGTTTTTCAATGTTGAGGTTGTTGTTGAATTTGTTGGTGTTTTTCATTGTTGAGGTTGTTGTTGAATTTGTTGGTGTTTTTCAATGTTGAGGTTGTTGTTGTTTTTCAATGTTGAGGTTGTTGTTGAATTTGTTGGTGTTTTTGAATGTTGAGGTTGTTGTTGAAATTGTTGGTGTTTTTCAATGTTGAGGTTGTTGTTTTTCAATACTGAGGTTGTTGTTGAATTTGTTTGTGTTTTTCAATGTTGAGGTTGGTGTTGAATTTGTTGGTATTTTTCAATGTTGAGGTTGTTGTTGTTTTTCAATGTTGAGGCTGTTTTTGAATTTGTTGGTGTTTTTCAATGTTGAGGTTGTTGTTGTTTTTCAATGTTGAGGTTGTTGAATTGTTGGTGTTTTTCAATGTTGAGGTTGTTGTTGTTTTTCAATGTTGAGGTTGTTGTTGAATTTGTTGGTGTTTTTCAATTTCGAGGTTGTTGTTGAATTTGTTGCTGTTGTTCAATGTTGAAGTTGTTGTTGAATTTGTTGGTGTTTTTCAATGTTGAGGTTGTTGTTGTTTTTCAATGTTGAGGTTGTTGTTGAATTTGTTGGTGTTTTTCAATGTTGAGGTTGTTGTTGAATTTGTTGCTGTTTTTCAATGTTGAGGTTGTTGTTGTTTTTCAATGTTGAGGTTGTTGTTGTATTTGTTGGTGTTTTTCAATGTTGAGGTTGTTGTAGTTTTTCAATGTTGAGGTTGTTGTTGAATTTGTTGGTGTTTTTCAATGTCGAGGTTGTTGTTGAATTTGTTGGTGTTTTTCAATGTTGAAGTTGTTGTTGAATTTGTTGGTGTTTTTCAATTTTCAGGTTGTTGTTGTTTTAAACGTTGAGGTTGTTGTTGAATTTGTTGGTGTTTATCAATTTTGAGGTTGTTGTTGTTTTTCAATGTTGAGGCTGTTGTTGAATTTGTTGGTGTTTTTCAATGTTGAGGTTGTTGTTGTTTTTCAATGTTGAGGTTGTTGTTGAATTTGTTGGTGTTTTTCAATGTTGAGGTTGTTGTTGTTTTTCAATGTTGAGGTTGTTGTTGTTTTTCAATGTTGAGGTTGTTGTTGAATTTGTTGGTGTTTTTGAATGTTGAGGTTGTTGTTGAATTTGTTGCTGTTTTTCAATGTTAAGGTTGTTGTTGTTTTTCAATTTTGAGGTTGTTGTTGTATTTGTTGGTGTTTTTCAATGTTGAGGTTGTTGTAGTTTTTCAATGTTGAGGTTGTTGTTGAATTTGTTGGTGTTTTTCAATGTCGAGGTTGTTGTTGAATTTTTTGGTGTTTTTCAATGTTGAAGTTGTTGTTGTATTTGTTGGTGTTTTTCAATGTTGAGGTTGTTGTAGTTTTTCAATGCTGAGGTTGTTGTTGAATTTGTTGGTGTTTTTCAATGTTGAGGTTGTTGTTGTTTTTAAATGTTGAGGTTGTTGTTGAATTGGTTGGTGTTTTTAAATTTCGAGGTTGTTGTTGTTTTTCAATGTTGAGGTTGTTGTTGAATTTGTTGGTGTTTTTCCATGTTGAGGTTGATGTTGTTTTTCAAAGTTGAGGTTGTTGTTAAATTTGATGGTGTTTTTCAATGTTGAGGTTGTTGTTGAATTTGTTGGTGTTTTTCATTGTTGAGGTTGTTGTTGAATTTGTTGGTGTTTTTCAATGTTGAGGTTGTTGTTGTTTTTCAATGTTGAGGTTGTTGAATTTGGTGCTGTTTTTCAATGTCGAGGTTGTTGTTCTTTTTCAATGTTGAGGTTGTTGTTGAATTTGTTGGAGTTTTTCAATTTCGAGGTTGTTGTTGAATTTGCTGGTGTTTTTCAATGTTGAAGTTGTTGTTGAATTTGTTGTTGTTTTTCAATGTTGAGGTTGTTGTTGTTTTTCAATGTTGAGGTTGTTGTTGAATTTGTTGGTGTTTTTCAATGTTGAGGTTGTTGTTGTTTTTCAATGTTGAGGTTGTTGTTGTTTTTCAATGTTGAGGTTGTTGTTGAATTTGTTGGTGTTTTTCAATGTTGAGGTTGTTGTTGTATTTGTTGGTGTTTTTCAATGTTGAGGTTATTGTTGTTTTTCAATGTTGAGGTTGTTGTTGTTTTTCAATGTTGAGGTTGTTGTTGAATTTGTTGTTGTTTTTCAATGTTGAGGTTGTTGTTGAATTTGTTGTTGTTTTTCAATGTTGAGGTTGTTGTTGTATTTGTTGGTGTTTTTCAATGTTGAGGTTGTTGTAGTTTTTCAATGTTGAGGTTGTTGTTGAATTTGTTGGTGTTTTTCAATGTTGAGGTTGTTGTTGTTTTTAAATGTTGAGGTTGTTGTTGAATTGGTTGGTGTTTTTAAATTTCGAGGTTGTTGTTGTTTTTCAATGTTGAGGTTGTTGTTGAATTTGTTGGTGTTTTTCCATGTTGAGGTTGTTGTTGAATTTGTTGGTGTTTTTCATTGTTGAGGTTGTTGTTGAATTTGTTGGTGTTTTTCAATGTTGAGGTTGTTGTTGTTTTTCAATGTTGAGGTTGTTGAATTTGGTGCTGTTTTTCAATGTTGAGGTTGTTGTTGTTTTTCAATGTTGAGGTTGTTGTTGAATTTGTTGGAGTTTTTCAATTTCGAGGTAGTTGTTGAATTTGCTGGTGTTTTTCAATGTTGAAGTTGTTGTTGAATTTGTTGTTGTTTTTCAATGTTGAGGTTGTTGTTGTTTTTCAATGTTGAGGTTGTTGTTGAATTTGTTGGTGTTTTTCAATGTTGAGGTTGTTGTTGTTTTTCAATGTTGAGGTTGTTGTTGTTTTCAATGTTGAGGTTGTTGTTGTTTTTCAATGTTGAGGTTGTTGTTGAATTTGTTGGTGTTTATCAATGTTGAGGTTGTTGTAGTTTTTCAATGTTGAGGTTGTTGTTGAATTTGTTGGTGTTTTTCAATGTTGAGGTTGTTGTTGTTTTTAAATGTTGAGGTTGTTGTTGAATTGGTTGGTGTTTTTAAATTTCGAGGTTGTTGTTGTTTTTCAATGTTGAGGTTGTTGTTGAATTTGTTGGTGTTTTTCCATGTTGAGATTGATGTTGTTTTTCAAAGTTGAGGTTGTTGTTAAATTTGTTGGTGTTTTTCAATGTTGAGGTTGTTGTTGAATTTGTTGGTGTTTTTCATTGTTGAGGTTGTTGTTGAATTTGTTGGTGTTTTTCAATGTTGAGGTTGTTGTTGTTTTTCAATGTTGAGGTTGTTGTTGAATTTGTTGGTGTTTTTGAATGTTGAGGTTGTTGTTGAAATTGTTGGTGTTTTTCAATGTTGAGGTTGTTGTTTTTCAATACTGAGGTTGTTGTTGAATTTGTTTGTGTTTTTCAATGTTGAGGTTGGTGTTGAATTTGTTGGTATTTTTCAATGTTGAGGTTGTTGTTGTTTTTCAATGTTGAGGTTGTTTTTGAATTTGTTGGTGTTTTTCAATGTTGAGGTTGTTGTTGTTTTTCAATGTTGAGGTTGTTGAATTGTTGGTGTTTTTCAATGTTGAGGTTGTTGTTGTTTTTCAATGTTGAGGTTGTTGTTGAATTTGTTGGTGTTTTTCAATTTCGAGGTTGTTGTTGAATTTGTTGCTGTTGTTCAATGTTGAAGTTGTTGTTGAATTTGTTGGTGTTTTTCAATGTTGAGGTTGTTGTTGTTTTTCAATGTTGAGGTTGTTGTTGAATTTGTTGGTGTTTTTCAATGTTGAGGTTGTTGTTGAATTTGTTGCTGTTTTTCAATGTTGAGGTTGTTGTTGTTTATTAATGTTGAGGTTGTTGTTGTATTTGTTGGTGTTTTTCAATGTTGAGGTTGTTGTAGTTTTTCAATGTTGAGGTTGTTGTTGAATTTGTTGGTGTTTTTCAATGTCGAGGTTGTTGTTGAATTTGTTGGTGTTTTTCAATGTTGAAGTTGTTGTTGAATTTGTTGGTGTTTTTCAATTTTCAGGTTGTTGTTGTTTAAAACGTTGAGGTTGCTGTTGAATTTGTTGGTGTTTATCAATTTTGAGGTTGTTGTTGTTTTTCAATGTTGAGGCTGTTGTTGAATTTGTTGGTGTTTTTCAATGTTGAGGTTGTTGTTGTTTTTCAATGTTGAGGTTGTTGTTGAATTTGTTGGTGTTTTTCAATGTTGAGGTTGTTGTTGAATTTGTTGGTGTTTTTCATTGTTGAGGTTGTTGTTGAATTTGTTGGTGTTTTTCAATGTTGAGGTTGTTGTTGTTTTTCAATGTTGAGGTTGTTGTTGAATTTGTTGGTGTTTTTGAATGTTGAGGTTGTTGTTGAAATTGTTGGTGTTTTTCAATGTTGAGGTTGTTGTTTTTCAATACTGAGGTTGTTGTTGAATTTGTTTGTGTTTTTCAATGTTGAGGTTGGTGTTGAATTTGTTGGTATTTTTCAATGTTGAGGTTGTTGTTGTTTTTCAATGTTGAGGTTGTTTTTGAATTTGTTGGTGTTTTTCAATGTTGAGGTTGTTGTTGTTTTTCAATGTTGAGGTTGTTGAATTGT
Source organism: Isurus oxyrinchus (assembly GCA_026770705.1). Lineage (NCBI taxonomy): Eukaryota > Metazoa > Chordata > Chondrichthyes > Lamniformes > Lamnidae > Isurus > Isurus oxyrinchus. Next base: position 295,047 of record JANJGN010000305.1, on the reverse strand, counting down.
TGGTGTTTTTCAATGTTGAGGTTGTTGTTGTTTTTCAATGTTGAGGTTGTTGTTGAATTTGTTGGTGTTTTTCAATTTCGAGGTTGTTGTTGAATTTGTTGCTGTTGTTCAATGTTGAAGTTGTTGTTGAATTTGTTGGTGTTTTTCAATGTTGAGGTTGTTGTTGTTTTTCAATGTTGAGGTTGTTGTTGAATTTGTTGGTGTTTTTCAATGTTGAGGTTGTTGTTGAATTTGTTGCTGTTTTTCAATGTTGAGGTTGTTGTTGTTTATTAATGTTGAGGTTGTTGTTGTATTTGTTGGTGTTTTTCAATGTTGAGGTTGTTGTAGTTTTTCAATGTTGAGGTTGTTGTTGAATTTGTTGGTGTTTTTCAATGTCGAGGTTGTTGTTGAATTTGTTGGTGTTTTTCAATGTTGAAGTTGTTGTTGAATTTGTTGGTGTTTTTCAATTTTCAGGTTGTTGTTGTTTAAAACGTTGAGGTTGCTGTTGAATTTGTTGGTGTTTATCAATTTTGAGGTTGTTGTTGTTTTTCAATGTTGAGGCTGTTGTTGAATTTGTTGGTGTTTTTCAATGTTGAGGTTGTTGTTGTTTTTCAATGTTGAGGTTGTTGTTGAATTTGTTGGTGTTTTTCAATGTTGAGGTTGTTGTTGTTTTTCAATGTTGAGGTTGTTGTTGTTTTTCAATGTTGAGGTTGTTGTTGAATTTGTTGGTGTTTTTGAATGTTGAGGTTGTTGTTGAATTTGTTGCTGTTTTTCAATGTTAAGGTTGTTGTTGTTTTTCAATGTTGAGGTTGTTGTTGTATTTGTTGGTGTTTTTCAATGTTGAGGTTGTTGTAGTTTTTCAATGTTGAGGTTGTTGTTGAATTTGTTGGTGTTTTTCAATGTCGAGGTTGTTGTTGAATTTTTTGGTGTTTTTCAATGTTGAAGTTGTTGTTGTATTTGTTGGTGTTTTTCAATGTTGAGGTTGTTGTAGTTTTTCAATGCTGAGGTTGTTGTTGAATTTGTTGGTGTTTTTCAATGTTGAGGTTGTTGTTGTTTTTAAATGTTGAGGTTGTTGTTGAATTGGTTGGTGTTTTTAAATTTCGAGGTTGTTGTTGTTTTTCAATGTTGAGGTTGTTGTTGAATTTGTTGGTGTTTTTCCATGTTGAGGTTGATGTTGTTTTTGAAAGTTGAGGTTGTTGTTAAATTTGATGGTGTTTTTCAATGTTGAGGTTGTTGTTGAATTTGTTGGTGTTTTTCATTGTTGAGGTTGTTGTTGAATTTGTTGGTGTTTTTCAATGTTGAGGTTGTTGTTGTTTTTCAATGTTGAGGTTGTTGAATTTGGTGCTGTTTTTCAATGTTGAGGTTGTTGTTGTTTTTCAATGTTGAGGTTGTTGTTGAATTTGTTGGAGTTTTTCAATTTCGAGGTTGTTGTTGAATTTGCTGGTGTTTTTCAATGTTGAAGTTGTTGTTGAATTTGTTGTTGTTTTTCAATGTTGAGGTTGTTGTTGTTTTTCAATGTTGAGGTTGTTGTTGAATTTGTTGGTGTTTTTCAATGTTGAGGTTGTTGTTGTTTTTCAATGTTGAGGTTGTTGTTGTTTTTCAATGTTGAGGTTGTTGTTGAATTTGTTGGTGTTTTTCAATGTTGAGGTTGTTGTTGTATTTGTTGGTGTTTTTCAATGTTGAGGTTATTGTTGTTTTTCAATGTTGAGGTTGTTGTTGTTTTTCAATGTTGAGGTTCTTGTTGAATTTGTTGTTGTTTTTCAATGTTGAGGTTGTTGTTGAATTTGTTGTTGTTTTTCAATGTTGAGGTTGTTGTTGTTTTTCAATGTTGAGGTTGTTTTTGAATTTGTTGGTGTTTTTCAATGTTGAGGTTGTTGTTGTTTTTCAATGTTGAGGTTGTTGAATTGTTGGTGTTTTTCAATGTTGAGGTTGTTGTTGTTTTTCAATGTTGAGGTTGTTGTTGAATTTGTTGGTGTTTTTCAATTTCGAGGTTGTTGTTGAATTTGTTGCTGTTGTTCAATGTTGAAGTTGTTGTTGAATTTGTTGGTGTTTTTCAATGTTGAGGTTGTTGTTGTTTTTCAATGTTGAGTTTGTTGTTGAATTTGTTGGTGTTTTTCAATGTTGAGGTTGTTGTTGAATTTGTTGCTGTTTTTCAATGTTGAGGTTGTTGTTGTTTATTAATGTTGAGGTTGTTGTTGTATTTGTTGGTGTTTTTCAATGTTGAGGTTGTTGTAGTTTTTCAATGTTGAGGTTGTTGTTGAATTTGTTGGTGTTTTTCAATGTCGAGGTTGTTGTTGAATTTGTTGGTGTTTTTCAATGTTGAAGTTGTTGTTGAATTTGTTGGTGTTTTTCAATTTTCAGGTTGTTGTTGTTTAAAACGTTGAGGTTGCTGTTGAATTTGTTGGTGTTTATCAATTTTGAGGTTGTTGTTGTTTTTCAATGTTGAGGCTGTTGTTGAATTTGTTGGTGTTTTTCAATGTTGAGGTTGTTGTTGTTTTTCAATGTTGAGGTTGTTGTTGAATTTGTTGGTGTTTTTCAATGTTGAGGTTGTTGTTGTTTTTCAATGTTGAGGTTGTTGTTGTTTTTCAATGTTGAGGTTGTTGTTGAATTTGTTGGTGTTTTTGAATGTTGAGGTTGTTGTTGAATTTGTTGCTGTTTTTCAATGTTAAGGTTGTTGTTGTTTTTCAATGTTGAGGTTGTTGTTGTATTTGTTGGTGTTTTTCAATGTTGAGGTTGTTGTAGTTTTTCAATGTTGAGGTTGTTGTTGAATTTGTTGGTGTTTTTCAATGTCGAGGTTGTTGTTGAATTTTTTGGTGTTTTTCAATGTTGAAGTTGTTGTTGTATTTGTTGGTGTTTTTCAATGTTGAGGTTGTTGTAGTTTTTCAATGCTGAGGTTGTTGTTGAATTTGTTGGTGTTTTTCAATGTTGAGGTTGTTGTTGTTTTTAAATGTTGAGGTTGTTGTTGAATTGGTTGGTGTTTTTAAATTTCGAGGTTGTTGTTGTTTTTCAATGTTGAGGTTGTTGTTGAATTTGTTGGTGTTTTTCCATGTTGAGGTTGATGTTGTTTTTGAAAGTTGAGGTTGTTGTTAAATTTGATGGTGTTTTTCAATGTTGAGGTTGTTGTTGAATTTGTTGGTGTTTTTCATTGTTGAGGTTGTTGTTGAATTTGTTGGTGTTTTTCAATGTTGAGGTTGTTGTTGTTTTTCAATGTTGAGGTTGTTGAATTTGGTGCTGTTTTTCAATGTTGAGGTTGTTGTTGTTTTTCAATGTTGAGGTTGTTGTTGAATTTGTTGGAGTTTTTCAATTTCGAGGTTGTTGTTGAATTTGCTGGTGTTTTTCAATGTTGAAGTTGTTGTTGAATTTGTTGTTGTTTTTCAATGTTGAGGTTGTTGTTGTTTTTCAATGTTGAGGTTGTTGTTGAATTTGTTGGTGTTTTTCAATGTTGAGGTTGTTGTTGTTTTTCAATGTTGAGGTTGTTGTTGTTTTTCAATGTTGAGGTTGTTGTTGAATTTGTTGGTGTTTTTCAATGTTGAGGTTGTTGTTGTATTTGTTGGTGTTTTTCAATGTTGAGGTTATTGTTGTTTTTCAATGTTGAGGTTGTTGTTGTTTTTCAATGTTGAGGTTCTTGTTGAATTTGTTGTTGTTTTTCAATGTTGAGGTTGTTGTTGAATTTGTTGTTGTTTTTCAATGTTGAGGTTGTTGTTGTATTTGTTGGTGTTTTTCAATGTTGAGGTTGTTGTAGTTTTTCAATGTTGAGGTTGTTGTTGAATTTGTTGGTGTTTTTCAATGTTGAGGTTGTTGTTGTTTTTAAATGTTGAGGTTGTTGTTGAATTGGTTGGTGTTTTTAAATTTCGAGGTTGTTGTTGTTTTTCAATGTTGAGGTTGTTGTTGAATTTGTTGGTGTTTTTCCATGTTGAGGTTGTTGTTGAATTTGTTGGTGTTTTTCATTGTTGAGGTTGTTGTTGAATTTGTTGGTGTTTTTCAATGTTGAGGTTGTTGTTGTTTTTCAATGTTGAGGTTGTTGAATTTGGTGCTGTTTTTCAATGTTGAGGTTGTTGTTGTTTTTCAATGTTGAGGTTGTTGTTGAATTTGTTGGAGTTTTTCAATTTCGAGGTAGTTGTTGAATTTGCTGGTGTTTTTCAATGTTGAAGTTGTTGTTGAATTTGTTGTTGTTTTTCAATGTTGAGGTTGTTGTTGTTTTTCAATGTTGAGTTTGTTGTTGAATTTGTTGGTGTTTTTCAATGTTGAGGTTGTTGTTGTTTTTCAATGTTGAGGTTGTTGTTGTTTTTCAATGTTGAGGTTGTTGTTGAATTTGTTGGTGTTTTTCAATGTTGAGGTTGTTGTTGTATTTGTTGGTGTTTTTCAATGTTGAGGTTATTGTTGTTTTTCAATGTTGAGGTTGTTGTTGTTTTTCAATGTTGAGGTTGTTGTTGAATTTGTTGTTGTTTTTCAATGTTGAGGTTGTTGTTGAATTTGTTGTTGTTTTTCAATGTTGAGGTTGTTGTTGTATTTGTTGGTGTTTTTCAATGTTGAGGTTGTTGTAGTTTTTCAATGTTGAGGTTGTTGTTGAATTTGTTGGTGCTTTTCAATGTTGAAGTTGTTGCTGAATTTGTTGGTGTTTTTCAATGTTGAGGTTGTTGTTGTTTTTAAATGTTGAGGTTGTTGTTGAATTGGTTGGTGTTTTTAAATTTCGAGGTTGTTGTTGTTTTTCAATGTTGAGGTTGTTGTTGTTTTTCAATGTTGAGGTTGTTGTTGAATTTGTTGTTGTTTTTCAATGTTGAGGTTGTTGTTGAATTTGTTGTTGTTTTTCAATGTTGAGGTTGTTGTTGTATTTGTTGGTGTTTTTCAATGTTGAGGTTGTTGTAGTTTTTCAATGTTGAGGTTGTTGTTGAATTTGTTGGTGTTTTTCAATGTTGAAGTTGTTGCTGAATTTGTTGGTGTTTTTCAATGTTGAGGTTGTTGTTGTTTTTAAATGTTGAGGTTGTTGTTGAATTGGTTGGTGTTTTTAAATTTCGAGGTTGTTGTTGTTTTTCAATGTTGAGGTTGTTGTTGAACTTGTTGGTGTTTTTCCATGTTGAGGTTGATGTTGTTTTTCAAAGTTGAGGTTGTTGTTAAATTTGTTGGTGTTTTTCAATGTTGAGGTTGTTGTTGAATTTGTTGGTGTTTTTCATTGTTGAGGTTGTTGTTGAATTTGTTGGTGTTTTTCAATGTTGAGGTTGTTGTTGTTTTTCAATGTTGAGGTTGTTGAATTTGGTGCTGTTTTTCAATGTTGAGGTTGTTGTTGTTTTTCAATGTTGAGGTTGTTGTTGAATATGTTGGAGTTTTTCAATTTCGAGGTAGTTGTTGAATTTGCTGGTGTTTTTCAATGTTGAAGTTGTTGTTGAATTTGTTGTTGTTTTTCAATGTTGAGGTTGTTGTTGTTTTTCAATGTTGAGGTTGTTGTTGAATTTGTTGGTGTTTTTCAATGTTGAGGTTGTTGTTGTTTTTCAATGTTGAGGTTGTTGTTGTTTTTCAATGTTGAGGTTGTTGTTGAATTTGTTGGTGTTTTTCAATGTTGAGGTTGTTGTTGTATTTGTTGGTGTTTTTCAATGTTGAGGTTATTGTTGTTTTTCAATGTTGAGGTTGTTGTTGTTTTTCAATGTTGAGGTTGTTGTTGAATTTGTTGTTGTTTTTCAATGTTGAGGTTGTTGTTGAATTTGTTGTTGTTTTTCAATGTTGAGGTTGTTGTTGTATTTGTTGGTGTTTTTCAATGTTGAGGTTGTTGTAGTTTTTCAATGTTGAGGTTGTTGTTGAATTTGTTGGTGCTTTTCAATGTCGAGGTTGTTGTTGAATTTGTTGGTGTTTTTCAATGTTGAAGTTGTTGCTGAATTTGTTGGTGTTTTTCAATGTTTACGTTGTTGTTGAATTTGTTGGTGTTTTTCAATGTTGTGGTTGCTGTTGTCTTTAAATGTTGAGGTTGTTGTTGAAATTGTTGGTGTTTTTCAATTTTGAGGTTGTTGCTGTTTTTCAATGTTGAGGTTGTTGTTGAATTTGTTGGTGTTTTTCCATGTTAAAGTTGTTGTTGTTTTTCAAAGTTGAGGTTGTTGTTAAATTTGTTGGTGTTTTTCAATGTTGAGGTTGTTGTTGAATTTGTTGTTGTTTTTCATTGTTGAGGTTGTTGTTGAATTTGTTGGTGTTTTTCAATGTTGAGGTTGTTGTTGTTTTTCAATGTTGAGGTTGTTGTTGTTTTTCAATGTTGAGGTTGTTGTTGAATTTGTTGTTGTTTTTCAATGTTGAGGTTGTTGTTGAATTTGTTGTTGTTTTTCAATGTTGAGGTTGTTGTTGTATTTGTTGGTGTTTTTCAATGTTGAGGTTGTTGTAGTTTTTCAATGTTGAGGTTGTTGTTGAATTTGTTGGTGTTTTTCAATGTTGAGGTTGTTGTTGTTTTTAAATGTTGAGGTTGTTGTTGAATTGGTTGGTGTTTTTAAATTTCGAGGTTGTTGTTGTTTTTCAATGTTGAGGTTGTTGTTGAATTTGTTCGTGTTTTTCCATGTTGAGGTTGTTGTTGAATTTGTTGGTGTTTTTCATTGTTGAGGTTGTTGTTGAATTTGTTTGTGTTTTTCAATGTTGAGGTTGTTGTTGTTTTTCAATGTTGAGGTTGTTGAATTTGGTGCTGTTTTTCAATGTTGAGGTTGTTGTTGTTTTTCAATGTTGAGGTTGTTGTTGAATTTGTTGGAGTTTTTCAATTTCGAGGTAGTTGTTGAATTTGCTGGTGTTTTTCAATGTTGAAGTTGTTGTTGAATTTGTTGTTGTTTTTCAATGTTGAGGTTGTTGTTGTTTTTCAATGTTGAGGTTGTTGTTGAATTTGTTGGTGTTTTTCAATGTTGAGGTTGTTGTTGTTTTTCAATGTTGAGGTTGTTGTTGTTTTTCAATGTTGAGGTTGTTGTTGAATTTGGTGGTGTTTTTCAATGTTGAGGTTATTGTTGTTTTTCAATGTTGAGGTTGTTGTTGTTTTTCAATGTTGAGGTTGTTGTTGAATTTGTTGTTGTTTTTCAATGTTGAGGTTGTTGTTGAATTTGTTGTTGTTTTTCAATGTTGAGGTTGTTGTTGTATTTGTTGGTGTTTTTCAATGTTGAGGTTGTTGTAGATTTTCAATGTTGAGGTTGTTGTTGAATTTGTTGGTGCTTTTCAATGTCGAGGTTGTTGTTGAATTTGTTGGTGTTTTTCAATGTTGAAGTTGTTGCTGAATTTGTTGGTGTTTTTCAATGTTGAGGTTGTTGTTGTTTTTAAATGTTGAGGTTGTTGTTGAATTGGTTGGTGTTTTTAAATTTCGAGGTTGTTGTTGTTTTTCAATGTTGAGGTTGTTGTTGAATTTGTTGGTGTTTTTCCATGTTGAGGTTGATGTTGTTTTTCAAAGTTGAGGTTGTTGTTAAATTTGTTGGTGTTTTTCAATGTTGAGGTTGTTGTTGAATTTGTTGGTGTTTTTCATTGTTGAGGTTGTTGTTGAATTTGTTGGTGTTTTTCAATGTTGAGGTTGTTGTTGTTTTTCAATGTTGAGGTTGTTGAATTTGGTGCTGTTTTTCAAAGTTGAGGTTGTTGTTGTTTTTCAATGTTGAGGTTGTTGTTGAATTTGTTGGAGTTTTTCAATTTCGAGGTAGTTGTTGAATTTGCTGGTGTTTTTCAATGTTGAAGTTGTTGTTGAATTTGTTGTTGTTTTTCAATGTTGAGGTTGTTGTTGTTTTTCAATGTTGAGGTTGTTGTTGAATTTGTTGGTGTTTTTCAATTTCGAGGTTGTTGTTGAATTTGTTGGTGTTTTTCAATGTTGAGGTTATTGTTGTTTTTCAATGTTGAGGTTGTTGTTGTTTTTCAATGTTGAGGTTGTTGTTGAATTTGTTGTTGTTTTTCAATGTTGAGGTTGTTGTTGAATTTGTTGTTGTTTTTCAATGTTGAGGTTGTTGTTGTATTTGTTGGTGTTTTTCAATGTTGAGGTTGTTGTAGTTTTTCAATGTTGAGGTTGTTGTTGAATTTGTTGGTGCTTTTCAATGTCGAGGTTGTTGTTGAATTTGTTGGTGTTTTTCAATGTTGAAGTTGTTGCTGAATTTGTTGGTGTTTTTCAATGTTGACGTTGTTGTTGAATTTGTTGGTGTTTTTCAATGTTGTGGTTGCTGTTGTCTTTAAATGTTGAGGTTGTTGTTGAAATTGTTGGTGTTTTTCAATTTTGAGGTTGTTGCTGTTTTTCAATGTTGAGGTTGTTGTTGAATTTGTTGGTGTTTTTCCATGTTAAAGTTGTTGTTGTTTTTCAAAGTTGAGGTTGTTGTTAAATTTGTTGGTGTTTTTCAATGTTGAGGTTGTTGTTGAATTTGTTGTTGTTTTTCATTGTTGAGGTTGTTGTTGAATTTGTTGGTGTTTTTCAATGTTGAGGTTGTTGTTGTTTTTCAATGTTGAGGTTGTTGTTGTTTTTCAATGTTGAGGTTGTTGTTGAATTTGTTGTTGTTTTTCAATGTTGAGGTTGTTGTTGAATTTGTTGTTGTTTTTCAATGTTGAGGTTGTTGTTGTATTTGTTGGTGTTTTTCAATGTTGAGGTTGTTGTAGTTTTTCAATGTTGAGGTTGTTGTTGAATTTGTTGGTGTTTTTCAATGTTGAGGTTGTTGTTGTTTTTAAATGTTGAGGTTGTTGTTGAATTGGTTGGTGTTTTTAAATTTCGAGGTTGTTGTTGTTTTTCAATGTTGAGGTTGTTGTTGAATTTGTTGGTGTTTTTCCATGTTGAGGTTGTTGTTGAATTTGTTGGTGTTTTTCATTGTTGAGGTTGTTGTTGAATTTGTTGGTGTTTTTCAATGTTGAGGTTGTTGTTGTTTTTCAATGTTGAGGTTGTTGAATTTGGTGCTGTTTTTCAATGTTGAGGTTGTTGTTGTTTTTCAATGTTGAGGTTGTTGTTGAATTTGTTGGAGTTTTTCAATTTCGAGGTAGTTGTTGAATTTGCTGGTGTTTTTCAATGTTGAAGTTGTTGTTGAATTTGTTGTTGTTTTTCAATGTTGAGGTTGTTGTTGTTTTTCAATGTTGAGGTTGTTGTTGAATTTGTTGGTGTTTTTCAATGTTGAGTTTGTTGTTGTTTTTCAATGTTGAGGTTGTTGTTGTTTTTCAATGTTGAGGTTGTTGTTGAATTTGGTGGTGTTTTTCAATGTTGAGGTTATTGTTGTTTTTCAATGTTGAGGTTGTTGTTGTTTTTCAATGTTGAGGTTGTTGTTGAATTTGTTGTTGTTTTTCAATGTTGAGGTTGTTGTTGAATTTGTTGTTGTTTTTCAATGTTGAGGTTGTTGTTGTATTTGTTGGTGTTTTTCAATGTTGAGGTTGTTGTAGTTTTTCAATGTTGAGGTTGTTGTTGAATTTGTTGGTGCTTTTCAATGTCGAGGTTGTTGTTGAATTTGTTGGTGTTTTTCAATGTTGAAGTTGTTGCTGAATTTGTTGGTGTTTTTCAATGTTGAGGTTGTTGTTGTTTTTAAATGTTGAGGTTGTTGTTGAATTGGTTGGTGTTTTTAAATTTCGAGGTTGTTGTTGTTTTTCAATGTTGAGGTTGTTGTTGAATTTGTTGGTGTTTTTCCATGTTGAGGTTGATGTTGTTTTTCAAAGTTGAGGTTGTTGTTAAATTTGTTGGTGTTTTTCAATGTTGAGGTTGTTGTTGAATTTGTTGGTGTTTTTCATTGTTGAGGTTGTTGTTGAATTTGTTGGTGTTTTTCAATGTTGAGGTTGTTGTTGTTTTTCAATGTTGAGGTTGTTGAATTTGGTGCTGTTTTTCAATGTTGAGGTTGTTGTTGTTTTTCAATGTTGAGGTTGTTGTTGAATTTGTTGGAGTTTTTCAATTTCGAGGTAGTTGTTGAATTTGCTGGTGTTTTTCAATGTTGAAGTTGTTGTTGAATTTGTTGTTGTTTTTCAATGTTGAGGTTGTTGTTGTTTTTCAATGTTCAGGTTGTTGTTGAATTTGTTGGTGTTTTTCAATGTTGAGGTTGTTGTTGTTTTTCAATGTTGAGGTTGTTGTTGTTTTTCAATGTTGAGGTTGTTGTTGAATTTGTTGGTGTTTTTCAATGTTGAGGTTGTTGTTGTATTTGTTGGTGTTTTTCAATGTTGAGGTTATTGTTGTTTTTCAATGTTGAGGTTGTTGTTGTTTTTCAATGTTGAGGTTGTTGTTGAATTTGTTGTTGTTTTTCAATGTTGAGGTTGTTGTTGAATTTGTTGTTGTTTTTCAATGTTGAGGTTGTTGTTGTATTTGTTGGTGTTTTTCAATGTTGAGGTTGTTGTAGTTTTTCAATGTTGAGGTTGTTGTTGAATTTGTTGGTGCTTTTCAATGTCGAGGTTGTTGTTGAATTTGTTGGTGTTTTTCAATGTTGAAGTTGTTGCTGAATTTGTTGGTGTTTTTCAATGTTGAGGTTGTTGTTGAAATTGTTGGTGTTTTTCAATGTTGAGGTTGTTGCTGTTTTTCAATGTTGAGGTTGTTGTTGAATTTGTTGGTGTTTTTCCATGTTAAAGTTGTTGTTGTTTTTCAAAGTTGAGGTTGTTGTTAAATTTGTTGGTGTTTTTCAATGTTGAGGTTGTTGTTGAATTTGTTGTTGTTTTTCATTGTTGAGGTTGTTGTTGAATTTGTTGGTGTTTTTCAATGTTGAGGTTGTTGTTGTTTTTCAATGTTGAGGTTGTTGAATTTGTTGGTGTTTTTCAATGTTGAGGTTGTTGTTGTTTTTCAATGTTGAGGTTGTTGTTGAATTTGTTGGTGTTTTTCAATGTCGAGGTTGTTGTTGAATTTGTTGGTGTTTTTCAATGTTGAGGTTGTTGTTGAATTTGTTGGTGTTTTTCAATGTTGAGGTTGTTGTTGAATTTGTTGGTTTTTTCAATGTTGAAGTTGTTGTTGAATTTGTTGGTGTTTTTCAATGTTGAGGTTGTTGTTGTTTTTCAATGTTGAGGTTGTTGTTGAATTTGTTGGAGTTTTTCAATTTCGAGGTTGTTGTTGAATTTGCTGGTGTTTTTCAATGTTGAAGTTGTTGTTGAATTTGTTGTTGTTTTTCAATGTTGAGGTTGTTGTTGTTTTTCAATGTTGAGGTTGTTGTTGAATTTGTTGGTGTTTTTCAATGTTGAGGTTGTTGTTGTTTTTCAATGTTGAGGTTGTTGTTGTTTTTCAATGTTGAGGTTGTTGTTGAATTTGTTGGTGTTTTTCAATGTTGAGGTTGTTGTTGTATTTGTTGGTGTTTTTCAATGTTGAGGTTATTGTTGTTTTTCAATGTTGAGGTTGTTGTTGTTTTTCAATGTTGAGGTTGTTGTTGAATTTGTTGTTGTTTTTCAATGTTGAGGTTGTTGTTGAATTTGTTGTTGTTTTTCAATGTTGAGGTTGTTGTTGTATTTGTTGGTGTTTTTCAATGTTGAGGTTGTTGTAGTTTTTCAATGTTGAGGTTGTTGTTGAATTTGTTGGTGCTTTTCAATGTCGAGGTTGTTGTTGAATTTGTTGGTGTTTTTCAATGTTGAAGTTGTTGCTGAATTTGTGGGTGTTTTTCAATGTTGACGTTGTTGTTGAATTTGTTGGTGTTTTTCAATGTTGTGGTTGCTGTTGTTTTTAAATGTTGAGGTTGTTGTTGAAATTGTTGGTGTTTTTCAATTTTGAGGTTGTTGCTGTTTTTCAATGTTGAGGTTGTTGTTGAATTTGTTGGTGTTTTTCATTGTTGAGGTTGTTGTTGAATTTGTTGGTGTTTTTCAATGTTGAGGTTGTTGTTGTTTTTCAATGTTGAGGTTGTTGAATTTGTTGGTGTTTTTCAATGTTGAGGTTGTTGTTGTTTTTCAATGTTGAGGTTGTTGTTGAATTTGTTGGTGTTTTTCAATGTTGAGGTTGTTGTAGTTTTTCAATGTTGAGGTTGTTGTTGAATTTGTTGGTGTTTTTCAATGTTGAAGTTGTTGTTGTATTTGTTGGTGTTTTTCAATGTTGAGGTTGTTGTAGTTTTTCAATGTTGAGGTTGTTGTTGAATTTGTTGGTGTTTTTCAATGTTGAGGTTGTTGTTGTTTTTAAATGTTGAGGTTGTTGTTGAATTTGTTGGTGTTTTTAAATTTCGAGGTTGTTGTTGTTTTTCAATGTTGAGGTTGTTGTTGAATTTGTTGGTGTTTTTCCATGTTGAGGTTGATGTTGTTTTTCAAAGTTGAGGTTGTTGTTAAATTTGTTGGTGTTTTTCAATGTTGAGGTTGTTGTTGAATTTGTTGGTGTTTTTCATTGTTGAGGTTGTTGTTGAATTTGTTGGTGTTTTTCAATGTTGAGGTTGTTGTTGTTTTTCAATGTTGAGGTTGTTGAATTTGGTGCTGTTTTTCAATGTTGAGGTTGTTGTTGTTTTTCAATGTTGAGGTTGTTGTTGAATTTGTTGGAGTTTTTCAATTTCGAGGTTGTTGTTGAATTTGCTGGTGTTTTTCAATGTTGAAGTTGTTGTTGAATTTGTTGTTGTTTTTCAATGTTGAGGTTGTTGTTGTTTTTCAATGTTGAGGTTGTTGTTGAATTTGTTGGTGTTTTTCAATGTAAAGGTTGTTGTTGTTTTTCAATGTTGAGGTTGTTGTTGTTTTTCAATGTTGAGGTTGTTGTTGAATTTGTTGGTGTTTTTCAATGTTGAGGTTGTTGTTGTATTTGTTGGTGTTTTTCAATGTTGAGGTTATTGTTGTTTTTCAATGTTGAGGTTGTTGTTGTTTTTCAATGTTGAGGTTGTTGTTGAATTTGTTGTTGTTTTTCAATGTTGAGGTTGTTGTTGAATTTGTTGTTGTTTTTCAATGTTGAGGTTGTTGTTGTATTTGTTGGTGTTTTTCAATGTTGAGGTTGTTGTAGTTTTTCAATGTTGAGGTTGTTGTTGAATTTGTTGGTGTTTTTCAATGTTGAGGTTGTTGTTGTTTTTAAATGTTGAGGTTGTTGTTGAATTGGTTGGTGTTTTTAAATTTCGAGGTTGTTGTTGTTTTTCAATGTTGAGGTTGTTGTTGAATTTGTTGGTGTTTTTCCATGTTGAGGTTGATGTTGTTTTTCAAAGTTGAGGTTGTTGTTAAATTTGTTGGTGTTTTTCAATGTTGAGGTTGTTGTTGAATTTGTTGGTGTTTTTCATTGTTGAGGTTGTTGTTGAATTTGTTGGTGTTTTTCAATGTTGAGGTTGTTGTTGTTTTTCAATGTTGAGGTTGTTGAATTTGGTGCTGTTTTTCAATGTTGAGGTTGTTGTTGTTTTTCAATGTTGAGGTTGTTGTTGAATTTGTTGGAGTTTTTCAATTTCGAGGTTGTTGTTGAATTTGCTGGTGTTTTTCATTGTTGAAGTTGTTGTTGAATTTGTTGTTGTTTTTCAATGTTGAGGTTGTTGTTGTTTTTCAATGTTGAGGTTGTTGTTGAATTTGTTGCTGTTTTTCAATGTTGAGGCTGTTGTTGTTTTTCAATGTTGAGGTTGTTGTTGTTTTTCAATGTTGAGGTTGTTGTTGTATTTGTTGGTGTTTTTCAATGTTGAGGTTATTGTTGTTTTTCAATGTTGAGGTTGTTGTTGTTTTTCAATGTTGAGGTTGTTGTTGAATTTGTTGTTGTTTTTCAATGTTGAGGTTGTTGTTGAATTTGTTGTTGTTTTTCAATGTTGAGGTTGTTGTTGTATTTGTTGGTGTTTTTCAATGTTGAGGTTGTTGTAGTTTTTCAATGTTGAGGTTGTTGTTGAATTTGTTGGTGCTTTTCAATGTCGAGGTTGTTGTTGAATTTGTTGGTGTTTTTCAATGTTGAAGTTGTTGCTGAATTTGTTGGTGTTTTTCAATGTTGACGTTGTTGTTGAATTTGTTGGTGTTTTTCAATGTTGTGGTTGCTGTTGTCTTTAAATGTTGAGGTTGTTGTTGAAATTGTTGGTGTTTTTCAATTTTGAGGTTGTTGCTGTTTTTCAATGTTGGGGTTGTTGTTGAATTTGTTGGTGTTTTTCCATGTTAAAGTTGTTGTTGTTTTTCAAAGTTGAGGTTGTTGTTAAATTTGTTGGTGTTTTTCAATGTTGAGGTTGTTGTTGAATTTGTTGTTGTTTTTCATTGTTGAGGTTGTTGTTGAATTTGTTGGTGTTTTTCAATGTTGAGGTTGTTGTTGTTTTTCAATGTTGAGGTTGTTGAATTTGTTGGTGTTTTTCAATGTTGAGGTTGTTGTTGTTTTTCAATGTTGAGGTTGTTGTTGAATTTGTTGGTGTTTTTCAATGTCGAGGTTGTTGTTGAATCTGTTGGTGTTTTTCAATGTTGAGGTTGTTGTTGAATTTGTTGGTGTTTTTCAATGTTGAGGTTGTTGTTGAATTTGTTGGTTTTTTCAATGTTGAAGTTGTTGTTGAATTTGTTGGTGTTTTTCAATGTTGTGGTTGTTGTTGTTTTTCAATGTTGAGGTTGTTGTTGAATTTGTTGGTATTTTTCAATTTTGAGGTTGTTGTTGTTTTTCAATGTTGAGGTTGTTGTTGAATTTGTTGGTGTTTTTCAATGTTGAGGTTGTTGTTGAATTTGTTGGTGTTTTTCAATGTTGAAGTTTTTGTTGTCTTTCAATATTGAGGTTGTTTGTGAATTTGTTTGTGTTTTTCAATGTTGAGGTTGGTGTTGAATTTGTTGGTATTTTTCAATGTTGAGGTTGTTGTTGTTTTTCAATCTTGAGGTTGTTTTTGAATTTGTTGGTTTTTTTTCAATGTTCAGGTTGTTGTTGTTTTTCAATGTTGAGGTTGCTGAATTTGTTGGTGTTTTTCAATGTTGAGGTTGTTGTTGTTTTTCAATGTTGAGGTTGTTGTTGAATTTGTTGGTGTTTTTCAATTTCGAGGTTGTTGTTGAATTTGTTGGTGTTTTTCAATGTTGAAGTTGTTGTTGAATTTGTTGGTGTTTTTCAATGTTGAGGTTGTTGTTGTTTTTCAATGTTGAGGTTGTTGTTGAATTTGTTGGTGTTTTTTAATGTTGAGGTTGTTGTTGTTTTTCAATGTTGAGGTTGTTGTTGTTTTTCAATGTTGAGGTTGTTGTTGAATTTGTTGGTGTTTTTGAATGTTGAGGTTGTTGTTGAATTTGTTGCTGTTTTTCAATGTTGAGGTTGTTGTTGTTTTTCAATGTTGAGGTTGTTGTTGTATTTGTTGGTGTTTTTCAATGTTGAGGTTGTTGTAGTTTTTCAATGTTGAGGTTGTTGTTGAATTTGTTGGTGTTTTTCAATGTCGAGGTTGTTGTTGAATTTGTTGGTGTTTTTCAATGTTGAAGTTGTTGTTGTATTTGTTGGTGTTTATCAATGTTGAGGTTGTTGTAGTTTTTCAATGTTGAGGTTGTTGTTGAATTTGTTGGTGTTTTTCAATGTTGAGGTTGTTGTTGTTTTTAAATGTTGAGGTTGTTGTTGAATTGGTTGGTGTTTTTAAATTTCGAGGTTGTTGTTGTTTTTCAATGTTGAGGTTGTTGTTGAATTTGTTGGTGTTTTTCCATGTTGAGGTTGATGTTGTTTTTCAAAGTTGAGGTTGTTGTTAAATTTGTTGGTGTTTTTCAATGTTGAGGTTGTTGTTGAATTTGTTGGTGTTTTTCATTGTTGAGGTTGTTGTTGAATTTGTTGGTGTTTTTCAATGTTGAGGTTGTTGTTGTTTTTCAATGTTGAGGTTGTTGTTGAATTTGTTGGTGTTTTTGAATGTTGAGGTTGTTGTTGAATTTGTTGGTGTTTTTCAATGTTGAGGTTGTTGTTTTTCAATACTGAGGTTGTTGTTGAATTTGTTTGTGTTTTTCAATGTTGAGGTTGGTGTTGAATTTGTTGGTATTTTTCAATGTTGAGGTTGTTGTTGTTTTTCAATGTTGAGGTTGTTGTTGAATTTGTTGGTGTTTTTCAATTTCGAGGTTGTTGTTGAATTTGTTGCTGTTTTTCAATGTTGAAGTTGTTGTTGAATTTGTTGGTGTTTTTCAATGTTGAGGTTGTTGTTGTTTTTCAATGTTGAGGTTGTTGTTGAATTTGTTGGTGTTTTTCAATGTTGAGGTTGTTGTTGTTTTTCAATGTTGAGGTTGCTGTTGTTTTTCAATGTTGAGGTTGTTGTTGAATTTGTTGGTGTTTTTCAATGTTGAGGTTGTTGTTGAATTTGTTGCTGTTTTTCAATGTTGAGGTTGTTGTTGTTTTTCAATGTTGAGGTTGTTGTTGTATTTGTTGGTGTTTTTCAATGTTGAGGTTGTTGTAGTTTTTCAATGTTGAGGTTGTTGTTGAATTTGTTGGTGTTTTTCAATGTCGAGGTTGTTGTTGAATTTGTTGGTATTTTTCAATGTTGAAGTTGTTGTTGAATTTGTTGGTGTTTTTCAATTTTCAGGTTGTTGTTGTTTTAAACGTTGAGGTTGTTGTTGAATTTGTTGGTGTTTTTCAATTTTGAGGTTGTTGTTGTTTTTCAATGTTGAGGTTGTTGTTGAATTTGTTGGTATTTTTCAATGTTGAGGTTGTTGTTGTTTTTCAATGTTGAGGTTGTTGTTGAATTTGTTGGTGTTTTTCAATGTTGAGGTTGTTGTTGTTTTTAAATGTTGAGGTTGTTGTTGTTTTTCAATGTTGAGGTTGTTGTTGAATTTGTTGGTGTTTTTGAATGTTGAGGTTGTTGTTGAATTTGTTGCTGTTTTTCAATGTTAAGGTTGTTGTTGTTTTTCAATGTTGAGGTTGTTGTTGTATTTGTTGGTGTTTTTCAATGTTGAGGTTGTTGTAGTTTTTCAATGTTGAGGTTGTTGTTGAATTTGTTGGTGTTTTTCAATGTCGAGGTTGTTGTTGAATTTGTTGGTGTTTTTCAATGTTGAAGTTGTTGTTGTATTTGTTCGTGTTTTTCAATGTTGAGGTTGTTGTAGTTTTTCAATGTTGAGGTTGTTGTTGAATTTGTTGGTGTTTTTCAATGTTGAGGTTGTTGTTGTTTTTAAATGTTGAGGTTGTTGTTGAATTGGTTGGTGTTTTTAAATTTCGAGGTTGTTGTTGTTTTTCAATGTTGAGGTTGTTGTTGAATTTGTTGGTGTTTTTCCATGTTGAGGTTGATGTTGTTTTTCAAAGTTGAGGTTGTTGTTAAATTTGTTGGTGTTTTTCAATGTTGAGGTTGTTGTTGAATTTGTTGGTGTTTTTCATTGTTGAGGTTGTTGTTGAATTTGTTGGTGTTTTTCAATGTTGAGGTTGTTGTTGTTTTTCAATGTTGAGGTTGTTGAATTTGGTGCTGTTTTTCAATGTTGAGGTTGTTGTTGTTTTTCAATGTTGAGGTTGTTGTTGAATTTGTTGGAGTTTTTCAATTTCGAGGTTGTTGTTGAATTTGCTGGTGTTTTTCAATGTTGAAGTTGTTGTTGAATTTGTTGTTGTTTTTCAATGTTGAGGTTGTTGTTGTTTTTCAATGTTGAGGTTGTTGTTGAATTTGTTGGTGTTTTTCAATGTTGAGGTTGTTGTTGTATTTGTTGGTGTTTTTCAATGTTGAGGTTATTGTTGTTTTTCAATGTTGAGGTTGTTGTTGTTTTTCAATGTTGAGGTTGTTGTTGAATTTGTTGTTGTTTTTCAATGTTGAGGTTGTTGTTGAATTTGTTGTTGTTTTTCAATGTTGAGGTTGTTGTTGTATTTGTTGGTGTTTTTCAATGTTGAGGTTGTTGTAGTTTTTCAATGTTGAGGTTGTTGTTGAATTTGTTGGTGCTTTTCAATGTCGAGGTTGTTGTTGAATTTGTTGGTGTTTTTCAATGTTGAAGTTGTTGCTGAATTTGTTGGTGTTTTTCAATGTTGACGTTGTTGTTGAATTTGTTGGTGTTTTTCAATGTTGTGGTTGCTGTTGTCTTTAAATGTTGAGGTTGTTGTTGAAATTGTTGGTGTTTTTCAATTTTGAGGTTGTTGCTGTTTTTCAATGTTGAGGTTGTTGTTGAATTTGTTGGTGTTTTTCCATGTTAAAGTTGTTGTTGTTTTTCAAAGTTGAGGTTGTTGTTAAATTTGTTGGTGTTTTTCAATGTTGAGGTTGTTGTTGAATTTGTTGTTGTTTTTCATTGTTGAGGTTGTTGTTGAATTTGTTGGTGTTTTTCAATGTTGAGGTTGTTGTTGTTTTTCAATGTTGAGGTTGTTGTTGAATTTGTTGGTGTTTTTCAATGTCGAGGTTGTTGTTGAATTTGTTGGTGTTTTTCAATGTTGAGGTTGTTGTTGAATTTGTTGGTGTTTTTCAATGTTGAGGTTGTTGTTGAATTTGTTGGTTTTTTCAATGTTGAAGTTGTTGTTGAATTTGTTGGTGTTTTTCAATGTTGTGGTTGTTGTTGTTTTTCAATGTTGAGGTTGTTGTTGAATTTGTTGGTATTTCTCAATTTTGAGGTTGTTGTTGTTTTTCAATGTTGAGGTTGTTGTTGAATTTGTTGGTGTTTTTCCATGTTGAGGTTGTTGTTGTTTTTCAAAGTTGAGGTTGATGTTTAATTTGTTGGTGTTTTTCAATGTTGAGGTTGTTGTTGAATTTGTTGGTATTTTTCATTGTTGAGGTTGTTGTTGAATTTGTTGGTGTTTTTCAATGTTGAGGTTGTTGTTGTTTTTCAATGTTGAGGTTGTTGTTGAATTTGTTGGTGTTTTTCAATGTTGAGGTTGTTGTTGAATTTGTTGGTGTATTTCAATGTTGAGGTTTTTGTTGTCTTTCAATATTGAGGTTGTTTGTGAATTTGTTTGTGTTTTTCAATGTTGAGGTTGGTGTTGAATTTGTTGGTATTTTTCAATGTTGAGGTTGTTGTTGTTTTTCAATCTTGAGGTTGTTTTTGAATTTGTTGGTGTTTTTCAATGTTGAGGTTGTTGTTGTTTTTCAATGTTGAGGTTGCTGAATTTGTTGGTGTTTTTCAATGTTGAGGTTGTTGTTGTTTTTCAATGTTGAGGTTGTTGTTGAATTTGTTGGTGTTATTCAATTTCGAGGTTGTTGTTGAATTTGTTGGTGTTTTTCAATGTTGAAGTTGTTGTTGAATTTGTTGGTGTTTTTCAATGTTGAGGTTGTTGTTGTTTTTCAATGTTGAGGTTGTTGTTGAATTTGTTGGTGTTTTTTAATGTTGAGGTTGTTGTTGTTTTTCAATGTTGAGGTTGTTGTTGTTTTTCAATGTTGAGGTTGTTGTTGAATTTGTTGGTGTTTTTGAATGTTGAGGTTGTTGTTGAATTTGTTGCTGTTTTTCAATGTTGAGGTTGTTGTTGTTTTTCAATGTTGAGGTTGTTGTTGTATTTGTTGGTGTTTTTCAATGTTGAGGTTGTTGTAGTTTTTCAATCTTGAGGTTGTTGTTGAATTTGTTGGTGTTTTTCAATGTCGAGGTTGTTGTTGAATTTGTTGGTGTTTTTCAATGTTGAAGTTGTTGTTGTATTTGTTGGTGTTTATCAATGTTGAGGTTGTTGTAGTTTTTCAATATTGAGGTTGTTGTTGAATTTGTTGGTGTTTTTCAATTTTGAGGTTGTTGTTGTTTTTCAATGTTGAGGTTGTTGTTGAATTTGTTGGTGTTTTTCAATGTTGAGGTTGTTGTTGTTTTTCAATGTTGAGGTTGTTGTTGTTTTTCAAAGTTGAGGTTGTTGTTGAATTTGTTGGTGTTTTTCAATGTTGAGGTTTTTGTTGTTTTTCAATGTTGAGGTTGTTGTTGAATTTGTTGGTGTTTTTCAATGTCGAGGTTGTTGTTGAATTTGTTGGTTTCTTCAATGTTGAAGTTGTTGTTGAATTTGTTGGTGTTTTTCAATGTTGTGGCTGTTGTTGTTTTTCAATGTTGAGGTTGTTGTTGAATTTGTTGGTATTTTTCAAATTTGAGGTTGTTGTTGTTTTTCAATGTTGAGGTTGTTGTTGAATTTGTTGGTGTTTTTCAATGTCTTGGTTGTTGTTGTTTTTCAAAGTTGAGGTTGATGTTTAATTTGTTGGTGTTTTTCAAAGTTGAGGTTGATGTTTAATTTGTTGGTGTTTTTCAATGCTGAGGTTGTTGTTGAATTTGTTGGTGTTTTCCATTGTTGAGGTTGTTGTTGAATTTGTTTGTGTTTTTCAATGTTGAGGTTGGTGTTGAATTTGTTGGTATTTTTCAATGTTGAGGTTGTTGTTGTTTTTCAATGTTGAGGTTGTTTTTGAATTTGTTGGTGTTTTTCAATGTTGAGGTTGTTGTTGTTTTTCAATGTTGAGGTTGTTGAATTTGTTGGTGTTTTTCAATGTTGAGGTTGTTGTTGTTTTTCAATGTTGAGGTTGTTGTTGAATTTGTTGGTGTTTTTCAATTTCGAGGTTGTTGTTGAATTTGTTGGTGTTTTTCAATGTTGAAGTTGTTGTTGAATTTGTTGGTGTTTTTCAATGTTGAGGTTGTTGTTGTTTTTCAATGTTGAGGTTGTTGTTGAATTTGTTGGTGTTTTTGAATGTTGAGGTTGTTGTTGAATTTGTTGGTGTTTTTCAATGTTGAGGTTGTTGTTTTTCAATACTGAGGTTGTTGTTGAATTTGTTTGTGTTTTTCAATGTTGAGGTTGGTGTTGAATTTGTTGGTATTTTTCAATGTTGAGGTTGTTGTTGTTTTTCAATGTTGAGGTTGTTGTTGAATTTGTTGGTGTTTTTCAATTTCGAGGTTGTTGTTGAATTTGTTGCTGTTTTTCAATGTTGAAGTTGTTGTTGAATTTGTTGGTGTTTTTCAATGTTGAGGTTGTTGTTGTTTTTCAATGTTGAGGTTGTTGTTGAATTTGTTGGTGTTTTTCAATGTTGAGGTTGTTGTTGTTTTTCAATGTTGAGGTTGCTGTTGTTTTTCAATGTTGAGGTTGTTGTTGAATTTGTTGGTGTTTTTCAATGTTGAGGTTGTTGTTGAATTTGTTGCTGTTTTTCAATGTTGAGGTTGTTGTTGTTTTTCAATGTTGAGGTTGTTGTTGTATTTGTTGGTGTTTTTCAATGTTGAGGTTGTTGTAGTTTTTCAATGTTGAGGTTGTTGTTGAATTTGTTGGTGTTTTTCAATGTCGAGGTTGTTGTTGAATTTGTTGGTATTTTTCAATGTTGAAGTTGTTGTTGAATTTGTTGGTGTTTTTCAATTTTCAGGTTGTTGTTGTTTTAAACGTTGAGGTTGTTGTTGAATTTGTTGGTGTTTTTCAATTTTGAGGTTGTTGTTGTTTTTCAATGTTGAGGTTGTTGTTGAATTTGTTGGTATTTTTCAATGTTGAGGTTGTTGTTGTTTTTCAATGTTGAGGTTGTTGTTGAATTTGTTGGTGTTTTTCAATGTTGAGGTTGTTGTTGTTTTTAAATGTTGAGGTTGTTGTTGTTTTTCAATGTTGAGGTTGTTGTTGAATTTGTTGGTGTTTTTGAATGTTGAGGTTGTTGTTGAATTTGTTGCTGTTTTTCAATGTTAAGGTTGTTGTTGTTTTTCAATGTTGAGGTTGTTGTTGTATTTGTTGGTGTTTTTCAATGTTGAGGTTGTTGTAGTTTTTCAATGTTGAGGTTGTTGTTGAATTTGTTGGTGTTTTTCAATGTCGAGGTTGTTGTTGAATTTGTTGGTGTTTTTCAATGTTGAAGTTGTTGTTGTATTTGTTCGTGTTTTTCAATGTTGAGGTTGTTGTTGTTTTTAAATGTTGAGGTTGTTGTTGAATTGGTTGGTGTTTTTAAATTTCGAGGTTGTTGTTGTTTTTCAATGTTGAGGTTGTTGTTGAATTTGTTGGTGTTTTTCCATGTTGAGGTTGATGTTGTTTTTCAAAGTTGAGGTTGTTGTTAAATTTGTTGGTGTTTTTCAATGTTGAGGTTGTTGTTGAATTTGTTGGTGTTTTTCATTGTTGAGGTTGTTGTTGAATTTGTTGGTGTTTTTCAATGTTGAGGTTGTTGTTGTTTTTCAATGTTGAGGTTGTTGAATTTGGTGCTGTTTTTCAATGTTGAGGTTGTTGTTGTTTTTCAATGTTGAGGTTGTTGTTGAATTTGTTGGAGTTTTTCAATTTCGAGGTTGTTGTTGAATTTGCTGGTGTTTTTCAATGTTGAAGTTGTTGTTGAATTTGTTGTTGTTTTTCAATGTTGAGGTTGTTGTTGTTTTTCAATGTTGAGGTTGTTGTTGAATTTGTTGGTGTTTTTCAATGTTGAGGTTGTTGTTGTATTTGTTGGTGTTTTTCAATGTTGAGGTTATTGTTGTTTTTCAATGTTGAGGTTGTTGTTGTTTTTCAATGTTGAGGTTGTTGTTGAATTTGTTGTTGTTTTTCAATGTTGAGGTTGTTGTTGAATTTGTTGTTGTTTTTCAATGTTGAGGTTGTTGTTGTATTTGTTGGTGTTTTTCAATGTTGAGGTTGTTGTAGTTTTTCAATGTTGAGGTTGTTGTTGAATTTGTTGGTGCTTTTCAATGTCGAGGTTGTTGTTGAATTTGTTGGTGTTTTTCAATGTTGAAGTTGTTGCTGAATTTGTTGGTGTTTTTCAATGTTGACGTTGTTGTTGAATTTGTTGGTGTTTTTCAATGTTGTGGTTGCTGTTGTCTTTAAATGTTGAGGTTGTTGTTGAAATTGTTGGTGTTTTTCAATTTTGAGGTTGTTGCTGTTTTTCAATGTTGAGGTTGTTGTTGAATTTGTTGGTGTTTTTCCATGTTAAAGTTGTTGTTGTTTTTCAAAGTTGAGGTTGTTGTTAAATTTGTTGGTGTTTTTCAATGTTGAGGTTGTTGTTGAATTTGTTGTTGTTTTTCATTGTTGAGGTTGTTGTTGAATTTGTTGGTGTTTTTCAATGTTGAGGTTGTTGTTGTTTTTCAATGTTGAGGTTGTTGTTGAATTTGTTGGTGTTTTTCAATGTCGAGGTTGTTGTTGAATTTGTTGGTGTTTTTCAATGTTGAGGTTGTTGTTGAATTTGTTGGTGTTTTTCAATGTTGAGGTTGTTGTTGAATTTGTTGGTTTTTTCAATGTTGAAGTTGTTGTTGAATTTGTTGGTGTTTTTCAATGTTGTGGTTGTTGTTGTTTTTCAATGTTGAGGTTGTTGTTGAATTTGTTGGTATTTCTCAATTTTGAGGTTGTTGTTGTTTTTCAATGTTGAGGTTGTTGTTGAATTTGTTGGTGTTTTTCCATGTTGAGGTTGTTGTTGTTTTTCAAAGTTGAGGTTGATGTTTAATTTGTTGGTGTTTTTCAATGTTGAGGTTGTTGTTGAATTTGTTGGTATTTTTCATTGTTGAGGTTGTTGTTGAATTTGTTGGTGTTTTTCAATGTTGAGGTTGTTGTTGTTTTTCAATGTTGAGGTTGTTGTTGAATTTGTTGGTGTTTTTCAATGTTGAGGTTGTTGTTGAATTTGTTGGTGTATTTCAATGTTGAGGTTTTTGTTGTCTTTCAATATTGAGGTTGTTTGTGAATTTGTTTGTGTTTTTCAATGTTGAGGTTGGTGTTGAATTTGTTGGTATTTTTCAATGTTGAGGTTGTTGTTGTTTTTCAATCTTGAGGTTGTTTTTGAATTTGTTGGTGTTTTTCAATGTTGAGGTTGTTGTTGTTTTTCAATGTTGAGGTTGCTGAATTTGTTGGTGTTTTTCAATGTTGAGGTTGTTGTTGTTTTTCAATGTTGAGGTTGTTGTTGAATTTGTTGGTGTTATTCAATTTCGAGGTTGTTGTTGAATTTGTTGGTGTTTTTCAATGTTGAAGTTGTTGTTGAATTTGTTGGTGTTTTTCAATGTTGAGGTTGTTGTTGTTTTTCAATGTTGAGGTTGTTGTTGAATTTGTTGGTGTTTTTTAATGTTGAGGTTGTTGTTGTTTTTCAATGTTGAGGTTGTTGTTGTTTTTCAATGTTGAGGTTGTTGTTGAATTTGTTGGTGTTTTTGAATGTTGAGGTTGTTGTTGAATTTGTTGCTGTTTTTCAATGTTGAGGTTGTTGTTGTTTTTCAATGTTGAGGTTGTTGTTGTATTTGTTGGTGTTTTTCAATGTTGAGGTTGTTGTAGTTTTTCAATCTTGAGGTTGTTGTTGAATTTGTTGGTGTTTTTCAATGTCGAGGTTGTTGTTGAATTTGTTGGTGTTTTTCAATGTTGAAGTTGTTGTTGTATTTGTTGGTGTTTATCAATGTTGAGGTTGTTGTAGTTTTTCAATATTGAGGTTGTTGTTGAATTTGTTGGTGTTTTTCAATTTTGAGGTTGTTGTTGTTTTTCAATGTTGAGGTTGTTGTTGAATTTGTTGGTGTTTTTCAATGTTGAGGTTGTTGTTGTTTTTCAATGTTGAGGTTGTTGTTGTTTTTCAAAGTTGAGGTTGTTGTTGAATTTGTTGGTGTTTTTCAATGTTGAGGTTTTTGTTGTTTTTCAATGTTGAGGTTGTTGTTGAATTTGTTGGTGTTTTTCAATGTCGAGGTTGTTGTTGAATTTGTTGGTTTCTTCAATGTTGAAGTTGTTGTTGAATTTGTTGGTGTTTTTCAATGTTGTGGCTGTTGTTGTTTTTCAATGTTGAGGTTGTTGTTGAATTTGTTGGTATTTTTCAAATTTGAGGTTGTTGTTGTTTTTCAATGTTGAGGTTGTTGTTGAATTTGTTGGTGTTTTTCAATGTCTTGGTTGTTGTTGTTTTTCAAAGTTGAGGTTGATGTTTAATTTGTTGGTGTTTTTCAAAGTTGAGGTTGATGTTTAATTTGTTGGTGTTTTTCAATGCTGAGGTTGTTGTTGAATTTGTTGGTGTTTTCCATTGTTGAGGTTGTTGTTGAATTTGTTTGTGTTTTTCAATGTTGAGGTTGGTGTTGAATTTGTTGGTATTTTTCAATGTTGAGGTTGTTGTTGTTTTTCAATGTTGAGGTTGTTTTTGAATTTGTTGGTGTTTTTCAATGTTGAGGTTGTTGTTGTTTTTCAATGTTGAGGTTGTTGAATTTGTTGGTGTTTTTCAATGTTGAGGTTGTTGTTGTTTTTCAATGTTGAGGTTGTTGTTGAATTTGTTGGTGTTTTTCAATTTCGAGGTTGTTGTTGAATTTGTTGGTGTTTTTCAATGTTGAAGTTGTTGTTGAATTTGTTGGTGTTTTTCAATGTTGAGGTTGTTGTTGTTTTTCAATGTTGAGGTTGTTGTTGAATTTGTTGGTGTTTTTCAGTGTTGAGGTTGTTGTTGTTTTTCAATGTTGAGGTTGTTGTTGTTTTTCAATGTTGAGCTTGTTGTTGAATTTGTTGGTGTTTTTCAATGTTGAGGTTGTTGTTGAATTTGTTGCTGTTTTTCAATGTTGAGGTTGTTGTTGTTTTTCAATGTTGAGGTTGTTGTTGTATTTGTTGGTGTTTTTCAATGTTGAGGTTGTTGTAGTTTTTCAATGTTGAGGTTGTTGTTGAATTTGTTGGTGTTTTTCAATGTCGAGGTTGTTGTTGAATTTGTTGGTGTTTTTCAATGTTGAAGTTGTTGTTGAATTTGTTGGTGTTTTTCAATTTTCAGGTTGTTGTTGTTTTAAATGTTGAGGTTGTTGTTGAATTTGTTGGTGTTTTTCAATTTTGAGGTTGTTGTTGTTTTTCAATGTTGAGGTTGTTGTTGAATTTGTTGGTGTTTTTCAATGTTGAGGTTGTTGTTATTTTTCAATGTTGAGGTTGTTGTTGAATTTGTTGGTGTTTTTCAATGTTGAGGTTGTTGTTGTTTTTCAATGTTGAGGTTGTTGTTGTTTTTCAATGTTGAGGTTGTTGTTGAATTTGTTGGTGTTTTTGAAATTTGAGGTTGTTGTTGAATTTGTTGCTGTTTTTCAATGTTGAGGTTGTTGTTGTTTTTCAATGTTGAGGTTGTTGTTGTATTTGTTGGTGTTTTTCAATGTTGAGGTTGTTGTAGTTTTTCAATGTTGAGGTTGTTGTTGAATTTGTTGGTGTTTTTCAATGTCGAGGTTGTTGTTGAATTTGTTGGTGTTTTTCAATGTTGAAGTTGTTGTTGTATTTGTTGGTGTTTTTCAATGTTGAGGTTGTTGTAGTTTTTCAATGTTGAGGTTGTTGTTGAATTTGTTGGTGTTTTTCAATGTTGAGGTTGTTGTTGTTTTTAAATGTTGAGGTTGTTGTTGAATTTGTTGGTGTTTTTCAATGTCGAGGTTGTTGTTGAATTTGTTGGTGTTTTTCAATGTTGAAGTTGTTGTTGAATTTGTTGGTGTTTTTCAATTTTCAGGTTGTTGTTGTTTTAAATGTTGAGGTTGTTGTTGAATTTGTTGGTGTTTTTCAATTTTGAGGTTGTTGTTGTTTTTCAATGTTGAGGTTGTTGTTGAATTTGTTGGTGTTTTTCAATGTTGAGGTTGTTGTTGTTTTTCAATGTTGAGGTTGTTGTTGAATTTGTTGGTGTTTTTCAATGTTGAGGTTGTTGTTGTTTTTCAATGTTGAGGTTGTTGTTGTTTTTCAATGTTGAGGTTGTTGTTGAATTTGTTGGTGTTTTTGAATGTTGAGGTTGTTGTTGAATTTGTTGCTGTTTTTCAATGTTGAGGTTGTTGTTGTTTTTCAATGTTGAGGTTGTTGTTGTATTTGTTGGTGTTTTTCAATGTTGAGGTTGTTGTAGTTTTTCAATGTTGAGGTTGTTGTTGAATTTGTTGGTGTTTTTCAATGTCGAGGTTGTTTTTGAATTTGTTGGTGTTTTTCAATGTTGAAGTTGTTGTTGTATTTGTTGGTGTTTTTCAATGTTGAGGCTGTTGTAGTTTTTCAATGTTGAGGTTGTTGTTGAATTTGTTGGTGTTTTTCAATGTTGAGGTTGTTGTTGTTTTTAAATGTTGAGGATGTTGTTGAATTGGTTGGTGTTTTTAAAATTCGAGGTTGTTGTTGTTTTTCAATGTTGAGGTTGTTGTTGAATTTGTTGGTGTTTTTCCATGTTGAGGTTGATGTTGTTTTTCAAAGTTGAGGTTGTTGTTAAATTTGTTGGTGTTTTTCAATGTTGAGGTTGTTGTTGAATTTGTTGGTGTTTTTCATTGTTGAGGTTGTTGTTGTATTTGTTGGTGTTTTTCAATGTTGAGGCTGTTGTAGTTTTTCAATGTTGAGGTTGTTGTTGAATTTGTTGGTGTTTTTCAATGTTGAGGTTGTTGTTGTTTTTAAATGTTGAGGATGTTGTTGAATTGGTTGGTGTTTTTAAAATTCGAGGTTGTTGTTGTTTTTCAATGTTGAGGTTGTTGTTGAATTTGTTGGTGTTTTTCCATGTTGAGGTTGATGTTGTTTTTCAAAGTTGAGGTTGTTGTTAAATTTGTTGGTGTTTTTCAATGTTGAGGTTGTTGTTGAATTTGTTGGTGTTTTTCATTGTTGAGGTTGTTGTTGAATTTGTTGGTGTTTTTCAATGTTGAGGTTGTTGTTGTTTTTCAATGTTGAGGTTGTTGAATTTGGTGCTGTTTTTCAATGTTGAGGTTGTTGTTGTTTTTCAATGTTGAGGTTGTTGTTGAATTTGTTGGAGTTTTTCAATTTCGAGGTTGTTGTTGAATTTGCTGGTGTTTTTCAATGTTGAAGTTGTTGTTGAATTTGTTGTTGTTTTTCAATGTTGAGGTTGTTGTTGTTTTTCAATGTTGAGGTTGTTGTTGAATTTGTTGGTGTTTTTCAATGTTGAGGTTGTTGTTGTTTTTCAATGTTGAGGTTGTTGTTGTTTTTCAATGTTGAGGTTGTTGTTGAATTTGTTGGTGTTTTTCAATGTTGAGGTTGTTGTTGTATTTGCTGGTGTTTTTCAATGTTGAGGTTATTGTTGTTTTTCAATGTTGAGGTTGTTGTTGTTTTTCAATGTTGAGGTTGTTGTTGAATTTGTTGTTGTTTTTCAATGTTGAGGTTGTTGTTGAATTTGTTGTTGTTTTTCAATGTTGAGGTTGTTGTTGTATTTGTTGGTGTTTTTCAATGTTGAGGTTGTTGTAGTTTTTCAATGTTGAGGTTGTTGTTGAATTTGTTGGTGTTTTTCAATG
Source organism: Isurus oxyrinchus (assembly GCA_026770705.1). Classification (NCBI taxonomy): domain Eukaryota; kingdom Metazoa; phylum Chordata; class Chondrichthyes; order Lamniformes; family Lamnidae; genus Isurus; species Isurus oxyrinchus. The sequence goes on along the minus strand of JANJGN010000305.1, from coordinate 267,381 downwards.
TTGACGTTGTTGTTGAATTTGTTGGTGTTTTTCAATTTTGAGGTTGTTGCTGTTTTTCAATGCTGAGGTTGTTGTTGAATTTGTTGGTGTTTTTCCATGTTAAAGTTGTTGTTGTTTTTCAAAGTTGAGGTTGTTGTTAAATTTGTTGGTGTTTTTCAATGTTGAGGTTGTTGTTGAATTTGTTGTTGTTTTTCATTGTTGAGGTTGTTGTTGAATTTGTTGGTGTTTTTCAATGTTGAGGTTGTTGTTGTTTTTCAATGTTGAGGTTGTTGAATTTGTTGGTGTTTTTCAATGTTGAGGTTGTTGTTGTTTTTCAATGTTGAGGTTGTTGTTGAATTTGTTGGTGTTTTTCAATGTCGAGGTTGTTGTTGAATTTGTTGGTGTTTTTCAATGTTGAGGTTGTTGTTGAATTTGTTGGTGTTTTTCAATGTTGAGGTTGTTGTTGAATTTGTTGGTTTTTTCAATGTTGAAGTTGTTGTTGAATTTGTTGGTGTTTTTCAATGTTGTGGTTGTTGTTGTTTTTCAATGTTGAGGTTGTTGTTGAATTTGTTGGTGTTTTTCAATTTTGAGGTTGTTGCTGTTTTTCAATGCTGAGGTTGTTCTTGAATTTGTTGGTGTTTTTCCATGTTAAAGTTGTTGTTGTTTTTCAAAGTTGAGGTTGTTGTTAAATTTGTTGGTGTTTTTCAATGTTGAGGTTGTTGTTGAATTTGTTGTTGTTTTTCATTGTTGAGGTTGTTGTTGAATTTGTTGGTGTTTTTCAATGTTGAGGTTGTTGTTGTTTTTCAATGTTGAGGTTGTTGAATTTGTTGGTGTTTTTCAATGTTGAGGTTGTTGTTGTTTTTCAATGTTGAGGTTGTTGTTGAATTTGTTGGTGTTTTTCAATGTCGAGGTTGTTGTTGAATTTGTTGGTGTTTTTCAATGTTGAGGTTGTTGTTGAATTTGTTGGTGTTTTTCAATGTTGAGGTTGTTGTTGAATTTGTTGGTTTTTTCAATGTTGAAGTTGTTGTTGAATTTGTTGGTGTTTTTCAATGTTGTGGTTGTTGTTGTTTTTCAATGTTGAGGTTGTTGTTGAATTTGTTGGTATTTTTCAATTTTGAGGTTGTTGTTGTTTTTCAATGTTGAGGTTGTTGTTGAATTTGTTGGTGTTTTTCCATGTTGAGGTTGTTGTTGTTTTTCAAAGTTGAGGTTGATGTTTAATTTGTTGGTGTTTTTCAATGTTGAGGTTGTTGTTGAATTTGTTGGTATTTTTCATTGTTGAGGTTGTTGTTGAATTTGTTGGTGTTTTTCAATGTTGAGGTTGTTGTTGTTTTTCAATGTTGAGGTTGTTGTTGAATTTGTTGGTGTTTTTCAATGTTGAGGTTGTTGTTGAATTTGTTGGTGTTTTTCAATGTTGAGGTTTTTGTTGTCTTTCAATATTGAGGTTGTTTGTGAATTTGTTTGTGTTTTTCAATGTTGAGGTTGGTGTTGAATTTGTTGGTTTTTTTCAATGTTGAGGTTGTTGTTGTTTTTCAATCTTGAGGTTGTTTTTGAATTTGTTGGTGTTTTTCAAAGTTGAGGTTGTTGTTGTTTTTCAATGTTGAGGTTGCTGAATTTGTTGGTGTTTTTCAATGTTGAGGTAGTTGTTGTTTTTCAATGTTGAGGTTGTTGTTGAATTTGTTGGTGTTTTTCAATTTCGAGGTTGTTGTTGAATTTGTTGGTGTTTTTCAATGTTGGAGTTGTTGTTGAATTTGTTGGTGTTTTTCAATGTTGAGGTTGTTGTTGTTTTTCAATGTTGAGGTTGTTGTTGAATTTGTTGGTGTTTTTTAATGTTGAGGTTGTTGTTGTTTTTCAAAGTTGAGGTTGTTGTTGTTTTTCAATGTTGAGGTTGTTGTTGAATTTGTTGGTGTTTTTGAATGTTGAGGTTGTTGTTGAATTTGTTGCTGTTTTTCAATGTTGAGGTTGTTGTTGTTTTTCAATGTTGAGGTTGTTGTTGTATTTGTTGGTGTTTTTCAATGTTGAGGTTGTTGTAGTTTTTCAAAGTTGAGGTTGTTGTTGAATTTGTTGGTGTTTTTCAATGTCGAGGTTGTTGTTGAATTTGTTGGTGTTTTTCAATGTTGAAGTTGTTGTTGTATTTGTTGGTGTTTTTCAATGTTGAGGTTGTTGTAGTTTTTCAATGTTGAGGTTGTTGTTGAATTTGTTGGTGTTTTTCAATGTTGAGGTTGTTGTTGTTTTTAAATGTTGAGGTTGTTGTTGAATTGGTTGGTGTTTTTCCATGTTGAGGTTGATGTTGTTTTTCAAAGTTGAGGTTGTTGTTAAATTTGTTGGTGTTTTTCAATGTTGAGGTTGTTGTTGAATTTGTTGGTGTTTTTCATTGTTGAGGTTGTTGTTGAATTTGTTGTTGTTTTTCAATGTTGAGGTTGTTGTTGTTTTTCAATGTTGAGGTTGTTGAATTTGGTGCTGTTTTTCAATGTTGAGGTTGTTGTTGTTTTTCAATGTTGAGGTTGTTGTTGAATTTGTTGGAGTTTTTCAATTTCGAGGTTGTTGTTGAATTTGCTGGTGTTTTTCAATGTTGAAGTTGTTGTTGAATTTGTTGGTGTTTTTCAATGTTGAGGTTGTTGTTGTTTTTCAATGTTGAGGTTGTTGTTGAATTTGTTGGTGTTTTTCAATGTTGAGGTTGTTGTTGTTTTTCAATGTTGAGGTTGTTGTTGTTTTTCAATGTTGAGGTTGTTGTTGAATTTGTTGGTGTTTTTCAATGTTGAGGTTGTTGTTGTATTTGTTGGTGTTTTTCAATGTTGAGGTTATTGTTGTTTTTCAATGTTGAGGTTGTTGTTCTTTTTCAATGTTGAGGTTGTTGTTGAATTTGTTGTTGTTTTTCAATGTTGAGGTTGTTGTTGAATTTGTTGTTGTTTTTCAATGTTGAGGTTGTTGTTGTATTTGTTGGTGTTTTTCATTGTTGAGGTTGTTGTAGTTTTTCAATGTTGAGGTTGTTGTTGAATTTGTTGGTGCTTTTCAATGTCGAGGTTGTTGTTGAATTTGTTGGTGTTTTTCAATGTTGAAGTTGTTGCTGAATTTGTTGGTGTTTTTCAATGTTGACGTTGTTGTTGAATTTGTTGGTGTTTTTCAATGTTGTGGTTGCTGTTGTCTTTAAATGTTGAGGTTGTTGTTGAATTTGTTGGTGTTTTTCAATTTTGAGGTTGTTGCTGTTTTTCAATGTTGAGGTTGTTGTTGAATTTGTTGGTGTTTTTCCATGTTAAAGTTGTTGTTGTTTTTCAAAGTTGAGGTTGTTGTTAAATTTGTTGGTGTTTTTCAATGTTGAGGATGTTGTTGAATTTGTTGTTGTTTTTCATTGTTGAGGTTGTTGTTGAATTTGTTGGTGTTTTTCAATGTTGAGGTTGTTGTTGTTTTTCAATGTTAAGGTTGTTGTTGAATTTGTTGGTGTTTTTCAATTTCGAGGTTGTTGTTGAATTTGTTGGTGTTTTTCAGGGTTGAAGTTGTTGAATTTGTTGGTGTTTTTCAATGTTGAGGTTGTTGTTGTTTTTCAATGTTGAGGTTGTTGTTGAATTTGTTGGTGTTTTTCAATGTTGAGGTTGTTGTTGTTTTTCAATGTTGAGGTTGTTGTTGAATTTGTTGGTGTTTTTCAATGTTGAGGTTTTTGTTGTTTTTCAATGTTGAGGTTGTTGCTGAATTTGTTGGTGTTTTTCAATGTTGAGGTTGTTGTTGAATTTGTTGGTGTTTTTCAATGTTGAGGTTTTTGTTGTTTTTCAATGTTGAGGTTGTTGTTGAATTTGTATGTGTTTTTCAATGTCGAGGTTGTTGTTGAATTTGTTGGTTTCTTCAATGTTGAAATTGTTGTTGAATTTGTTGGTGTTTTTCAATGTTGTGGTTGTTGTTGTTTTTCAATGTTGAGGTTGTTGTTGAATTTGTTTGTGCTTTTCAATGTCTTCGTTGTTGTTGTTTTTCAAAGTTGAGGTTGATGTTTAATTTGTTGGTGTTTTTCAATGCTGAGGTTGTTGTTGAATTTGTTGGTGTTTTCCATTGTTGAGGTTGTTGTTGAATTTGTTGGTGTTTTTCAATGTTGAGGTTGTTGTTGTTTTTCAATGTTGAGGTTGTTGTTGAATTTGTTGGTGTTTTTCAATGTTGAGGTTGTTGTTGAATTTGTTGGTGTTTTTCAATGTTGAGGTTGTTGTTTTTCAATATTGAGGCTGTTGTTGAATTTGTTTGTGTTTTTCCATCTTGAGGTTGGTGTTGAATTTGTTGGTATTTTTCAATGTTGAGGTTGTTGTTGTTTTTCAATGTTGAGGTTGTTTTTGAATTTGTTGGTGTTTTTCAATGTTGAGGTTGTTGTTGTTTTTCAATGTTGAGGTTGTTGAATTTGTTGGTGTTTTTCAATGTTGAGGTTGTTGTTGTTTTTCAATGTTGAGGTTGTTGTTGTATTTGTTGGTGTTTTTCAATGTTGAGGTTGTTGTAGTTTTTCAATGTTGAGGTTGTTGTTGAATTTGTTGGTGCTTTTCAATGTCGAGGTTGTTGTTGAATTTGTTGGTGTTTTTCAATGTTGAAGTTGTTGCTGAATTTGTTGGTGTTTTTCAATGTTGACGTTGTTGTTGAATTTGTTGGTGTTTTTCAATGTTGTGGTTGCTGTTGTCTTTAAATGTTGAGGTTGTTGTTGAATTTGTTGGTGATTTTCAATTTTGAGGTTGTTGCTGTTTTTCAATGTTGAGGTTGTTGTTGAATTTGTTGGTGTTTTTCCATGTTAAAGTTGTTGTTGTTTTTCAAAGTTGAGGTTGTTGTTAAATTTGTTGGTGTTTTTCAATGTTGAGGTTGTTGTTGAATTTGTTGGTGTTTTTCCATGTTAAAGTTGTTGTTGTTTTTCAAAGTTGAGGTTGTTGTTAAATTTGTTGGTGTTTTTCAATGTTGAGGTTGTTGTTGAATTTGTTGTTGTTTTTCATTGTTGAGGTTGTTGTTGTATTTGTTGGTGTTTTTCAATGTTGAGGTTGTTGTGGTTTTTCAATGTTGAGGTTGTTGTTGAATTTGTTGGTGTTTTTCAATGTTGAGGTTGTTGTTGTTTTTCAATGTTAAGGTTGTTGTTGAATTTGTTGGTGTTTTTCAATTTCGAGGTTGTTGTTGAATTTGTTGGTGTTTTTCAATGTTGAAGTTGTTGAATTTGTTGGTGTTTTTCAATGTTGAGGTTGTTGTTGTTTTTCAATGTTGAGGTTGTTGTTGAATTTGTTGGTGTTTTTCAATGTTGAGGTTTTTGTTGTTTTTCAATGTTGAGGTTGTTGCTGAATTTGTTGGTGTTTTTCAATGTTGAGGTTGTTGTTGAATTTGTTGGTGTTTTTCAATGTTGAGGTTTTTGTTGTTTTTCAATGTTGAGGTTGTTGTTGAATTTGTTGGTGTTTTTCAATGTCGAGGTTGTTGTTGAATTTGTTGGTTTCTTCAATGTTGAAGTTGTTGTTGAATTTGTTGGTGTTTTTCAATGTTGTGGTTGTTGTTGTTTTTCAATGTTGAGGTTGTTGTTGAATTTGTTGGTGTTTTTCAATGTCTTGGTTGTTGTTGTTTTTCAAAGTTGATGTTGATGTTTAATTTGTTGGTGTTTTTCAATGCTGAGGTTGTTGTTGAATTTGTTGGTGTTTTCCATTGTTGAGGTTGTTGTTGAATTTGTTGGTGTTTTTCAATGTTGAGGTTGTTGTTGTTTTTCAATGTTGAGGTTGTTGTTGAATTTGTTGGTGTTTTTCAATGTTGAGGTTGTTGTTGAATTTGTTGGTGTTTTTCAATGTTGAGGTTGTTGTTTTTCAATATTGAGGTTGTTGTTGAATTTGTTTGTGTTTTTCAATGTTGAGGTTGGTGTTGAATTTGTTGGTATTTTTCAATGTTGAGGTTGTTGTTGTTTTTCAATGTTGAGGTTGTTTTTGAATTTGTTGGTGTTTTTCAATGTTGTGGTTGCTGTTGACTTTAAATGTTGAGGTTGTTGTTGAATTTGTTGGTGTTTTTCAATTTTGAGGTTGTTGCTGTTTTTCAATGTTGAGGTTGTTGTTGAATTTGTTGGTGTTTTTCCATGTTAAAGTTGTTGTTGTTTTTCAAAGTTGAGGTTGTTGTTAAATTTGTTGGTGTTTTTCAATGTTGAGGATGTTGTTGAATTTGTTGTTGTTTTTCATTGTTGAGGTTGTTGTTGAATTTGTTGGTGTTTTTCAATGTTGAGGTTGTTGTTGTTTTTCAATGTTAAGGTTGTTGTTGAATTTGTTGGTGTTTTTCAATTTCGAGGTTGTTGTTGAATTTGTTGGTGTTTTTCAGTGTTGAAGTTGTTGAATTTGTTGGTGTTTTTCAATGTTGAGGTTGTTGTTGTTTTTCAATGTTGAGGTTGTTGTTGAATTTGTTGGTGTTTTTCAATGTTGAGGTTGTTGTTGTTTTTCAATGTTGAGGTTGTTGTTGAATTTGTTTGTGTTTTTCAATGTTGAGGTTTTTGTTGTTTTTCAATGTTGAGGTTGTTGCTGAATTTGTTGGTGTTTTTCAATGTTGAGGTTGTTGTTGAATTTGTTGGTGTTTTTCAATGTTGAGGTTTTTGTTGTTTTTCAATGTTGAGGTTGTTGTTGAATTTGTATGTGTTTTTCAATGTCGAGGTTGTTGTTGAATTTGTTGGTTTCTTCAATGTTGAAATTGTTGTTCAATTTGTTGGTGTTTTTCAATGTTGTGGTTGTTGTTGTTTTTCAATGTTGAGGTTGTTGTTGAATTTGTTTGTGCTTTTCAATGTCTTCGTTGTTGTTGTTTTTCAAAGTTGAGGTTGATGTTTAATTTGTTGGTGTTTTTCAATGCTGAGGTTGTTGTTGAATTTGTTGGTGTTTTCCATTGTTGAGGTTGTTGTTGAATTTGTTGGTGTTTTTCAATGTTGAGGTTGTTGTTGTTTTTCAATGTTGAGGTTGTTGTTGAATTTGTTGGTGTTTTTCAATGTTGAGGTTGTTGTTGAATTTGTTGGTGTTTTTCAATGTTGAGGTTGTTGTTTTTCAATATTGAGGTTGTTGTTGAATTTGTTTGTGTTTTTCAATGTTGAGGTTGGTGTTGAATTTGTTGGTATTTTTCAATGTTGAGGTTGTTGTTGTTTTTCAATGTTGAGGTTGTTTTTGAATTTGTTGGTGTTTTTCAATGTTGAGGTTGTTGTTCTTTTTCAATGTTGAGGTTGTTGAATTTGTTGGTGTTTTTCAATGTTGAGGTTGTTGTTGTTTTTCAATGTTGAGGTTGTTGTTGTATTTGTTGGTGTTTTTCAATGTTGAGGTTGTTGTAGTTTTTCAATGTTGAGGTTGTTGTTGAATTTGTTGGTGCTTTTCAATGTCGAGGTTGTTGTTGAATTTGTTGGTGTTTTTCAATGTTGAAGTTGTTGCTGAATTTGTTGGTGTTTTTCAATGTTGACGTTGTTGTTGAATTTGTTGGTGTTTTTCAATGTTGTGGTTGCTGTTGTCTTTAAATGTTGAGGTTGTTGTTGAATTTGTTGGTGATTTTCAATTTTGAGGTTGTTGCTGTTTTTCAATGTTGAGGTTGTTGTTGAATTTGTGGTGTTTTTCCATGTTAAAGTTGTTGTTGTTTTTCAAAGTTGAGGTTGTTGTTAAATTTGTTGGTGTTTTTCAATGTTGAGGTTGTTGTTGAATTTGTTGTTGTTTTTCATTGTTGAGGTTGTTGTTGTATTTGTTGGTGTTTTTCAATGTTGAGGTTGTTGTGGTTTTTCAATGTTGAGGTTGTTGTTGAATTTGTTGGTGTTTTTCAATGTTGAGGTTGTTGTTGTTTTTCAATGTTAAGGTTGTTGTTGAATTTGTTGGTGTTTTTCAATTTCGAGGTTGTTGTTGAATTTGTTGGTGTTTTTCAATGTTGAAGTTGTTGAATTTGTTGGTGTTTTTCAATGTTGAGGTTGTTGTTGTTTTTCAATGTTGAGGTTGTTGTTGAATTTGTTGGTGTTTTTCAATGTTGAGGTTGTTGTTGTTTTTCAATGTTGAGGTTGTTGTTGAATTTGTTTGTGTTTTTCAATGTTGAGGTTTTTGTTGTTTTTCAATGTTGAGGTTGTTGCTGAAAGTGTTGGTGTTTTTCAATGTTGAGGTTGTTGTTGAATTTGTTGGTGTTTTTCAATGTTGAGGTTTTTGTTGTTTTTCAATGTTGAGGTTGTTGTTGAATTTGTTGGTGTTTTTCAATGTCGAGGTTGTTGTTGAATTTGTTGGTTTCTTCAATGTTGAAGTTGTTGTTGAATTTGTTGGTGTTTTTCAATGTTGTGGTTGTTGTTGTTTTTCAATGTTGAGGTTGTTGTTGAATTTGTTGGTGTTTTTCAATGTCTTGGTTGTTGTTGTTTTTCAAAGTTGATGTTGATGTTTAATTTGTTGGTGTTTTTCAATGCTGAGGTTGTTGTTGAATTTGTTGGTGTTTTCCATTGTTGAGGTTGTTGTTGAATTTGTTGGTGTTTTTCAATGTTGAGGTTGTTGTTGTTTTTCAATGTTGAGGTTGTTGTTGAATTTGTTGGTGTTTTTCAATGTTGAGGTTGTTGTTGAATTTGTTGGTGTTTTTCAATGTTGAGGTTGTTGTTTTTCAATATTGAGGTTGTTGTTGAATTTGTTTGTGTTTTTCAATGTTGAGGTTGGTGTTGAATTTGTTGGTATTTTTCAATGTTGAGGTTGTTGTTGTTTTTCAATGTTGAGGTTGTTTTTGAATTTGTTGGTGTTTTTCAATGTTGAGGTTGTTGTTGTTTTTCAATGTTGAGGTTGTTGAATTTGTTGGTGTTTTTCAATGTTGAGGTTGTTGTTGTTTTTCAATGTTGAGGTTGTTGTTGAATTTGTTGGTGTTTTTCAATTTCGAGGTTGTTGTTGAATTTGTTGGTGTTTTTCAATGTTGAAGTTGTTGTTGAATTTGTTGGTGTTTTTCAATGTTGAGGTTGTTGTTGTTTTTCAATGTTGAGGTTGTTGTTGAATTTGTTGGTGTTTTTCAATGTTGAGGTTGTTGTTGTTTTTCAATGTTGAGGTTGTTGTTGTTTTTCAATGTTGAGGTTGTTGTTGAATTTGTTGGTGTTTTTCAATGTTGAGGTTGTTGTTGAATTTGTTGCTGTTTTTCAATGTTGAGGTTGTTGTTGTTTTTCAATGTTGAGGTTGTTGTTGTATTTGTTGGTGTTTTTCAATGTTGAGGTTGTTGTAGTTTTTCAATGTTGAGGTTGTTGTTGAATTTGTTGGTGTTTTTCAATGTCGAGGTTGTTGTTGAATTTGTTGGTGTTTTTCAATGTTGAAGTTGTTGTTGAATTTGTTGGTGTTTTTCAATTTTCAGGTTGTTGTTGTTTTAAATGTTGAGGTTGTTGTTGAATTTGTTGGTGTTTTTCAATTTTGAGGTTGTGGTTGTTTTTCAATGTTGAGGTTGTTGTTGAATTTGTTGGTGTTTTTCAATGTTGAGGTTGTTGTTGTTTTTCAATGTTGAGGTTGTTGTTGAATTTGTTGGTGTTTTTCAATGTTGAGGTTATTGTTGTTTTTCAATGTTGAGGTTGTTGTTGTTTTTCAATGTTGAGGTTGTTGTTGAATTTGTTGGTGTTTTTGAATGTTGAGGTTGTTGTTGAATTTGTTGCTGTTTTTCAATGTTGAGGTTGTTGTAGTTTTTCAATGTTGAGGTTGTTGTTGAATTTGTTGGTGTTTTTCAATGTCGAGGTTGTTGTTGAATTTGTTGGTGTTTTTCAATGTTGAAGTTGTTGTTGTATTTGTTGGTGTTTTTCAATGTTGAGGTTGTTGGTGTTTTTCAATGTTGAGGTTGTTGTTGAATTTGCTGGTGTTTTTCAATGTTGAGTTTGTTGTTGTTTTTAGATGTTGAGGTTGTTGTTGAATTGGTTGGTGTTTTTAAATTTCGAGGTTGTTGTTGTTTTTCAATGTTGAGGCTGTTGTTGAATTTGTTGGTGTTTTTCCATGTTGAGGTTGATGTTGTTTTTCAAAGTTGAGGTTGTTGTTAAATTTGTTGGTGTTTTTCAATGTTGAGGTTGTTGTTGAATTTGTTGGTGTTTTTCATTGTTGAGGTTGTTGTTGAATTTGTTGGTGTTTTTCAATGTTGAGGTTGTTGTTGTTTTTCAGTGTTGAGGTTGTTGAATTTGGTGCTGTTTTTCAATGTTGAGGTTGTTGTTGTTTTTCAATGTTGAGGTTGTTGTTGAATTTGTTGGAGTTTTTCAATTTCGAGGTTGTTGTTGAATTTGCTGGAGTTTTTCAATGTTGAAGTTGTTGTTGAATTTGTTGTTGTTTTTCAATGTTGAGGTTGTTGTTGTTTTTCAATGTTGAGGTTGTTGTTGAATTTGTTGGTGTTTTTCAATGTTGAGGTTGTTGTTGTTTTTCAATGTTGAGGTTGTTGTTGTTTTTCAATGTTGAGGTTGTTGTTGAATTTGTTGGTGTTTTTCAATGTTGAGGTTGTTGTTGTATTTGTTGGTGTTTTTCAATGTTGAGGTTATTGTTGTTTTTCAATGTTGAGGTTGTTGTTGTTTTTCAATGTTGAGGTTGTTGTTGAATTTGTTGTTGTTTTTCAATGTTGAGGTTGTTGTTGAATTTGTTGTTGTTTTTCAATGTTGAGGTTGTTGTTGTATTTGTTGGTGTTTTTCAATGTTGAGGTTGTTGTAGTTTTTCAATATTGAGGTTGTTGTTGAATTTGTTGGTGCTTTTCAATGTCGAGGTTGTTGTTGAATTTGTTGGTGTTTTTCAATGTTGAAGTTGTTGCTGAATTTGTTGGTGTTTTTCAATGTTGACGTTGTTGTTGAATTTGTTGGTGTTTTTCAATGTTGTGGTTGCTGTTGTCTTTAAATGTTGAGGTTGTTGTTGAATTTGTTGGTGTTTTTCAATTTTGAGGTTTTTGCTGTTTTTCAATGTTGAGGTTGTTGTTGAATTTGTTGGTGTTTTTCCATGTTAAAGTTGTTGTTGTTTTTCAAAGTTGAGGTTGTTGTTAAATTTGTTGGTGTTTTTCAATGTTGAGGTTGTTGTTGAATTTGTTGTTGTTTTTCATTGTTGAGGTTGTTGATGAATTTGTTGGTGTTTTTCAATGTTGAGGTTGTTGTTGTTTTTCAATGTTGAGGTTGTTGTTGAATTTGTTGGTGTTTTTCAATGTTGAGGTTGTTGTTGTTTTTCAATGTTGAGGTTGTTGTTGAATTTGTTGGTGTTTTTCAATTTCGAGGTTGTTGTTGAATTTGTTGGTGTTTTTCAATGTTGAAGTTGTTGAATTTGTTGGTGTTTTTCAATGTTGAGGTTGTTGTTGTTTTTCAATGTTGAGGTTGTTGTTGAATTTGTTGGTGTTTTTCAATGTTGAGGTTGTTGTTGTTTTTCAATGTTGAGGTTGTTGTTGAATTTGTTGGTGTTTTTCAATGTTGAGGTTTTTGTTGTTTTTCAATGTTGAGGTTGTTGCTGAATTTGTTGGTGTTTTTCAATGTTGAGGTTGTTGTTGAATTTGTTGGTGTTTTTCAATGTCGAGGTTGTTGTTGAATTTGTTGGTGTTTTTCAATGTTGAAGTTGTTGTTGAATTTGTTGGTGTTTTTCAATTTTCAGGTTGTTGTTGTTTTAAATGTTGAGGTTGTTGTTGAATTTGTTGGTGTTTTTCAATTTTGAGGTTGTGGTTGTTTTTCAATGTTGAGGTTGTTGTTGAATTTGTTGGTGTTTTTCAATGTTGAGGTTGTTGTTGTTTTTCAATGTTGAGGTTGTTGTTGAATTTGTTGGTGTTTTTCAATTTTCAGGTTGTTGTTGTTTTAAATGTTGAGGTTGTTGTTGAATTTGTTGGTGTTTTTCAATTTTGAGGTTGTGGTTGTTTTTCAATGTTGAGGTTGTTGTTGAATTTGTTGGTGTTTTTCAATGTTGAGGTTGTTGTTGTTTTTCAATGTTGAGGTTGTTGATGAATTTGTTGGTGTTTTTCAATGTTGAGGTTATTGTTGTTTTTCAATGTTGAGGTTGTTGTTGTTTTTCAATGTTGAGGTTGTTGTTGAATTTGTTGGTGTTTTTGAATGTTGAGGTTGTTGTTGAATTTGTTGCTGTTTTTCAATGTTGAGGTTGTTGTTGTTTTTCAATGTTGAGGTTGTTGTTGTATTTGTTGGTGTTTTTCAATGTTGAGGTTGTTGTAGTTTTTCAATGTTGAGGTTGTTGTTGAATTTGTTGGTGTTTTTCAATGTCGAGGTTGTTGTTGAATTTGTTGGTGTTTTTCAATGTTGAAGTTGTTGTTGTATTTGTTGGTGTTTTTCAATGTTGAGGTTGTTGGTGTTTTTCAATGTTGAGGTTGTTGTTGAATTTGCTGGTGTTTTTCAATGTTGAGGTTGTTGTTGTTTTTAGATGTTGAAGTTGTTGTTGAATTGGTTGGTGTTTTTAAATTTCGAGGTTGTTGTTGTTTTTCAATGTTGAGGCTGTTGTTGAATTTGTTGGTGTTTTTCCATGTTGAGGTTGATGTTGTTTTTCAAAGTTGAGGTTGTTGTTAAATTTGTTGGTGTTTTTCAATGTTGAGGTTGTTGTTGAATTTGTTGGTGTTTTTCATTGTTGAGGTTGTTGTTGAATTTGTTGGTGTTTTTCAATGTTGAGGTTGTTGTTGTTTTTCAATGTTGAGGTTGTTGAATTTGGTGCTGTTTTTCAATGTTGAGGTTGTTGTTGTTTTTCAATGTTGAGGTTGTTGTTGAATTTGTTGGAGTTTTTCAATTTCGAGGTTGTTGTTGAATTTGCTGGAGTTTTTCAATGTTGAAGTTGTTGTTGAATTTGTTGTTGTTTTTCAATGTTGAGGTTGTTGTTGTTTTTCAATGTTGAGGTTGTTGTTGAATTTGTTGGTGTTTTTCAATGTTGAGGTTGTTGTTGTTTTTCAATGTTGAGGTTGTTGTTGTTTTTCAATGTTGAGGTTGTTGTTGAATTTGTTGGTGTTTTTCAATGTTGAGGTTGTTGTTGTATTTGTTGGTGTTTTTCAATGTTGAGGTTATTGTTGTTTTTCAATGTTGAGGTTGTTGTTGTTTTTCAATGTTGAGGTTGTTGTTGAATTTGTTGTTGTTTTTCAATGTTGAGGTTGTTGTTGAATTTGTTGTTGTTTTTCAATGTTGAGGTTGTTGTTGTATTTGTTGGTGTTTTTCAATGTTGTGGTTGTTGTAGTTTTTCAATATTGAGGTTGTTGTTGAATTTGTTGGTGCTTTTCAATGTCGAGGTTGTTGTTGAATTTGTTGGTGTTTTTCAATGTTGAAGTTGTTGCTGAATTTGTTGGTGTTTTTCAATGTTGACGTTGTTGTTGAATTTGTTGGTGTTTTTCAATGTTGTGGTTGCTGTTGTCTTTAAATGTTGAGGTTCTTGTTGAATTTGTTGGTGTTTTTCAATTTTGAGGTTTTTGCTGTTTTTCAATGTTGAGGTTGTTGTTGAATTTGTTGGTGTTTTTCCATGTTAAAGTTGTTGTTGTTTTTCAAAGTTGAGGTTGTTGTTAAATTTGTTGGTGTTTTTCAATGTTGAGGTTGTTGTTGAATTTGTTGTTGTTTTTCATTGTTGAGGTTGTTGTTGAATTTGTTGGTGTTTTTCAATGTTGAGGTTGTTGTTGTTTTTCAATGTTGAGGTTGTTGTTGAATTTGTTGGTGTTTTTCAATGTTGAGGTTGTTGTTGTTTTTCAATGTTGAGGTTGTTGTTGAATTTGTTGGTGTTTTTCAATTTCGAGGTTGTTGTTGAATTTGTTGGTGTTTTTCAATGTTGAAGTTGTTGAATTTGTTGGTGTTTTTCAATGTTGAGGTTGTTGTTGTTTTTCAATGTTGAGGTTGTTGTTGAATTTGTTGGTGTTTTTCAATGTTGAGGTTGTTGTTGTTTTTCAATGTTGAGGTTGTTGTTGAATTTGTTGGTGTTTTTCAATGTTGAGGTTTTTGTTGTTTTTCAATGTTGAGGTTGTTGCTGAATTTGTTGGTGTTTTTCAATGTTGAGGTTGTTGTTGAATTTGTTGGTGTTTTTCAATGTTGAGGTTGTTGTTGTTTTTCAATGTTGAGGTTTTTGTTGAATTTGTTGGTGTTTTTCAATGTCGAGGTTGTTGTTGAATTTGTTGGTTTCTTCAATGTTGAAGTTGTTGTTGAATTTGTTGGTGTTTTTCAATGTTGTGGTTGTTGTTGTTTTTCAATGTTGAGGTTGTTGTTGAATTTGTTGGTATTTTTCAAATTTGAGGTTGTTGTTGTTTTTCAATGTTGAGGTTGTTGTTGAATTTGTTGGTGTTTTTCAATGTCTTGGTTGTTGTTGTTTTTCAAAGTTGAGGTTGATGTTTAATTTGTTGGTGTTTTTCAATGCTGAGGTTGTTGTTGAATTTGTTGGTGTTTTCCATTGTTGAGGTTGTTGTTGAATTTGTTGGTGTTTTTCAATGTTGAGGTTGTTGTTGTTTTTCAATGTTGAGGTTGTTGTTGAATTTGTTGGTGTTTTTCAATGTTGAGGTTGTTGTTGAATTTGTTGGTGTTTTTCAATGTTGAGGTTGTTATTTTTCAATATTGAGGTTGTTGTTGAATTTGTTTGTGTTTTTCAATGTTGAGGTTGGTGTTGAATTTGTTGGTATTTTTCAATTTCGAGGTTGTTGTTGAATTTGTTGGTGTTTTTCAATGTTGAAGTTGTTGCTGAATTTGTTGGTGTTTTTCAATGTTGAGGTTGTTGTTGTTTTTCAATGTTGAGGTTGTTGTTGAATTTGTTGGTGTTTTTCAATGTTGAGGTTGTTGTTGTTTTTCAATGTTGATATTTGTTTTTGTTTTTCAATGTTGAGGTTGTTGTTGAATTTGTTCGTGTTTTTCAAAGTTGAGGTTGTTGTTGAATTTGTTGCTGTTTTTCAATGTTGAGGTTGTTGTTGTTTTTCAATGTTGAGGTTGTTGTTGTATTTGTTGGTGTTTTTCAATGTTGAGGTTGTTGTAGTTTTTCAATGTTGCGGTTGTTGTTGAATTTTTTGGTGTTTTTCAATGTCGAGGTTGTTGTTGAATTTGTTGGTGTTTTTCAATGTTGAAGTTGTTGTTGAATTTGTTGGTGTTTTTCAATTTTCAGGTTGTTGTTGTTTTAAATGTTGAGGTTGTTGTTGAATTTGTTGGTGTTTTTCAACTTTGAGGTTGTTGTTGTTTTTCAATGTTGAGGTTGTTGTTGAATTTGTTGTTGTTTTTCCATGTTGAGGTTGTTGTTGTTTTTCAAAGCTGAGGTCGTTGTTAAATTTGTTGGTGTTTTTCAATGTTGAGGTTGTTGTTGTTTTTCAATGTTGAGGTTGTTGTTGAATTTGTTGGTGTTTTTCAGTGTTGAGGTTGTTGTTGTTTTTCAATGTTGAGGTTGTTGTTGAATTTGTTGGTGTTTTTCAATTTCGAGGTTGTTGTTGAATTTGTTGGTGTTTTTCAATGTTGAAGTTGTTGTTGAATTTGTTGGTGTTTTTCAATGTTGAGGTTGTTGTTGTTTTTCAATGTTGAGGTTGTTGTTGAATTTGTTTATGTTTTTCAATGTTGAGGTTGTTGTTGTTTTTCAATGTTGAGGTTGTTGTTGTTTTTCAATGTTGAGGTTGTTGTTGAATTTGTTGGTGTTTTTCAATGTTGAGGCTGTGTTCTTTTTCAATCTTGAGGTTGTTGTTGTATTTGTTGGTGTTTTTCAATGTTGAGGTTGTTGTGTTTTTCAATGTTGAGGTTGTTGTTGAATTTGTTGCTGTTTTTCAATGTTGAGGTTGTTGTTCAATTTGTGGGTGTTTTTCAATTTTGAGGTTGTTGTTGTTTTTCAATGTTGAGGTTGTTGTTGAATTTGTTGGTGTTTTTCCATGTTGAGGTTGTTGTTGTTTTTCAAAGTTGAGGTTGTTGTTGAATTTGTTGGTGTTTTTCAATGTTGAGTTTGTTGTTGTTTTTCAATGTTGAGGTTGTTGAATTTGTTGGTGTTTTTCAATGTTGAGGTTGTTGTTGTTTTTCAATGTTGAGGTTGTTGTTGAATTTGTTGGTGTTTTTCAATTTCGAGATTGTTGTCGAATTTGTTGGTGTTTTTCAATGTTGAAGTTGTTGTTGAATTTTTTGTTGTTTTTCAATGTTGAGGTTGTTGCTGTTTTTCAATGTTGAGGTTGTTGGTGAATTTGTTGGTGTTTTTCAATGTTGAGGTTGTTGTTGTTTTTCAATGTTGAGGTTGTTGTTGCTTTTCAATGTTGAGGTTGTTGTTGAATTTGTTGGTGTTTTTCAATGTTGAGGTTGTTGTTGTTTTTCAATGTTGAGGTTGTTTTTGTTTTTCAATGTTGAGGTTGTTGTTGAATTTGTTGGTGTTTTTCAATTTCGAGGTTGTTGTTGAATTTGTTGATGTTCTTCAATGTTGAAGTTGTTGTTGAATTTGTTAGTGTTTTTCAATGTTGAGGTTGTTGTTGAATTTGTTGGTGTTTTTCAATGTTGAGGTTGTTGTTGTTTTTCAATGTTGAGGTTGTTGCTGAATTTGTTGGTGTTTTTCAATGTTGAGGTTGTTGTTGAATTTGTTGGTGTTTTTCAAAGTTGAGGTTGTTGTTGAATTTGTTGGTGTTTTTCATTGTCGAGGTTGTTGTTGAATTTGTTGGTTTTTTCAATGTTGAAGTTGTTGTTGAATTTGTTGGTGTTTTTCAATGTTGTGGTTGTTGTTGTTTTTCAATGTTGAGGTTGTTGTTGAATTTGTTGGTATTTTTCAAATTTGAGGTTGTTGTTGTTTTTCAATGTTGAGGTTGTTGTTGAATTTGTTGGTGTTTTTCAATGTCTTGGTTGTTGTTGTTTTTCAAAGTTGAGGTTGATGTTTAATTTGTTGGTGTTTTTCAATGCTGAGGTTGTTGTTGAATTTGTTGGTGTTTTCCATTGTTGAGGTTGTTGTTGAATTTGTTGGTGTTTTTCAATGTTGAGGTTGTTGTTGTTTTTCAATGTTGAGGTTGTTGTTGAATTTGTTGGTGTTTTTCAATGTTGAGGTTGTTGTTGAATTTGTTGGTGTTTTTCAATGTTGAGGTTGTTATTTTTCAATATTGAGGTTGTTGTTGAATTTGTTTGTGTTTTTCAATGTTGAGGTTGGTGTTGAATTTGTTGGTATTTTTCAATTTCGAGGTTGTTGTTGAATTTGTTGGTGTTTTTCAATGTTGAAGTTGTTGCTGAATTTGTTGGTGTTTTTCAATGTTGAGGTTGTTGTTGTTTTTCAATGTTGAGGTTGTTGTTGAATTTGTTGGTGTTTTTCAATGTTGAGGTTGTTGTTGTTTTTCAATGTTGATATTTGTTTTTGTTTTTCAATGTTGAGGTTGTTGTTGAATTTGTTCGTGTTTTTCAAAGTTGAGGTTGTTGTTGAATTTGTTGCTGTTTTTCAATGTTGAGGTTGTTGTTGTTTTTCAATGTTGAGGTTGTTGTTGTATTTGTTGGTGTTTTTCAATGTTGAGGTTGTTGTAGTTTTTCAATGTTGCGGTTGTTGTTGAATTTTTTGGTGTTTTTCAATGTCGAGGTTGTTGTTGAATTTGTTGGTGTTTTTCAATGTTGAAGTTGTTGTTGAATTTGTTGGTGTTTTTCAATTTTCAGGTTGTTGTTGTTTTAAATGTTGAGGTTGTTGTTGAATTTGTTGGTGTTTTTCAACTTTGAGGTTGTTGTTGTTTTTCAATGTTGAGGTTGTTGTTGAATTTGTTGTTGTTTTTCCATGTTGAGGTTGTTGTTGTTTTTCAAAGCTGAGGTCGTTGTTAAATTTGTTGGTGTTTTTCAATGTTGAGGTTGTTGTTGTTTTTCAATGTTGAGGTTGTTGTTGAATTTGTTGGTGTTTTTCAGTGTTGAGGTTGTTGTTGTTTTTCAATGTTGAGGTTGTTGTTGAATTTGTTGGTGTTTTTCAATTTCGAGGTTGTTGTTGAATTTGTTGGTGTTTTTCAATGTTGAAGTTGTTGTTGAATTTGTTGGTGTTTTTCAATGTTGAGGTTGTTGTTGTTTTTCAATGTTGAGGTTGTTGTTGAATTTGTTTATGTTTTTCAATGTTGAGGTTGTTGTTGTTTTTCAATGTTGAGGTTGTTGTTGTTTTTCAATGTTGAGGTTGTTGTTGAATTTGTTGGTGTTTTTCAATGTTGAGGCTGTGTTCTTTTTCAATCTTGAGGTTGTTGTTGTATTTGTTGGTGTTTTTCAATGTTGAGGTTGTTGTGTTTTTCAATGTTGAGGTTGTTGTTGAATTTGTTGCTGTTTTTCAATGTTGAGGTTGTTGTTCAATTTGTGGGTGTTTTTCAATTTTGAGGTTGTTGTTGTTTTTCAATGTTGAGGTTGTTGTTGAATTTGTTGGTGTTTTTCCATGTTGAGGTTGTTGTTGTTTTTCAAAGTTGAGGTTGTTGTTGAATTTGTTGGTGTTTTTCAATGTTGAGTTTGTTGTTGTTTTTCAATGTTGAGGTTGTTGAATTTGTTGGTGTTTTTCAATGTTGAGGTTGTTGTTGTTTTTCAATGTTGAGGTTGTTGTTGAATTTGTTGGTGTTTTTCAATTTCGAGATTGTTGTCGAATTTGTTGGTGTTTTTCAATGTTGAAGTTGTTGTTGAATTTTTTGTTGTTTTTCAATGTTGAGGTTGTTGCTGTTTTTCAATGTTGAGGTTGTTGGTGAATTTGTTGGTGTTTTTCAATGTTGAGGTTGTTGTTGTTTTTCAATGTTGAGGTTGTTGTTGCTTTTCAATGTTGAGGTTGTTGTTGAATTTGTTGGTGTTTTTCAATGTTGAGGTTGTTGTTGTTTTTCAATGTTGAGGTTGTTTTTGTTTTTCAATGTTGAGGTTGTTGTTGAATTTGTTGGTGTTTTTCAATTTCGAGGTTGTTGTTGAATTTGTTGATGTTCTTCAATGTTGAAGTTGTTGTTGAATTTGTTAGTGTTTTTCAATGTTGAGGTTGTTGTTGAATTTGTTGGTGTTTTTCAATGTTGAGGTTGTTGTTGTTTTTCAATGTTGAGGTTGTTGCTGAATTTGTTGGTGTTTTTCAATGTTGAGGTTGTTGTTGAATTTGTTGGTGTTTTTCAAAGTTGAGGTTGTTGTTGAATTTGTTGGTGTTTTTCATTGTCGAGGTTGTTGTTGAATTTGTTGGTTTTTTCAATGTTGAAGTTGTTGTTGAATTTGTTGGTGTTTTTCAATGCTTTGGTTGTTGTTGTTTTTCAATGTTGAGGTTGTTGTTGAATTTGTTGGTATTTTTCAATTTTGAGGTTGTTGTTTTTCAATGTTGAGGTTGTTGTTGAATTTGTTGGTGTTTTTCAATTTCGAGGTTGTTGTTGAATTTGTTGGTGTTTTTCAATGTTGAACTTGTTGTTGAATTTGTTGGTGTTTTTCAATGTTGAGGTTGTTGTTGTTTTTCAATGTTGAGGTTGTTGTTGAATTTGTTGGTGTTTTTTAATGTTGAGGTTGCTGTTGTTTTTCAATGTTGAGGTTGTTGTTGTTTTTCAATGTTGAGGTTGTTGTTGAAATGTTTGGTGTTTTTGAAAGTTGAGGTTGTTGTTGAATTTGTTGCTGTTTTTCAATGTTGAGGTTGTTGTTGTTTTTCAATGTTGTGGTTGTTGATGTATTTGTTGGTGTTTTTCAATGTTGAGGTTGTTGTAGTTTTTCAATGTTGAGGTTGTTGTTGAATTTGTTGGTGTTTTTCAATGTCGAGGTTGTTGTTGAATTGGATGGTGTTTTTCAATGTTGAAGTTGTTGTTGAATTTGTATGTGTTTTTCAATGTTGAGGTTGTTGTTGAATTTGTTGGTGTTTTTCAATGTTGATGTTGTTGTTGTTTTTAAATGTTGAGGTTGTTGTTGAATTGGTTGGTGTTTTTCAATTTTGAGGTTGTTGTTGTTTTTCAAAGTTGAGGTTGTTGTTAAATTTGTTGGTGTTTTTCACTGTTGAGGTTGTTGTTGAATTTGTTGGTGTTTTTCATTGTTGAGGTTGTCGTTGAATTTGTTGGTGTTTTTCATTGTTGAGGTTGTTGTTGAATTTGTTGGTGTTTTTCAATGTTGAGGTTGTTGTTGTTTTTCAATGTTGAGGTTGTTGTTGAATTTGTTGGTGTTTTTCAATGTTGAGGTTGTTGTTGTTTTTCAATGTTGAGGTTGTTGTTGAATTTGTTGGTGTTTTTCAATTTCGAGGTTGTTGAATTTGTTGGTGTTTTTCAATGTTGAAGTTGTTGAATTTGTTGGTGTTTTTCAATGTTGAGGTTGTTGTTGTTTTTCAATGTTGAGGTTGTTGTTGAATTTGTTGGTGTTTTTCAATGTTGAGGTTGTTGTTGTTTTTCAATGTTGAGGTTGTTGTTGAATTTGTTGGTGTTTTTCAATGTTGAGGTTTTTGTTGTTTTTCAATGTTGAGGTTGTTGCTGAATTTGTTGGTGTTTTTCAATGTTGAGGTTGTTGTTGAATTTGTTGGTGTTTTTCAATGTTGAGGTTTTTGTTGTTTTTCAATGTTGAGGTTTTTGTTGAATTTGTTGGTGTTTTTCAATGTCGAGGTTGTTGTTGAATTTGTTGGTTTCTTCAATGTTGAAGTTGTTGTTGAATTTGTTGGTGTTTTTCAATGTTGTGGTTGTTGTTGTTTTTCAATGTTGAGGTTGTTGTTGAATTTGTTGGTATTTTTCAAATTTGAGGTTGTTGTTGTTTTTCAATGTTGAGGTTGTTGTTGAATTTGCTGGTGTTTTTCAATGTTGAGGTTGTTGTTGTTTTTCAATGTTGAGGTTGTTGAATTTGTTGGTGTTTTTCAATGTTGAGGTTGTTGTTGTTTTTCAATGTTGAGGTTGTTGTTGAATTTGTTGGTGTTTTTCAATTTCGAGGTTGTTGTTGAATTTGTTGGTGTTTTTCAATGTTGAAGTTGTTGTTGAATTTGTTGGTGTTTTTCAATGTTGAGGTTGTTGTTGTTTTTCAATGTTGAGGTTGTTGTT
The DNA here is from genome assembly GCA_026770705.1 of Isurus oxyrinchus. Classification (NCBI taxonomy): domain Eukaryota; kingdom Metazoa; phylum Chordata; class Chondrichthyes; order Lamniformes; family Lamnidae; genus Isurus; species Isurus oxyrinchus. The sequence goes on along the minus strand of JANJGN010000305.1, from coordinate 246,630 downwards.
GAATTTGTTGGTGTTTTTCAATGTTGAGGTTGTTGTTGTTTTTCAATGTTGATATTTGTTGTTGTTTTTCAATGTTGAGGTTGTTGTTGAATTTGTTGGTGTTTTTCAATGTTGAGGTTGTTGTTGAATTTGTTGCTGTTTTTCAATGTTGAGGTTGTTGTTGTTTTTCAATGTTGAGGTTGTTGTTGAATTTGTTGTTGTTTTTCAATGTTGAGGTTGTTGTTGAATTTGTTGTTGTTTTTCAAAGTTGAGGTTGTTGTTGTATTTGTTGGTGTTTTTCAATGTTGAGGTTGTTGTAGTTTTTCAATATTGAGGTTGTTGTTGAATTTGTTGGTGTTTTTCAATGTTGAGGTTTTTGTTGTTTTTCAATGTTGAGGTTTTTGTTGAATTTGTTGGTGTTTTTCAATGTCGAGGTTGTTGTTGAATTTGTTGGTTTCTTCAATGTTGAAGTTGTTGTTGAATTTGTTGGTGTTTTTCAATGTTGTGGTTGTTGTTGTTTTTCAATGTTGAGGTTGTTGTTGAATTTGTTGGTATTTTTCAAATTTGAGGTTGTTGTTGTTTTTCAATGTTGAGGTTGTTGTTGAATTTGCTGGTGTTTTTCAATGTTGAGGTTGTTGTTGTTTTTCAATGTTGAGGTTGTTGAATTTGTTGGTGTTTTTCAATGTTGAGGTTGTTGTTGTTTTTCAATGTTGAGGTTGTTGTTGAATTTGTTGGTGTTTTTCAATTTCGAGGTTGTTGTTGAATTTGTTGGTGTTTTTCAATGTTGAAGTTGTTGTTGAATTTGTTGGTGTTTTTCAATGTTGAGGTTGTTGTTGTTTTTCAATGTTGAGGTTGTTGTTGAATTTGTTGGTGTTTTTCAATGTTGAGGTTGTTGTTGTTTTTCAATGTTGATATTTGTTGTTGTTTTTCAATGTTGAGGTTGTTGTTGAATTTGTTGGTGTTTTTCAATGTTGAGGTTGTTGTTGAATTTGTTGCTGTTTTTCAATGTTGAGGTTGTTGTTGTTTTTCAATGTTGAGGTTGTTGTTGAATTTGTTGTTGTTTTTCAATGTTGAGGTTGTTGTTGAATTTGTTGTTGTTTTTCAATGTTGAGGTTGTTGTTGTATTTGTTGGTGTTTTTCAATGTTGAGGTTGTTGTAGTTTTTCAATATTGAGGTTGTTGTTGAATTTGTTGGTGCTTTTCAATGTCGAGGTTGTTGTTGAATTTGTTGGTGTTTTTCAATGTTGAAGTTGTTGCTGAATTTGTTGGTGTTTTTCAATGTTGACGTTGTTGTTGAATTTGTTGGTGTTTTTCAATGTTGTGGTTGCTGTTGTCTTTAAATGTTGAGGTTGTTGTTGAATTTGTTGGTGTTTTTCAATTTTGAGATTTTTGCTGTTTTTCAATGTTGAGGTTGTTGTTGAATTTGTTGGTGTTTTTCCATGTTAAAGTTGTTGTTGTTTTTCAAAGTTGAGGTTGTTGTTAAATTTGTTGGTGTTTTTCAATGTTGAGGTTGTTGTTGAATTTGTTGTTGTTTTTCATTGTTGAGGTTGTTGTTGAATTTGTTGGTGTTTTTCAATGTTGAGGTTGTTGTTGTTTTTCAATGTTGAGGTTGTTGTTGAATTTGTTGGTGTTTTTCAATGTTGAGGTTGTTGTTGTTTTTCAATGTTGAGGTTGTTGTTGAATTTGTTGGTGTTTTTCAATTTCGAGGTTGTTGTTGAATTTGTTGGTGTTTTTCAATGTTGAAGTTGTTGAATTTGTTGGTGTTTTTCAATGTTGAGGTTGTTGTTGTTTTTCAATGTTGAGGTTGTTGTTGAATTTGTTGGTGTTTTTCAATGTTGAGGTTGTTGTTGTTTTTCAATGTTGAGGTTGTTGTTGAATTTGTTGGTGTTTTTCAATGTTGAGGTTTTTGTTGTTTTTCAATGTTGAGGTTGTTGCTGAATTTGTTGGTGTTTTTCAATGTTGAGGTTGTTGTTGAATTTGTTGGTGTTTTTCAATGTTGAGGTTTTTGTTGTTTTTCAATGTTGAGGTTTTTGTTGAATTTGTTGGTGTTTTTCAATGTCGAGGTTGTTGTTGAATTTGTTGGTTTCTTCAATGTTGAAGTTGTTGTTGAATTTGTTGGTGTTTTTCAATGTTGTGGTTGTTGTTGTTTTTCAATGTTGAGGTTGTTGTTGAATTTGTTGGTATTTTTCAAATTTGAGGTTGTTGTTGTTTTTCAATGTTGAGGTTGTTGTTGAATTTGTTGGTGTTTTTCTATGTCTTGGTTGTTGTTGTTTTTCAAAGTTGAGGTTGATGTTTAATTTGTTGGTGTTTTTCAATGCTGAGGTTGTTGTTGAATTTGTTGGTGTTTTCCATTGTTGAGGTTGTTGTTGAATTTGTTGTTGTTTTTCAATGTTGAGGTTGTTGTTGTTTTTCAAAGTTGAGGTTGTTGTTGAATTTGTTGGTGTTTTTCAATGTTGAGGTTGTTGTTGAATTTGTTGGTGTTTTTCAATGTTGAGGTTGTTATTTTTCAATATTCAGGTTGTTGTTGAATTTGTTTGTGTTTTTCAATGTTGAGGTTGGTGTTGAATTTGTTGGTATTTTTCAATTTCGAGGTTGTTGTTGAATTTGTTGGTGTTTTTCAATGTTGAAGTTGTTGCTGAATTTGTTGGTGTTTTTCAATGTTGAGGTTGTTGTTGTTTTTCAATGTTGAGGTTGTTGTTGAATTTGTTGGTGTTTTTCAATGTTGAGGTTGTTGTTGTTTTTCAATGTTGATATTTGTTTTTGTTTTTCAATGTTGAGGTTTTTGTTGAATTTGTTGGTGTTTTTCAAAGTTGAGGTTGTTGTTGAATTTGTTGCTGTTTTTCAATGTTGAGGTTGTTGTTGTTTTTCAATGTTGAGGTTGTTGTTGTATTTGTTGGTGTTTTTCAATGTTGAGGTTGTTGTAGTTTTTCAATGTTGCGGTTGTTGTTGAATTTTTTGGTGTTTTTCAATGTCGAGGTTGTTGTTGAATTTGTTGGTGTTTTTCAATGTTGAAGTTGTTGTTGAATTTGTTGGTGTTTTTCAATTTTCAGGTTGTTGTTGTTTTAAATGTTGAGGTTGTTGTTGAATTTGTTGGTGTTTTTCAACTTTGAGGTTGTTGTTGTTTTTCAATGTTGAGGTTGTTGTTGAATTTGTTGTTGTTTTTCCATGTTGAGGTTGTTGTTGTTTTTCAAAGTTGAGGTCGTTGTTAAATTTGTTGGTGTTTTTCAATGTTGAGGTTGTTGTTGTTTTTCAATGTTGAGGTTGTTGTTGAATTTGTTGGTGTTTTTCAGTGTTGAGGTTGTTGTTGTTTTTCAATGTTGAGGTTGTTGTTGAATTTGTTGGTGTTTTTCAATTTCGAGGTTGTTGTTGAATTTGTTGGTGTTTTTCAATGTTGAAGTTGTTGTTGAATTTGTTGGTGTTTTTCAATGTTGAGGTTGTTGTTGTTTTTCAATGTTGAGGTTGTTGTTGAATTTGTTTATGTTTTTCAATGTTGAGGTTGTTGTTGTTTTTCAATGTTGAGGTTGTTGTTGTTTTTCAATGTTGAGGTTGTTGTTGAATTTGTTGGTGTTTTTCAATGTTGAGGCTGTGTTCTTTTTCAATCTTGAGGTTGTTGTTGTATTTGTTGGTGTTTTTCAATGTTGAGGTTGTTGTGTTTTTCAATGTTGAGGTTGTTGTTGAATTTGTTGCTGTTTTTCAATGTTGAGGTTGTTGTTCAATTTGTGGGTGTTTTTCAATTTTGAGGTTGTTGTTGTTTTTCAATGTTGAGGTTGTTGTTGAATTTGTTGGTGTTTTTCCATGTTGAGGTTGTTGTTGTTTTTCAAAGTTGAGGTTGTTGTTGAATTTGTTGGTGTTTTTCAATGTTGAGTTTGTTGTTGTTTTTCAATGTTGAGGTTGTTGAATTTGTTGGTGTTTTTCAATGTTGAGGTTGTTGTTGTTTTTCAATGTTGAGGTTGTTGTTGAATTTGTTGGTGTTTTTCAATTTCGAGGTTGTTGTCGAATTTGTTGGTGTTTTTCAATGTTGAAGTTGTTGTTGAATTTTTTGTTGTTTTTCAATGTTGAGGTTGTTGCTGTTTTTCAATGTTGAGGTTGTTGGTGAATTTGTTGGTGTTTTTCAATGTTGAGGTTGTTGTTGTTTTTCAATGTTGAGGTTGTTGTTGCTTTTCAATGTTGAGGTTGTTGTTGAATTTGTTGGTGTTTTTCAATGTTGAGGTTGTTGTTGTTTTTCAATGTTGAGGTTGTTTTTGTTTTTCAATGTTGAGGTTGTTGTTGAATTTGTTGGTGTTTTTCAATTTCGAGGTTGTTGTTGAATTTGTTGATGTTCTTCAATGTTGAAGTTGTTGTTGAATTTGTTAGTGTTTTTCAATGTTGAGGTTGTTGTTGAATTTGTTGGTGTTTTTCAATGTTGAGGTTGTTGTTGTTTTTCAATGTTGAGGTTGTTGCTGAATTTGTTGGTGTTTTTCAATGTTGAGGTTGTTGTTGAATTTGTTGGTGTTTTTCAATGTTGAGGTTGTTGTTGAATTTGTTGGTGTTTTTCATTGTCGAGGTTGTTGTTGAATTTGTTGGTTTTTTCAATGTTGAAGTTGTTGTTGAATTTGTTGGTGTTTTTCAATGCTTTGGTTGTTGTTGTTTTTCAATGTTGAGGTTGTTGTTGAATTTGTTGGTATTTTTCAATTTTGAGGTTGTTGTTTTTCAATGTTGAGGTTGTTGTTGAATTTGTTGGTGTTTTTCAATTTCGAGGTTGTTGTTGAATTTGTTGGTGTTTTTCAATGTTGAACTTGTTGTTGAATTTGTTGGTGTTTTTCAATGTTGAGGTTGTTGTTGTTTTTCAATGTTGAGGTTGTTGTTGAATTTGTTGGTGTTTTTCAATTTTGAGGTTTTTGCTGTTTTTCAATGTTGAGGTTGTTGTTGAATTTGTTGGTGTTTTTCCATGTTAAAGTTGTTGTTGTTTTTCAAAGTCGAGGTTGTTGTTAAATTTGTTGGTGTTTTTCAATGTTGAGGTTGTTGTTGAATTTGTTGTTGTTTTTCATTGTTGAGGTTGTTGTTGAATTTGTTGGTGTTTTTCAATGTTGAGGTTGTTGTTGTTTTTCAATGTTGAGGTTGTTGTTGAATTTGTTGGTGTTTTTCAATGTTGAGGTTGTTGTTGTTTTTCAATGTTGAGGTTGTTGTTGAATTTGTTGGTGTTTTTCAATTTCGAGGTTGTTGTTGAATTTGTTGGTGTTTTTCAATGTTGAAGTTGTTGAATTTGTTGGTGTTTTTCAATGTTGAGGTTGTTGTTGTTTTTCAATGTTGAGGTTGTTGTTGAATTTGTTGGTGTTTTTCAATGTTGAGGTTGTTGTTGTTTTTCAATGTTGAGGTTGTTGTTGAATTTGTTGGTGTTTTTCAATGTTGAGGTTGTTGTTGTTTTTCAATGTTGAGGTTGTTGCTGAATTTGTTGGTGTTTTTCAATGTTGAGGTTGTTGTTGAATTTGTTGGTGTTTTTCAATGTTGAGGTTTTTGTTGTTTTTCAATGTTGAGGTTTTTGTTGAATTTGTTGGTGTTTTTCAATGTCGAGGTTGTTGTTGAATTTGTTGGTTTCTTCAATGTTGAAGTTGTTGTTGAATTTGTTGGTGTTTTTCAATGTTGAGGTTGTTGTTGTTTTTCAATGTTGAGGTTGTTGTTGAATTTGTTGGTGTTTTTCAATGTTGAGGTTTTTGTTGTTTTTCAATGTTGAGGTTGTTGCTGAATTTGTTGGTGTTTTTCAATGTTGAGGTTGTTGTTGAATTTGTTGGTGTTTTTCAATGTTGAGGTTTTTGTTGTTTTTCAATGTTGAGGTTTTTGTTGAATTTGTTGGTGTTTTTCAATGTCGAGGTTGTTGTTGAATTTGTTGGTTTCTTCAATGTTGAAGTTGTTGTTGAATTTGTTGGTGTTTTTCAATGTTGTGGTTATTGTTGTTTTTCAATGTTGAGGTTGTTGTTGAATTTGTTGGTATTTTTCAAATTTGAGGTTGTTGTTGTTTTTCAATGTTGAGGTTGTTGTTGAATTTGCTGGTGTTTTTCAATGTTGAGGTTGTTGTTGTTTTTCAATGTTGAGGTTGTTGAATTTGTTGTTGTTTTTCAATGTTGAGGTTGTTGTTGTTTTTCAATGTTGAGGTTGTTGTTGAATTTGTTGGTGTTTTTCAATTTCGAGGTTGTTGTTGAATTTGTTGGTGTTTTTCAATGTTGAAGTTGTTGTTGAATTTGTTGGTGTTTTTCAATGTCTTGGTTGTTGTTGTTTTTCAAAGTTGAGGTTGATGTTTAATTTGTTGGTGTTTTTCAATGCTGAGGTTGTTGTTGAATTTGTTGGTGTTTTCCATTGTTGAGGTTGTTGTTGAATTTGTTGTTGTTTTTCAATGTTGAGGTTGTTGTTGTTTTTCAAAGTTGAGGTTGTTGTTGAATTTGTTGGTGTTTTTCAATGTTGAGGTTGTTGTTGAATTTGTTGGTGTTTTTCAATGTTGAGGTTGTTATTTTTCAATATTGAGGTTGTTGTTGAATTTGTTTGTGTTTTTCAATGTTGAGGTTGGTGTTGAATTTGTTGGTATTTTTCAATTTCGAGGTTGTTGTTGAATTTGTTGGTGTTTTTCAATGTTGAAGTTGTTGCTGAATTTGTTGGTGTTTTTCAATGTTGAGGTTGTTGTTGTTTTTCAATGTTGAGGTTGTTGTTGAATTTGTTGGTGTTTTTCAATGTTGAGGTTGTTGTTGTTTTTCAATGTTGATATTTGTTTTTGTTTTTCAATGTTGAGGTTTTTGTTGAATTTGTTGGTGTTTTTCAAAGTTGAGGTTGTTGTTGAATTTGTTGCTGTTTTTCAATGTTGAGGTTGTTGTTGTTTTTCAATGTTGAGGTTGTTGTTGTATTTGTTGGTGTTTTTCAATGTTGAGGTTGTTGTAGTTTTTCAATGTTGCGGTTGTTGTTGAATTTTTTGGTGTTTTTCAATGTCGAGGTTGTTGTTGAATTTGTTGGTGTTTTTCAATGTTGAAGTTGTTGTTGAATTTGTTGGTGTTTTTCAATTTTCAGGTTGTTGTTGTTTTAAATGTTGAGGTTGTTGTTGAATTTGTTGGTGTTTTTCAACTTTGAGGTTGTTGTTGTTTTTCAATGTTGAGGTTGTTGTTGAATTTGTTGTTGTTTTTCCATGTTGAGGTTGTTGTTGTTTTTCAAAGTTGAGGTCGTTGTTAAATTTGTTGGTGTTTTTCAATGTTGAGGTTGTTGTTGTTTTTCAATGTTGAGGTTGTTGTTGAATTTGTTGGTGTTTTTCAGTGTTGAGGTTGTTGTTGTTTTTCAATGTTGAGGTTGTTGTTGAATTTGTTGGTGTTTTTCAATTTCGAGGTTGTTGTTGAATTTGTTGGTGTTTTTCAATGTTGAAGTTGTTGTTGAATTTGTTGGTGTTTTTCAATGTTGAGGTTGTTGTTGTTTTTCAATGTTGAGGTTGTTGTTGAATTTGTTTATGTTTTTCAATGTTGAGGTTGTTGTTGTTTTTCAATGTTGAGGTTGTTGTTGTTTTTCAATGTTGAGGTTGTTGTTGAATTTGTTGGTGTTTTTCAATGTTGAGGCTGTGTTCTTTTTCAATCTTGAGGTTGTTGTTGTATTTGTTGGTGTTTTTCAATGTTGAGGTTGTTGTGTTTTTCAATGTTGAGGTTGTTGTTGAATTTGTTGCTGTTTTTCAATGTTGAGGTTGTTGTTCAATTTGTGGGTGTTTTTCAATTTTGAGGTTGTTGTTGTTTTTCAATGTTGAGGTTGTTGTTGAATTTGTTGGTGTTTTTCCATGTTGAGGTTGTTGTTGTTTTTCAAAGTTGAGGTTGTTGTTGAATTTGTTGGTGTTTTTCAATGTTGAGTTTGTTGTTGTTTTTCAATGTTGAGGTTGTTGAATTTGTTGGTGTTTTTCAATGTTGAGGTTGTTGTTGTTTTTCAATGTTGAGGTTGTTGTTGAATTTGTTGGTGTTTTTCAATTTCGAGGTTGTTGTCGAATTTGTTGGTGTTTTTCAATGTTGAAGTTGTTGTTGAATTTTTTGTTGTTTTTCAATGTTGAGGTTGTTGCTGTTTTTCAATGTTGAGGTTGTTGGTGAATTTGTTGGTGTTTTTCAATGTTGAGGTTGTTGTTGTTTTTCAATGTTGAGGTTGTTGTTGCTTTTCAATGTTGAGGTTGTTGTTGAATTTGTTGGTGTTTTTCAATGTTGAGGTTGTTGTTGTTTTTCAATGTTGAGGTTGTTTTTGTTTTTCAATGTTGAGGTTGTTGTTGAATTTGTTGGTGTTTTTCAATTTCGAGGTTGTTGTTGAATTTGTTGATGTTCTTCAATGTTGAAGTTGTTGTTGAATTTGTTAGTGTTTTTCAATGTTGAGGTTGTTGTTGAATTTGTTGGTGTTTTTCAATGTTGAGGTTGTTGTTGTTTTTCAATGTTGAGGTTGTTGCTGAATTTGTTGGTGTTTTTCAATGTTGAGGTTGTTGTTGAATTTGTTGGTGTTTTTCAATGTTGAGGTTGTTGTTGAATTTGTTGGTGTTTTTCATTGTCGAGGTTGTTGTTGAATTTGTTGGTTTTTTCAATGTTGAAGTTGTTGTTGAATTTGTTGGTGTTTTTCAATGCTTTGGTTGTTGTTGTTTTTCAATGTTGAGGTTGTTGTTGAATTTGTTGGTATTTTTCAATTTTGAGGTTGTTGTTTTTCAATGTTGAGGTTGTTGTTGAATTTGTTGGTGTTTTTCAATTTCGAGGTTGTTGTTGAATTTGTTGGTGTTTTTCAATGTTGAACTTGTTGTTGAATTTGTTGGTGTTTTTCAATGTTGAGGTTGTTGTTGTTTTTCAATGTTGAGGTTGTTGTTGAATTTGTTGGTGTTTTTCAATTTTGAGGTTTTTGCTGTTTTTCAATGTTGAGGTTGTTGTTGAATTTGTTGGTGTTTTTCCATGTTAAAGTTGTTGTTGTTTTTCAAAGTCGAGGTTGTTGTTAAATTTGTTGGTGTTTTTCAATGTTGAGGTTGTTGTTGAATTTGTTGTTGTTTTTCATTGTTGAGGTTGTTGTTGAATTTGTTGGTGTTTTTCAATGTTGAGGTTGTTGTTGTTTTTCAATGTTGAGGTTGTTGTTGAATTTGTTGGTGTTTTTCAATGTTGAGGTTGTTGTTGTTTTTCAATGTTGAGGTTGTTGTTGAATTTGTTGGTGTTTTTCAATTTCGAGGTTGTTGTTGAATTTGTTCGTGTTTTTCAATGTTGAAGTTGTTGAATTGTTGGTGTTTTTCAATGTTGAGGTTGTTGTTGTTTTTCAATGTTGAGGTTGTTGTTGAATTTGTTGGTGTTTTTCAATGTTGAGGTTGTTGTTGTTTTTCAATGTTGAGGTTGTTGTTGAATTTGTTGGTGTTTTTCAATGTTGAGGTTTTTGTTGTTTTTCAATGTTGAGGTTGTTGCTGAATTTGTTGGTGTTTTTCAATGTTGAGGTTGTTGTTGAATTTGTTGGTGTTTTTCAATGTTGAGGTTTTTGTTGTTTTTCAATGATGAGGTTTTTGTTGAATTTGTTGGTGTTTTTCAATGTCGAGGTTGTTGTTGAATTTGTTGGTTTCTTCAATGTTGAAGTTGTTGTTGAATTTGTTGGTGTTTTTCAATGTTGAGGTTGTTGTTGTTTTTCAATGTTGAGGTTGTTGTTGAATTTGTTGGTGTTTTTCAATGTTGAGGTTTTTGTTGTTTTTCAATGTTGAGGTTGTTGCTGAATTTGTTGGTGTTTTTCAATGTTGAGGTTGTTGTTGAATTTGTTGGTGTTTTTCAATGTTGAGGTTTTTGTTGTTTTTCAATGTTGAGGTTTTTGTTGAATTTGTTGGTGTTTTTCAATGTCGAGGTTGTTGTTGAATTTGTTGGTTTCTTCAATGTTGAAGTTGTTGTTGAATTTGTTGGTGTTTTTCAATGTTGTGGTTGTTGTTGTTTTTCAATGTTGAGGTTGTTGTTGAATTTGTTGGTATTTTTCAAATTTGAGGTTGTTGTTGTTTTTCAATGTTGAGGTTGTTGTTGAATTTGCTGGTGTTTTTCAATGTTGAGGTTGTTGTTGTTTTTCAATGTTGAGGTTGTTGAATTTGTTGGTGTTTTTCAATGTTGAGGTTGTTGTTGTTTTTCAATGTTGAGGTTGTTGTTGAATTTGTTGGTGTTTTTCAATTTCGAGGTTGTTGTTGTTTTTCAATGTTGATATTTGTTTTTGTTTTTCAATGTTGAGGTTTTTGTTGAATTTGTTGGTGTTTTTCAAAGTTGAGGTTGTTGTTGAATTTGTTGCTGTTTTTCAATGTTGAGGTTGTTGTTGTTTTTCAATGTTGAGGTTGTTGTTGTATTTGTTGGTGTTTTTCAATGTTGAGGCTGTTGTAGTTTTTCAATGTTGCGGTTGTTGTTGAATTTTTTGGTGTTTTTCAATGTCGAGGTTGTTGTTGAATTTGTTGGTGTTTTTCAATGTTGAAGTTGTTGTTGAATTTGTTGGTGTTTTTCAATTTTCAGGTTGTTGTTGTTTTAAATGTTGAGGTTGTTGTTGAATTTGTTGGTGTTTTTCAACTTTGAGGTTGTTGTTGTTTTTCAATGTTGAGGTTGTTGTTGAATTTGTTGTTGTTTTTCCATGTTGAGGTTGTTGTTGTTTTTCAAAGTTGAGGTCGTTGTTAAATTTGTTGGTGTTTTTCAATGTTGAGGTTGTTGTTGTTTTTCAATGTTGAGGTTGTTGTTGAATTTGTTGGTGTTTTTCAGTGTTGAGGTTGTTGTTGATTTTCAATGTTGAGGTTGTTGTTGAATTTGTTGGTGTTTTTCAATTTCGAGGTTGTTGTTGAATTTGTTGGTGTTTTTCAATGTTGAAGTTGTTGTTGAATTTGTTGGTGTTTTTCAATGTTGAGGTTGTTGTTGTTTTTCAATGTTGAGGTTGTTGTTGAATTTGTTTATGTTTTTCAATGTTGAGGTTGTTGTTGTTTTTCAATGTTGAGGTTGTTGTTGTTTTTCAATGTTGAGGTTGTTGTTGAATTTGTTGGTGTTTTTCAATGTTGAGGCTGTGTTCTTTTTCAATCTTGAGGTTGTTGTTGTATTTGTTGGTGTTTTTCAATGTTGAGGTTGTTGTGTTTTTCAATGTTGAGGTTGTTGTTGAATTTGTTGCTGTTTTTCAATGTTGAGGTTGTTGTTCAATTTGTGGGTGTTTTTCAATTTTGAGGTTGTTGTTGTTTTTCAATGTTGAGGTTGTTGTTGAATTTGTTGGTGTTTTTCCATGTTGAGGTTGTTGTTGTTTTTCAAAGTTGAGGTTGTTGTTGAATTTGTTGGTGTTTTTCAATGTTGAGTTTGTTGTTGTTTTTCAATGTTGAGGTTGTTGAATTTGTTGGTGTTTTTCAATGTTGAGGTTGTTGTTGTTTTTCAATGTTGAGGTTGTTGTTGAATTTGTTGGTGTTTTTCAATTTCGAGGTTGTTGTCGAATTTGTTGGTGTTTTTCAATGTTGAAGTTGTTGTTGAATTTTTTGTTGTTTTTCAATGTTGAGGTTGTTGCTGTTTTTCAATGTTGAGGTTGTTGGTGAATTTGTTGGTGTTTTTCAATGTTGAGGTTGTTGTTGTTTTTCAATGTTGAGGTTGTTGTTGCTTTTCAATGTTGAGGTTGTTGTTGAATTTGTTGGTCTTTTTCAATGTTGAGGTTGTTGTTGTTTTTCAATGTTGAGGTTGTTTTTGTTTTTCAATGTTGAGGTTGTTGTTGAATTTGTTGGTGTTTTTCAATTTCGAGGTTGTTGTTGAATTTGTTGATGTTCTTCAATGTTGAAGTTGTTGTTGAATTTGTTAGTGTTTTTCAATGTTGAGGTTGTTGTTGAATTTGTTGGTGTTTTTCAATGTTGAGGTTGTTGTTGTTTTTCAATGTTGAGGTTGTTGCTGAATTTGTTGGTGTTTTTCAATGTTGAGGTTGTTGTTGAATTTGTTGGTGTTTTTCAATGTTGAGGTTGTTGTTGAATTTGTTGGTGTTTTTCATTGTCGAGGTTGTTGTTGAATTTGTTGGTTTTTTCAATGTTGAAGTTGTTGTTGAATTTGTTGGTGTTTTTCAATGCTTTGGTTGTTGTTGTTTTTCAATGTTGAGGTTGTTGTTGAATTTGTTGGTATTTTTCAATTTTGAGGTTGTTGTTTTTCAATGTTGAGGTTGTTGTTGAATTTGTTGGTGTTTTTCAATTTCGAGGTTGTTGTTTAATTTGTTGGTGTTTTTCAATGTTGAACTTGTTGTTGAATTTGTTGGTGTTTTTCAATGTTGAGGTTGTTGTTGTTTTTCAATGTTGAGGTTGTTGTTGAATTTGTTGGTGTTTTTTAATGTTGTGGTTGCTGTTGTTTTTCAATGTTGAGGTTGTTGTTGTTTTTCAATGTTGAGGTTGTTGTTGAAATGTTTGGTGTTTTTGAAAGTTGAGGTTGTTGTTGAATTTGTTGCTGTTTTTCAATGTTGAGGTTGTTGTTGTTTTTCAATGTTGTGGTTGTTGATGTATTTGTTGGTGTTTTTCAATGTTGAGGTTGTTGTAGTTTTTCAATGTTGAGGTTGTTGTTGAATTTGTTGGTGTTTTTCAATGTCGAGGTTGTTGTTGAATTGGGTGGTGTTTTTCAATGTTGAAGTTGTTGAATTTGTATGTGTTTTTCAATGTTGAGGTTGTTGTTGAATTTGTTGGTGTTTTTCAATGTTGATGTTGTTGTTGTTTTTAAATGTTGAGGTTGTTGTTGAATTGGTTGGTGTTTTTCAATTTTGAGGTTGTTGTTGTTTTTCAAAGTTGAGGTTGTTGTTAAATTTGTTGGTGTTTTTCACTGTTGAGGTTGTTGTTGAATTTGTTGGTGTTTTTCATTGTTGAGGTTGTCGTTGAATTTGTTGGTGTTTTTCATTGTTGAGGTTGTTGTTGAATTTGTTGGTGTTTTTCAATGTTGAGGTTGTTGTTGTTTTTCAATGTTGAGGTTGTTGTTGAATTTGTTGGTGTTTTTCAATGTTGAGGTTGTTGTTGTTTTTCAATGTTGAGGTTGTTGTTGAATTTGTTGGTGTTTTTCAATTTCGAGGTTGTTGAATTTGTTGTTGTTTTTCAATGTTGAAGTTGTTGAATTTGTTGGTGTTTTTCAATGTTGAGGTTGTTGTTGTTTTTCAATGTTGAGGTTGTTGTTGAATTTGTTGGTGTTTTTCAATGTTGAGGTTGTTGTTGTTTTTCAATGTTGAGGTTGTTGTTGAATTTGTTGGTGTTTTTCAATGTTGAGGTTTTTGTTGTTTTTCAATGTTGAGGTTGTTGCTGAATTTGTTGGTGTTTTTCAATGTTGAGGTTGTTGTTGAATTTGTTGGTGTTTTTCAATGTTGAGGTTTTTGTTGTTTTTCAATGTTGAGGTTTTTGTTGAATTTGTTGGTGTTTTTCAATGTCGAGGTTGTTGTTGAATTTGTTGGTTTCTTCAATGTTGAAGTTGTTGTTGAATTTGTTGGTGTTTTTCAATGTTGTGGTTGTTGTTGTTTTTCAATGTTGAGGTTGTTGTTGAATTTGTTGGTATTTTTCAAATTTGAGGTTGTTGTTGTTTTTCAATGTTGAGGTTGTTGTTGAATTTGCTGGTGTTTTTCAATGTTGAGGTTGTTGTTGTTTTTCAATGTTGAGGTTGTTGAATTTGTTGGTGTTTTTCAATGTTGAGGTTGTTGTTGTTTTTCAATGTTGAGGTTGTTGTTGAATTTGTTGGTGTTTTTCAATTTCGAGGTTGTTGTTGAATTTGTTGGTGTTTTTCAATGTTGAAGTTGTTGTTGAATTTGTTGGTGTTTTTCAATGTTGAGGTTGTTGTTGTTTTTCAATGTTGAGGTTGTTGTTGAATTTGTTGGTGTTTTTCAATGTTGAGGTTGTTGTTGTTTTTCAATGTTGATATTTGTTGTTGTTTTTCAATGTTGAGGTTGTTGTTGAATTTGTTGGTGTTTTTCAATGTTGAGGTTGTTGTTGAATTTGTTGCTGTTTTTCAATGTTGAGGTTGTTGTTGTTTTTCAATGTTGAGGTTGTTGTTGTATTTGTTGGTGTTTTTCAATGTTGAGGTTGTTGTAGTTTTTCAATGTTGCGGTTGTTGTTGAATTTTTTGGTGTTTTTCAATGTCGAGGTTGTTGTTGAATTTGTTGGTGTTTTTCAATGTTGAAGTTGTTGTTGAATTTGTTGGTGTTTTTCAATTTTCAGGTTGTTGTTGTTTTAAATGTTGAGGTTGTTGTTGAATTTGTTGGTGTTTTTCAATTTTGAGGTTGTTGTTGTTTTTCAATGTTGAGGTTGTTGTTGAATTTGTTGTTGTTTTTCCATGTTGAGGTTGTTGTTGTTTTTCAAAGTTGAGGTCGTTGTTAAATTTGTTGGTGTTTTTCAATGTTGAGGTTGTTGTTGTTTTTCAATGTTGAGGTTGTTGTTGAATTTGTTGGTGTTTTTCAATGTTGAGGTTGTTGTTGTTTTTCAATGTTGAGGTTGTTGTTGAATTTGTTGGAGTTTTTCAATTTCGAGGTTGTTGTTGAATTTGTTGGTGTTTTTCAATGTTGAAGTTGTTGTTGAATTTGTTGGTGTTTTTCAATGTTGAGGTTGTTGTTGTTTTTCAATGTTGAGGTTGTTGTTGAATTTGTTTATGTTTTTCAATGTTGAGGTTGTTGTTGTTTTTCAATGTTGAGGTTGTTGTTGTTTTTCAATGTTGAGGTTGTTGTTGAATTTGTTGGTGTTTTTCAATGTTGAGGCTGTGTTCTTTTTCAATCTTGAGGTTGTTGTTGTATTTGTTGGTGTTTTGCAATGTTGAGGTTGTTGTGTTTTTCAATGTTGAGGTTGTTGTTGAATTTGTTGCTGTTTTTCAATGTTGAGGTTGTTGTTCAATTTGTGGGTGTTTTTCAATTTTGAGGTTGTTGTTGTTTTTCAATGTTGAGGTTGTTGTTGAATTTGTTGGTGTTTTTCCATGTTGAGGTTGTTGTTGTTTTTCAAAGTTGAGGTTGTTGTTAAATTTGTTGGTGTTTTTCAATGTTGAGGTTGTTGTTGAATTTGTTGGTGTTTTTCATTGTTGAGGTTGTTGTTGAATTTGTTGGTGTTTTTCAATGTTGAGTTTGTTGTTGTTTTTCAATGTTGAGGTTGTTGAATTTGTTGGTGTTTTTCAATGTTGAGGTTGTTGTTGTTTTTCAATGTTGAGGTTGTTGTTGAATTTGTTGGTGTTTTTCAATTTCGAGGTTGTTGTCGAATTTGTTGGTGTTTTTCAATGTTGAAGTTGTTGTTGAATTTTTTGTTGTTTTTCAATGTTGAGGTTGTTGTTGTTTTTCAATGTTGAGGTTGTTGGTGAATTTGTTGGTGTTTTTCAATGTTGAGGTTGTTGTTGTTTTTCAATGTTGAGGTTGTTGTTGCTTTTCAATGTTGAGGTTGTTGTTGAATTTGTTGGTGTTTTTCAATGTTGAGGTTGTTGTTGTTTTTCAATGTTGAGGTTGTTTTTGTTTTTCAATGTTGAGGTTGTTGTTGAATTTGTTGGTGTTTTTCAATTTCGAGGTTGTTGTTGAATTTGTTGGTGTTCTTCAATGTTGAAGTTGTTGTTGAATTTGTTAGTGTTTTTCAATGTTGAGGTTGTTGTTGAATTTGTTGGTGTTCTTCAATGTTGAGGTTGTTGTTGTTTTTCAATGTTGAGGTTGTTGCTGAATTTGTTGGTGTTTTTCAATGTTGAGGTTGTTGTTGAATTTGTTGGTGTTTTTCAATGTTGAGGTAGTTGTTGAATTTGTTGGTGTTTTTCATTGTCGAGGTTGTTGTTGAATTTGTTGGTTTTTTCAATGTTGAAGTTGTTGTTGAATTTGTTGGTGTTTTTCAATGCTTTGGTTGTTGTTGTTTTTCAATGTTGAGGTTGTTGTTGAATTTGTTGGTATTTTTCAATTTTGAGGTTGTTGTTTTTCAATGTTGAGGTTGTTGTTGAATTTGTTGGTGTTTTTCCATGTTGAGGTTGTTGTTGTTTTTCAAAGTTGAGGTTGATGTTTAATTTGTTGGTGTTTTTCAATGTTGAGGTTGTTGTTGAATTTGTTGGTGTTTTTCAGTGTTGAGGTTGTTGTTGAATTTGTTGGTGTTTTTCAATGTTGAGGTTGTTGTTGTTTTTCAATGTTGAGGTTGTTGTTGAATTTGTTGGTGTTTTTCAATGTTGAGGTTGTTGTTGAATTTGTTGGTGTTTTTCAATGTTGAGGTTGTTGTTGTTTTTCAATATTGAGGTTGTTTGTGAATTTGTTTGTGTTTTTCAATGTTGAGGTTGGTGTTGAATTTGTTGGTATTTTTCAATGTTGAGGTTGTTGTTGTTTTTCAATCTTGAGGTTGTTTTTGAATTTGTTGGTGTTTTTCAATGTTGAGGTTGTTGTTGTTTTTCAATGTTGAGGTTGTTGAATTTGTTGGTGTTTTTCAATGTTGAGGTTGTTGTTGTTTTTCAATGTTGAGGTTGTTGTTGAATTTGTTGGTGTTTTTCAATTTCGAGGTTGTTGTTGAATTTGTTGGTGTTTTTCAATGTTGAAGTTGTTGTTGAATTTGTTGGTGTTTTTCAATGTTGATGTTGTTGTTGTTTTTCAATGTTGAGGTTGTTGTAGAATTTGTTGGTGTTTTTTAATGTTGAGGTTGCTGTTGTTTTTCAATGTTGAGGTTGTTGTTGTTTTTCAATGTTGAGGTTGTTGTTGAATTTGTTGGTGTTTTTGAATGTTGAGGTTGTTGTTGAATTTGTTGCTGTTTTTCAATGTTGAGGTTGTTGTTGTTTTTCAATGTTGAGGTTGTTGATGTATTTGTTGGTGTTTTTCAATGTTGAGGTTGTTGTAGTTTTTCAATGTTGAGGTTGTTGTTGAATTTGTTGGTGTTTTTCAATGTCGAGGTTGTTGTTGAATTGGTTGGTGTTTTTCAATGTTGAAGTTGTTGTTGAATTTGTTGGTGTTTTTCAATGTTGAGGTTGTAGTTGAATTTGTTGGTGTTTTTCAATGTTGAGGTTGTTGTTGTTTTTAAATGTTGAGGTTGTTGTTGAATTGGTTGGTGTTTTTCAATTTTGAGGTTGTTGTTGTTTTTCAAAGTTGAGGTTGTTGTTAAATTTGTTGGTGTTTTTCACTGTTGAGGTTGTTGTTGAATTTGTTGGTGTTTTTCATTGTTGAGGTTGTTGTTGAATTTGTTGGTGTTTTTCAATGTTGAGGTTGTTGTTGTTTTTCAATGTTGAGGTTGTTAAATTTGGTGGTGTTTTTCAATGTTGAGGTTGTTGTTGTTTTTCACTGTTGAGGTTGTTGTTGAATTTGTTGGTGTTTTTCATTGTTGAGGTTGTTGTTGAATTTGTTGGTGTTTTTCAATGTTGAGGTTGTTGAATTTGGTGGTGTTTTTCAATGTTGAGGTTGTTGTTGTTTTTCAATGTTGAGGTTGTGGTTGAATTTGTTGGTGTTTTTCAATTTCGAGGTTGTTGTTGAATTTGCTGGTGTTTTTCAATGTTGAAGTTGTTGTTGAATTTGTTGGTGTTTTTCAATGTTGAGGTTGTTGTTGTTTTTCAATGTTGAGTTTGTTGTTGAATTTGTTGGTGTTTTTGAATTTCGAGGTTGTTGTTGAATTTGTTGGTGTTTTTCAATGTTGAAGTTGTTGTTGAATTTGTTGGTGTTTTTCAATGTTGTGGTTGTTGTTGTTTTTCAATGTTGAGGTTGTTGTTGAATTTGTTGGTGTTTTTCAATGTTGAGGTTGTTGTTGTTTTTCAATGTTGAGGTTGCTGTTGTTTTTCAATGTTGAAGTTGTTGTTGAATTTGTTGGTGTTTTTCGATGTTGGCGTTGTTGTTGTATTTGTTGTTGTTTTTCAATGTTGAGGTTGTTGTTGTTTTTCAGTGTTGAGGTTGTTGTTGTTTTTCAATGTTGAGATTGTTGTTGTATTTGTTGGTGTTTTTCAATGTTGAGGTTGTTGTAGTTTTTCAATGTTGAGGTTGTTGTTGAATTTGTTGGTGTTTTTGAATTTCGAGGTTGTTGTTGAATTTGTTGGTGTTTTTCAATGTTGAAGTTGTTGTTGAATTTGTTGGTGTTTTTCAATGTTGTGGTTGTTGTTGTTTTTCAATGTTGAGGTTGTTGTTGAATTTGTTGGTGTTTTTCAATGTTGAGGTTGTTGTTGTTTTTCAATGTTGAGGTTGCTGTTGTTTTTCAATGTTGAGGTTGTTGTTGAATTTGTTGGTGTTTTTCGATGTTGGCGTTGTTGTTGTATTTGTTGTTGTTTTTCAATGTTGAGGTTGTTGTTGTTTTTCAATGTTGAGGTTGTTGTTGTTTTTCAATGATGAGATTGTTTTTGTATTTGTTGGTGTTTTTCAATGTTGAGGTTGTTGTAGTTTTTCAATGTTGAGGTTGTTGTTGAATTTGTGGGTGTTTTTCAATGTCGAGGTTGTTGTTGAATTTGTTGGTGTTTTTCAATGTTGAAGTTGTTGTTGAATTTGTATGTGTTTTTCAATGTTGAGGTTGTTGTTGAATTTGTTGGTGTTTTTCAATGTTGAGGTTGTTGTTGTTTTTAAATGTTGAGGTTGTTGTTGAATTTGTTGGTGTTTTTCAATTTTGAGGTTGTTGTTGTTTTTCAAAGTTGAGGTTGTTGTTAAATTTGTTGGTGTTTTTCAATGTTGAGGTTGTTGTTGAATTTGTTGGTGTTTTTCATTGTTGAGGTTGTTGTTGAATTTGTTGGTGTTTTTCAATGTTGAGTTTGTTGTTGTTTTTCAATGTTGAGGTTGTTGAATTTGTTGGTGTTTTTCAATGTTGAGGTTGTTGTTGTTTTTCAATGTTGAGGTTGTTGTTGAATTTGTTGGTGTTTTTCAATTTCGAGGTTGTTGTCGAATTTGTTGGTGTTTTTCAATGTTGAAGTTGTTGTTGAATTTTTTGTTGTTTTTCAATGTTGAGGTTGTTGTTGTTTTTCAATGTTGAGGTTGTTGGTGAATTTGTTGGTGTTTTTCAATGTTGAGGTTGTTGTTGTTTTTCAATGTTGAGGTTGTTGTTGCTTTTCAATGTTGAGGTTGTTGTTGAATTTGTTGGTGTTTTTCAATGTTGAGGTTGTTGTTGTTTTTCAATGTTGAGGTTGTTTTTGTTTTTCAATGTTGAGGTTGTTGTTGAATTTGTTGGTGTTTTTCAATTTCGAGGTTGTTGTTGAATTTGTTGGTGTTCTTCAATGTTGAAGTTGTTGTTGAATTTGTTAGTGTTTTTCAATGTTGAGGTTGTTGTTGAATTTGTTGGTGTTCTTCAATGTTGAGGTTGTTGTTGTTTTTCAATGTTGAGGTTGTTGCTGATTTGTTGGTGTTTTTCAATGTTGAGGTTGTTGTTGAATTTGTTGGTGTTTTTCAATGTTGAGGTAGTTGTTGAATTTGTTGGTGTTTTTCATTGTCGAGGTTGTTGTTGAATTTGTTGGTTTTTTCAATGTTGAAGTTGTTGTTGAATTTGTTGGTGTTTTTCAATGCTTTGGTTGTTGTTGTTTTTCAATGTTGAGGTTGTTGTTGAATTTGTTGGTATTTTTCAATTTTGAGGTTGTTGTTTTTCAATGTTGAGGTTGTTGTTGAATTTGTTGGTGTTTTTCCATGTTGAGGTTGTTGTTGTTTTTCAAAGTTGAGGTTGATGTTTAATTTGTTGGTGTTTTTCAATGTTGAGGTTGTTGTTGAATTTGTTGGTGTTTTTCAGTGTTGAGGTTGTTGTTGAATTTGTTGGTGTTTTTCAATGTTGAGGTTGTTGTTGTTTTTCAATGTTGAGGTTGTTGTTGAATTTGTTGGTGTTTTTCAATGTTGAGGTTGTTGTTGAATTTGTTGGTGTTTTTCAATGTTGAGGTTGTTGTTGTTTTTCAATATTGAGGTTGTTTGTGAATTTGTTTGTGTTTTTCAATGTTGAGGTTGGTGTTGAATTTGTTGGTATTTTTCAATGTTGAGGTTGTTGTTGTTTTTCAATCTTGAGGTTGTTTTTGAATTTGTTGGTGTTTTTCAATGTTGAGGTTGTTGTTGTTTTTCAATGTTGAGGTTGTTGAATTTGTTGGTGTTTTTCAATGTTGAGGTTGTTGTTGTTTTTCAATGTTGAGGTTGTTGTTGAATTTGTTGGTGTTTTTCAATTTCGAGGTTGTTGTTGAATTTGTTGGTGTTTTTCAATGTTGAAGTTGTTGTTGAATTTGTTGGTGTTTTTCAATGTTGATGTTGTTGTTGTTTTTCAATGTTGAGGTTGTTGTAGAATTTGTTGGTGTTTTTTAATGTTGAGGTTGCTGTTGTTTTTCAATGTTGAGGTTGTTGTTGTTTTTCAATGTTGAGGTTGTTGTTGAATTTGTTGGTGTTTTTGAATGTTGAGGTTGTTGTTGAATTTGTTGCTGTTTTTCAATGTTGAGGTTGTTGTTGTTTTTCAATGTTGAGGTTGTTGATGTATTTGTTGGTGTTTTTCAATGTTGAGGTTGTTGTAGTTTTTCAATGTTGAGGTTGTTGTTGAATTTGTTGGTGTTTTTCAATGTCGAGGTTGTTGTTGAATTGGTTGGTGTTTTTCAATGTTGAAGTTGTTGTTGAATTTGTTGGTGTTTTTCAATGTTGAGGTTGTAGTTGAATTTGTTGGTGTTTTTCAATGTTGAGGTTGTTGTTGTTTTTAAATGTTGAGGTTGTTGTTGAATTGGTTGGTGTTTTTCAATTTTGAGGTTGTTGTTGTTTTTCAAAGTTGAGGTTGTTGTTAAATTTGTTGGTGTTTTTCACTGTTGAGGTTGTTGTTGAATTTGTTGGTGTTTTTCATTGTTGAGGTTGTTGTTGAATTTGTTGGTGTTTTTCAATGTTGAGGTTGTTGTTGTTTTTCAATGTTGAGGTTGTTAAATTTGGTGGTGTTTTTCAATGTTGAGGTTGTTGTTGTTTTTCACTGTTGAGGTTGTTGTTGAATTTGTTGGTGTTTTTCATTGTTGAGGTTGTTGTTGAATTTGTTGGTGTTTTTCAATGTTGAGGTTGTTGAATTTGGTGGTGTTTTTCAATGTTGAGGTTGTTGTTGTTTTTCAATGTTGAGGTTGTGGTTGAATTTGTTGGTGTTTTTCAATTTCGAGGTTGTTGTTGAATTTGCTGGTGTTTTTCAATGTTGAAGTTGTTGTTGAATTTGTTGGTGTTTTTCAATGTTGAGGTTGTTGTTGTTTTTCAATGTTGAGTTTGTTGTTGAATTTGTTGGTGTTTTTGAATTTCGAGGTTGTTGTTGAATTTGTTGGTGTTTTTCAATGTTGAAGTTGTTGTTGAATTTGTTGGTGTTTTTCAATGTTGTGGTTGTTGTTGTTTTTCAATGTTGAGGTTGTTGTTGAATTTGTTGGTGTTTTTCAATGTTGAGGTTGTTGTTGTTTTTCAATGTTGAGGTTGCTGTTGTTTTTCAATGTTGAAGTTGTTGTTGAATTTGTTGGTGTTTTTCGATGTTGGCGTTGTTGTTGTATTTGTTGTTGTTTTTCAATGTTGAGGTTGTTGTTGTTTTTCAGTGTTGAGGTTGTTGTTGTTTTTCAATGTTGAGATTGTTGTTGTATTTGTTGGTGTTTTTCAATGTTGAGGTTGTTGTAGTTTTTCAATGTTGAGGTTGTTGTTGAATTTGTTGGTGTTTTTGAATTTCGAGGTTGTTGTTGAATTTGTTGGTGTTTTTCAATGTTGAAGTTGTTGTTGAATTTGTTGGTGTTTTTCAATGTTGTGGTTGTTGTTGTTTTTCAATGTTGAGGTTGTTGTTGAATTTGTTGGTGTTTTTCAATGTTGAGGTTGTTGTTGTTTTTCAATGTTGAGGTTGCTGTTGTTTTTCAATGTTGAGGTTGTTGTTGAATTTGTTGGTGTTTTTCGATGTTGGCGTTGTTGTTGTATTTGTTGTTGTTTTTCAATGTTGAGGTTGTTGTTGTTTTTCAATGTTGAGGTTGTTGTTGTTTTTCAATGATGAGATTGTTTTTGTATTTGTTGGTGTTTTTCAATGTTGAGGTTGTTGTAGTTTTTCAATGTTGAGGTTGTTGTTGAATTTGTGGGTGTTTTTCAATGTCGAGGTTGTTGTTGAATTTGTTGGTGTTTTTCAATGTTGAAGTTGTTGTTGAATTTGTATGTGTTTTTCAATGTTGAGGTTGTTGTTGAATTTGTTGGTGTTTTTCAATGTTGAGGTTGTTGTTGTTTTTAAATGTTGAGGTTGTTGTTGAATTTGTTGGTGTTTTTCAATTTTGAGGTTGTTGTTGTTTTTCAAAGTTGAGGTTGTTGTTAAATTTGTTGGTGTTTTTCAATGTTGAGGTTGTTGTTGAATTTGTTGGTGTTTTTCATTGTTGAGATTGTTGTTGAATTTGTTGGTGTTTTTCAATGTTGAGGTTGTTGTTGTTTTTCAATGTTGAGGTTGTTGAATTTGGTGGTGTCTTTCAATGTTGAGGTTGTTGTTGTTTTTCAATGTTGAGGTTGTTGTTGAATTTGGTGGTGTTTTTCAATTTCGAGGTTGTTGTTGAATTTGTTGGTGTTTTTCAATGTTGAAGTTGTTGTTGAATTTGTTGGTGTTTTTCAATATTCTGGTTGTTGTTGTTTTTCAATGTTGAGGTTGTTGTTGAATTTGTTGGTGTTTTTCAATGTTGAGGTTGTTGTTGTTTTTCAATGTTGAGGTTGCTGTTGTTTTTCAATGTTGAGGTTGTTGTTGAATTTGTTGTTGTTTTTCGATGTTGGCGTTGTTGTTGTATTTGTTGGTGTTTTTCAATGTTGAGGTTGTTGTTGTTTTTCAATGTTGAGGTTGTTGTTGTTTTTCAATGTTGAGGTTGTTGTTGAATTTGTTGTTGTTTTTCAATGTTGAGGTTGTTGTTGAATTTGTTGTTGTTTTTCAATGTTGAGGTTGTTGTTGTATTTGTTGGTGTTTTTCAATGTTGAGGTTGTTGTAGTTTTTCAATGTTGATGTTGTTGTTGAATTTGTTGGTGTTTTTCAATGTCGAGGTTGTTGTTGAATTTGTTGGTGTTTTTCAATGTTGAGGTTGTTGTTGAATTTGTTAGTGTTTTTCAATGTTGAGGTTGTTGTTGTCTTTAAATGTTGAGGTTGTTGTTGAATTTGTTGGTGTTTTTCAATTTTGAGGTTGTTGTTGTTTTTCAATGTTGAGGTTGTTGCTGAATTTGTTGGTTTTTTTCCATGTTGAGTTTGTTGTTGTTTTTCAAAGTTGAGGTTGTTGTTAAATTTGTTGGTGTTTTTCAATGTTGAGGTTGTTGTTGAATTTGTTGGTGTTTTTCATTGTTGAGGTTGTTGTTGAATTTGTTGGTGTTTTTCAATGTTGAGGTTGTTGTTGTTTTTCAATGTTGAGGTTGTTGTTGAATTTGTTGGTGTTTTTCAATGTTGAGGTTGTTGTTGTTTTTCAATGTTGAGGTTGTTGTTGAATTTGTTGGTGTTTTTCAAATTCGAGGTTGTAGTTGAATTTGTTGGTGTTTTTCAATGTTGAAGTTGTTGAATTTGTTGGTGTTTTTCAATGTTGAGGTTGCTGTTGTTTTTCAATGTTGAGGTTGTTGTTGAATTTGTTGGTGTTTTTCAATGTTGAGGTTGTTGTTGTTTTTCAATGTTGAGGTTGTTGTTGAATTTGTTGGTGTTTTTCAATGTTGAGGTTTTTGTTGTTTTTCAATGTTGAGGTTGTTGCTGAATTTGTTGGTGTTTTTCAATGTTGAGGTTGTTGTTGAATTTGTTGGCGTTTTTAAAAGTTGAGGTTGTTGTTGAATTTGTTGGTGTTTTTCAATGTTGAGGTTGTTGTTGAATTTGTTGGTGTTTTTCAATGTTGAGGTTGTTGTTGTTTTTCAAAGTTGAGGTTGTTGTTAAATTTGTTGGTGTTTTTCAATGTTGAGGTTGTTGTTGAATTTGTTGGTGTTTTTCATTGTTGAGGTTGTTGTTGAATTTGTTGGTGTTTTTCAATGTTGAGGTTGTTGTTGTTTTTTAATGTTGAGGTTGTTTTTGAATTTGTTGGTGTTCTTCAATGTTGAGGTTGTTGTTGTTTTTCAATGCTGAGGTTGTTGTTGAATTTGTTGCTGTTTTTCAATTTCGAGGTTGTTGTTGAATTTGTTGGTGTTTTTCAATGTTGAAGTTGTTGTTGAATTTGTTGGTGTTTTTCAACGTCGAGGTTGTTGTTGAATTTGTTGGTTTTTTCAATGTTGGAGTTGTTGTTGAATTTGTTGGTGTTTTTCAATGTTGTGGTTGTTGTTGTTTTTCAATGTTGAGGTTGTTGTTGAATTTGTTGGTATTTTTCAATTTTGAGGTTGTTGTTCTTTTTCAATGTTCAGGTTGTTGTTGAATTTGTTGGTGTTTTTCCAATGTTGAGGTTGTTGTTGTTTTTCAAAGTTGAGGTTGATGTTTAATTTGTTGGTGTTTTTCAATGTTGAGGTTGTTGTTGAATTTGTTGGTGTTTTTCATTGTTGAGGTTGTTGTTGAATTTGTTGGTGTTTTTCAATGTTGAGGTTGTTGTTGTTTTTCAATGTTGAGGTTGTTGTTGAGTTTGTTGCTGTTTTTCAATGTTGAGGTTGTTGTTGAATTTGTTGGTGCTTTTCAATGTTGAGGTTGTTGTTGTTTTTCAATATTGAGGTTGTTTGTGAATCTGTTTGTGTTTTTCAATGTTGAGGTTGGTGTAGAATTTGTTGGTATTTTTCAATGTTGAGGTTGTTGTTGTTTTTCA
The DNA here is from genome assembly GCA_026770705.1 of Isurus oxyrinchus. Classification (NCBI taxonomy): domain Eukaryota; kingdom Metazoa; phylum Chordata; class Chondrichthyes; order Lamniformes; family Lamnidae; genus Isurus; species Isurus oxyrinchus. Next base: position 222,119 of record JANJGN010000305.1, on the reverse strand, counting down.
ATGTTGAGGTTGTTTTTGAATTTGTTGGTGTTTTTCAATGTTGAGGTTGTTGTTGTTTTTCAATGTTGAGGTTGTTGAATTTGTTGGTGTTTTTCAATGTTGAGGTTGTTGTTGTTTTTCAATGTTGAGGTTGTTGTTGAATTTGTTGGTGTTTTTCAATTTCGAGGTTGTTGTTGAATTTGTTGGTGTTTTTGAATGTTGAAGTTGTTGTTGAAATTGTTGGTGTTTTTCAATGTTGAGGTTGTTGTTGTTTTTCAATGTTGAGGTTGTTGTTGAATTTGTTGGTGTTTTTCAATGTTGAAGTTGTTGTTGTTTTTCAATGTTGAGGTTGTTGTTGTTTTTCAATGTTGAGGTTGTTGTTGAATTTGTTGGTGTTTTTCAATGTTGAGGTTGTTGTTGAATTTGTGGGTGTTTTTCAATGTCGAGTTTGTTGTTGAATTTGTATGTGTTTTTCAATGTTGAAGTTGTTGTTGAATTTGTATGTGTTTTTCAATGTTGAGGTTGTTGTTGAATTTGTTGGTGTTTTTCAATGTTGAGGTTGTTGTTGTTTTTAAATGTTGAGGTTGTTGTTGAATTTGTTGGTGTTTTTCAATTTTGAGGTTGTTGTTGTTTTTCAAAGTTGAGGTTGTTGTTAAATTTGTTGGTGTTTTTCAATGTTGAGGTTGTTGTTGAATTTGCTGGTGTTTTTCATTGTTGAGGTTGTTGTTGAATTTGTTGGTGTTTTTCAATGTTGTGTTTGTTGTTGTTTTTCAATGTTGAGGTTGCTGAATTTGGTGGTGTTTTTCAATGTTGAGGTTGTTGTTGTTTTTCAATGTTGAGGTTGTTGTTGAATTTGTTGGTGTTTTTCAATTTCGAGGTTGTTGTTGAATTTGTTGGTGTTTTTCAATGTTGAAGTTGTTGTTGAATTTGTTGGTGTTTTTCAATGTTGTGGTTGTTGTTGTTTTTCAATGTTGAGGTTGTTGTTGAATTTGCTGGTGTTTTTCAATGTTGAGGTTGTTTTTGTTTTTCAATGTTGAGGTTGCTGTTGTTTTTCAATGTTGAGGGTGTTGTTGAATTTGTTGGTGTTTTTCGATGTTGGCGTTGTTGTTGTATTTGTTGTTGATTTTCAATGTTGAGGTTGTTGTTGTTTTTCAATGTTGAGGTTGTTGTTGTTTTTCAATGTTGAGGTTGTTGTTGTATTTGTTGGTGTTTTTCAATGTTGAGGTTGTTGTAGTTTTTCAATGTTGAGGTTGTTGTTGAATTTGTGGGTGTTTTTCAATGTTGAAGTTGTTGTTGAATTTGTATGTGTTTTTCAATGTTGAGGTTGTTGTTGAATTTGTTGGTGCTTTTCAATGTTGAGGTTGTTGTTGTTTTTAAATGTTGAGGTTGTTGTTGAATTTGTTGGTGTTTTTCAATTTTGAGGTTGTTGTTGTTTTTCAAAGTTGAGGTTGTTGTTAAATTTGTTGGTGTTTTTCAATGTTGCGGTTGTTGTTGAATTTGTTGGTGTTTTTCATTGTTGAGGTTGTTGTTGAATTTGTTGGTGTTTTTCAATGTTGAGGTTGTTGTTGTTTTTCAATGTTGAGGTTGTTGAATTTGGTGGTGTTTTTCAATGTTGAGGTTGTTGTTGTTTTTCAATGTTGAGGTTGTTGTTGAATTTGTTGGTGTTTTTCAATTTCGAGGTTTTTGTTGAATTTGTTGGTGTTTTTCAATGTTGAAGTTGTTGTTGAATTTGTTGGTGTTTTTCAATGTTGTGGTTGTTGTTGTTTTTCAATGTTGAGGTTGTTGTTGAATTTGTTGGTGTTTTTCAATGTTGAGGTTGTTGTTGTTTTTCAATGTTGAGGTTGCTGTTGTTTTTCAATGTTGAGGTTGTTGTTGAATTTGTTGGTGTTTTTCGATGTTGGCGTTGTTGTTGTATTTGTTGGTGTTTTTCAATGTTGAGGTTGTTGTTGTTTTTCAATGTTGAGGTTGTTGTTGTTTTTCAATGTTGAGGTTGTTGTTGAATTTGTTGTTGTTTTTCAATGTTGAGGTTGTTGTTGAATTTGTTGTTGTTTTTCAATGTTGAGGTTGTTGTTGTATTTGTTGGTGTTTTTCAATGTTGAGGTTGTTGTAGTTTTTCAATGTTGATGTTGTTGTTGAATTTGTTGGTGTTTTTCAATGTCGAGGTTGTTGTTGAATTTGTTGGTGTTTTTCAATGTTGAGGTTGTTGTTGAATTTGTTGGTGTTTTTCAATGTTGAGGTTGTTGTTGTCTTTAAATGTTGAGGTTGTTGTTGAATTTGTTGGTGTTTTTCAATTTTGAGGTTGTTGTTGTTTTTCAATGTTGAGGTTGTTGTTGAATTTGTTGGTGTTTTTCCATGTTGAGTTTGTTGTTGTTTTTCAAAGTTGAGGTTGTTGTTAAATTTGTTGGTGTTTTTCAATGTTGAGGTTGTTGTTGAATTTGTTGGTGTTTTTCAACGTTGAGGTTGTTGTTGAATTTGTCGTGTTTTTCAATGCTCAGGTTGTTGGTGTTTTTCAATGTTGAGGTTGTTGTTGAATTTGTTGGTGTTTTTCAATTTTGAGGTTGTTGTAGTTTTTCAATGTTGAGCTTGTTGTTGAATGTGTTGGTGTTTTTCAATGTTGAGGTTGTTGTTGTTTTTCAATGTTGAGGTTGTTGCTGAATTTGTTGGTGTTTTTCAATGTTGAGGTTGTTGTTGAATTTGTTGGTGTTTTTCAATGTTGAGGTTGTTGTTGTTTTTCAATGTTGAGGTTGTTGTTGAATTTGTTGGTGTTTTTCAATATTCTGGTTGTTGTTGTTTTTCAATGTTGAGGTTGTTGTTGAATTTGTTGGTGTTTTTCAATGTTGAGGTTGTTGTTTTTCAATGTTGAGGTTGCTGTTGTTTTTCAATGTTGAGGTTGTTGTTGAATTTGTTGGTGTTTTTCGATGTTGGCGTTGTTGTTGTATTTGTTGGTGTTTTTCAATGTTGAGGTTGTTGTTGTTTTTCAATGTTGAGGTTGTTGTTGAATTTGTTGGTGTTTTTCAATGTTGAGGTTGTTGTTGAATTTGTGGGTGTTTTTCAATGTCGAGTTTGTTGTTGAATTTGTATGTGTTTTTCAATGTTGAAGTTGTTGTTGAATTTGTATGTGTTTTTCAATGTTGAGGTTGTTGTTGAATTTGTTGGTGTTTTTCAATGTTGAGGTTGTTGTTGTTTTTAAATGTTGAGGTTGTTGTTGAATTTGTTGGTGTTTTTCAATTTTGAGGTTGTTGTTGTTTTTCAAAGTTGAGGTTGTTGTTAAATTTGTTGGTTTTTTTTCAATGTTGAGGTTGTTGTTGAATTTGCTGGTGTTTTTCATTGTTGAGGTTGTTGTTGAATTTGTTGGTGTTTTTCAATGTTGTGTTTGTTGTTGTTTTTCAATGTTGAGGTTGCTGAATTTGGTGGTGTTTTTCAATGTTGAGGTTGTTGTTGTTTTTCAATGTTGAGGTTGTTGTTGAATTTGTTGGTGTTTTTCAATTTCGAGGTTGTTGTTGAATTTGTTGGTGTTTTTCAATGTTGAAGTTGTTGTTGAATTTGTTGGTGTTTTTCAATGTTGTGGTTGTTGTTGTTTTTCAATGTTGAGGTTGTTGTTGAATTTGCTGGTGTTTTTCAATGTTGAGGTTGTTTTTGTTTTTCAATGTTGAGGTTGCTGTTGTTTTTCAATGTTGAGGGTGTTGTTGAATTTGTTGGTGTTTTTCGATGTTGGCGTTGTTGTTGTATTTGTTGTTGATTTTCAATGTTGAGGTTGTTGTTGTTTTTCAATGTTGAGGTTGTTGTTGTTTTTCAATGTTGAGGTTGTTGTTGTATTTGTTGGTGTTTTTCAATGTTGAGGTTGTTGTAGTTTTTCAATGTTGAGGTTGTTGTTGAATTTGTGGGTGTTTTTCAATGTTGAAGTTGTTGTTGAATTTGTATGTGTTTTTCAATGTTGAGGTTGTTGTTGAATTTGTTGGTGCTTTTCAATGTTGAGGTTGTTGTTGTTTTTAAATGTTGAGGTTGTTGTTGAATTTGTTGGTGTTTTTCAATTTTGAGGTTGTTGTTGTTTTTCAAAGTTGAGGTTGTTGTTAAATTTGTTGGTGTTTTTCAATGTTGCGGTTGTTGTTGAATTTGTTGGTGTTTTTCATTGTTGAGGTTGTTGTTGAATTTGTTGGTGTTTTTCAATGTTGAGGTTGTTGTTGTTTTTCAATGTTGAGGTTGTTGAATTTGGTGGTGTTTTTCAATGTTGAGGTTGTTGTTGTTTTTCAATGTTGAGGTTGTTGTTGAATTTGTTGGTGTTTTTCAATTTCGAGGTTTTTGTTGAATTTGTTGGTGTTTTTCAATGTTGAAGTTGTTGTTGAATTTGTTGGTGTTTTTCAATGTTGTGGTTGTTGTTGTTTTTCAATGTTGAGGTTGTTGTTGAATTTGTTGGTGTTTTTCAATGTTGAGGTTGTTGTTGTTTTTCAATGTTGAGGTTGCTGTTGTTTTTCAATGTTGAGGTTGTTGTTGAATTTGTTGGTGTTTTTCGATGTTGGCGTTGTTGTTGTATTTGTTGGTGTTTTTCAATGTTGAGGTTGTTGTTGTTTTTCAATGTTGAGGTTGTTGTTGTTTTTCAATGTTGAGGTTGTTGTTGAATTTGTTGTTGTTTTTCAATGTTGAGGTTGTTGTTGAATTTGTTGTTGTTTTTCAATGTTGAGGTTGTTGTTGTATTTGTTGGTGTTTTTCAATGTTGAGGTTGTTGTAGTTTTTCAATGTTGATGTTGTTGTTGAATTTGTTGGTGTTTTTCAATGTCGAGGTTGTTGTTGAATTTGTTGGTGTTTTTCAATGTTGAGGTTGTTGTTGAATTTGTTGGTGTTTTTCAATGTTGAGGTTGTTGTTGTCTTTAAATGTTGAGGTTGTTGTTGAATTTGTTGGTGTTTTTCAATTTTGAGGTTGTTGTTGTTTTTCAATGTTGAGGTTGTTGTTGAATTTGTTGGTGTTTTTCCATGTTGAGTTTGTTGTTGTTTTTCAAAGTTGAGGTTGTTGTTAAATTTGTTGGTGTTTTTCAATGTTGAGGTTGTTGTTGAATTTGTTGGTGTTTTTCAACGTTGAGGTTGTTGTTGAATTTGTCGTGTTTTTCAATGCTCAGGTTGTTGGTGTTTTTCAATGTTGAGGTTGTTGTTGAATTTGTTGGTGTTTTTCAATTTTGAGGTTGTTGTAGTTTTTCAATGTTGAGCTTGTTGTTGAATGTGTTGGTGTTTTTCAATGTTGAGGTTGTTGTTGTTTTTCAATGTTGAGGTTGTTGCTGAATTTGTTGGTGTTTTTCAATGTTGAGGTTGTTGTTGAATTTGTTGGTGTTTTTCAATGTTGAGGTTGTTGTTGTTTTTCAATGTTGAGGTTGTTGTTGAATTTGTTGGTGTTTTTCAATATTCTGGTTGTTGTTGTTTTTCAATGTTGAGGTTGTTGTTGAATTTGTTGGTGTTTTTCAATGTTGAGGTTGTTGTTTTTCAATGTTGAGGTTGCTGTTGTTTTTCAATGTTGAGGTTGTTGTTGAATTTGTTGGTGTTTTTCGATGTTGGCGTTGTTGTTGTATTTGTTGGTGTTTTTCAATGTTGAGGTTGTTGTTGTTTTTCAATGTTGAGGTTGTTGTTGTTTTTCAATGTTGAGATTGTTGTTGAATTTGTTGTTGTTTTTCAATGTTGAGGTTGTTGTTGAATTTGTTGTTGTTTTTCAATGTTGAGGTTGTTGTTGTATTTGTTGGTGTTTTTCAATGTTGAGGTTGTTGTAGTTTTTCAATGTTGATGTTGTTGTTGAATTTGTTGGTGTTTTTCAATGTCGAGGTTGTTGTTGAATTTGTTGGTGTTTTTCAATGTTGAGGTTGTTGTTGAATTTGTTAGTCTTTTTCAATGTTGAGGTTGTTGTTGTCTTTAAATGTTGAGGTTGTTGTTGAATTTGTTGGTGTTTTTCAATTTTGAGGTTGTTGTTGTTTTTCAATGTTGAGGTTGTTGCTGAATTTGTTGGTGTTTTTCCATGTTGAGTTTGTTGTTGTTTTTCAAAGTTGAGGTTGTTGTTAAATTTGTTGGTGTTTTTCAATGTTGAGGTTGTTGTTGAATTTGTTGGTGTTTTTCATTGTTGAGGTTGTTGTTGAATTTGTTGGTGTTTTTCAATGTTGAGGTTGTTGTTGTTTTTCAATGTTGAGGTTGTTGTTGAATTTGTTGGTGTTTTTCAATGTTGAGGTTGTTGTTGTTTTTCAATGTTGAGGTTGTCGTTGAATTTGTTGGTGTTTTTCAAATTCGAGGTTGTAGTTGAATTTGTTGGTGTTTTTCAATGTTGAAGTTGTTGAATTTGTTGGTGTTTTTCAATGTTGAGGTTGTTGTTGTTTTTCAATGTTGAGGTTGTTGTTGAATTTGTTGGTGTTTTTCAATGTTGAGGTTGTTGTTGTTTTTCAATGTTGAGGTTGTTGTTGAATTTGTTGGTGTTTTTCAATGTTGAGGTTTTTGTTGTTTTTCAATGTTGAGGTTGTTGCTGAATTTGTTGGTGTTTTTCAATGTTGAGGTTGTTGTTGAATTTGTTGGCGTATTTAAAAGTTGAGGTTGTTGTTGAATTTGTTGGTGTTTTTCAATGTTGAGGTTGTTGTTGAATTTGTTGGTGTTTTTCAATGTTGAGGTTGTTGTTGTTTTTCAAAGTTGAGGTTGTTGTTAAATTTGTTGGTGTTTTTCAATGTTGAGGTTGTTGTTGAATTTGTTGGTGTTTTTCATTGTTGAGGTTGTTGTTGAATTTGTTGGTGTTTTTCAATGTTGAGGTTGTTGTTGTTTTTTAATGTTGAGGTTGTTTTTGAATTTGTTGGTGTTCTTCAATGTTGAGGTTGTTGTTGTTTTTCAATGCTGAGGTTGTTGTTGAATTTGTTGCTGTTTTTCAATTTCGAGGTTGTTGTTGAATTTGTTGGTGTTTTTCAATGTTGAAGTTGTTGTTGAATTTGTTGGTGTTTTTCAACGTCGAGGTTGTTGTTGAATTTGTTGGTTTTTTCAATGTTGGAGTTGTTGTTGAATTTGTTGGTGTTTTTCAATGTTGTGGTTGTTGTTGTTTTTCAATGTTGAGGTTGTTGTTGAATTTGTTGGTATTTTTCAATTTTGAGGTTGTTGTTCTTTTTCAATGTTCAGGTTGTTGTTGAATTTGTTGGTGTTTTTCCAATGTTGAGGTTGTTGTTGTTTTTCAAAGTTGATGTTGATCTTTAATTTGTTGGTGTTTTTCAATGTTGAGGTTGTTGTTGAATTTGTTGGTGTTTTTCATTGTTGAGGTTGTTGTTGAATTTGTTGGTGTTTTTCAATGTTGAGGTTGTTGTTGTTTTTCAATGTTGAGGTTGTTGTTGAATTTGTTGGTGCTTTTCAATGTTGAGGTTGTTGTTGTTTTTCAATATTGAGGTTGTTTGTGAATCTGTTTGTGTTTTTCAATGTTGAGGTTGGTGTTGAATTTGTTGGTATTTTTCAATGTTGAGGTTGTTGTTGTTTTTCAATGTTGAGGTTGTTTTTGAATTTGTTGGTGTTTTTCAATGTTGAGGTTGTTGTTGTTTTTCAATGTTGAGGTTGTTGAATTTGTTGGTGTTTTTCAATGTTGAGGTTGTTGTTGTTTTTCAATGTTGAGGTTGTTGTTGAATTTGTTGGTGTTTTTCAATTTCGAGGTTGTTGTTGAATTTGTTGGTGTTTTTCAATGTTGAGGTTGTTGTTGTTTTTCAATGTTGAGGTTGTTGTTGAATTTGTTGGTGTTTTTCAATGTTGAAGTTGTTGTTGTTTTTCAATGTTGAGGTTGTTGTTGTTTTTCAATGTTGAGGTTGTTGTTGTTTTTCAATGTTGAGGTTGTTGTTGAATTTGTTGGTGTTTTTCAATGTTGAGGTTGTTGTTGAATTTGTGGGTGTTTTTCAATGTCGAGTTTGTTGTTGAATTTGTATGTGTTTTTCAATGTTGAAGTTGTTGTTGAATTTGTATGTGTTTTTAAATGTTGAGGTTGTTGTTGAATTTGTTGGTGTTTTTCAATTTTGAGGTTGTTGTTGTTTTTCAATGTTGAGGTTGTTGTTGTTTTTCAATGTTGAGGTTGTTGTTGAATTTGTTGGTGTTTTTCAATGTTGAGGTTGTTGTTGAATTTGTGGGTGTTTTTCAATGTCGAGTTTGTTGTTGAATTTGTATGTGTTTTTCAATGTTGAAGTTGTTGTTGAATTTGTATGTGTTTTTCAATGTTGAGGTTGTTGTTGAATTTGTTGGTGTTTTTCAATGTTGAGGTTGTTGTTGTTTTTAAATGTTGAGGTTGTTGTTGAATTTGTTGGTGTTTTTCAATTTTGAGGTTGTTGTTGTTTTTCAAAGTTGAGGTTGTTGTTAAATTTGTTGGTGTTTTTCAATGTTGAGGTTGTTGTTGAATTTGCTGGTGTTTTTCATTGTTGAGGTTGTTGTTGAATTTGTTGGTGTTTTTCAATGTTGTGTTTGTTGTTGTTTTTCAATGTTGAGGTTGCTGAATTTGGTGGTGTTTTTCAATGTTGAGGTTGTTGTTGTTTTTCAATGTTGAGGTTGTTGTTGAATTTGTTGGTGTTTTTCAATTTCGAGGTTGTTGTTGAATTTGTTGGTGTTTTTCAATGTTGAAGTTGTTGTTGAATTTGTTGGTGTTTTTCAATGTTGTGGTTGTTGTTGTTTTTCAATGTTGAGGTTGTTGTTGAATTTGCAGGTGTTTTTCAATGTTGAGGTTGTTTTTGTTTTTCAATGTTGAGGTTGCTGTTGTTTTTCAATGTTGAGGGTGTTGTTGAATTTGTTGGTGTTTTTCGATGTTGGCGTTGTTGTTGTATTTGTTGTTGATTTTCAATGTTGAGGTTGTTGTTGTTTTTCAATGTTGAGGTTGTTGTTGTTTTTCAATGTTGAGGTTGTTGTTGTATTTGTTGGTGTTTTTCAATGTTGAGGTTGTTGTAGTTTTTCAATGTTGAGGTTGTTGTTGAATTTGTGGGTGTTTTTCAATGTTGAAGTTGTTGTTGAATTTGTATGTGTTTTTCAATGTTGAGGTTGTTGTTGAATTTGTTGGTGCTTTTCAATGTTGAGGTTGTTGTTGTTTTTAAATGTTGAGGTTGTTGTTGAATTTGTTGGTGTTTTTCAATTTTGAGGTTGTTGTTGTTTTTCAAAGTTGAGGTTGTTGTTAAATTTGTTGGTGTTTTTCAATGTTGCGGTTGTTGTTGAATTTGTTGGTGTTTTTCATTGTTGAGGTTGTTGTTGAATTTGTTGGTGTTTTTCAATGTTGAGGTTGTTGTTGTTTTTCAATGTTGAGGTTGTTGAATTTGGTGGTGTTTTTCAATGTTGAGGTTGTTGTTGTTTTTCAATGTTGAGGTTGTTGTTGAATTTGTTGGTGTTTTTCAATTTCGAGGTTTTTGTTGAATTTGTTGGTGTTTTTCAATGTTGAAGTTGTTGTTGAATTTGTTGGTGTTTTTCAATGTTGTGGTTGTTGTTGTTTTTCAATGTTGAGGTTGTTGTTGAATTTGTTGGTGTTTTTCAATGTTGAGGTTGTTGTTGTTTTTCAATGTTGAGGTTGCTGTTGTTTTTCAATGTTGAGGTTGTTGTTGAATTTGTTGGTGTTTTTCGATGTTGGCGTTGTTGTTGTATTTGTTGGTGTTTTTCAATGTTGAGGTTGTTGTTGTTTTTCAATGTTGAGGTTGTTGTTGTTTTTCAATGTTGAGGTTGTTGTTGAATTTGTTGTTGTTTTTCAATGTTGAGGTTGTTGTTGAATTTGTTGTTGTTTTTCAATGTTGAGGTTGTTGTTGTATTTGTTGGTGTTTTTCAATGTTGAGGTTGTTGTAGTTTTTCAATGTTGATGTTGTTGTTGAATTTGTTGGTGTTTTTCAATGTCGAGGTTGTTGTTGAATTTGTTGGTGTTTTTCAATGTTGAGGTTGTTGTTTAATTTGTTGGTGTTTTTCAATGTTGAGGTTGTTGTTGTCTTTAAATGTTGAGGTTGTTGTTGAATTTGTTGGTGTTTTTCAATTTTGAGGTTGTTGTTGTTTTTCAATGTTGAGGTTGTTGTTGAATTTGTTGGTGTTTTTCCATGTTGAGTTTGTTGTTGTTTTTCAAAGTTGAGGTTGTTGTTAAATTTGTTGGTGTTTTTCAATGTTGAGGTTGTTGTTGAATTTGTTGGTGTTTTTCAACGTTGAGGTTGTTGTTGAATTTGTTCGTGTTTTTCAATGCTCAGGTTGTTGGTGTTTTTCAATGTTGAGGTTGTTGTTGAATTTGTTGGTGTTTTTCAATTTTGAGGTTGTTGTAGTTTTTCAATGTTGAGGTTGTTGTTGAATGTGTTGCTGTTTTTCAATGTTGAGGTTGTTGTTGTTTTTCAATGTTGAGGTTGTTGCTGAATTTGTTGGTGTTTTTCAATGTTGAGGTTGTTGTTGAATTTGTTGGTGTTTTTCAATGTTGAGGTTGTTGTTGTTTTTCAATGTTGAGGTTGTTGTTGAATTTGTTGGTGTTTTTCAACGTTGAGGTTGTTGTTGAATTTGTTGGTGTTTTTCAATGTTGAGGTTGTTGTTGTTTTTCAATGTTGAGGTTGTTGAATTTGGTGGTGTTTTTCAATGTTGAGGTTGTTGTTGTTTTTCAATGTTCAGGTTGTTGTTGAATTTGTTGGTGTTTTTCAAATTCGAGGTTGTAGTTGAATTTGTTGGTGTTTTTCAATGTTGAAGTTGTTGAATTTGTTGGTGTTTTTCAATGTTGAGGTTGTTGTTGTTTTTCAATGTTGAGGTTGTTGTTGAATTTGTTGGTGTTTTTCAATGTTGAGGTTGTTGTTTTTTTTCAATGTTGAGGTTGTTGTTGAATTTGTTGGTGTTTTTCAATGTTGAGGTTTTTGTTGTTTTTCAATGTTGAGGTTGTTGCTGAATTTGTTGGTGTTTTTCAATGTTGAGGTTGTTGTTGAATTTGTTGGTGTTTTTCAATGTTGAGGTTGTTGTTTTTCAAAGTTGAGGTTGTTGTTAAATTTGTTGGTGTTTTTCAATGTTGAGGTTGTTGTTGAATTTGTTGGTGTTTTTCATTGTTGAGGTTGTTGTTGAATTTGTTGGTGTTTTTCAATGTTGAGGTTCTTGTTGTTTTTTAATGTTGAGGTTGTTTTTGAATTTGTTGGTGTTCTTCAATGTTGAGGTTGTTGTTGTTTTTCAATGTTGAGGTTGTTGTTGAATTTGTTGCTGTTTTTCAATTTCGAGGTTGTTGTTGAATTTGTTGGTGTTTTTCAATGTTGAAGTTGTTGTTGAATTTGTTGGTGTTTTTCAATGTCGAGGTTCTTGCTGAATTTGTTGGTTTTTTCAATGTTGGAGTTGTTGTTGAATTTGGTGGTGTTTTTCAATGTTGTGGTTGTTGTTGTTTTTCAATGTTGAGGTTGTTGTTGAATTTGTTGGTATTTTTCAATTTTGAGGTTGTTGTTCTTTTTCAATGTTGAGGTTGTTGTTGAATTTGTTGGTGTTTTTCCAATGTTGAGGTTGTTGTTGAATTTGTTGGTGTTTTTCATTGTTGAGGTTGTTGTTGAATTTGTAGGTGTTTTTCAATGTTGAGGGTGTTGTTGTTTTTCAATGTTGAGGTTGTTGTTGAATTTGTTGCTGTTTTTCAATGTTGAGGTTGTTGTTGAATTTGTTGGAGCTTTTCAATGTTGAGGTTGTTGTTGTTTTTCAATATTGAGGTTGTTTGTGAATCTGTTTGTGTTTTTCAATGTTGAGGTTGGTGTTGAATTTGTTGGTATTTTTCAATGTTGTGGTTGTTGTTGTTTTTCAATGTTGAGGTTGTTGTTGAATTTGCAGGTGTTTTTCAATGTTGAGGTTGTTTTTGTTTTTCAATGTTGAGGTTGCTGTTGTTTTTCAATGTTGAGGGTGTTGTTGAATTTGTTGGTGTTTTTCGATGTTGGCGTTGTTGTTGTATTTGTTGTTGATTTTCAATGTTGAGGTTGTTGTTGTTTTTCAATGTTGAGGTTGTTGTTGTTTTTCAATGTTGAGGTTGTTGTTGTATTTGTTGGTGTTTTTCAATGTTGAGGTTGTTGTAGTTTTTCAATGTTGAGGTTGTTGTTGAATTTGTGGGTGTTTTTCAATGTTGAAGTTGTTGTTGAATTTGTATGTGTTTTTCAATGTTGAGGTTGTTGTTGAATTTGTTGGTGCTTTTCAATGTTGAGGTTGTTGTTGTTTTTAAATGTTGAGGTTGTTGTTGAATTTGTTGGTGTTTTTCAATTTTGAGGTTGTTGTTGTTTTTCAAAGTTGAGGTTGTTGTTAAATTTGTTGGTGTTTTTCAATGTTGCGGTTGTTGTTGAATTTGTTGGTGTTTTTCATTGTTGAGGTTGTTGTTGAATTTGTTGGTGTTTTTCAATGTTGAGGTTGTTGTTGTTTTTCAATGTTGAGGTTGTTGAATTTGGTGGTGTTTTTCAATGTTGAGGTTGTTGTTGTTTTTCAATGTTGAGGTTGTTGTTGAATTTGTTGGTGTTTTTCAATTTCGAGGTTTTTGTTGAATTTGTTGGTGTTTTTCAATGTTGAAGTTGTTGTTGAATTTGTTGGTGTTTTTCAATGTTGTGGTTGTTGTTGTTTTTCAATGTTGAGGTTGTTGTTGAATTTGTTGGTGTTTTTCAATGTTGAGGTTGTTGTTGTTTTTCAATGTTGAGGTTGCTGTTGTTTTTCAATGTTGAGGTTGTTGTTGAATTTGTTGGTGTTTTTCGATGTTGGCGTTGTTGTTGTATTTGTTGGTGTTTTTCAATGTTGAGGTTGTTGTTGTTTTTCAATGTTGAGGTTGTTGTTGTTTTTCAATGTTGAGGTTGTTGTTGAATTTGTTGTTGTTTTTCAATGTTGAGGTTGTTGTTGAATTTGTTGTTGTTTTTCAATGTTGAGGTTGTTGTTGTATTTGTTGGTGTTTTTCAATGTTGAGGTTGTTGTAGTTTTTCAATGTTGATGTTGTTGTTGAATTTGTTGGTGTTTTTCAATGTCGAGGTTGTTGTTGAATTTGTTGGTGTTTTTCAATGTTGAGGTTGTTGTTCAATTTGTTGGTGTTTTTCAATGTTGAGGTTGTTGTTGTCTTTAAATGTTGAGGTTGTTGTTGAATTTGTTGGTGTTTTTCAATTTTGAGGTTGTTGTTGTTTTTCAATGTTGAGGTTGTTGTTGAATTTGTTGGTGTTTTTCCATGTTGAGTTTGTTGTTGTTTTTCAAAGTTGAGGTTGTTGTTAAATTTGTTGGTGTTTTTCAATGTTGAGGTTGTTGTTGAATTTGTTGGTGTTTTTCAACGTTGAGGTTGTTGTTGAATTTGTTCGTGTTTTTCAATGCTCAGGTTGTTGGTGTTTTTCAATGTTGAGGTTGTTGTTGAATTTGTTGGTGTTTTTCAATTTTGAGGTTGTTGTAGTTTTTCAATGTTGAGGTTGTTGTTGAATGTGTTGCTGTTTTTCAATGTTGAGGTTGTTGTTGTTTTTCAATGTTGAGGTTGTTGCTGAATTTGTTGGTGTTTTTCAATGTTGAGGTTGTTGTTGAATTTGTTGGTGTTTTTCAATGTTGAGGTTGTTGTTGTTTTTCAATGTTGAGGTTGTTGTTGAATTTGTTGGTGTTTTTCAACGTTGAGGTTGTTGTTGAATTTGTTGGTGTTTTTCAATGTTGAGGTTGTTGTTGTTTTTCAATGTTGAGGTTGTTGAATTTGGTGGTGTTTTTCAATGTTGAGGTTGTTGTTGTTTTTCAATGTTGAGGTTGTTGTTGAATTTGTTGGTGTTTTTCAAATTCGAGGTTGTAGTTGAATTTGTTGGTGTTTTTCAATGTTGAAGTTGTTGAATTTGTTGGTGTTTTTCAATGTTGAGGTTGTTGTTGTTTTTCAATGTTGAGGTTGTTGTTGAATTTGTTGGTGTTTTTCAATGTTGAGGTTGTTGTTTTTTTTCAATGTTGAGGTTGTTGTTGAATTTGTTGGTGTTTTTCAATGTTGAGGTTTTTGTTGTTTTTCAATGTTGAGGTTGTTGCTGAATTTGTTGGTGTTTTTCAATGTTGAGGTTGTTGTTGAATTTGTTGGTGTTTTTCAATGTTGAGGTTGTTGTTTTTCAAAGTTGAGGTTGTTGTTAAATTTGTTGGTGTTTTTCAATGTTGAGGTTGTTGTTGAATTTGTTGGTGTTTTTCATTGTTGAGGTTGTTGTTGAATTTGTTGGTGTTTTTCAATGTTGAGGTTCTTGTTGTTTTTTAATGTTGAGGTTGTTTTTGAATTTGTTGGTGTTCTTCAATGTTGAGGTTGTTGTTGTTTTTCAATGTTGAGGTTGTTGTTGAATTTGTTGCTGTTTTTCAATTTCGAGGTTGTTGTTGAATTTGTTGGTGTTTTTCAATGTTGAAGTTGTTGTTGAATTTGTTGGTGTTTTTCAATGTCGAGGTTCTTGCTGAATTTGTTGGTTTTTTCAATGTTGGAGTTGTTGTTGAATTTGGTGGTGTTTTTCAATGTTGTGGTTGTTGTTGTTTTTCAATGTTGAGGTTGTTGTTGAATTTGTTGGTATTTTTCAATTTTGAGGTTGTTGTTCTTTTTCAATGTTGAGGTTGTTGTTGAATTTGTTGGTGTTTTTCCAATGTTGAGGTTGTTGTTGAATTTGTTGGTGTTTTTCATTGTTGAGGTTGTTGTTGAATTTGTAGGTGTTTTTCAATGTTGAGGGTGTTGTTGTTTTTCAATGTTGAGGTTGTTGTTGAATTTGTTGCTGTTTTTCAATGTTGAGGTTGTTGTTGAATTTGTTGGAGCTTTTCAATGTTTAGGTTGTTGTTGTTTTTCAATATTGAGGTTGTTTGTGAATCTGTTTGTGTTTTTCAATGTTGAGGTTGGTGTTGAATTTGTTGGTATTTTTCAATGTTGAGGTTGTTGTTGTTTTTCAATGTTGAGGTTGTTTTTGAATTAGTTGGTGTTTTTCAATGTTGAGGTTGTTGTTGTTTTTCAATGTTGAGGTTGTTGAATTTGTTGGTGTTTTTCAATGTTGAGGTTGTTGTTGTTTTTCAATGTTGAGGTTGTTGTTGAATTTGTTGGTGTTTTTCAATTTCGAGGTTGTTGTTGAATTTGTTGGTGTTTTTGAATGTTGAAGTTGTTGTTGAAATTGTTGGTGTTTTTCAATGTTGAGGTTGTTGTTGAATTTGTTGGTGTTTTTCAATGTTGAAGTTGTTGTTGTTTTTCAATGTTGAGGTTGCTGTTGTTTTTCAATGTTGAGGTTGTTGTTGAATTTGTTGGTGTTTTTCAATGTTGAGGTTGTTGTTGAATTTGTTGCTGTTTTTCAATGTTGAGGTTGTTGTTGTTTTTCAATGTTGAGGTTGTTGTTGTATTTGTTGGTGTTTTTCAATGTTGAGGTTGTTGTATTTTTTCAATGTTGAGGTTGTTGTTGAATTTGTAGGTGTTTTTCAATGTTGAGGTTGTTGTTGAATTTGTTGGTGTTTTTCAATTTCGAGGTTGTTGTTGAATTTGCTGGTGTTTTTCAATGTTGAAGTTGTTGTTGAATTTGTTGGTGTTATTCAATGTTGTGGTTGTTGTTGTTTTTCAATGTTGAGGTTGTTGTTGAATTTGTTGGTGTTTTTCAATGTTGAGGTTGTTGTTGTTTTTCAATGTTGAGGTTGCTGTTGTTTTTCAATGCTGAGGGTGTTGTTGAATTTGTTGGTGTTTTTCAATGTTGAGGTTGTTGTTGTTTTTCAATGTTGAGGTTGTTGTTGAATTTGTTGGTGTTTTTCAATGTTGAGGTTTTTGTTGTTTTTCAATGTTGAGGTTGTTGCTGAATTTGTTGGTGTTTTTCAATGTTGAGGTTGTTGTTGAATTTGTTGGTGTTTTTCAATGTTGAGGTTGTTGTTTTTCAAAGTTGAGGTTGTTGTTAAATTTGTTGGTGTTTTTCAATGTTGAGGTTGTTGTTGAATTTGTTGGTGTTTTTCATTGTTGAGGTTGTTGTTGAATTTGTTGGTGTTTTTCAATGTTGAGGTTGTTGTTGTTTTTTAATGTTGAGGTTGTTTTTGAATTTGTTGGTGTTCTTCAATGTTGAGGTTGTTGTTGTTTTTCAATGTTGAGGTTGTTGTTGAATTTGTTGCTGTTTTTCAATTTCGAGGTTGTTGTTGAATTTGTTGGTGTTTTTCAATGTTGAAGTTGTTGTTGAATTTGTTGGTGTTTTTCAATGTCGAGGTTCTTGTTGAATTTGTTGGTTTTTTCAATGTTGGAGTTGTTGTTGAATTTGGTGGTGTTTTTCAATGTTGTGGTTGTTGTTGTTTTTCAATGTTGAGGTTGTTGTTGAATTTGTTGGTATTTTTCAATTTTGAGGTTGTTGTTCTTTTTCAATGTTGAGGTTGTTGTTGAATTTGTTGGTGTTTTTCCAATGTTGAGGTTGTTGTTGAATTTGTTGGTGTTTTTCATTGTTGAGGTTGTTTTTGAATTTTTTGGTGTTTTTCAATGTTGAGGATGTTGTTGTTTTTCAATGTTGAGGTTGTTGTTGAATTTGTTGCTGTTTTTCAATGTTGAGGTTGTTGTTGAATTTGTTGGAGCTTTTCAATGTTGAGGTTGTTGTTGTTTTTCAATATTGAGGTTGTTTGTGAATCTGTTTGTGTTTTTCAATGTTGAGGTTGTTGTTGAATTTGTTGGTATTTTTCAATGTTGAGGTTGTTGTTGTTTTTCAATGTTGAGGTTGTTTTTGAATTTGTTGGTGTTTTTCAATGTTGAGGTTTTTGTTGTTTTTCAATGTTGAGGTTGTTGAATTTGTTGGTGTTTTTCAATGTTGAGGTTGTTGTTGTTTTTCAATGTTGAGGTTGTTGTTGAATTTGTTGGTGTTTTTCAATTTCGAGGTTGTTGTTGAATTTGTTGGTGTTTTTGAATGTTGAAGTTGTTGTTGAAATTGTTGGTGTTTTTCAATGTTGAGGTTGTTGTTGAATTTGTTGGTGTTTTTCAATGTTGAATTTGTTGTTGTTTTTCAATGTTGAGGATGTTGTTGTTTTTCAATGTTGAGGTTGTTGTTGAATTTGTTGGTGTTTTTCAATGTTGAGGTTGTTGTTGAATTTGTTGCTGTTTTTCAATGTTGAGGTTGTTGTTGTTTTTCAATGTTGAGGTTGTTGTTGTATTTGTTGCTGTTTTTCAATGTTGAGGTTGTTGTATTTTTTCAATGTTGAGGTTGTTGTTGAATTATTTGGTGTTTTTCAATGTTGAGGTTGTTGTTGAATTTGTTGGTGTTTTTCAATTTCGAGGTTGTTGTTGAATTTGCTGGTGTTTTTCAATGTTGAAGTTGTTGTTGAATTTGTTGGTGTTTTTCAATGTTGTGGTTGTTGTTGTTTTTCAATGTTGAGGTTGTTGTTGAATTTGTTGGTGTTTTTCAATGTTGAGGTTGTTGTTGTTTTTCAATGTTGAGGTTGCTGTTGTTTTTCAATGTTGAGGGTGTTGTTGAATTTGTTGGTGTTTTTCAATGTTGAGGTTTTTGTTGTTTTTCAATATTGAGGTTGTTGCTGAATTTGTTGTTGTTTTTCAATGTTGAGGTTGTTGTTGAATTTGTTGGTGTTTTTCAATGTTGAGGTTTTTGTTGTTTTTCAATGTTGAGGTTGTTGTTGAATTTGTTGGTGTTTTTCAACGTTGAGGTTGTTGTTGAATTTGTTCGTGTTTTTCAATGCTCAGGTTGTTGGTGTTTTTCAATGTTGAGGTTGTTGTTGAATTTGTTGGTGTTTTTCAATTTTGAGGTTGTTGTAGTTTTTCAATGTTGAGGTTGTTGTTGAATGTGTTGATGTTTTTCAATGTTGAGGTTGTTGTTGTTTTTCAATGTTGAGGTTGTTGCTGAATTTGTTGGTGTTTTTCAATGTTGAGGTTGTTGTTGAATTTGTTGGTGTTTTTCAATGTTGAGGTTGTTGTTGTTTTCAATGTTGAGGTTGTTGTTGAATTTGTTGGTGTTTTTCAACGTTGAGGTTGTTGTTGAATTTGTTGGTGTTTTTCAATGTTGAGGTTGTTGTTGTTTTTCAATGTTGAGGTTGTTGAATTTGGTGGTGTTTTTCAATGTTGAGGTTGTTGTTGTTTTTCAATGTTGAGGTTGTTGTTGAATTTGTTGGTGTTTTTCAAATTCGAGGTTGTAGTTGAATTTGTTGGTGTTTTTCGAAGTTGAAGTTGTTGAATTTGTTGGTGTTTTTCAATGTTGAGGTTGTTGTTGTTTTTCAATGTTGAGGTTGTTGTTGAATTTGTTGGTGTTTTTCAAAGTTGAGGTTGTTGTTGTTTTTCAATGTTGAGGTTGTTGTTGAATTTGTTGGTGTTTTTCAATGTTGAGGTTTTTGTTGTTTTTCAATGTTGAGGTTGTTGCTGAATTTGTTGGTGTTTTTCAATGTTGAGGTTGTTGTTGAATTTGTTGGTGTTTTTCAATGTTGAATTTGTTGGTGTTTTTCAATGTTGAAGTTGTTGTTGAATTTGTTGGTGTTTTTCAATGTCGAGGTTGTTGTTGAATTTGTTGGTTTTTTCAATGTTGGAGTTGTTGTTGAATTTCTTGGTGTTTTTCAATGTTGTGGTTGTTGTTGTTTTTCAATGTTGAGGTTGTTGTTGAATTTGTTGGTATTTTTCAATTTTGAGGTTGTTGTTCCTTTTCAATGTTGAGGTTGTTGTTGAATTTGTTGGTGTTTTTCCAATGTTGAGGTTGTTGTTGTTTTTCAAAGTTGAGGTTGATGTTTAATTTGTTGGTGTTTTTCAATGTTGAGGTTGTAGTTGAATTTGTTGGTGTTTTTCATTGTTGAGGTTGTTGTTGAATTTTTTGGTGTTTTTCAATGTTGAGGGTGTTGTTGTTTTTCAATGTTGAGGTTGTTGTTGAATTTGTTGCTGTTTTTCAATGTTGAGGTTGTTGTTGAATTTGTTGGTGCTTTTCAATGTTGAGGTTGTTGTTGTTTTTCAATATTGAGGTTGTTTGTGAATCTGTTTGTGTTTTTCAATGTTGAGGTTGTTGTTGAATTTGTTGGTATTTTTCAATGTTGAGGTTGTTGTTGTTTTTCAATGTTGAGGTTGTTTTTGAATTTGTTGGTGTTTTTCAATGTTGAGGTTGTTGTTGTTTTTCAATGTTGAGGTTGTTGAATTTGTTGGTGTTTTTCAATGTTGAGGTTGTTGTTGTTTTTCAATGTTGAGGTTGTTGTTGAATTTGTTGGTGTTTTTCAATTTCGAGGTTGTTGTTGAATTTGTTGGTGTTTATGAATGTTGAAGTTGTTGTTGAAATTGTTGGTGTTTTTCAATGTTGAGGTTGTTGTTGTTTTTCAATGTTGAGGTTATTGTTGAATTTGTTGGTGTTTTTCAATGTTGAAGTTGTTGTTGTTTTTCAATGTTGAGGTTGTTGTTGTTTTTCAATGTTGAGGTTGTTGTTGAATTTGTTGGTGTTTTTCAATGTTGACGTTGTTGTTGAATTTGTTGCTGTTTTTCAATGTTGAGGTTGTTGTTGTTTTTCAATGTTGAGGTTGTTGTTGTATTTGTTGGTGTTTTTCAATGTTAAGGTTGTTGTATTTTTTCAATGTTGAGGTTGTTGTTGAATTTGTGGGTGTTTTTCAATGTCGAGTTTGTTGTTGAATTTGTATGTGTTTTTCAATGTTGAAGTTGTTGTTGAATTTGTATGTGTTTTTCAATGTTGATGTTGTTGTTGAATTTGTTGGTGTTTTTCAATGTTGAGGTTGTTGTTCTTTTTAAATGTTGAGGTTGTTGTTGAATTTGTTGGTGTTTTTCAATTTTGAGGTAGTTGTTGTTTTTCAAAGTTGAGGTTGTTGTTAAATTTGTTGGTGTTTTTCAATGTTGAGGTTGTTGTTGAATTTGTTGGTGTTTTTCATTGTTGAGGTTGTTGTTGAATTTGTTGGTGTTTTTCAATGTTGAGTTTGTTGTTGTTTTTCAATGTTGACGTTGCTGAATTTGGTGGTGTTTTTCAATGTTGAGGTTGTTGTTGTTTTTCAATGTTGAGGTTGTTGTTGAATTTGTTGGTGTTTTTTAATTTCGAGGTTGTTGCTGAATTTGTTGGTGTTTTTCAATGTTGAAGTTGTTGTTGAATTTGTTGGTGTTTTTCAATGTTGTGGTTGTTGTTGTTTTTCAATGTTGAGGTTGTTGTTGAATTTGTTGGTGTTTTTCAATGTTGAGGTTGTTGTTGTTTTTCAATGTTGAGGTTGCTGTTGTTTTTCAATGTTGAGGGTGTTGTTGAATTTGTTGGTGTTTTTCGATGTTGGCGTTGTTGTCGTATTTGTTGTTGTTTTTCAATGTTGAGGTTGTTGTTGTTTTTCAATGTTGAGGTTGTTGTTGTTTTTCAATGTTGAGGTTGTTGTTGTATTTGTTGCTGTTTTTCAATGTTGAGGTTGTTGTTGTTTTTCAATGTTGAGGTTGTTTTTGAATTCGTTGGTGTTTTTCAATGTTGAGGTTGTTGTTGTTTATCAATGTTGAGGTTGTTGTTGTTTTTCAATATTGAGGTGGTTTGTGAATCTGTTTGTGCTTTTCAATGTTGAGGTTGGTGTTGAATTTGTTGGTATTTTTCAATGTTGAGGTTGTTGTTGTTTTTCAATGTTGAGGTTGTTTTTGAATTCGTTGGTGTTTTTCAATGTTGAGGTTGTTGTTGTTTTTCAATGTTGAGGTTGTTGAATTTGTTGGTGTTTTTCAATGTTGAGGTTGTTGTTGTTTTTCAATGTTGAGGTTGTTGTTGAATTTGTTGGTGTTTTTCAATTTCGAGGTTGTTGTTGAATTTGTTGGTGTTTTTGAATGTTGAAGTTGTTGTTGAAATTGTTGGTGTTTTTCAATGTTGAGGTTGTTGTTGTTTTTCAATGTTGAGGTTGTTGTTGAATTTGTTGGTGTTTTTCAATGTTGAAGTTGTTGTTGTTTTTCAATGTTGAGGTTGTTGTTGTTTTTCAATGTTGAGGTTGTTGTTGAATTTGTTGGTGTTTTTCAATGTTGAGGTTGTTGTTCAATTTGTTGCTGTTTTTCAATGTTGAGGTTGTTGTTGTTTTTCAATGTTGAGGTTGTTGTTGTATTTGTTGGTGTTTTTCTATGTTGAGGTTGTTGTATTTTTTCAATGTTGAGGTTGTTGTTGAATTTGTGGGTGTTTTTCAATGTCGAGTTTGTTGTTGAATTTGTATGTGTTTTTCAATGTTGAAGTTGTTGTTGAATTTGTATGTGTTTTTCAATGTTGATGTTGTTGTTGAATTTGTTGGTGTTTTTCAATGTTGAGGTTGTTGTTGTTTTTAACTGTTGAGGTTGTTGTTGAATTTGTTGGTGTTTTTCAATTTTGAGGTTGTTGTTGTTTTTCAAAGTTGAGGTTGTTGTTAAATTTGTTGGTGTTTTTCAATGTTGAGATTGTTGTTGAATTTGTTGGTGTTTTTCATTGTTGAGGTTGTTGTTGAATTTGTTGGTGTTTTTCAATGTTGAGTTTGTTGTTGTTTTTCAATGTTGAGGTTGCTGAATTTGGTGGTGTTTTTCAATGTTGAGGTTGTTGTTGTTTTTCAATGTTGAGGTTGTTGTTGAATTTGTTGGTGTTTTTCAATTTCGAGGTTGTTGTTGAATTTGTTGGTGTTTTTCAATGTTGAAGTTGTTGTTGAATTTGTTGGTGTTTTTCAATGTTGTGGTTGTTGTTGTTTTTCAATGTTGAGGTTGTTGTTGAATTTGTTGGTGTTTTTCAATGTTGAGGTTGTTGTTGTTTTTCAATGTTGAGGTTGCTGTTGTTTTTCAATGTTGAGGGTGTTGTTGAATTTGTTGGTGTTTTTCGATGTTGGCGTTGTTGTTGTATTTGTTGTTGTTTTTCAATGTTGAGGTTGTTGTTGTTTTTCAATGTTGAGGTTGTTGTTGTTTTTCAATGTTGAGGTTGTTGTTGTATTTGTTGGTGTTTTTCAATCTTGAGGTTGTTGTAGTTTTTCAATGTTGAGGTTGTTGTTGAATTTGTGGGTATTTTCAATGTCGAGGTTGTTGTTGAATTTGTTGGTGTTTTTCAATGTTGAAGTTGTTGTTGAATTTGTATGTGTTTTTCAATGTTGAGGTTGTTGTTGAATTTGTTGGTGTTTTTCAATGTTGAGGTTGTTGTTGTTTTTAAATGTTGAGGTTGATGTTGAATTTGTTGGTGTTTTTCAATTTTGAGGTTGTTGTTGTTTTTCAAAGTTGAGGTTGTTGTTAAATTTGTTGGTGTTTTTCAATGTTGAGGTTGTTGTTGAATTTGTTGGTGTTTTTCATTGTTGAGATTGTTGTTGAATTTGTTGGTGTTTTTCAATGTTGAGGTTGTTGTTGTTTTTCAATGTTGAGGTTGTTGAATTTGGTGGTGTTTTTCAATGTTGAGGTTGTTGTTGTTTTTCAATGTTGAGGTTGTTGTTGTTTTTCAATTTTGAGGTTGTTGTTGTATTTGTTGGTGTTTTTCAATGTTGAGGTTGTTGTATTTTTTCAATGTTGAGGTTGTTGTTGAATTTGTTCGTGTATTTCAATGTCGAGTTTGTTGTTGAATTTGTATGGGTTTTTCAATGTTGAAGTTGTTGTTGAATTTGTATGTGTTTTTCAATGTTGATGTTGTTGTTGAATTTGTTGGTGTTTTTCAATGTTGAGGTTGTTGTTGTTTTTAAATGTTGAGGTTGTTGTTGAATTTGTTGGTGTTTTTCAATTTTGAGGTTGTTGTTGTTTTTCAAAGTTGAGGTTGTTGTTAAATTTGTTGGTGTTTTTCAATGTTGAGGTTCTGGTTGAATTTGTTGGTGTTTTTCATTGTTGAGGTTGTTGTTGAATTTGTTGGTGTTTTTCAATGTTGTGTTTGTTGTTGTTTTTCAATGTTGAGGTTGCTGAATTTGGTGGTGTTTTTCAATGTTGAGGTTGTTGAGGTTGTTTTTCAATGTTGAGGTTGTTGTTGAATTTGTTGGTGTTTTTCAATTTCGAGGTTGTTGTTGAATTTGTTGGTGTTTTTCAATGTTGAAGTTGTTGTTGAATTTGTTGGTGTTTTTCAATGTTGTGGTTGTTGTTGTTTTTCAATGTTGAGGTTGTTGTTGAATTTGTTGGTGTTTTTCAATGTTGAGGTTGTTGTTGTTTTTCAATGTTGAGGTTGCTGTTGTTTTTCAATGTTGAGGGTGTTGTTGAATTTGTTGGTGTTTTTCGATGTTGGCGTTGTTGTTGTATTTGTTGTTGTTTTTCAATGTTGAGGTTGTTGTTGTTTTTCAATGTTGAGGTTGTTGTTGTTTTTCAATGTTGAGGTTGTTGTTGTATTTGTTGGTGTTTTTCAATGTTGAGGTTGTTGTAGTTTTTCAATCTTGAGGTTGTTGTTGAATTTGTGGGTGTTTTTCAATGTCGAGGTTGTTGTTGAATTTGTTGGTGTTTTTCAATGTTGAAGTTGTTGTTGAATTTGTATGTGTTTTTCAATGTTGAGGTTGTTGTTGAATTTGTTGGTGTTTTTCAATGTTGAGGTTGTTGTTGTTTTTAAATGTTGAGGTTGTTGTTGAATTTGTTGGTGTTTTTCAATTTTGAGGTTGTTGTTGTTTTTCAAAGTTGAGGTTGTTGTTAAATTTGTTGGTGTTTTTCAATGTTGAGGTTGTTGTTGAATTTGTTGGTGTTTTTCATTGTTGAGGTTGTTGTTGAATTTGTTGGTGTTTTTCAATGTTGAGGTTGTTGTTGTTTTTCAATGTTGAGGTTGTTGAATTTGGTGGTGTTTTTCAATGTTGAGGTTGTTGTTGTTTTTCAATGTTGAGGTTGTTGTTGAATTTGTTGGTGTTTTTCAATTTCCAGGTTTTTGTTGAATTTGTTGGTGTTTTTCAATGTTGAAGTTGTTGTTGAATTTGGTGTTTTTCAATGTTGTGGTTGTTGTTGTTTTTCAATGTTGAGGTTGTTGTTGAATTTGTTGGTGTTTTTCAATGTTGAGGTTGTTGTTGTTTTTCAATGTTGAGGCTGCTGTTGTTTTTCAAAGTTGAGGTTGTTGTTAAATTTGTTGGTGTTTTTCAATGTTGAGGTTGTTGTTGAATTTGTTGGTGTTTTTCATTGTTGAGGTTGTTGTTGAATTTGTTGGTGTTTTTCAATGTTCAGGTTGTTGTTATTTTTCAATGTTGAGGTTGTTAAATTTGGTGGTGTTTTTCAATGTTGAGGTTGTTGTTGTTTTTCAATGTTGAGGTTGTTGTTGTTTTTCAATGTTGAGGTTGTTCTTGTATTTGTTGGTGTTTTTCAATGTTGAGGTTGTTGTATTTTTTCAATGTTGAGGTTGTTGTTGAATTTGTGGGTGTTTTTCAATGTCGAGTTAGTTGTTGAATTTGTATGTGTTTTTCAATGTTGAAGTTGTTGTTGAATTTGTATGTGTTTTTCAATGTTGATGTTGTTGTTGAATTTGTTGGTGTTTTTCAATGTTGAGGTTGTTGTTGTTTTTAAATGTTGAGGTTGTTGTTGAATTTGTTGGTGTTTTTCAATTTTGAGGTTGTTGTTGTTTTTCAAAGTTGAGGTTGTTGTTAAATTTGTTGGTGTTTTTCAATGTTGAGGTTGTTGTTGAATTTGTTGGTGTTTTCAATGTTGAGTTTGTTGTTGTTTTTCAATGTTGAGGTTGCTGAATTTGGTGGTGTTTTTCAATGTTGAGGTTGTTGTTGTTTTTCAATGTTGAGGTTGTTGTTGAATTTGTTGGTGTTTTTCAATTTCGAGGTTGTTGTTGAATTTGTTGTTGTTTTTCAATGTTGAAGTTGTTGTTGAATTTGTTGGTGTTTTTCAATGTTGTGGTTGTTGTTGTTTTTCAATGTTGAGGTTGTTGTTGAATTTGTTGGTGTTTTTCAATGTTGAGGTTGTTGTTGTTTTTCAATGTTGAGGTTGCTGTTGTTTTTCAATGTTGAGGGTGTTGTTGAATTTGATGGTGTTTTTCGATGTTGGCGTTGTTGTTGTATTTGTTGTTGTTTTTCAATGTTGAGGTTGTTGTTGTTTTTCAATGTTGAGGTTGTTGTCTTTCAATGTTGAGGTTGTTGTTGTATTTCTTGGTGTTTTTCAATGTTGAGGTTGTTGTAGTTTTTCAATGTGGAGGTTGTTGTTGAATTTGTGGGTGTTTTTCAATGTCGAGGTTGTTGTTGAATTTCTTGGTGTTTTTCAATGTTGAAGTTGTTGTTGAATTTGTATGTGTTTTTCAATGTTGAGGTTGTTGTTGAATTTGTTGGTGTTTTTCAATGTTGAGGTTGTTGTTGTTTTTAAATGTTGAGGTTGTTGTTGAATTTGTTGGTGTTTTTCATTTTTGAGGTTGTTGTTGTTTTTCAAAGTTGAGGTTGTTGTTAAATTTGTTAGTGTTTTTCAATGTTGAGGTTGTTGTTGAATTTGTTGGTGTTTTTCATTGTTGAGGTTGTTGTTGAATTTGTTGGTGTTTTTCAATGTTGAGGTTGTTGTTGTTTTTCAATGTTGAGGTTGTTGAATTTGGTGGTGTTTTTCAATGTTGAGGTTGTTGTTAAATTTGTTAGTTTTTTTCAATGTTGAGGTTGTTGTTGAATTTGTTGGTGTTTTTCAACGTTGAGGTTGTTGTTGAATTTGTTCGTGTTTTTCAATGCTGAGGTTGTTGTTGTTTTTCAATGTTGAGGTTGTTGATGAATTTGTTGGTGTTTTTCAATGTTGAGGTTGTTGTAGTTTTTCAATGTTGAGGTTGTTGTTGAATTTGTTGATGTTTTTCAATGACGAGGTTGTTGTTGAATTTGTTGGTGTTTTTCAATGTTGAGGTTGTTGTTGTTTTTCAATGTTGAGGTTGTTGTTAAATTTGTTGGTGTTTTTCAATTTCGAGGTTTTTGTTGAATTTGTTGGTGTTTTTCAATGTTGAAGTTGTTGTTGAATTTGTTGGTGTTTTTCAATGTTGTGGTTGTTGTTGTTTTTCAATGTTGAGGTTGTTGTTGAATTTGTTGGTGTTTTTCAATGTTGAGGTTGTTGTTGTTTTTCAATGTTGAGGTTGTTGTTGTTTTTCAATGTTGAGGTTGTTGTTGAATTTGTTGGTGTTTTTCGATGTTGGCGTTGTTGTTGTATTTGTTGGTGTTTTTCAATGTTGAGGTTGTTGTTGTTTTTCAATGTTGGCGTTGTTGTTGTATTTGTTGGTGTTTTTCAATGTTGAGGTTGTTGTTTTTCGATGTTGGCGTTGTTGTTGTATTTGTTGGTGTTTTTCAATGTTGAGGTTGTTGTTGTTTTTCAATGTTGAGGTTGTTGTTGAATTTGTTGGTGTTTTTCGATGTTGGCGTTGTTGTTGTATTTGTTGGTGTTTTTCAATGTTGAGGTTGTTGTTGTTTTTCAATGTTGAGGTTGTTGTTGTTTTTCAATGTTGAGGTTGTTGTTGAATTTGTTGTTGTTTTTCAATGTTGAGGTTGTTGTTGAATTTGTTGTAGTTTTTCAATGTTGATGTTGTTGTTGAATTTGTTGGTGTTTTTCAATGTCGAGGTTGTTGTTGAATTTGTTGGTGTTTTTCAATGTTGAGGTTGTTGTTGAATTTGTTGGTGTTTTTCAATGTTGAGGTTGTTGTTGTCTTTAAATGTTGAGGTTGTTGTTGAATTTGTTGGTGTATTTCAATTTTGAGGTTGTTGTTGTTTTTCAATGTTGAGGTTGTTGTTGAATTTGTTGGTGTTTTTCCATGTTGAGTTTGTTGTTGTTTTTCAAAGTTGAGGTTGTTGTTAAATTTGTTGGTGTTTTTCAATGTTGAGGTTGTTGTTGAATTTGTTGGTGTTTTTCATTGTTGAGGTTGTTGTTGAATTTGTTGGTGTTTTTCAATGTTGAGGTTGTTGTTGTTTTTCAATGTTGAGGTTGTTGTTGAATTTGTTGGTGTTTTTCAATGTTGAGGTTGTTGTTGTTTTTCAATGTTGAGGTTGTTGTTGAATTTGTTGGTGTTTTTCAAATGCGAGGTTGTTGTTGAATTTGTTGGTGTTTTTCATTGCTGAAGTTGTTGAATTTGTTGGTGTTTTTCAATGTTGAGGTTGTTGTTTTTCTTCATTGTTGAGGTTGTTGTTGAATTTGTTGGTGTTTTTCAATGTTGAGGTTTTTGTTGTTTTTCAATGTTGAGGTTGTTGCTGAATTTGTTGGTGTTTTTCAATGTTGAGGTTGTTGTTGAATTTGTTGGTGTTTTTCAATGTTGAGGTTTTTGTTGTTTTTCAATGTTGAGGTTGTTGTTGAATTTGTAGGTGTTTTTCAACGTTGAGGTTGTTGTTGAATTTGTTCGTGTTTTTCAATGCTCAGGTTGTTGGTGTTTTTCAATGTTGAGGTTGTTGTTGAATTTGTTGGTGTTTTTCAATTTTGAGGTTGTTGTAGTTTTTCAATGTTGAGGTTGTTGTTGAATGTGTTGATGTTTTTCAATGTTGAGGTTGTTGTTGTTTTTCAATGTTGAGGTTGTTGCTGAATTTGTTGGTGTTTTTCAATGTTGAGGTTGTTGTTGAATTTGTTGGTGTTTTTCATTGTTGAGGTTGTTGTTGTTTTTCAATGTTGAGGTTGTTGTTGAATTTGTTGGTGTTTTTCAACGTTGAGGTTGTTGTTGAATTTGTTCGTGTTTTTCAATGCTGAGGTTGTTGTTGTTTTTCAATGTTGAGGTTGTTGATGAATTTGTTGGTGTTTTTCAATGTTGAGGTTGTTGTAGTTTTTCAATGTTGAGGTTGTTGTTGAATTTGTTGATGTTTTTCAATGACGAGGTTGTTGTTGAATTTGTTGGTGTTTTTCAATGTTGAAGTTGTTGTTGAATTTGTTGGTGTTGTTCAATGTTGAGGTTGTTGTTGAATTTGTTGGTGTTTTTAAATGTTGAGGTTGTTGTTGAATTTGTTGGTGTTTTTCAATGTTGAGGTTGTTGTTGTTTTTCAATGTTGAGGTTGTTGTTGAATTTGTTGGTGTTTTTCTTTGTTGAGGTTGTTGTTGTTGTTCAATGTGGAGGTTGTTGTTGAATTTGTTTGTGTTTTTCAATTTCGAGGTTGTTGTTGAATTTGTTGTGTTTTTCAATGTTGAATTTGTCGTTGAATTTGTTGGTGTTTTTCAATGTTGAGGTTGTTGTTGTTTTTCAATGTTGAGGTTGTTGTTGAATTTGTTGGTGTTTTTCAATGTTGAGGTTGTTGTTGAATTTGTTGGTGTTTTTCAATGTTGAGGTTGTTGTTGTTTTTCAATGTTCAGGTGGTTGTTGAATTTGAGGGTGTTTTTCAATGTCGAGGTTGTTGTTGAAATTGTTGGTGTTTTTCAATGTTGCAGTTGTTGTTGAATTTGTTGGTGTTTTTCAATGTTGAGGTTGTTGTTGTTTTTCAATGTTGAGGTTGTTGTTGAATTTGTTGGTGTTTTTCAATGTTGAGGTTGTTGTTCTTTTTCAATGTTGAGGTTGTTGTTGAATTTGTTGGTGTTTTTAAATGTTGAGGTTGTTGTTGAATTTGTTGGTGTTTTTCAATGTTGAGGTTGTTGTTGTTTTTCAATGTTGAGGTTGTTGTTGAATTTGTTGGTGTTTTTCAATGTTGAGGTTGTTGTAGTTTTTCTATGTTGAGGTTGTTGTTGAATTTGTTGGTGTTTTTCAATTTCGAGGTTGTTGTTGAATTTGTTGGTGTTTTTCAATGTTGAAGTTGCTGTTGAATTTGTTGGTGTTTTTCAATGTTGAGGTTGTTGTTGTTTTTCAATGTTGAGGTTGTTGTTGAATTTGTTGGTGTTTTTCAATGTTGAGGTTGTTGTTGTTTTTCAATGTTGAGGTTGTTGTTTTTCAAAGTTGAGGTTGTTGTTGAATTTGTTGGTGTTTTTCAATGTTGAGGTTGTTGTTGAATTTGTTGGTGTTTTTCAATGTTGAGGTTGTTGTTGTTTTTCAATGTTGAGGTGGTTGTTGTCTGTGTTGGTGTTTTTCAATGTTGAGGTTGTTGTAGTTTTTCAATGTTGAGGTTGTTGTTATTGTTCAATGTGGAGGTTGTTGTTGAATTTGTTGGTGTTTTTCAATGTCGAGCTTGTTGTTGTTTCTCAATGTTGAGGTTGTTGTTGAATTTGTTGGTGTTTTTCAATGTTGAGGTTGTTGTTCTTTTTCAATGTTGAGGTTGTTGTTGAATTTGTTGGTGTTTTTAAATGTTGAGGTTGTTGTTGAACTTGTTGGTGTTTTTCAATGTTGAGGTTGTTGTTGTTTTTCAATGTTGAGGTTGTTGTTGAATTTGTTGGTGTTTTTCAATGTTGAGGTTGTTGTTGTTTTTCAATGTTGAGGTTGTTGTTGAATTTGTTGGTGTTTTTCCATTTCGAGGTTGTTGTTGAATTTGTTGGTGTTTTTCAATGTTGAAGTTGCTGTTGAATTTGTTGGTGTTTTTCAATGTTGAGGTTGTTGTTGTTTTTCAATGTTGAGGTTGTTGTTGAATTTGTTGGTGTTTTTCAATGTTGAGGTTGTTGTTGTTTTTCAATGTTGAGGTTGTTGTTTTTCAATGTTGAGGTTGTTGTTGAATTTGTTGGTGTTTTTCAATGTTGAGGTTGTTGTTGAATTTGTTGGTGTTTTTCAATGTTGAGGTTGTTGTTGTTTTTCAATGTTGAGGTGGTTGTTGTCTGTGTTGGTGTTTTTCAATGTTGAGGTTGTTGTAGTTTTTCAATGTTGGGGTTGTTGTTGTTGTTCAATGTGGAGGTTGTTGTTGAATTAGTTGGTGTTTTTCAATGTCGAGGTTGTTGTTGAATTTGTTGGTATTTTTCAATGTTGAATTTGTTGTTGAATTTGTTGGTGTTTTTCAATGTTGAAGTTGTTGTTGTTTTTCAATGTTGAGGTTGTTGTTGAATTTGTTGGTGTTTTTCAATGTTGAGGTTGTTGTTGAATTTGTTGGCGTTTTTAAATGTTGAGGTTGTTGTTGAATTTGTTGGTGTTTTTCAATTTTGAGGTTGTTGTTGAATTTGTTGGAATTTTTCAATGTTGAGGTTGTTGTTGTTTTTCAAAGTGGAGGTCGTTGTTGAATTTGGTGGTGTTTTTCAATGTCGAGGTTGTTGTTGAATTTGTTGGTGTTGTTCAATGTTGAGGTTGTTGTTGAATTTGTTGGTGTTTTTAAATGTTGAGGTTGTTGTTGAATTTGTTGGTGTTTTTCAATGTTGAGGTTGTTGTTGTTTTTCAATGTTGAGGTTGTTGTTGAATTTGTTGGTGTTTGTTGAGGTTGTTGTTGTTCAATGTGGAGGTTGTTGTTGAATTTGTTGGTGTTTTTCAATTTCGAGGTTGTTGTTGAATTTGTTGTGTTTTTCAATGTTGAATTTGTCGTTGAATTTGTTGGTGTTTTTCAATGTTGAGGTTGTTGTTGAATTTGTTGGTGTTTTTCATTGTTGAGGTTGTTGTTGTTTTTCAATGTTGAGGTTGTTGTTGAATTTGTTGGTGTTTTTCAACGTTGAGGTTGTTGTTGAATTTGTTCGTGTTTTTCAATGCTGAGGTTGTTGTTGTTTTTCAATGTTGAGGTTGTTGATGAATTTGTTGGTGTTTTTCAATGTTGAGGTTGTTGTAATTTTTCAATGTTGAGGTTGTTGTTGAATTTGTTGATGTTTTTCAATGACGAGGTTGTTGTTGAATTTGTTGGTGTTTTTCAATGTTGAAGTTGTTGTTGAATTTGTTGGTGTTGTTCAATGTTGAGGTTGTTGTTGAATTTGTTGGTGTTTTTAAATGTTGAGGTTGTTGTTGAATTTGTTGGTGTTTTTCAATGTTGAGGTTGTTGTTGTTTTTCAATGTTGAGGTTGTTGTTGAATTTGTTGGTGTTTTTCTTTGTTGAGGTTGTTGCTGTTGTTCAATGTGGAGGTTGTTGTTGAATTTGTTGGTGTTTTTCAATTTTGAGGTTGTTGTTGAATTTGTTGTGTTTTTCAATGTTGAATTTGTCGTTGAATTTGTTGGTGTTTTTCAATGTTGAGGTTGTGGTTGTTTTTCAATGTTGAGGTTGTTGTTGAATTTGTTGGTGTTTTTCAATGTTGAGGTTGTTGTTGAATTTGTTGGTGTTTTTCAATGTTGAGGTTGTTGTTGTTTTTCAATGTTCAGGTGGTTGTTGAATTTGAGGGTGTTTTTCAATGTCGAGGTTGTTGTTGAAATTGTTGGTGTTTTTCAATGTTGCAGTTGTTGTTGAATTTGTTGGCGTTTTTCAATGTTGAGGTTGTTGTTGTTTTTCAATGTTGAGGTTGTTGTTGAATTTGTTGGTGTTTTTCAATGTTGAGGTTGTTGTTCTTTTTCAATGTTGAGGTTGTTGTTGAATTTGTTGGTGTTTTTAAATGTTGAGGCTGTTGTTGAATTTGTTGGTGTTTTTCAATGTTGAGGTTGTTGTTGTTTTTCAATGTTGAGGTTGTTGTTGAATTTGTTGGTTTTTTTCAATGTTGAGGTTGTTGTAGTTTTTCTATGTTGAGGTTGTTGTTGAATTTGTTGGTGTTTTTCAATGTGGAGGTCGTTGTTGAATTTGTTGGTGTTTTTCAATGTTGAAGTTGCTGTTGAATTTGTTGGTGTTTTTCAATGTTGAGGTTGTTGTTGTTTTTCAATGTTGAGGTTGTTGTTGAATTTGTTGGTGTTTTTCAATGTTGAGGTTGTTGTTGTTTTTCAATGTTGAGGTTGTTGTTTTTCAAAGTTGAGGTTGTTGTTGAATTTGTTGGTGTTTTTCAATGTTGAGGTTGTTGTTGAATTTGTTGGTGTTTTTCAATGTTGAGGTTGTTGTTGTTTTTCAATGTTGAGGTGGTTGTTGTCTGTGTTGGTGTTTTTCAATGTTGAGGTTGTTGTAGTTTTTCAATGTTGAGGTTGTTGTTGTTGTTCAATGTGGAGGTTGTTGTTGAATTTGTTGGTGTTTTTCAATGTCGAGCTTGTTGTTGTTTCTCAATGTTGAGGTTGTTGTTGAATTTGTTGGTGTTTTTCAATGTTGAGGTTGTTGTTGAACTTGTTGGTGTTTTTCAATGTTGAGGTTGTTGTTGTTTTTCAATGTTGAGGTTGTTGTTGAATTTGTTGGTGTTTTTCAATGTTGAGGTTGTTGTTGTTTTTCAATGTTGAGGTTGTTGTTGAATTTGTTGGTGTTTTTCCATTTCGAGGTTGTTGTTGAATTTGTTGGTGTTTTTCAATGTTGAAGTTGCTGTTGAATTTGTTGGTGTTTTTCAATGTTGAGGTTGTTGTTGTTTTTCAATGTTGAGGTTGTTGTTGAATTTGTTGGTGTTTTTCAATGTTGAGGTTGTTGTTGTTTTTCAATGTTGAGGTTGTTGTTTTTCAATGTTGAGGTTGTTGTTGAATTTGTTGGTGTTTTTCAATGTTGAGGTTGTTGTTGAATTTGTTGGTGTTTTTCAATGTTGAGGTTGTTGTTGTTGTTTTTCAATGTTGAGGTGGTTGTTGTCTGTGTTGGTGTTTTTCAATGTTGAGGTTGTTGTAGTTTTTCAATGTTGAGGTTGTTGTTGTTGTTCAATGTGGAGGTTGTTGTTGAATTTGTTGGTGTTTTTCAATGTCGAGGTTGTTGTTGAATTTGTTGGTATTTTTCAATGTTGAATTTGTTGTTGAATTTGTTGGTGTTTTTCAATTTTGAAGTTGTTGTTGTTTTTCAATGTTGAGGTTGTTGTTGAATTTGTTGGTGTTTTTCAATGTTGAGGTTGTTGTTGAATTTGTTGGCGTTTTTAAATGTTGAGGTTGTTGTTGAATTTGTTGGTGTTTTTCAATTTTGAGGTTGTTGTTGAATTTGTTGGAATTTTTCAATGTTGAGGTTGTTGTTGTTTTTCAAAGTGGAGGTCGTTGTTGAATTTGGTGGTGTTTTTCAATGTCGAGGTTGTTGTTGAATTTGTTGGTGTTGTTCAATGTTGAGGTTGTTGTTGAATTTGTTGGTGTTTTTAAATGTTGAGGTTGTTGTTGAATTTGTTGGTGTTGTTCAATGTTGAGGTTGTTGTTGTTTTTCAATGTTGAGGTTGTTGTTGAATTTGTTGGTGTTTTTCTTTGTTGAGGTTGTTGTTGTTCAATGTGGAGGTTGTTGTTGAATTTGTTGGTGTTTTTCAATTTCGAGGTTGTTGTTGAATTTGTTGTGTTTTTCAATGTTGAATTTGTCGTTGAATTTGTTGATGTTTTTCAATGTTGAGGTTGTTGTTGTTTTTCAATGTTGAGGTTGTTGTTGAATTTGTTGGTGTTTTTCAATGTTGAGGTTGTTGTTGAATTTGTTGGTGTTTTTCAATGTTGAGGTTGTTGTTGTTTTTCAATGTTCAGGTGGTTGTTGAATTTGAGGGTGTTTTTCAATGTCGAGGTTGTTGTTGAAATTGTTGGTGTTTTTCAATGTTGCAGTTGTTGTTGAATTTGTTGGTGTTTTTCAATGTTGAGGTTGTTGTTGTTTTTCAATGTTGAGGTTGTTGTTGAATTTGTTGGTGTTTTTCAATGTTGAGGTTGTTGTTCTTTTTCAATGTTGAGGTTGTTGTTGAATTTTTTGGTGTTTTTAAATGTTGAGGTTGTTGTTGAATTTGTTGGTGTTTTTCAATGTTGAGGTTGTTGTTGTTTTTCAATGTTGAGGTTGTTGTTGAATTTGTTGGTGTTTTTCAATGTTGAGGTTGTTGTAGTTTTTCTATGTTGAGGTTGTTGTTGAATTTGTTGGTGTTTTTCAATTTCGAGGTTGTTGTTGAATTTGTTGGTGTTTTTCAATGTTGAAGTTGCTGTTGAATTTGTTGGTGTTTTTCAATGTTGAGGTTGTTGTTGTTTTTCAATGTTGAGGTTGTTGTTGAATTTGTTGGTGTTTTTCAATGTTGAGGTTGTTGTTGTTTTTCAATGTTGAGGTTGTTGTTTTTCAAAGTTGAGGTTGTTGTTGAATTTGTTGGTGTTTTTCAATGTTGAGGTTGTTGTTGAATTTGTTGGTGTTTTTCAATGTTGAGGTTGTTGTTGTTTTTCAATGTTGAGGTGGTTGTTGTCTGTGTTGGTGTTTTTCAATGTTGAGGTTGTTGTAGTTTTTCAATGTTGAGGTTGTTGTTGTTGTTCAATGTGGAGGTTGTTGTTGAATTTGTTGGTGTTTTTCAATGTCGAGCTTGTTGTTGTTTCTCAATGTTGAGGTTGTTGTTGAATTTGTTGGTGTTTTTCAATGTTGAGGTTGTTGTTGAACTTGTTGGTGTTTTTCAATGTTGAGGTTGTTGTTGTTTTTCAATGTTGAGGTTGTTGTTGAATTTGTTGGTGTTTTTCAATGTTGAGGTTGTTGTTGTTTTTCAATGTTGAGGTTGTTGTTGAATTTGTTGGTGTTTTTCCATTTCGAGGTTGTTGTTGAATTTGTTGGTGTTTTTCAATGTTGAAGTTGCTGTTGAATTTGTTGGTGTTTTTCAATGTTGAGGTTGTTGTTGTTTTTCAATGTTGAGGTTGTTGTTGAATTTGTTGGTGTTTTTCAATGTTGAGGTTGTTGTTGTTTTTCAATGTTGAGGTTGTTGTTTTTCAATGTTGAGGTTGTTGTTGAATTTGTTGGTGTTTTTCAATGTTGAGGTTGTTGTTGAATTTGTTGGTGTTTTTCAATGTTGAGGTTGTTGTTGTTTTTCAATGTTGAGGTGGTTGTTGTCTGTGTTGGTGTTTTTCAATGTTGAGGTTGTTGTTGAATTTGTTGGTATTTTTCAATGTTGAATTTGTTGTTGAATTTGTTGGTGTTTTTCAATTTTGAAGTTGTTGTTGTTTTTCAATGTTGAGGTTGTTGTTGAATTTGTTGGTGTTTTTCAATGTTGAGGTTGTTGTTGAATTTGTTGGCGTTTTTAAATGTTGAGGTTGTTGTTGAATTTGTTGGTGTTTTTCAATTTTGAGGTTGTTGTTGAATTTGTTGGAATTTTTCAATGTCGAGGTTGTTGTTGAATTTGTTGGTATTTTTCAATGTTGAATTTGTTGTTGAATTTGTTGGTGTTTTTCAATGTTGAAGTTGTTGTTGTTTTTCAATGTTGAGGTTGTTGTTGAATTTGTTGGTGTTTTTCAATGTTGAGGTTGTTGTTGAATTTGTTGGCGTTTTTAAATGTTGAGGTTGTTGTTGAATTTGTTGGTGTTTTTCAATTTTGAGGTTGTTGTTGAATTTGTTGGAATTTTTCAATGTTGAGGTTGTTGTTGTTTTTCAAAGTGGAGGTCGTTGTTGAATTTGGTGGTGTTTTTCAATGTCGAGGTTGTTGTTGAATTTGTTGGTGTTGTTCAATGTTGAGTTTGTTGTTGAATTTGTTGGTGTTTTTAAATGTTGAGGTTGTTGTTGAATTTGTTGGTGTTTTTCAATGTTGAGTTTGTTGTTGTTTTTCAATGTTGAGGTTGTTGTTGAATTTGTTGGTGTTTTTCTTTGTTGAGGTTGTTGTTGTTCAATGTGGAGGTTGTTGTTGAATTTGTTGGTGTTTTTCAATTTCGAGGTTGTTGTTGAATTTGTTGTGTTTTTCAATGTTGAATTTGTCGTTGAATTTGTTGGTGTTTTTCAATGTTGAGGTTGTTGTTGAATTTGTTGGTGTTTTTCATTGTTGAGGTTGTTGTTGTTTTTCAATGTTGAGGTTGTTGTTGAATTTGTTGGTGTTTTTCAACGTTGAGGTTGTTGTTGAATTTGTTCGTGTTTTTCAATGCTGAGGTTGTTGTTGTTTTTCAATGTTGAGGTTGTTGATGAATTTGTTGGTGTTTTTCAATGTTGAGGTTGTTGTAATTTTTCAATGTTGAGGTTGTTGTTGAATTTGTTGATGTTTTTCAATGACGAGGTTGTTGTTGAATTTGTTGGTGTTTTTCAATGTTGAAGTTGTTGTTGAATTTGTTGGTGTTGTTCAATGTTGAGGTTGTTGTTGAATTTGTTGGTGTTTTTAAATGTTGAGGTTGTTGTTGAATTTGTTGGTGTTTTTCAATGTTGAGGTTGTTGTTGTTTTTCAATGTTGAGGTTGTTGTTGAATTTGTTGGTGTTTTTCTTTGTTGAGGTTGTTGTTGTTGTTCAATGTGGAGGTTGTTGTTGAATTTGTTGGTGTTTTTCAATTTTGAGGTTGTTGTTGAATTTGTTGTGTTTTTCAATGTTGAATTTGTCGTTGAATTTGTTGGTGTTTTTCAATGTTGAGGTTGTGGTTGTTTTTCAATGTTGAGGTTGTTGTTGAATTTGTTGGTGTTTTTCAATGTTGAGGTTGTTGTTGAATTTGTTGGTGTTTTTCAATGTTGAGGTTGTTGTTGTTTTTCAATGTTCAGGTGGTTGTTGAATTTGAGGGTGTTTTTCAATGTCGAGGTTGTTGTTGAAATTGTTGGTGTTTTTCAATGTTGCAGTTGTTGTTGAATTTGTTGGTGTTTTTCAATGTTGAGGTTGTTGTTGTTTTTCAATGTTGAGGTTGTTGTTGAATTTGTTGGTGTTTTTCAATGTTGAGGTTGTTGTTCTTTTTCAATGTTGAGGTTGTTGTTGAATTTGTTGGTGTTTTTAAATGTTGAGGTTGTTGTTGAATTTGTTGGTGTTTTTCAATGTTGAGGTTGTTGTTGTTTTTCAATGTTGAGGTTGTTGTTGAATTTGTTGGTGTTTTTCAATGTTGAGGTTGTTGTAGTTTTTCTATGTTGAGGTTGTTGTTGAATTTGTTGGTGTTTTTCAATGTTTAGGTTGTTGTTGAATTTGTTGGTGTTTTTCAATGTTGAAGTTGCTGTTGAATTTGTTGGTGTTTTTCAATGTTGAGGTTGTTGTTGTTTTTCAATGTTGAGGTTGTTGTTGAATTTGTTGGTGTTTTTCGATGTTGAGGTTGTTGTTGTTTTTCAATGTTGAGGTTGTTGTTTTTCAAAGTTGAGGTTGTTGTTGAATTTGTTGGTGTTTTTCAATGTTGAGGTTGTTGTTGAATTTGTTGGTGTTTTTCAATGTTGAGGTTGTTGTTGTTTTTCAATGTTGAGGTGGTTGTTGTCTGTGTTGGTGTTTTTCAATGTTGAGGTTGTTCTAGTTTTTCAATGTTGAGGTTGTTGTTGTTGTTCAATGTGGAGGTTGTTGTTGAATTTGTTGGTGTTTTTCAATGTCGAGCTTGTTGTTGTTTCTCAATGTTGAGGTTGTTGTTGAATTTGTTGGTGTTTTTCAATGTTGAGGTTGTTGTTGAACTTGTTGGTGTTTTTCAATGTTGAGGTTGTTGTTGTTTTTCAATGTTGAGGTTGTTGTTGAATTTGTTGGTGTTTTTCAATGTTGAGGTTGTTGTTGTTTTTCAATGTTGAGGTTGTTGTTGAATTTGTTGGTGTTTTTCCATTTCGAGGTTGTTGTTGAATTTGTTGGTGTTTTTCAATGTTGAAGTTGCTGTTGAATTTGTTGGTGTTTTTCAATGTTGAGGTTGTTGTTGTTTTTCAATGTTGAGGTTGTTGTTGAATTTGTTGGTGTTTTTCAATGTTGAGGTTGTTGTTGTTTTTCAATGTTGAGGTTGTTGTTTTTCAATGTTGAGGTTGTTGTTGAATTTGTTGGTGTTTTTCAATGTTGAG
The DNA here is from genome assembly GCA_026770705.1 of Isurus oxyrinchus. Classification (NCBI taxonomy): domain Eukaryota; kingdom Metazoa; phylum Chordata; class Chondrichthyes; order Lamniformes; family Lamnidae; genus Isurus; species Isurus oxyrinchus. The sequence goes on along the minus strand of JANJGN010000305.1, from coordinate 185,001 downwards.
GTTGTTGTTGAATTTGTTGGTGTTTTTCAATGTTGAGGTTGTTGTTGTTTTTCAATGTTGAGGTGGTTGTTGTCTGTGTTGGTGTTTTTCAATGTTGAGGTTGTTGTAGTTTTTCAATGTTGAGGTTGTTGTTGTTGTTCAATGTGGAGGTTGTTGTTGAATTTGTTGGTGTTTTTCAATGTCGAGGTTGTTGTTGAATTTGTTGGTATTTTTCAATGTTGAATTTGTTGTTGAATTTGTTGGTGTTTTTCAATTTTGAAGTTGTTGTTGTTTTTCAATGTTGAGGTTGTTGTTGAATTTGTTGGTGTTTTTCAATGTTGAGGTTGTTGTTGAATTTGTTGGCGTTTTTAAATGTTGAGGTTGTTGTTGAATTTGTTGGTGTTTTTCAATTTTGAGGTTGTTGTTGAATTTGTTGGAATTTTTCAATGTTGAGGTTGTTGTTGTTTTTCAAAGTGGAGGTCGTTGTTGAATTTGGTGGTGTTTTTCAATGTCGAGGTTGTTGTTGAATTTGTTGGTGTTGTTCAATGTTGAGGTTGTTGTTGAATTTGTTGGTGTTTTTAAATGTTGAGGTTGTTGTTGAATTTGTTGGTGTTTTTCAATGTTGAGGTTGTTGTTGTTTTTCAATGTTGAGGTTGTTGTTGAATTTGTTGGTGTTTTTCTTTGTTGAGGTTGTTGTTGTTCAATGTGGAGGTTGTTGTTGAATTTGTTGGTGTTTTTCAATTTCGAGGTTGTTGTTGAATTTGTTGTGTTTTTCAATGTTGAATTTGTCGTTGAATTTGTTGGTGTTTTTCAATGTTGAGGTTGTTGTTGTTTTTCAATGTTGAGGTTGTTGTTGAATTTGTTGGTGTTTTTCAATGTTGAGGTTGTTGTTGAATTTGTTGGTGTTTTTCAATGTTGAGGTTGTTGTTGTTTTTCAATGTTCAGGTGGTTGTTGAATTTGAGGGTGTTTTTCAATGTCGAGGTTGTTGTTGAAATTGTTGGTGTTTTTCAATGTTGCAGTTGTTGTTGAATTTGTTGGTGTTTTTCAATGTTGAGGTTGTTGTTGTTTTTCAATGTTGAGGTTGTTGTTGAATTTGTTGGTGTTTTTCAATGTTGAGGTTGTTGTTCTTTTTCAATGTTGAGGTTGTTGTTGAATTTGTTGGTGTTTTTAAATGTTGAGGTTGTTGTTGAATTTGTTGGTGTTTTTCAATGTTGAGGTTGTTGTTGTTTTTCAATGTTGAGGTTGTTGTTGAATTTGTTGGTGTTTTTCAATGTTGAGGTTGTTGTAGTTTTTCTATGTTGAGGTTGTTGTTGAATTTGTTGGTGTTTTTCAATTTCGAGGTTGTTGTTGAATTTGTTGGTGTTTTTCAATGTTGAAGTTGCTGTTGAATTTGTTGGTGTTTTTCAATGTTGAGGTTGTTGTTGTTTTTCAATGTTGAGGTTGTTGTTGAATTTGTTGGTGTTTTTCAATGTTGAGGTTGTTGTTGTTTTTCAATGTTGAGGTTGTTGTTTTTCAAAGTTGAGGTTGTTGTTGAATTTGTTGGTGTTTTTCAATGTTGAGGTTGTTGTTGAATTTGTTGGTGTTTTTCAATGTTGAGGTTGTTGTTGTTTTTCAATGTTGAGGTGGTTGTTGTCTGTGTTGGTGTTTTTCAATGTTGAGGTTGTTGTAGTTTTTCAATGTTGAGGTTGTTGTTGTTGTTCAATGTGGAGGTTGTTGTTGAATTTGTTGGTGTTTTTCAATGTCGAGCTTGTTGTTGTTTCTCAATGTTGAGGTTGTTGTTGAATTTGTTGGTGTTTTTCAATGTTGAGGTTGTTGTTGAACTTGTTGGTGTTTTTCAATGTTGAGGTTGTTGTTGTTTTTCAATGTTGAGGTTGTTGTTGAATTTGTTGGTGTTTTTCAATGTTGAGGTTGTTGTTGTTTTTCAATGTTGAGGTTGTTGTTGAATTTGTTGGTGTTTTTCCATTTCGAGGTTGTTGTTGAATTTGTTGGTGTTTTTCAATGTTGAAGTTGCTGTTGAATTTGTTGGTGTTTTTCAATGTTGAGGTTGTTGTTGTTTTTCAATGTTGAGGTTGTTGTTGAATTTGTTGGTGTTTTTCAATGTTGAGGTTGTTGTTGTTTTTCAATGTTGAGGTTGTTGTTTTTCAATGTTGAGGTTGTTGTTGAATTTGTTGGTGTTTTTCAATGTTGAGGTTGTTGTTGAATTTGTTGGTGTTTTTCAATGTTGAGGTTGTTGTTGTTTTTCAATGTTGAGGTGGTTGTTGTCTGTGTTGGTGTTTTTCAATGTTGAGGTTGTTGTAGTTTTTCAATGTTGAGGTTGTTGTTGTTGTTCAATGTGGAGGTTGTTGTTGAATTTGTTGGTGTTTTTCAATGTCGAGGTTGTTGTTGAATTTGTTGGTATTTTTCAATGTTGAATTTGTTGTTGAATTTGTTGGTGTTTTTCAATTTTGAAGTTGTTGTTGTTTTTCAATGTTGAGGTTGTTGTTGAATTTGTTGGTGTTTTTCAATGTTGAGGTTGTTGTTGAATTTGTTGGCGTTTTTAAATGTTGAGGTTGTTGTTGAATTTGTTGGTGTTTTTCAATTTTGAGGTTGTTGTTGAATTTGTTGGAATTTTTCAATGTTGAGGTTGTTGTTGTTTTTCAAAGTGGAGGTCGTTGTTGAATTTGGTGGTGTTTTTCAATGTCGAGGTTGTTGTTGAATTTGTTGGTGTTGTTCAATGTTGAGGTTGTTGTTGAATTTGTTGGTGTTTTTAAATGTTGAGGTTGTTGTTGAATTTGTTGGTGTTTTTCAATGTTGAGGTTGTTGTTGTTTTTCAATGTTGAGGTTGTTGTTGAATTTGTTGGTGTTTTTCTTTGTTGAGGTTGTTGTTGTTCAATGTGGAGGTTGTTGTTGAATTTGTTGGTGTTTTTCAATTTCGAGGTTGTTGTTGAATTTGTTGTGTTTTTCAATGTTGAATTTGTCGTTGAATTTGTTGGTGTTTTTCAATGTTGAGGTTGTTGTTGTTTTTCAATGTTGAGGTTGTTGTTGAATTTGTTGGTGTTTTTCAATGTTGAGGTTGTTGTTGAATTTGTTGGTGTTTTTCAATGTTGAGGTTGTTGTTGTTTTTCAATGTTCAGGTGGTTGTTGAATTTGAGGGTGTTTTTCAATGTCGAGGTTGTTGTTGAAATTGTTGGTGTTTTTCAATGTTGCAGTTGTTGTTGAATTTGTTGGTGTTTTTCAATGTTGAGGTTGTTGTTGTTTTTCAATGTTGAGGTTGTTGTTGAATTTGTTGGTGTTTTTCAATGTTGAGGTTGTTGTTCTTTTTCAATGTTGAGGTTGTTTTTGAATTTGTTGGTGTTTTTAAATGTTGAGGTTGTTGTTGAATTTGTTGGTGTTTTTCAATGTTGAGGTTGTTGTTGTTTTTCAATGTTGAGGTTGTTGTTGAATTTGTTGGTGTTTTTCAATGTTGAGGTTGTTGTAGTTTTTCTATGTTGAGGTTGTTGTTGAATTTGTTGGTGTTTTTCAATTTCGAGGTTGTTGTTGAATTTGTTGGTGTTTTTCAATGTTGAAGTTGCTGTTGAATTTGTTGGTGTTTTTCAATGTTGAGGTTGTTGTTGTTTTTCAATGTTGAGGTTGTTGTTGAATTTGTTGGTGTTTTTCAATGTTGAGGTTGTTGTTGTTTTTCAATGTTGAGGTTGTTGTTTTTCAAAGTTGAGGTTGTTGTTGAATTTGTTGGTGTTTTTCAATGTTGAGGTTGTTGTTGAATTTGTTGGTGTTTTTCAATGTTGAGGTTGTTGTTGTTTTTCAATGTTGAGGTGGTTGTTGTCTGTGTTGGTGTTTTTCAATGTTGAGGTTGTTGTAGTTTTTCAATGCTGAGGTTGTTGTTGTTGTTCAATGTGGAGGTTGTTGTTGAATTTGTTGGTGTTTTTCAATGTCGAGCTTGTTGTTGTTTCTCAATGTTGAGGTTGTTGTTGAATTTGTTGGTGTTTTTCAATGTTGAGGATGTTGTTCTTTTTCAATGTTGAGGTTGTTGTTGAATTTGTTGGTGTTTTTAAATGTTGAGGTTGTTGTTGAACTTGTTGGTGTTTTTCAATGTTGAGGTTGTTGTTGTTTTTCAATGTTGAGGTTGTTGTTGAATTTGTTGGTGTTTTTCAATGTTGAGGTTGTTGTTGTTTTTCAATGTTGAGGTTGTTGTTGAATTTGTTGGTGTTTTTCCATTTCGAGGTTGTTGTTGAATTTGTTGGTGTTTTTCAATGTTGAAGTTGCTGTTGAATTTGTTGGTGTTTTTCAATGTTGAGGTTGTTGTTGTTTTTCAATGTTGAGGTTGTTGTTGAATTTGTTGGTGTTTTTCAATGTTGAGGTTGTTGTTGTTTTTCAATGTTGAGGTTGTTGTTTTTCAATGTTGAGGTTGTTGTTGAATTTGTTGGTGTTTTTCAATGTTGAGGTTGTTGTTGAATTTGTTGGTGTTTTTCAATGTTGAGGTTGTTGTTGTTTTTCAATGTTGAGGTGGTTGTTGTCTGTGTTGGTGTTTTTCAATGTTGAGGTTGTTGCAGTTTTTCAAAGTTGAGGTTGCTGTTGTTGTTCAATGTGGAGGTTGTTGTTGAATTTGTTGGTGTTTTTCAATGTCGAGGTTGTTGTTGAATTTGTTGGTATTTTTCAATGTTGAATTTGTTGTTGAATTTGTTGGTGTTTTTCAATGTTGAAGTTGTTGTTGTTTTTCAATGTTGAGGTTGTTGTTGAATTTGTTGGTGTTTTTCAATGTTGAGGTTGTTGTTGAATTTGTTGGCGTTTTTAAATGTTGAGGTTGTTGTTGAATTTGTTGGTCATTTTCAATTTTGAGGTTGTTGTTGAATTTGTTGGAATTTTTCAATGTTGAGGTTGTTGTTGTTTTTCAAAGTGGAGGTCGTTGTTGAATTTGGTGGTGTTTTTCAATGTCGAGGTTGTTGTTGAATTTGTTGGTGTTTTTCAATGTTGAAGTTGTTGTTGAATATGTTAGTGTTTTTCAATTTTGAAGTTGTTGTAGTTTTTCAATGTTGAGGTTGTTGTTGAATTTGTTGATGTTTTTCAATGTCGAGGTTGTTGTTGAATTTGTTGGTGTTTTTCAATGTTGAGGTTGTTGTTGAATTTGTTGGTGTTTTTCAATGTTGAGGTTGTTGTTGTTTTTCAATGTTGAGGTTGTTGTTGAATTTGTTGGTGTTTTTCTCTGTTGAGGTTGTTGTTGTTGTTCAATGTGGAGGTTGTTGTTGAATTTGTTGGTGTTTTTCAATTTCGAGGTTGTTGTTGAATTTGTTGTGTTTTTCAATGTTGAATTTGTCGTTGAATTTGTTGGTGTTTTTCAATGTTGAGGTTGTTGTTGAATTTGTTGGTGTTTTTCATTGTTGAGGTTGTTGTTGTTTTTCAATGTTGAGGTTGTTGTTGAATTTGTTGGTGTTTTTCAACGTTGAGGTTGTTGTTGAATTTGTTCGTGTTTTTCAATGCTGAGGTTGTTGTTGTTTTTCAATGTTGAGGTTGTTGATGAATTTGTTGGTGTTTTTCAATGTTGAGGTTGTTGTAGTTTTTCAATGTTGAGGTTGTTGTTGAATTTGTTGATGTTTTTCAATGACGAGGTTGTTGTTGAATTTGTTGGTGTTTTTCAATGTTGAAGTTGTTGTTGAATTTGTTGGTGTTGTTCAATGTTGAGGTTGTTGTTGAATTTGTTGGTGTTTTTAAATGTTGAGGTTGTTGTTGAATTTGTTGGTGTTTTTCAATGTTGAGGTTGTTGTTGTTTTTCAATGTTGAATTTGTCGTTGAATTTGTTGGTGTTTTTCAATGTTGAGGTTGTTGTTGTTTTTCAATGTTGAGGTTGTTGTTGAATTTGTTGGTGTTTTTCAATGTTGAGGTTGTTGTTGAATTTGTTGGTGTTTTTCAATGTTGAGGTTGTTGTTGTTTTTCAATGTTCAGGTGGTTGTTGAATTTGAGGGTGTTTTTCAATGTCGAGGTTGTTGTTGAAATTGTTGGTGTTTTTCAATGTTGCAGTTGTTGTTGAATTTGTTGGTGTTTTTCAATGTTGAGGTTGTTGTTGTTTTTCAATGTTGAGGTTGTTGTTGAATTTGTTGGTGTTTTTCAATGTTGAGGTTGTTGTTCTTTTTCAATGTTGAGGTTGTTTTTGAATTTGTTGGTGTTTTTAAATGTTGAGGTTGTTGTTGAATTTGTTGGTGTTTTTCAATGTTGAGGTTGTTGTTGTTTTTCAATGTTGAGGTTGTTGTTGAATTTGTTGGTGTTTTTCAATGTTGAGGTTGTTGTAGTTTTTCTATGTTGAGGTTGTTGTTGAATTTGTTGGTGTTTTTCAATTTCGAGGTTGTTGTTGAATTTGTTGGTGTTTTTCAATGTTGAAGTTGCTGTTGAATTTGTTGGTGTTTTTCAATGTTGAGGTTGTTGTTGTTTTTCAATGTTGAGGTTGTTGTTGAATTTGTTGGTGTTTTTCAATGTTGAGGTTGTTGTTGTTTTTCAATGTTGAGATTGTTGTTTTTCAAAGTTGAGGTTGTTGTTGAATTTGTTGGTGTTTTTCAATGTTGAGGTTGTTGTTGAATTTGTTGGTGTTTTTCAATGTTGAGGTTGTTGTTGTTTTTCAATGTTGAGGTGGTTGTTGTCTGTGTTGGTGTTTTTCAATGTTGAGGTTGTTGTAGTTTTTCAATGCTGAGGTTGTTGTTGTTGTTCAATGTGGAGGTTGTTGTTGAATTTGTTGGTGTTTTTCAATGTCGAGCTTGTTGTTGTTTCTCAATGTTGAGGTTGTTGTTGAATTTGTTGGTGTTTTTCAATGTTGAGGATGTTGTTCTTTTTCAATGTTGAGGTTGTTGTTGAATTTGTTGGTGTTTTTAAATGTTGAGGTTGTTGTTGAACTTGTTGGTGTTTTTCAATGTTGAGGTTGTTGTTGTTTTTCAATGTTGAGGTTGTTGTTGAATTTGTTGGTGTTTTTCAATGTTGAGGTTGTTGTTGTTTTTCAATGTTGAGGTTGTTGTTGAATTTGTTGGTGTTTTTCCATTTCGAGGTTGTTGTTGAATTTGTTGGTGTTTTTCAATGTTGAAGTTGCTGTTGAATTTGTTGGTGTTTTTCAATGTTGAGGTTGTTGTTGTTTTTCAATGTTGAGGTTGTTGTTGAATTTGTTGGTGTTTTTCAATGTTGAGGTTGTTGTTGTTTTTCAATGTTGAGGTTGTTGTTTTTCAATGTTGAGGTTGTTGTTGAATTTGTTGGTGTTTTTCAATGTTGAGGTTGTTGTTGAATTTGTTGGTGTTTTTCAATGTTGAGGTTGTTGTTGTTTTTCAATGTTGAGGTGGTTGTTGTCTGTGTTGGTGTTTTTCAATGTTGAGGTTGTTGCAGTTTTTCAAAGTTGAGGTTGCTGTTGTTGTTCAATGTGGAGGTTGTTGTTGAATTTGATGGTGTTTTTCAATGTCGAGGTTGTTGTTGAATTTGTTGGTATTTTTCAATGTTGAATTTGTTGTTGAATTTGTTGGTGTTTTTCAATGTTGAAGTTGTTGTTGTTTTTCAATGTTGAGGTTGTTGTTGAATTTGTTGGTGTTTTTCAATGTTGAGGTTGTTGTTGAATTTGTTGGCGTTTTTAAATGTTGAGGTTGTTGTTGAATTTGTTGGTCATTTTCAATTTTGAGGTTGTTGTTGAATTTGTTGGAATTTTTCAATGTTGAGGTTGTTGTTGTTTTTCAAAGTGGAGGTCGTTGTTGAATTTGGTGGTGTTTTTCAATGTCGAGGTTGTTGTTGAATTTGTTGGTGTTTTTCAATGTTGAAGTTGTTGTTGAATATGTTAGTGTTTTTCAATTTTGAAGTTGTTGTAGTTTTTCAATGTTGAGGTTGTTGTTGAATTTGTTGATGTTTTTCAATGTCGAGGTTGTTGTTGAATTTGTTGGTGTTTTTCAATGTTGAGGTTGTTGTTGAATTTGTTGGTGTTTTTCAATGTTGAGGTTGTTGTTGTTTTTCAATGTTGAGGTTGTTGTTGAATTTGTTGGTGTTTTTCTCTGTTGAGGTTGTTGTTGTTGTTCAATGTGGAGGTTGTTGTTGAATTTGTTGGTGTTTTTCAATTTCGAGGTTGTTGTTGAATTTGTTGTGTTTTTCAATGTTGAATTTGTCGTTGAATTTGTTGGTGTTTTTCAATGTTGAGGTTGTTGTTGAATTTGTTGGTGTTTTTCATTGTTGAGGTTGTTGTTGTTTTTCAATGTTGAGGTTGTTGTTGAATTTGTTGGTGTTTTTCAACGTTGAGGTTGTTGTTGAATTTGTTCGTGTTTTTCAATGCTGAGGTTGTTGTTGTTTTTCAATGTTGAGGTTGTTGATGAATTTGTTGGTGTTTTTCAATGTTGAGTTTGTTGTAGTTTTTCAATGTTGAGGTTGTTGTTGAATTTGTTGATGTTTTTCAATGACGAGGTTGTTGTTGAATTTGTTGGTGTTTTTCAATGTTGAAGTTGTTGTTGAATTTGTTGGTGTTGTTCAATGTTGAGGTTGTTGTTGAATTTGTTGGTGTTTTTAAATGTTGAGGTTGTTGTTGAATTTGTTGGTGTTTTTCAATGTTGAGGTTGTTGTTGTTTTTCAATGTTGAATTTGTCGTTGAATTTGTTGGTGTTTTTCAATGTTGAGGTTGTTGTTGTTTTTCAATGTTGAGGTTGTTGTTGAATTTGTTGGTGTTTTTCAATGTTGAGGTTGTTGTTGAATTTGTTGGTGTTTTTCAATGTTGAGGTTGTTTTTGTTTTTCAATGTTCAGGTGGTTGTTGAATTTGAGGGTGTTTTTCAATGTCGAGGTTGTTGTTGAAATTGTTGGTGTTTTTCAATGTTGCAGTTGTTGTTGAATTTGTTGGTGTTTTTCAATGTTGAGGTTGTTGTTGTTTTTCAATGTTGAGGTTGTTGTTGAATTTGTTGGTGTTTTTCAATGTTGAGGTTGTTGTTCTTTTTCAATGTTGAGGTTGTTTTTGAATTTGTTGGTGTTTTTAAATGTTGAGGTTGTTGTTGAATTTGTTGGTGTTTTTCAATGTTGAGGTTGTTGTTGTTTTTCAATGTTGAGGTTGTTGTTGAATTTGTTGGTGTTTTTCAATGTTGAGGTTGTTGTAGTTTTTCTATGTTGAGGTTGTTGTTGAATTTGTTGGTGTTTTTCATTGTTGAGGTTGTTGTTGTTTTTCAATGTTGAGGTTGTTGTTGAATTTGTTGGTGTTTTTCAACGTTGAGGTTGTTGTTGAATTTGTTCGTGTTTTTCAATGCTGAGGTTGTTGTTGTTTTTCAATGTTGAGGTTGTTGATGAATTTGTTGGTGTTTTTCAATGTTGAGGTTGTTGTAGTTTTTCAATGTTGAGGTTGTTGTTGAATTTGTTGATGTTTTTCAATGACGAGGTTGTTGTTGAATTTGTTGGTGTTTTTCAATGTTGAAGTTGTTGTTGAATTTGTTGGTGTTGTTCAATGTTGAGGTTGTTGTTGAATTTGTTGGTGTTTTTAAATGTTGAGGTTGTTGTTGAATTTGTTGGTGTTTTTCAATGTTGAGGTTGTTGTTGTTTTTCAATGTTGAATTTGTCGTTGAATTTGTTGGTGTTTTTCAATGTTGAGGTTGTTGTTGTTTTTCAATGTTGAGGTTGTTGTTGAATTTGTTGGTGTTTTTCAATGTTGAGGTTGTTGTTGAATTTGTTGGTGTTTTTCAATGTTGAGGTTGTTGTTGTTTTTCAATGTTCAGGTGGTTGTTGAATTTGAGGGTGTTTTTCAATGTCGAGGTTGTTGTTGAAATTGTTGGTGTTTTTCAATGTTGCAGTTGTTGTTGAATTTGTTGGTGTTTTTCAATGTTGAGGTTGTTGTTGTTTTTCAATGTTGAGGTTGTTGTTGAATTTGTTGGTGTTTTTCAATGTTGAGGTTGTTGTTCTTTTTCAATGTTGAGGTTGTTTTTGAATTTGTTGGTGTTTTTAAATGTTGAGGTTGTTGTTGAATTTGTTGGTGTTTTTCAATGTTGAGGTTGTTGTTGTTTTTCAATGTTGAGGTTGTTGTTGAATTTGTTGGTGTTTTTCAATGTTGAGGTTGTTGTAGTTTTTCTATGTTGAGGTTGTTGTTGAATTTGTTGGTGTTTTTCAATTTCGAGGTTGTTGTTGAATTTGTTGGTGTTTTTCAATGTTGAAGTTGCTGTTGAATTTGTTGGTGTTTTTCAATGTTGAGGTTGTTGTTGTTTTTCAATGTTGAGGTTGTTGTTGAATTTGTTGGTGTTTTTCAATGTTGAGGTTGTTGTTGTTTTTCAATGTTGAGATTGTTGTTTTTCAAAGTTGAGGTTGTTGTTGAATTTGTTGGTGTTTTTCAATGTTGAGGTTGTTGTTGAATTTGTTGGTGTTTTTCAATGTTGAGGTTGTTGTTGTTTTTCAATGTTGAGGTGGTTGTTGTCTGTGTTGGTGTTTTTCAATGTTGAGGTTGTTGTAGTTTTTCAATGCTGAGGTTGTTGTTGTTGTTCAATGTGGAGGTTGTTGTTGAATTTGTTGGTGTTTTTCAATGTCGAGCTTGTTGTTGTTTCTCAATGTTGAGGTTGTTGTTGAATTTGTTGGTGTTTTTCAATGTTGAGGATGTTGTTCTTTTTCAATGTTGAGGTTGTTGTTGAATTTGTTGGTGTTTTTAAATGTTGAGGTTGTTGTTGAACTTGTTGGTGTTTTTCAATGTTGAGGTTGTTGTTGTTTTTCAATGTTGAGGTTGTTGTTGAATTTGTTGGTGTTTTTCAATGTTGAGGTTGTTGTTGTTTTTCAATGTTGAGGTTGTTGTTGAATTTGTTGGTGTTTTTCCATTTCGAGGTTGTTGTTGAATTTGTTGGTGTTTTTCAATGTTGAAGTTGCTGTTGAATTTGTTGGTGTTTTTCAATGTTGAGGTTGTTGTTGTTTTTCAATGTTGAGGTTGTTGTTGAATTTGTTGGTGTTTTTCAATGTTGAGGTTGTTGTTGTTTTTCAATGTTGAGGTTGTTGTTTTTCAATGTTGAGGTTGTTGTTGAATTTGTTGGTGTTTTTCAATGTTGAGGTTGTTGTTGAATTTGTTGGTGTTTTTCAATGTTGAGGTTGTTGTTGTTTTTCAATGTTGAGGTGGTTGTTGTCTGTGTTGGTGTTTTTCAATGTTGAGGTTGTTGCAGTTTTTCAAAGTTGAGGTTGCTGTTGTTGTTCAATGTGGAGGTTGTTGTTGAATTTGATGGTGTTTTTCAATGTCGAGGTTGTTGTTGAATTTGTTGGTATTTTTCAATGTTGAATTTGTTGTTGAATTTGTTGGTGTTTTTCAATGTTGAAGTTGTTGTTGTTTTTCAATGTTGAGGTTGTTGTTGAATTTGTTGGTGTTTTTCAATGTTGAGGTTGTTGTTGAATTTGTTGGCGTTTTTAAATGTTGAGGTTGTTGTTGAATTTGTTGGTCATTTTCAATTTTGAGGTTGTTGTTGAATTTGTTGGAATTTTTCAATGTTGAGGTTGTTGTTGTTTTTCAAAGTGGAGGTCGTTGTTGAATTTGGTGGTGTTTTTCAATGTCGAGGTTGTTGTTGAATTTGTTGGTGTTTTTCAATGTTGAAGTTGTTGTTGAATATGTTAGTGTTTTTCAATTTTGAAGTTGTTGTAGTTTTTCAATGTTGAGGTTGTTGTTGAATTTGTTGATGTTTTTCAATGTCGAGGTTGTTGTTGAATTTGTTGGTGTTTTTCAATGTTGAGGTTGTTGTTGAATTTGTTGGTGTTTTTCAATGTTGAGGTTGTTGTTGTTTTTCAATGTTGAGGTTGTTGTTGAATTTGTTGGTGTTTTTCTCTGTTGAGGTTGTTGTTGTTGTTCAATGTGGAGGTTGTTGTTGAATTTGTTGGTGTTTTTCAATTTCGAGGTTGTTGTTGAATTTGTTGTGTTTTTCAATGTTGAATTTGTCGTTGAATTTGTTGGTGTTTTTCAATGTTGAGGTTGTTGTTGAATTTGTTGGTGTTTTTCATTGTTGAGGTTGTTGTTGTTTTTCAATGTTGAGGTTGTTGTTGAATTTGTTGGTGTTTTTCAACGTTGAGGTTGTTGTTGAATTTGTTCGTGTTTTTCAATGCTGAGGTTGTTGTTGTTTTTCAATGTTGAGGTTGTTGATGAATTTGTTGGTGTTTTTCAATGTTGAGGTTGTTGTAGTTTTTCAATGTTGAGGTTGTTGTTGAATTTGTTGATGTTTTTCAATGACGAGGTTGTTGTTGAATTTGTTGGTGTTTTTCAATGTTGAAGTTGTTGTTGAATTTGTTGGTGTTGTTCAATGTTGAGGTTGTTGTTGAATTTGTTGGTGTTTTTAAATGTTGAGGTTGTTGTTGAATTTGTTGGTGTTTTTCAATGTTGAGGTTGTTGTTGTTTTTCAATGTTGAATTTGTCGTTGAATTTGTTGGTGTTTTTCAATGTTGAGGTTGTTGTTGTTTTTCAATGTTGAGGTTGTTGTTGAATTTGTTGGTGTTTTTCAATGTTGAGGTTGTTGTTGAATTTGTTGGTGTTTTTCAATGTTGAGGTTGTTTTTGTTTTTCAATGTTCAGGTGGTTGTTGAATTTGAGGGTGTTTTTCAATGTCGAGGTTGTTGTTGAAATTGTTGGTGTTTTTCAATGTTGCAGTTGTTGTTGAATTTGTTGGTGTTTTTCAATGTTGAGGTTGTTGTTGTTTTTCAATGTTGAGGTTGTTGTTGAATTTGTTGGTGTTTTTCAATGTTGAGGTTGTTGTTCTTTTTCAATGTTGAGGTTGTTTTTGAATTTGTTGGTGTTTTTAAATGTTGAGGTTGTTGTTGAATTTGTTGGTGTTTTTCAATGTTGAGGTTGTTGTTGTTTTTCAATGTTGAGGTTGTTGTTGAATTTGTTGGTGTTTTTCAATGTTGAGGTTGTTGTAGTTTTTCTATGTTGAGGTTGTTGTTGAATTTGTTGGTGTTTTTCAATTTCGAGGTTGTTGTTGAATTTGTTGGTGTTTTTCAATGTTGAAGTTGCTGTTGAATTTGTTGGTGTTTTTCAATGTTGAGGTTGTTGTTGTTTTTCAATGTTGAGGTTGTTGTTGAATTTGTTGGTGTTTTTCAATGTTGAGGTTGTTGTTGTTTTTCAATGTTGAGATTGTTGTTTTTCAAAGTTGAGGTTGTTGTTGAATTTGTTGGTGTTTTTCAATGTTGAGGTTGTTGTTGAATTTGTTGGTGTTTTTCAATGTTGAGGTTGTTGTTGTTTTTCAATGTTGAGGTGGTTGTTGTCTGTGTTGGTGTTTTTCAATGTTGAGGTTGTTGTAGTTTTTCAATGCTGAGGTTGTTGTTGTTGTTCAATGTGGAGGTTGTTGTTGAATTTGTTGGTGTTTTTCAATGTTGAGGATGTTGTTCTTTTTCAATGTTGAGGTTGTTGTTGAATTTGTTGGTGTTTTTAAATGTTGAGGTTGTTGTTGAACTTGTTGGTGTTTTTCAATGTTGAGGTTGTTGTTGTTTTTCAATGTTGAGGTTGTTGTTGAATTTGTTGGTGTTTTTCAATGTTGAGGTTGTTGTTGTTTTTCAATGTTGAGGTTGTTGTTGAATTTGTTGGTGTTTTTCCATTTCGAGGTTGTTGTTGAATTTGTTGGTGTTTTTCAATGTTGAAGTTGCTGTTGAATTTGTTGGTGTTTTTCAATGTTGAGGTTGTTGTTGTTTTTCAATGTTGAGGTTGTTGTTGAATTTGTTGGTGTTTTTCAATGTTGAGGTTGTTGTTGTTTTTCAATGTTGAGGTTGTTGTTTTTCAATGTTGAGGTTGTTGTTGAATTTGTTGGTGTTTTTCAATGTTGAGGTTGTTGTTGAATTTGTTGGTGTTTTTCAATGTTGAGGTTGTTGTTGTTTTTCAATGTTGAGGTGGTTGTTGTCTGTGTTGGTGTTTTTCAATGTTGAGGTTGTTGCAGTTTTTCAAAGTTGAGGTTGCTGTTGTTGTTCAATGTGGAGGTTGTTGTTGAATTTGTTGGTGTTTTTCAATGTCGAGGTTGTTGTTGAATTTGTTGGTATTTTTCAATGTTGAATTTGTTGTTGAATTTGTTGGTGTTTTTCAATGTTGAAGTTGTTGTTGTTTTTCAATGTTGAGGTTGTTGTTGAATTTGTTGGTGTTTTTCAATGTTGAGGTTGTTGTTGAATTTGTTGGCGTTTTTAAATGTTGAGGTTGTTGTTGAATTTGTTGGTCATTTTCAATTTTGAGGTTGTTGTTGAATTTGTTGGAATTTTTCAATGTTGAGGTTGTTGTTGTTTTTCAAAGTGGAGGTCGTTGTTGAATTTGGTGGTGTTTTTCAATGTCGAGGTTGTTGTTGAATTTGTTGGTGTTTTTCAATGTTGAAGTTGTTGTTGAATATGTTAGTGTTTTTCAATTTTGAAGTTGTTGTAGTTTTTCAATGTTGAGGTTGTTGTTGAATTTGTTGATGTTTTTCAATGTCGAGGTTGTTGTTGAATTTGTTGGTGTTTTTCAATGTTGAGGTTGTTGTTGAATTTGTTGGTGTTTTTCAATGTTGAGGTTGTTGTTGTTTTTCAATGTTGAGGTTGTTGTTGAATTTGTTGGTGTTTTTCTCTGTTGAGGTTGTTGTTGTTGTTCAATGTGGAGGTTGTTGTTGAATTTGTTGGTGTTTTTCAATTTCGAGGTTGTTGTTGAATTTGTTGTGTTTTTCAATGTTGAATTTGTCGTTGAATTTGTTGGTATTTTTCAATGTTGAGGTTGTTGTTGAATTTGTTGGTGTTTTTCATTGTTGAGGTTGTTGTTGTTTTTCAATGTTGAGGTTGTTGTTGAATTTGTTGGTGTTTTTCAACGTTGAGGTTGTTGTTGAATTTGTTCGTGTTTTTCAATGCTGAGGTTGTTGTTGTTTTTCAATGTTGAGGTTGTTGATGAATTTGTTGGTGTTTTTCAATGTTGCAGTTGTTGTTGAATTTGTTGGTGTTTTTCAATGTTGAGGTTGTTGTTGAATTTGTTGGTGTTTTTCAACGTTGAGGTTGTTGTTGAATTTGTTCGTGTTTTTCAATGCTGAGGTTGTTGTTGTTTTTCAATGTTGAGGTTGTTGATGAATTTGTTGGTGTTTTTCAATGTTGAGGTTGTTGTAGTTTTTCAATGTTGAGGTTGTTGTTGAATTTGTTGATGTTTTTCAATGACGAGGTTGTTGTTGAATTTGTTGGTGTTTTTCAATGTTGAAGTTGTTGTTGAATTTGTTGGTGTTGTTCAATGTTGAGGTTGTTGTTGAATTTGTTGGTGTTTTTAAATGTTGAGGTTGTTGTTGAATTTGTTGGTGTTTTTCAATGTTGAGGTTGTTGTTGTTTTTCAATGTTGAATTTGTCGTTGAATTTGTTGGTGTTTTTCAATGTTGAGGTTGTTGTTGTTTTTCAATGTTGAGGTTGTTGTTGAATTTGTTGGTGTTTTTCAATGTTGAGGTTGTTGTTGAATTTGTTGGTGTTTTTCAATGTTGAGGTTGTTTTTGTTTTTCAATGTTCAGGTGGTTGTTGAATTTGAGGGTGTTTTTCAATGTCGAGGTTGTTGTTGAAATTGTTGGTGTTTTTCAATGTTGCAGTTGTTGTTGAATTTGTTGGTGTTTTTCAATGTTGAGGTTGTTGTTGTTTTTCAATGTTGAGGTTGTTGTTGAATTTGTTGGTGTTTTTCAATGTTGAGGTTGTTGTTCTTTTTCAATGTTGAGGTTGTTTTTGAATTTGTTGGTGTTTTTAAATGTTGAGGTTGTTGTTGAATTTGTTGGTGTTTTTCAATGTTGAGGTTGTTGTTGTTTTTCAATGTTGAGGTTGTTGTTGAATTTGTTGGTGTTTTTCAATGTTGAGGTTGTTGTAGTTTTTCTATGTTGAGGTTGTTGTTGAATTTGTTGGTGTTTTTCAATTTCGAGGTTGTTGTTGAATTTGTTGGTGTTTTTCAATGTTGAAGTTGCTGTTGAATTTGTTGGTGTTTTTCAATGTTGAGGTTGTTGTTGTTTTTCAATGTTGAGGTTGTTGTTGAATTTGTTGGTGTTTTTCAATGTTGAGGTTGTTGTTGTTTTTCAATGTTGAGATTGTTGTTTTTCAAAGTTGAGGTTGTTGTTGAATTTGTTGGTGTTTTTCAATGTTGAGGTTGTTGTTGAATTTGTTGGTGTTTTTCAATGTTGAGGTTGTTGTTGTTTTTCAATGTTGAGGTGGTTGTTGTCTGTGTTGGTGTTTTTCAATGTTGAGGTTGTTGTAGTTTTTCAATGCTGAGGTTGTTGTTGTTGTTCAATGTGGAGGTTGTTGTTGAATTTGTTGGTGTTTTTCAATGTTGAGGATGTTGTTCTTTTTCAATGTTGAGGTTGTTGTTGAATTTGTTGGTGTTTTTAAATGTTGAGGTTGTTGTTGAACTTGTTGGTGTTTTTCAATGTTGAGGTTGTTGTTGTTTTTCAATGTTGAGGTTGTTGTTGAATTTGTTGGTGTTTTTCAATGTTGAGGTTGTTGTTGTTTTTCAATGTTGAGGTTGTTGTTGAATTTGTTGGTGTTTTTCCATTTCGAGGTTGTTGTTGAATTTGTTGGTGTTTTTCAATGTTGAAGTTGCTGTTGAATTTGTTGGTGTTTTTCAATGTTGAGGTTGTTGTTGTTTTTCAATGTTGAGGTTGTTGTTGAATTTGTTGGTGTTTTTCAATGTTGAGGTTGTTGTTGTTTTTCAATGTTGAGGTTGTTGTTTTTCAATGTTGAGGTTGTTGTTGAATTTGTTGGTGTTTTTCAATGTTGAGGTTGTTGTTGAATTTGTTGGTGTTTTTCAATGTTGAGGTTGTTGTTGTTTTTCAATGTTGAGGTGGTTGTTGTCTGTGTTGGTGTTTTTCAATGTTGAGGTTGTTGCAGTTTTTCAAAGTTGAGGTTGCTGTTGTTGTTCAATGTGGAGGTTGTTGTTGAATTTGTTGGTGTTTTTCAATGTCGAGGTTGTTGTTGAATTTGTTGGTATTTTTCAATGTTGAATTTGTTGTTGAATTTGTTGGTGTTTTTCAATGTTGAAGTTGTTGTTGTTTTTCAATGTTGAGGTTGTTGTTGAATTTGTTGGTGTTTTTCAATGTTGAGGTTGTTGTTGAATTTGTTGGCGTTTTTAAATGTTGAGGTTGTTGTTGAATTTGTTGGTCATTTTCAATTTTGAGGTTGTTGTTGAATTTGTTGGAATTTTTCAATGTTGAGGTTGTTGTTGTTTTTCAAAGTGGAGGTCGTTGTTGAATTTGGTGGTGTTTTTCAATGTCGAGGTTGTTGTTGAATTTGTTGGTGTTTTTCAATGTTGAAGTTGTTGTTGAATATGTTAGTGTTTTTCAATTTTGAAGTTGTTGTAGTTTTTCAATGTTGAGGTTGTTGTTGAATTTGTTGATGTTTTTCAATGTCGAGGTTGTTGTTGAATTTGTTGGTGTTTTTCAATGTTGAGGTTGTTGTTGAATTTGTTGGTGTTTTTCAATGTTGAGGTTGTTGTTGTTTTTCAATGTTGAGGTTGTTGTTGAATTTGTTGGTGTTTTTCTCTGTTGAGGTTGTTGTTGTTGTTCAATGTGGAGGTTGTTGTTGAATTTGTTGGTGTTTTTCAATTTCGAGGTTGTTGTTGAATTTGTTGTGTTTTTCAATGTTGAATTTGTCGTTGAATTTGTTGGTATTTTTCAATGTTGAGGTTGTTGTTGAATTTGTTGGTGTTTTTCATTGTTGAGGTTGTTGTTGTTTTTCAATGTTGAGGTTGTTGTTGAATTTGTTGGTGTTTTTCAACGTTGAGGTTGTTGTTGAATTTGTTCGTGTTTTTCAATGCTGAGGTTGTTGTTGTTTTTCAATGTTGAGGTTGTTGATGAATTTGTTGGTGTTTTTCAATGTTGAGGTTGTTGTAGTTTTTCAATGTTGAGGTTGTTGTTGAATTTGTTGATGTTTTTCAATGACGAGGTTGTTGTTGAATTTGTTGGTGTTTTTCAATGTTGAAGTTGTTGTTGAATTTGTTGGTGTTGTTCAATGTTGAGGTTGTTGTTGAATTTGTTGGTGTTTTTAAATGTTGAGGTTGTTGTTGAATTTGTTGGTGTTTTTCAATGTTGAGGTTGTTGTTGTTTTTCAATGTTGAATTTGTTGTTGAATTTGTTGGTGTTTTTCAATGTTGAGGTTGTTGTTGTTTTTCAATGTTGAGGTTGTTGTTGAATTTGTTGGTGTTTTTCAATGTTGAGGTTGTTGTTGAATTTGCTGGTGTTTTTCAATGTTGAGGTTGTTGTTGTTTTTCAATGTTCAGGTGGTTGTTGAATTTGAGGGTGTTTTTCAATGTCGAGGTTGTTGTTGAAATTGTTGGTGTTTTTCAATGTTGCAGTTGTTGTTGAATTTGTTGGTGTTTTTCAATGTTGAGGTTGTTGTTGTTTTTCAATGTTGAGGTTGTTGTTGAATTTGTTGGTGTTTTTCAATGTTGAGGTTGTTGTTCTTTTTCAATGTTGAGGTTGTTTTTGAATTTGTTGGTGTTTTTAAATGTTGAGGTTGTTGTTGAATTTGTTGGTGTTTTTCAATGTTGAGGTTGTTGTTGTTTTTCAATGTTGAGGTTGTTGTTGAATTTGTTGGTGTTTTTCAATGTTGAGGTTGTTGTAGTTTTTCTATGTTGAGGTTGTTGTTGAATTTGTTGGTGTTTTTCAATTTCGAGGTTGTTGTTGAATTTGTTGGTGTTTTTCAATGTTGAAGTTGCTGTTGAATTTGTTGGTGTTTTTCAATGTTGAGGTTGTTGTTGTTTTTCAATGTTGAGGTTGTTGTTGAATTTGTTGGTGTTTTTCAATGTTGAGGTTGTTGTTGTTTTTCAATGTTGAGATTGTTGTTTTTCAAAGTTGAGGTTGTTGTTGAATTTGTTGGTGTTTTTCAATGTTGAGGTTGTTGTTGAATTTGTTGGTGTTTTTCAATGTTGAGGTTGTTGTTGTTTTTCAATGTTGAGGTGGTTGATGTCTGTGTTGGTGTTTTTCAATGTTGAGGTTGTTGTAGTTTTTCAATGCTGAGGTTGTTGTTGTTGTTCAATGTGGAGGTTGTTGTTGAATTTGTTGGTGTTTTTCAATGTCGAGCTTGTTGTTGTTTCTCAATGTTGAGGTTGTTGTTGAATTTGTTGGTGTTTTTCAATGTTGAGGATGTTGTTCTTTTTCAATGTTGAGGTTGTTGTTGAATTTGTTGGTGTTTTTAAATGTTGAGGTTGTTGTTGAACTTGTTGGTGTTTTTCAATGTTGAGGTTGTTGTTGTTTTTCAATGTTGAGGTTGTTGTTGAATTTGTTGGTGTTTTTCAATGTTGAGGTTGTTGTTGTTTTTCAATGTTGAGGTTGTTGTTGAATTTGTTCGTGTTTTTCCATTTCGAGGTTGTTGTTGAATTTGTTGGTGTTTTTCAATGTTGAAGTTGCTGTTGAATTTGTTGGTGTTTTTCAATGTTGAGGTTGTTGTTGTTTTTCAATGTTGAGGTTGTTGTTGAATTTGTTGGTGTTTTTCAATGTTGAGGTTGTTGTTGTTTTTCAATGTTGAGGTTGTTGTTTTTCAATGTTGAGGTTGTTGTTGAATTTGTTGGTGTTTTTCAATGTTGAGGTTGTTGTTGAATTTGTTGGTGTTTTTCAATGTTGAGGTTGTTGTTGTTTTTCAATGTTGAGGTGGTTGTTGTCTGTGTTGGTGTTTTTCAATGTTGAGGTTGTTGCAGTTTTTCAATGTTGAGGTTGCTGTTGTTGTTCAATGTGGAGGTTGTTGTTGAATTTGTTGGTGTTTTTCAATGTCGAGGTTGTTGTTGAATTTGTTGGTATTTTTCAATGCTGAATTTGTTGTTGAATTTGTTGGTGTTTTTCAATGTTGAAGTTGTTGTTGTTTTTCAATGTTGAGGTTGTTGTTGAATTTGTTCGTGTTTTTCAATGTTGAGGTTGTTGTTGAATTTGTTGGCGTTTTTAAATGTTGAGGTTGTTGTTGAATTTGTTGGTGTTTTTCAATTTTGAGGTTGTTGTTGAATTTGTTGGAATTTTTCAATGTTGAGGTTGTTGTTGTTTTTCAAAGTGGAGGTCGTTGTTGAATTTGGTGGTGTTTTTCAATGTCGAGGTTGTTGTTGAATTTGTTGGTGTTTTTCAATGTTGAAGTTGTTGTTGAATATGTTAGTGTTTTTCAATTTTGAAGTTGTTGTAGTTTTTCAATGTTGAGGTTGTTGTTGAATTTGTTGATGTTTTTCAATGTCGAGGTTGTTGTTGAATTTGTTGGTGTTTTTCAATGTTGAGGTTGTTGTTGAATTTGTTGGTGTTTTTCAATGTTGAGGTTGTTGTTGTTTTTCAATGTTGAGGTTGTTGTTGAATTTGTTGGTGTTTTTCTCTGTTGAGGTTGTTGTTGTTGTTCAATGTGGAGGTTGTTGTTGAATTTGTTGGTGTTTTTCAATTTCGAGGCTGTTGTTGAATTTGTTGTGTTTTTCAATGTTGAATTTGTCGTTGAATTTGTTGGTGTTTTTCAATGTTGAGGTTGTTGTTGAATTTGTTGGTGTTTTTCATTGTTGAGGTTGTTGTTGTTTTTCAATGTTGAGGTTGTTGTTGAATTTGTTGGTGTTTTTCAACGTTGAGGTTGTTGTTGAATTTGTTCGTGTTTTTCAATGCTGAGGTTGTTGTTGTTTTTCAATGTTGAGGTTGTTGATGAATTTGTTGGTGTTTTTCAATGTTGAGGTTGTTGTAGTTTTTCAATGTTGAGGTTGTTGTTGAATTTGTTGATGTTTTGCAATGACGAGGTTGTTGTTGAATTTGTTGGTGTTTTTCAATGTTGAAGTTGTTGTTGAATTTGTTGGTGTTGTTCAATGTTGAGGTTGTTGTTGAATTTGTTGGTGTTTTTAAATGTTGAGGTTGTTGTTGAATTTGTTGGTGTTTTTCAATGTTGAGGTTGTTGTTGTTTTTCAATGTTGAGGTTGTTGTTGAATTTGTTGGTGTTTTTCTTTGTTGAGGTTGTTGTTGTTGTTCAATGTGGAGGTTGTTGTTGAATTTGTTGTTGTTTTTCAATTTCGAGGTTGTTGTTGAATTTGTTGTGTTTTTCAATGTTGAATTTGTCGTTGAATTTGTTGGTGTTTTTCAATGTTGAGGTTGTGGTTGTTTTTCAATGTTGAGGTTGTTGTTGAATTTGTTGGTGTTTTTCAATGTTGAGGTTGTTGTTGAATTTGTTGGTGTTTTTCAATGTTGAGGTTGTTGTTGTTTTTCAATGTTCAGGTGGTTGTTGAATTTGAGGGTGTTTTTCAATGTCGAGGTTGTTGTTGAAATTGTTGGTGTTTTTCAATGTTGCAGTTGTTGTTGAATTTGTTGGTGTTTTTCAATGTTGAGGTTGTTGTTGTTTTTCAATGTTGAGGTTGTTGTTGAATTTGTTGGTGTTTTTCAATGTTGAGGTTGTTGTTCTTTTTCAATGTTGAGGTTGTTGTTGAATTTGTTCGTGTTTTTAAATGTTGAGGTTGTTGTTGAATTTGTTGGTGTTTTTCAATGTTGAGGTTGTTGTTGTTTTTCAATGTTGAGGTTGTTGTTGAATTTGTTTGTGTTTTTCAATGTTGAGGTTGTTGTAGTTTTTCTATGTTGAGGTTGTTGTTGAATTTGTTGGTGTTTTTCAATTTCGAGGTTGTTGTTGAATTTGTTGGTGTTTTTCAATGTTGAAGTTGCTGTTGAATTTGTTGGTGTTTTTCAATGTTGAGGTTGTTGTTGTTTTTCAATGTTGAGGTTGTTGTTGAATTTGTTGGTGTTTTTCAATGTTGAGGTTGTTGTTGTTTTTCAATGTTGAGGTTGTTGTTTTTCAAAGTTGAGGTTGTTGTTGAATTTGTTGGTGTTTTTCAATGTTGAGGTTGTTGTTGAATTTGTTGGTGTTTTTCAATGTTGAGGTTGTTGTTGTTTTTCAATGTTGAGGTGGTTGTTGTCTGTGTTGGTGTTTTTCAATGTTGAGGTTGTTGTAGTTTTTCAATGTTGAGGTTGTTGTTGTTGTTCAATGTGGAGGTTGTTGTTGAATTTGTTGGTGTTTTTCAATGTCGAGCTTGTTGTTGTTTCTCAATGTTGAGGTTGTTGTTGAATTTGTTGGTGTTTTTCAATGTTGAGGTTGTTGTTGAACTTGTTGGTGTTTTTCAATGTTGAGGTTGTTGTTGTTTTTCAATGTTGAGGTTGTTGTTGAATTTGTTGGTGTTTTTCAATGTTGAGGTTGTTGTTGTTTTTCAATGTTGAGGTTGTTGTTGAATTTGTTGGTGTTTTTCCATTTCGAGGTTGTTGTTGAATTTGTTGGTGTTTTTCAATGTTGAAGTTGCTGTTGAATTTGTTGGTGTTTTTCAATGTTGAGGTTGTTGTTGTTTTTCAATGTTGAGGTTGTTGTTGAATTTGTTGGTGTTTTTCAATGTTGAGGCTGTTGTTGTTTTTCAATGTTGAGGTTGTTTTTTTTCAATGTTGAGGTTGTTGTTGAATTTGTTGCTGTTTTTCAATGTTGAGGTTGTTGTTGAATTTGTTGGTGTTTTTCAATGTTGAGGTTGTTGTTGTTTTTCAATGTTGAGGTGGTTGTTGTCTGTGTTGGTGTTTTTCAATGTTGAGGTTGTTGTAGTTTTTCAATGTTGAGGTTGTTGTTGTTGTTCAATGTGCAGATTGTTGTTGAATTTGTTGGTGTTTTTCAATGTCGAGGTTGTTGTTGAATTTGTTGGTATTTTTCAATGTTGAATTTGTTGTTGAATTTGTTGGTGTTTTTCAATGTTGAAGTTGTTGTTGTTTTTCAATGTTGAGGTTGTTGTTGAATTTGTTGGTGTTTTTCAATGTTGAGGTTGTTGTTGAATTTGTTGGTGTTTTTCAATGTTGAGGTTGTTGTAGTTTTTCTATGTTGAGGTTGTTGTTGAATTTGTTGGTGTTTTTCAATTTCGAGGTTGTTGTTGAATTTGTTGGTGTTTTTCAATGTTGAAGTTGCTGTTGAATTTGTTGGTGTTTTTCAATGTTGAGGTTGTTGTTGTTTTTCAATGTTGAGGTTGTTGTTGAATTTGTTGGTGTTTTTCAATGTTGAGGTTGTTGTTGTTTTTCAATGTTGAGGTTGTTGTTTTTCAAAGTTGAGGTTGTTGTTGAATTTGTTGGTGTTTTTCAATGTTGAGGTTGTTGTTGAATTTGTTGGTGTTTTTCAATGTTGAGGTTGTTGTTGTTTTTCAATGTTGAGGTGGTTGTTGTCTGTGTTGGTGTTTTTCAATGTTGAGGTTGTTGTAGTTTTTCAATGTTGAGGTTGTTGTTGTTGTTCAATGTGGAGGTTGTTGTTGAATTTGTTGGTGTTTTTCAATGTCGAGCTTGTTGTTGTTTCTCAATGTTGAGATTGTTGTTGAATTTGTTGGTGTTTTTCAATGTTGAGGTTGTTGTTCTTTTTCAATGTTGAGGTTGTTGTTGAATTTGTTGGTGTTTTTAAATGTTGAGGTTGTTGTTGAACTTGTTGGTGTTTTTCAATGTTGAGGTTGTTGTTGTTTTTCAATGTTGAGGTTGTTGTTGAATTTGTTGGTGTTTTTCAATGTTGAGGTTGTTGTTGCTTTTCAATGTTGAGGTTGTTGTTGAATTTGTTGGTGTTTTTCCATTTCGAGGTTGTTGTTGAATTAGTTGGTGTTTTTCAATGTTGAAGTTGCTGTTGAATTTGTTGGTGTTTTTCAATGTTGAGGTTGTTGTTGTTTTTCAATGTTGAGGTTGTTGTTGAATTTGTTGGTGTTTTTCAATGTTGAGGTTGTTGTTGTTTTTCAATGTTGAGGTTGTTTTTTTTCAATGTTGAGGTTGTTGTTGAATTTGTTGCTGTTTTTCAATGTTGAGGTTGTTGTTGAATTTGTTGGTTTTTTTCAATGTTGAGGTTGTTGTTGTTTTTCAATGTTGAGGTGGTTGTTGTCTGTGTTGGTGTTTTTCAATGTTGAGGTTGTTGTAGTTTTTCAATGTTGAGGTTGTTGTTGTTGTTCAATGTGGAGGTTGTTGTTGAATTTGTTGGTGTTTTTCAATGTCGAGGTTGTTGTTGAATTTGTTGGTATTTTTCAATGTTGAATTTGTTGTTGAATTTGTTGGTGTTTTTCAATGTTGAAGTTGTTGTTGTTTTTCAATGTTGAGGTTGTTGTTGAATTTGTTGGTGTTTTTCAATGTTGAGGTTGTTGTTGAATTTGTTGGCGTTTTTAAATGTTGAGGTTGTTGTTGAATTTGTTGGTGTTTTTCAATTTTGAGGTTGTTGTTGAATTTGTTGGAATTTTTCAATGTTGAGGTTGTTGTTGTTTTTCAAAGTGGAGGTCGTTGTTGAATTTGGTGGTGTTTTTCAATGTCGAGGTTGTTGTTGAATTTGTTGGTGTTGTTCAATGTTGAGGTTGTTGTTGAATTTGTTGGTGTTTTTAAATGTTGAGGTTGTTGTTGAATTTGTTGGTGTTTTTCAATGTTGAGGTTGTTGTTGTTTTTCAATGTTGAGGTTGTTGTTGAATTTGTTGGTGTTTTTCTTTGTTGAGGTTGTTGTTGTTCAATGTGGAGGTCGTTGTTGAATTTGTTGGTGTTTTTCAATTTCGAGGTTGTTGTTGAATTTGTTTTGTTTTTCAATGTTGAATTTGTCGTTGAATTTGTTGGTGTTTTTCAATGTTGAGGTTGTTGTTGTTTTTCAATGTTGAGGTTGTTGTTGAATTTGTTGGTGTTTTTCAATGTTGAGGTTGTTGTTGAATTTGTTGGTGTTTTTCAATGTTGAGGTTGTTGCTGTTTTTCAATGTTCAGGTGGTTGTTGAATTTGAGGGTGTTTTTCAATGTCGAGGTTGTTGTTGAAATTGTTGGTGTTTTTCAATGTTGCAGTTGTTGTTGAATTTGTTGGTGTTTTTCAATGTTGAGGTTGTTGTTGTTTTTCAATGTTGAGGTTGTTGTTGAATTTGTTGGTGTTTTTCAATGTTGAGGTTGTTGTTCTTTTTCAATGTTGAGGTTGTTTTTGAATTTGTTGGTGTTTTTAAATGTTGAGGTTGTTGTTGAATTTGTTGGTGTTTTTCAATGTTGAGGTTGTTGTTGTTTTTCAATGTTGAGGTTGTTGTTGAATTTGTTGGTATTTTTCAATGTTGAGGTTGTTGTAGTTTTTCTATGTTGAGGTTGTTGTTGAATTTGTTGGTGTTTTTCAATTTCGAGGTTGTTGTTGAATTTGTTGGTGTTTTTCAATGTTGAGGTTGTTGTTGTTTTTCAATGTTGAGGTTGTTGTTGAATTTGTTGGTGTTTTTCAATGTTGAGGTTGTTGTTGTTTTTCAATGTTGAGGTTGTTGTTTTTCAAAGTTGAGGTTGTTGTTGAATTTGTTGGTGTTTTTCAATGTTGAGGTTGTTGTTGAATTTGTTGGTGTTTTTCAATGTTGAGGTTGTTGTTGTTTTTCAATGTTGAGGTGGTTGTTGTCTGTGTTGGTGTTTTTCAATGTTGAGGTTGTTGTAGTTTTTCAATGTTGAGGTTGTTGTTGTTGTTCAATGTGGAGGTTGTTGTTGAATTTGTTGGTGTTTTTCAATGTCGAGCTTGTTGTTGTTTCTCAATGTTGAGATTGTTGTTGAATTTGTTGGTGTTTTTCAATGTTGAGGTTGTTGTTCTTTTTCAATGTTGAGGTTGTTGTTGAATTTGTTGGTGTTTTTAAATGTTGAGGTTGTTGTTGAACTTGTTGGTGTTTTTCAATGTTGAGGTTGTTGTTGTTTTTCAATGTTGAGGTTGTTGTTGAATTTGTTGGTGTTTTTCAATGTTGAGGTTGTTGTTGCTTTTCAATGTTGAGGTTGTTGTTGAATTTGTTGGTGTTTTTCCATTTCGAGGTTGTTGTTGAATTTGTTGGTGTTTTTCAATGTTGAAGTTGCTGTTGAATTTGTTGGTGTTTTTCAATGTTGAGGTTGTTGTTGTTTTTCAATGTTGAGGTTGTTGTTGAATTTGTTGGTGTTTTTCAATGTTGAGGTTGTTGTTGTTTTTCAATGTTGAGGTTGTTGTTTTTCAATGTTGAGGTTGTTGTTGAATTTGTTGGTGTTTTTCAATGTTGAGGTTGTTGTTGAATTTGTTGGTGTTTTTCAATGTTGAGGTTGTTGTTGTTTTTCAATGTTGAGGTGGTTGTTGTCTGTGTTGGTGTTTTTCAATGTTGAGGTTGTTGCAGTTTTTCAATGTTGAGGTTGCTGTTGTTGTTCAATGTGGAGGTTGTTGTTGAATTTGTTGGTGTTTTTCAATGTCGAGGTTGTTGTTGAATTTGTTGGTATTTTTCAATGTTGAATTTGTTGTTGAATTTGTTGGTGTTTTTCAATGTTGAAGTTGTTGTTGTTTTTCAATGTTGAGGTTGCTGTTGTTGTTCAATGTGGAGGTTGTTGTTGAATTTGTTGGTGTTTTTCAATGTCGAGGTTGTTGTTGAATTTGTTGGTATTTTTCAATGTTGAATTTGTTGTTGAATTTGTTGGTGTTTTTCAATGTTGAGGTTGTTGTTGAATTTGTTGGCGTTTTTCAATGTCGAGGTTGTTGTTGAATTTGTTGGTATTTTTCAATGTTGAATTTGTTGTTGAATTTGTTGGTGTTTTTCAATGTTGATGTTGTTGTTGAATTTGTTGGCGTTTTTAAATGTTGAGGTTGTTGTTGAATTTGTTGGTGTTTTTCAATTTTGAGGTTGTTGTTGAATTTGTTGGAATTTTTCAATGTCGAGGTTGTTGTTGTTTTTCAAAGTGGAGGTCGTTGTTGAATTTGGTGGTGTTTTTCAATGTCGAGGTTGTTGTTGAATTTGTTGGTGTTTTTCAATGTTGAAGTTGTTGTTGAATATGTTAGTGTTTTTCAATTTTGAAGTTGTTGTAGTTTTTCAATGTTGAGGTTGTTGTTGAATTTGTTGATGTTTTTCAATGTCGAGGTTGTTGTTGAATTTGTTGGTGTTTTTCAATGTTGAGGTTGTTGTTGAATTTGTTGGTGTTTTTCAATGTTGAGGTTGTTGTTGTTTTTCAATGTTGAGGTTGTTGTTGAATTTGTTGGTGTTTTTCTCTGTTGAGGTTGTTGTTGTTGTTCAATGTGGAGGTTGTTGTTGAATTTGTTGGTGTGTTTCAATGTCGAGGTTGTTGTTGTTTTTCAATGTTGAGGTTGTTGTTGAATTTGTTGGTGTTTTTCAATGTTGAGGTTGTTGTAGTTTTTCTATGTTGAGGTTGTTGTTGAATTTGTTGGTGTTTTTCAATTTCGAGGTTGTTGTTGAATTTGTTGGTGTTTTTCAATGTTGAAGTTGCTGTTGAATTTGTTGGTGTTTTTCAATGTTGAGGTTGTTGTTGTTTTTCAATGTTGAGGTTGTTGTTGAATTTGTTGGTGTTTTTCAATGTTGAGGTTGTTGTTGTTTTTCAATGTTGAGGTTGTTGTTTTTCAAAGTTGAGGTTGTTGTTGAATTTGTTGGTGTTTTTCAATGTTGAGGTTGTTGTTGAATTTGTTGGTGTTTTTCAATGTTGAGGTTGTTGTTGTTTTTCAATGTTGAGGTGGTTGTTGTCTGTGTTGGTGTTTTTCAATGTTGAGGTTGTTGTTGTTGTTCAATGTGGAGGTTGTTGTTGAATTTGTTGGTGTTTTTCAATGTCGAGCTTGTTGTTGTTTCTCAATGTTGAGGTTGTTGTTGAATTTGTTGGTGTTTTTCAATGTTGAGGTTGTTGTTGAACTTGTTGGTGTTTTTCAATGTTGAGGTTGTTGTTGTTTTTCAATGTTGAGGTTGTTGTTGAATTTGTTGGTGTTTTTCAATGTTGAGGTTGTTGTTGTTTTTCAATGTTGAGGTTGTTGTTGAATTTGTTGGTGTTTTTCCATTTCGAGGTTGTTGTTGAATTTGTTGGTGTTTTTCAATGTTGAAGTTGCTGTTGAATTTGTTGGTGTTTTTCAATGTTGAGGTTGTTGTTGTTTTTCAATGTTGAGGTTGTTGTTGAATTTGTTGGTGTTTTTCAATGTTGAGGTTGTTGTTGTTTTTCAATGTTGAGGTTGTTGTTTTTCAATGTTGAGGTTGTTGTTGAATTTGTTGGTGTTTTTCAATGTTGAGGTTGTTGTTGAATTTGTTGGTGTTTTTCAATGTTGAGGTTGTTGTTGTTTTTCAATGTTGAGGTGGTTGTTGTCTGTGTTGGTGTTTTTCAATGTTGAGGTTGTTGTAGTTTTTCAATGTTGAGGTTGTTGTTGTTGTTCAATGTGGAGGTTGTTGTTGAATTTGTTGTTGTTTTTCAATGTCGAGGTTGTTGTTGAATTTGTTGGTATTTTTCAATGTTGAATTTGTTGTTGAATTTGTTGGTGTTTTTCAATGTTGAAGTTGTTGTTGTTTTTCAATGTTGAGGTTGTTGTTGAATTTGTTGGTGTTTTTCAATGTTGAGGTTGTTGTTGAATTTGTTGGCGTTTTTAAATGTTGAGGTTGTTGTTGAATTTGTTGGTGTTTTTCAATTTTGAGGTTGTTGTTGAATTTGTTGGAATTTTTCAATGTTGAGGTTGTTGTTGTTTTTCAAAGTGGAGGTCGTTGTTGAATTTGGTGGTGTTTTTCAATGTCGAGGTTGTTGTTGAATTTGTTGGTGTTGTTCAATGTTGAGGTTGTTGTTGAATTTGTTGGTGTTTTTAAATGTTGAGGTTGTTGTTGAATTTGTTGGTGTTTTTCAATGTTGAGGTTGTTGTTGTTTTTCAATGTTGAGGTTGTTGTTGAATTTGTTGGTGTTTTTCTTTGTTGACGTTGTTGTTGTTCAATGTGGAGGTCGTTGTTGAATTTGATGGTGTTTTTCAATTTCGAGGTTGTTGTTGAATTTGTTGTGTTTTTCAATGTTGAATTTGTCGTTGAATTTGTTGGTGTTTTTCAATGTTGAGGTTGTTGTTGTTTTTCAATGTTGAGGTTGTTGTTGAATTTGTTGGTGTTTTTCAATGTTGAGGTTGTTGTTGAATTTGTTGGTGTTTTTCAATGTTGAGGTTGTTGCTGTTTTTCAATGTTCAGGTGGTTGTTGAATTTGAGGGTGTTTTTCAATGTCGAGGTTGTTGTTGAAATTGTTGGTGTTTTTCAATGTTGCAGTTGTTGTTGAATTTGTTGGTGTTTTTCAATGTTGAGGTTGTTGTTGTTTTTCAATGTTGAGGTTGTTGTTGAATTTGTTGGTGTTTTTCAATGTTGAGGTTGTTGTTCTTTTTCAATGTTGAGGTTGTTTTTGAATTTGTTGGTGTTTTTAAATGTTGAGGTTGTTGTTGAATTTGTTGGTGTTTTTCAATGTTGAGGTTGTTGTTGTTTTTCAATGTTGAGGTTGTTGTTGAATTTGTTGGTGTTTTTCAATGTTGAGGTTGTTGTAGTTTTTCTATGTTGAGGTTGTTGTTGAATTTGTTGGTGTTTTTCAATTTCGAGGTTGTTGTTGAATTTGTTGGTGTTTTTCAATGTTGAAGTTGCTGTTGAATTTGTTGGTGTTTTTCAATGTTGAGGTTGTTGTTGTTTTTCAATGTTGAGGTTGTTGTTGAATTTGTTGGTGTTTTTCAATGTTGAGGTTGTTGTTGTTTTTCAATGTTGAGGTTGTTGTTTTTCAAAGTTGAGGTTGTTGTTGAATTTGTTGGTGTTTTTCAATGTTGAGGTTGTTGTTGAATTTGTTGGTGTTTTTCAATGTTGAGGTTGTTGTTGTTTTTCAATGTTGAGGTGGTTGTTGTCTGTGTTGGTGTTTTTCAATGTTGAGGTTGTTGTAGTTTTTCAATGTTGAGGTTGTTGTTGTTGTTCAATGTGGAGGTTGTTGTTGAATTTGTTGGTGTTTTTCAATGTCGAGCTTGTTGTTGTTTCTCAATGTTGAGATTGTTGTTGAATTTGTTGGTGTTTTTCAATGTTGAGGTTGTTGTTCTTTTTCAATGTTGAGGTTGTTGTTGAATTTGTTGGTGTTTTTAAATGTTGAGGTTGTTGTTGAACTTGTTGGTGTTTTTCAATGTTGAGGTTGTTGTTGTTTTTCAATGTTGAGGTTGTTGTTGAATTTGTTGGTGTTTTTCAATGTTGAGGTTGTTGTTGCTTTTCAATGTTGAGGTTGTTGTTGAATTTGTTGGTGTTTTTCCATTTCGAGGTTGTTGTTGAATTTGTTGGTGTTTTTCAATGTTGAAGTTGCTGTTGAATTTGTTGGTGTTTTTCAATGTTGAGGTTGTTGTTGTTTTTCAATGTTGAGGTTGTTGTTGAATTTGTTGGTGTTTTTCAATGTTGAGGTTGTTGTTGTTTTTCAATGTTGAGGTGGTTGTTGTCTGTGTTGGTGTTTTTCAATGTTGAGGTTGTTGCAGTTTTTCAATGTTGAGGTTGCTGTTGTTGTTCAATGTGGAGGTTGTTGTTGAATTTGTTGGTGTTTTTCAATGTCGAGGTTGTTGTTGAATTTGTTGGTATTTTTCAATGTTGAATTTGTTGTTGAATTTGTTGGTGTTTTTCAATGTTGAAGTTGTTGTTGTTTTTCAATGTTGAGGTTGCTGTTGTTGTTCAATGTGGAGGTTGTTGTTGAATTTGTTGGTGTTTTTCAATGTCGAGGTTGTTGTTGAATTTGTTGGTATTTTTCAATGTTGAATTTGTTGTTGAATTTGTTGGTGTTTTTCAATGTTGAGGTTGTTGTTGAATTTGTTGGCGTTTTTCAATGTCGAGGTTGTTGTTGAATTTGTTGGTATTTTTCAATGTTGAATTTGTTGTTGAATTTGTTGGTGTTTTTCAATGTTGATGTTGTTGTTGAATTTGTTGGCGTTTTTAAATGTTGAGGTTGTTGTTGAATTTGTTGGTGTTTTTCAATTTTGAGGTTGTTGTTGAATTTGTTGGAATTTTTCAATGTCGAGGTTGTTGTTGTTTTTCAAAGTGGAGGTCGTTGTTGAATTTGGTGGTGTTTTTCAATGTCGAGGTTGTTGTTGAATTTGTTGGTGTTTTTCAATGTTGAAGTTGTTGTTGAATATGTTAGTGTTTTTCAATTTTGAAGTTGTTGTAGTTTTTCAATGTTGAGGTTGTTGTTGAATTTGTTGATGTTTTTCAATGTCGAGGTTGTTGTTGAATTTGTTGGTGTTTTTCAATGTTGAGGTTGTTGTTGAATTTGTTGGTGTTTTTCAATGTTGAGGTTGTTGTTGTTTTTCAATGTTGAGGTTGTTGTTGAATTTGTTGGTGTTTTTCTCTGTTGAGGTTGTTGTTGTTGTTCAATGTGGAGGTTGTTGTTGAATTTGTTGGTGTGTTTCAATGTCGAGGTTGTTGTTGAATTTGTTGGTGTTTTTCAATGTTGAGGTTGTTGTTCTTTTTCAATGTTGAGGTGGTTGTTGAATTTGTTGGTGTTTTTAAATGTTGAGGTTGTTGTTGAATTTGTTGGTGTTTTTCAATGTTGAGGTTGTTGTTGTTTTTCAATGTTGAGGTTGTTGTTGAATTTGTTGGTGTTTTTCAATTTCGAGGATGTTATTGAATTTGTTGGTGTTTTTCAATGTTGAAGTTGCTGTTGAATTTGTTGGTGTTTTTCAATGTTGAGGTTGTTGTTGTTTTTCAATGTTGAGGTTGTTGTTGAATTTGTTGGTGTTTTTCAATGTTGAGGTTGTTGTGGTTTTTCAATGTTGAGGTTGTTGTTGTTTTTCAATGTTGAGGTTGTTGTTGAATTTGTTGGTGTTTTTCAATGTTGAGGTTGTTGTTGTTTTTCAATGTTGAGGTTGTTGTTGAATTTGTTGGTGTTTTTCAATGTTGAGGTTGTTGTTCTTTTTCAATGTTGAGGTTGTTGTTGAATTTGTTGGTGTTTTTAAATGTTGAGGTTGTTGTTGAATTTGTTGGTGTTTTTCAATGTTGAGGTTGTTGTTGTTTTTCAATGTTGAGGTTGTTGTTGAATTTGTTGGTGTTTTTCAATGTTGAGGTTGTTGTAGTTTTTCTATGTTGAGGTTGTTGTTGAATTTTTTGGTGTTTTTCAATTTCGAGGTTGTTGTTGAATTTGTTGGTGTTTTTCAATGTTGAAGTTGCTGTTGAATTTGTTGGTGTTTTTCAATGTTGAGGTTGTTGTTGTTTTTCAATGTTGAGGTTGTTGTTGAATTTGTTGGTGTTTTTCAATGTTGAGGTTGTTGTTGGTTTTCAATGTTGAGGTTGTTGTTTTTCAAAGTTGAGGTTGTTGTTGAATTTGTTGGTGTTTTTCAATGTTGAGGTTGTTGTTGAATTTGTTGGTGTTTTTCAATGTTGAGGTTGTTGTTGTTTTTCGATGTTGAGGTGGTTGTTGTCTGTGTTGGTGTTTTTCAATGTTGAGGTTGTTGTAGTTTTTCAATGTTGAGGTTGTTGTTGTTGTTCAATGTGGAGGTTGTTGTTGAATTTGTTGGTGTTTTTCAATGTCGAGGTTGTTGTTGTTTCTCAATGTTGAGGTTGTTGTTGAATTTGTTGGTGTTTTTCAATGTTGAGGTTGTTGTTCTTTTTCAATGTTGAGGTTGTTGTTGAATTTGTTGGTGTTTTTCAATTTCGAGGTTGTTGTTGAATTTGGTGGTGTTTTTCAATGTTGAAGTTGCTGTTGAATTTGTTGGTGTTTTTCAATGTTGAGGTTGTTGTTGTTTTTCAATGTTGAGGTTGTTGTTGAATTTGTTGGTGTTTTTCATTGTTGAGGTTGTTGTTGTTTTTCAATGTTGAGGTTGTTGTTTTTCAATGTTGAGGTTGTTGTTGAATTTGTTGGTGTTTTTCAATGTTGAGGTTGTTGTTGAATTTGTTGGTGTTTTTCAATGTTGAGGTTGTTGTTGTTTTTCAATGTTGAGGTGGTTGTTGTCTGTGTTGGTGTTTTTCAATGTTGAGGTTGTTGTAGTTTTTCAATGTTGAGGTTGTTGTTGTTGTTCAATGTGGAGGTTGTTGTTGAATTTGTTGGTGTTTTTCAATGTCGAGGTTGCTGTTGAATTTGTTGGTATTTTTCAATGTTGAATTTGTTGTTGAATTTGTTGGTGTTTTTCAATGTTGAAGTTGTTGTTGTTTTTCAATGTTGAGGTTGTTGTTGAATTTGTTGGTGTTTTTCAATGTTGAGGTTGTTGTTGAATTTGTTGGCGTTTTTAAATGTTGAGGTTGTTGTTGAATTTGCTGGTGTTTTTCAATTTTGAGGTTGTTGTTGAATTTGTTGGAATTTTTCAATGTTGAGGTTGTTGTTGTTTTTCAAAGTGGAGGTCGTTGTTGAATTTGGTGGTGTTTTTCATTGTCGAGGTTGTTGTTGAATTTGTTGGTGTTTTTCAATGTTGAAGTTGTTGTTGAATATGTTAGTGTTTTTCAATTTTGAAGTTGTTGTAGTTTTTCAATGTTGAGGTTGTTGTTGAATTTGTTGATGTTTTTCAATGTCGAGGTTGTTGTTGAATTTGTTGGTGTTTTTCAATGTTGAGGTTGTTATTGAATTTGTTGGTGTTTTTCAATGTTGAGGTTGTTGTTGTTTTTCAATGTTGAGGTTGTTGTTGAATTTGTTGGTGTTTTTCTCTGTTGAGGTTGTTGTTGTTGTTCAATGTGGAGGTTGTTGTTGAATTTGTTGGTGTTTTTCAATGTCGAGGTTGTTGTTGAATTTGTTGGTGTTTTTCAATGTTGAGGTTGTTGTTCTTTTTCAATGTTGAGGTGGTTGTTGAATTTGTTGGTGTTTTTAAATGTTGAGGTTGTTGTTGAATTTGTTGGTGTTTTTCAATGTTGAGGTTGTTGTTGTTTTTCAATGTTGAGGTTGTTGTTGAATTTGTTGGTGTTTTTCAATTACGAGGATGTTGTTGAATTTGTTGGTGTTTTTCAATATTGAAGTTGCTGTTGAATTTGTTGGTGTTTTTCAATGTTGAGGTTGTTGTTGTTTTTCAATGTTGAGGTTGTTGTTGAATTTGTTGGTGTTTTTCAATGTTGAGGTTGTTGTGGTTTTTCAATGTTGAGGTTGTTGTTGTTTTTCAATGTTGAGGTTGTTGTTGAATTTGTTGGTGTTTTTCAATGTTGAGGTTGTTGTTCTTTTTCAATGTTGAGGTGGTTGTTGAATTTGTTGGTGTTTTTAAATGTTGAGGTTGTTGTTGAATTTGTTGGTGTTTTTCAATGTTGAGGTTGTTGTTGTTTTTCAATGTTGAGGTTGTTGTTGAATTTGTTGGTGTTTTTCAATTTCGAGGATGTTATTGAATTTGTTGGTGTTTTTCAATGTTGAAGTTGCTGTTGAATTTGTTGGTGTTTTTCAATGTTGAGGTTGTTGTTGTTTTTCAATGTTGAGGTTGTTGTTGAATTTGTTGGTGTTTTTCAATGTTGAGGTTGTTGTGGTTTTTCAATGTTGAGGTTGTTGTTGTTTTTCAATGTTGAGGTTGTTGTTGAATTTGTTGGTGTTTTTCAATGTTGAGGTTGTTGTTGTTTTTCAATGTTGAGGTTGTTGTTGAATTTGTTGGTGTTTTTCAATGTTGAGGTTGTTGTTCTTTTTCAATGTTGAGGTTGTTGTTGAATTTGTTGGTGTTTTTAAATGTTGAGGTTGTTGTTGAATTTGTTGGTGTTTTTCAATGTTGAGGTTGTTGTTGTTTTTCAATGTTGAGGTTGTTGTTGAATTTGTTGGTGTTTTTCAATGTTGAGGTTGTTGTTGTTTTTCAATGTTGAGGTTGTTGTTGAATTTGTTGGTGTTTTTCAATGTTGAGGTTGTTGTGGTTGTTCAATGTTGAGGTTGTTGTTGTTTTTCAATGTTGAGGTTGTTGTTGAATTTGTTGGTGTTTTTCAATGTTGAGGTTGTTGTTGTTTTTCAATGTTGAGGTTGTTGTTGAATTTGTTGGTGTTTTTCAATGTTGAGGTTGTTGTTCTTTTTCAATGTTGAGGTTGTTGTTGAATTTGTTGGTGTTTTTAAATGTTGAGGTTGTTGTTGAATTTGTTGGTGTTTTTCAATGTTGAGGTTGTTGTTGTTTTTCAATGTTGAGGTTGTTGTTGAATTTGTTGGTGTTTTTCAATGTTGAGGTTGTTGTAGTTTTTCTATGTTGAGGTTGTTGTTGAATTTGTTGGTGTTTTTCAATTTCGAGGTTGTTGTTGAATTTGTTGGTGTTTTTCAATGTTGAAGTTGCTGTTGAATTTGTTGGTGTTTTTCAATGTTGAGGTTGTTGTTGTTTTTCAATGTTGAGGTTGTTGTTTTTCAAAGTTGAGGTTGTTGTTGAATTTGTTGGTGTTTTTCAATGTTGAGGTTGTTGTTGAATTTGTTGGTGTTTTTCAATGTTGAGGTTGTTGTTGTTTTTCAATGTTGAGGTGGTTGTTGTCTGTGTTGGTGTTTTTCAATGTTGAGGTTGTTGTAGTTTTTCAATGTTGGGGTTGTTGTTGTTGTTCAAAGTGGAGGTTGTTGTTGAATTTGTTGGTGTTTTTCAATGTCGAGGTTGTTGTTGTTTCTCAATGTTGAGGTTGTTGTTGAATTTGTTGGTGTTTTTCAATGTTGAGGTTGTTGTTCTTTTTCAATGTTGAGGTTGTTGTTGAATTTGTTGGTGTTTTTCAATTTCGAGGTTGTTGTTGAATTTGTTGGTGTTTTTCAATGTTGAAGTTGCTGTTGAATTTGTTGGTGTTTTTCAATGTTGAGGTTGTTGTTGTTTTTCAATGTTGAGGTTGTTGTTGAATTTGTTGGTGTTTTTCAATGTTGAGGTTGTTGTTGTTTTTCAATGTTGAGGTTGTTGTTTTTCAATGTTGAAGTTGTTGTTGAATTTGTTGGTGCTTTTCAATGTTGAGGTTGTTGTTGAATTTGTTGGTGTTTTTCAATGTTGAGGTTGTTGTTGTTTTTCAATGTTGAGGTGGTTGTTGTCTGTGTTGGTGTTTTTCAATGTTGAGGTTGTTGTAGTTTTTCAATGTTGAGGTTGTTGTTGTTGTTCAATGTGGAGGTTGTTGTTGAATTTGTTGGTGTTTTTCAATGTCGAGGTTGTTGTTGAATTTGTTGGTATTTTTCAATGTTGAATTTGTTGTTGAATTTGTTGGTGTTTTTCAATGTTGAAGTTGTTGTTGTTTTTCAATGTTGAGGTTGTTGTTGAATTTGTTGGTGTTTTTCAATGTTGAGGTTGTTGTTGAATTTGTTGGCGTTTTTATATGTTGAGGTTGTTGTTGAATTTGCTGGTGTTTTTCAATTTTGAGGTTGTTGTTGAATTTGTTGGAATTTTTCAATGTTGAGGTTGTTGTTGTTTTTCAAAGTGGAGGTCGTTGTTGAATTTGGTGGTGTTTTTCAATGTCGAGGTTGTTGTTGAATTTGTTGGTGTTTTTCAATGTTGAAGTTGTTGTTGAATATGTTAGTGTTTTTCAATTTTGAAGTTGTTGTAGTTTTCCAATGTTGAGGTTGTTGTTGAATTTGTTGATGTTTTTCAATGTCGAGTTTGTTGTTGAATTTGTTGGTGTTTTTCAATGTTGAGGTTGTTGTTGAATTTGTTGGTGTTTTTCAATGTTGAGGTTGTTGTTGTTGTTCAATGTTGAGGTTGTTGTTGAATTTGTTGGTGTTTTTCTCTGTTGAGGTTGTTGTTGTTGTTCAATGTGGAGGTTGTTGTTGAATTTGTTGGTGTTTTTCAATGTCGAGGTTGTTGTTGAATTTGTTGGTGTTTTTCAATGTTGAGGTTGTTGTTCTTTTTCAATGTTGAGGTGGTTGTTG
The DNA here is from genome assembly GCA_026770705.1 of Isurus oxyrinchus. Taxonomy (NCBI): domain Eukaryota; kingdom Metazoa; phylum Chordata; class Chondrichthyes; order Lamniformes; family Lamnidae; genus Isurus; species Isurus oxyrinchus. The sequence continues at coordinate 148,710 of JANJGN010000305.1, read as the reverse complement.
AATTTGTTGGTGTTTTTAAATGTTGAGGTTGTTGTTGAATTTGTTGGTGTTTTTCAATGTTGAGGTTGTTGTTGTTTTTCAATGTTGAGGTTGTTGTTGAATTTGTTGGTGTTTTTCAATGCTGAAGTTGCTGTTGAATTTGTTGGTGTTTTTCAATGTTGAGGTTGTTGTTGTTTTTCAATGTTGAGGTTGTTGTTGAATTTGTTGGTGTTTTTCAATGTTGAGGTTGTTGTGGTTTTTCAATGTTGAGGTTGTTGTTGTTTTTCAATGTTGAGGTTGTTGTTGAATTTGTTGGTGTTTTTCAATGTTGAGGTTGTTGTTGTTTTTCAATGTTGAGGTTGTTGTTGTATGTGTTGGTGTTTTTCAATGTTGAGGTTGTTGTACTTTTTCAATGTTGAGGTTGTTGTTGAATTTGTTGGTGTTTTTCAATGTTGAGGTTGTTGTTGAATTTGTTGGTGTTTTTAAATGTTGGGGTTGTTGTTGAATTTGTTGGTGTTTTTCAATGTTGAGGTTGTTGTTGTTTTTCAATGTTGAGGTTGTTGTTGAATTTGTTGGTGTTTTTCTTTGTTGAGGTTGTTGTTGTTGTTCAATGTGGAGGTTGTTGTTGAATTTGTTGGTGTTTTTCAATGTCGAGGTTGTTGTTGAATTTGTTTTGTTTTTCAATGTTGAATTTGTTGGTGAATTTGTTGGTGTTTTTCAATGTTGAGGTTGTTGTTGAATTTGTTGGCGTTTTAAAATGTTGAGGTTGTTGTTGAATTTGTTGGTGTTTTTCAATATTGAGGTTGTTGTTGAATTTGTTGGTGTTTTTCAATGTTGAGGTTGTTGTTGTTTTTCAATGTTGAGGTTGTTGTTGAATTTGAGGGTGTTTTTAAATGTCGAGGTTATTGTTGAAATTGTTGGTGTTTTTCAATGTTGCAGTTGTTGTTGAATTAGTTGGTGTTTTTCAATGTTGAGGTTGTTGTTGTTTTTCAATGTTGAGGTTGTTGTTGAATTTGTTGGTGTTTTTCAATGTTGAGGTTGTTGTTCTTTTTCAATGTTGAGGTTGTTGTTGAATTTGTTGGTGTTTTTAAATGTTGAGGTTGTTGTTGAATTTGTTGGTGTTTTTCAATGTTGAGGTTGTTGTTGTTTTTCAATGTTGAGGTTGTTGTTGAATTTGTTGGTGTTTTTCAATGTTGAGGTTGTTGTTGTTTTTCAATGTTGAGGTTGTTGTTGAATTTGTTGGTGTTTTTCAATTTCGAGGTTGTTGTTGAATTTGTTGGTGTTTTTCAATGTTGTAGTTGCTGTTGAATTTGTTGGTGTTTTTCAATGTTGAGGGTGTTGTTGTTTTTCAATGTTGAGGTTGTTGTTGAATTTGTTGGTGTTTTTCAATGTTGAGGTTGTTGTTGATTTTCAATGTTGAGGTTGTTGTTGAATTTGTTCGTGTTTTTCAATGTTGAGGTTGTTGTTGTTTTTCAATGTTGAGGTTGTTGTTGAACTTGTTGGTGTTTTTCAATGTTGAAGGTTGTTGTTGAATTTGTTGGTGTTTTCTCAATGTTGAGGTTGTTGTTGTTTTTCAATGTTGAGGTTGTTGTTGTATTTGTTGGTGTTTTTCAATGTTGAGCTTGTTGTAGTTTTTCAATGTTGCGGTTGTTGTTGAATTTGTTGGTGTTTTTCAATGTCGAGGTTGTTGTTGAATTTGTTGGTGTTTTTCAATTTCGAGGTTGTTGTTGAATTTGTTGGTGTTTTTCAATGTTGAAGTTGCTGTTGAATTTGTTGGTGTTTTTCAATGTTGAGGTTGTTGTTGTTTTTCAATGTTGAGGTTGTTGTTGAATTTGTTGGTGTTTTTCAATGTTGAGGTTGTTGTTGTTTTTCAATGTTGAGGTTGTTGTTTTTCAATGTTGAGGTTGTTGTTGAATTTGTTGGTGTTTTTCAATGTTGAGGTTGTTGTTGAATTTGTTGGTGTTTTTCAATGTTGAGGTTGTTGTTGTTTTTCAATGTTGAGGTGGTTGTTGTCTGTGTTGGTGTTTTTCAATGTTGAGGTTGTTGTAGTTTTTCAATGTTGAGGTTGTTGTTGTTGTTCAATGTGGAGGTTGTTGTTGAATTTGTTGGTGTTTTTCAATGTCGAGGTTGTTGTTGAATTTGTTGGTATTTTTCAATGTTGAATTTGTTGTTGAATTTGTTGGTGTTTTTCAATGTTGAAGTTGTTGTTGTTTTTCAATGTTGAGGTTGTTGTTGAATTTGTTGGTGTTTTTCAATGTTGAGGTTGTTGTTGAATTTGTTGGCGTTTTTAAATGTTGAGGTTGTTGTTGAATTTGCTGGTGTTTTTCAATTTTGAGGTTGTTGTTGAATTTGTTGGAATTTTTCAATGTTGAGGTTGTTGTTGTTTTTCAAAGTGGAGGTCGTTGTTGAATTTGGTGGTGTTTTTCAATGTCGAGGTTGTTGTTGAATTTGTTGGTGTTTTTCAATGTTGAAGTTGTTGTTGAATATGTTAGTGTTTTTCAATTTTGAAGTTGTTGTAGTTTTTCAATGTTGAGGTTGTTGTTGAATTTGTTGATGTTTTTCAATGTCGAGGTTGTAGTTGAATTTGTTGGTGTTTTTCAATGTTGAGGTTGTTATTGAATTTGTTGGTGTTTTTCAATGTTGAGGTTGTTGTTGTTTTTCAATGTTGAGGTTGTTGTTGAATTTGTTGGTGTTTTTCTCTGTTGAGGTTGTTGTTGTTGTTCAATGTGGAGGTTGTTGTTGAATTTGTTGGTGTTTTTCAATGTCGAGGTTGTTGTTGAATTTGTTGGTGTTTTTCAATGTTGAGGTTGTTGTTCTTTTTCAATGTTGAGGTGGTTGTTGAATTTGTTGGTGTTTTTAAATGTTGAGGTTGTTGTTGAATTAGTTGGTGTTTTTCAATGTTGAGGTTGTTGTTGTTTTTCAATGTTGAGGTTGTTGTTGAATTTGTTGGTCTTTTTCAATTTCGAGGATGTTGTTGAATTTGTTGGTGTTTTTCAATGTTGAAGTTGCTGTTGAATTTGTTGGTGTTTTTCAATGTTGAGGTTGTTGTTGTTTTTCAATGTTGAGGTTGTTGTTGAATTTGTTGGTGTTTTTCAATGTTGAGGTTGTTGTGGTTTTTCAATGTTGAGGTTGTTGTTGTTTTTCAATGTTGAGGTTGTTGTTGAATTTGTTGGTGTTTTTCAATGTTGAGGTTGTTGTTCTTTTTCAATGTTGAGGTGGTTGTTGAATTTGTTGGTGTTTTTAAATGTTGAGGTTGTTGTTGAATTTGTTGGTGTTTTTCAATGTTGAGGTTGTTGTTGTTTTTCAATGTTGAGGTTGTTGTTGAATTTGTTGGTGTTTTTCAATTTCGAGGATGTTATTGAATTTGCTGGTGTTTTTCAATGTTGAAGTTGCTGTTGAATTTGTTGGTGTTTTTCAATGTTGAGGTTGTTGTTGTTTTTCAATGTTGAGGTTGTTGTTGAATTTGTTGGTGTTTTTCAATGTTGAGGTTGTTGTGGTTTTTCAATGTTGAGGTTGTTGTTGTTTTTCAATGTTGAGGTTGTTGTTGAATTTGTTGGTGTTTTTCAATGTTGAGGTTGTTGTTGTTTTTCAATGTTGAGGTTGTTGTTGAATTTGTTGGTGTTTTTCAATGTTGAGGTTGTTGTTCTTTTTCAATGTTGAGGTTGTTGTTGAATTTGTTGGTGTTTTTAAATGTTGAGGTTGTTGTTGAATTTGTTGGTGTTTTTCAATGTTGAGGTTGTTGTTGTTTTTCAATGTTGAGGTTGTTGTTGAATTTGTTGGTGTTTTTCAATGTTGAGGTTGTTGTAGTTTTTCTATGTTGAGGTTGTTGTTGAATTTGTTGGTGTTTTTCAATTTCGAAGTTGTTGTTGAATTTGTTGGTGTTTTTCAATGTTGAAGTTGCTGTTGAATTTGTTGGTGTTTTTCAATGTTGAGGTTGTTGTTGTTTTTCAATGTTGAGGTTGTTGTTGAATTTGTTGGTGTTTTTCAATGTTGAGGTTGTTGTTGTTTTTCAATGTTGAGGTTGTTGTTTTTCAAAGTTGAGGTTGTTGTTGAATTTGTTGGTGTTTTTCAATGTTGAGGTTGTTGTTGAATTTGTTGGTGTTTTTCAATGTTGAGGTTGTTGTTGTTTTTCAATGTTGAGGTGGTTGTTGTCTGTGTTGGTGTTTTTCAATGTTGAGGTTGTTGTAGTTTTTCAATGTTGAGGTTGTTGTTGTTGTTCAAAGTGGAGGTTGTTGTTGAATTTGTTGGTGTTTTTCAATGTCGAGGTTGTTGTTGTTTCTCAATGTTGAGGTTGTTGTTGAATTTGTTGGTGTTTTTCAATGTTGAGGTTGTTGTTCTTTTTCAATGTTGAGGTTGTTGTTGAATTTGTTGGTGTTTTTCAATTTCGAGGTTGTTGTTGAATTTGTTGGTGTTTTTCAATGTTGAAGTTGCTGTTGAATTTGTTGGTGTTTTTCAATGTTGAGGTTGTTGTTGTTTTTCAATGTTGAGGTTGTTGTTGAATTTGTTGGTGTTTTTCAATGTTGAGGTTGTTGTTGTTTTTCAATGTTGAGGTTGTTGTTTTTCAATGTTGAGGTTGTTGTTGAATTTGTTGGTGTTTTTCAATGTTGAGGTTGTTGTTGAATTTGTTGGTGTTTTTCAATGTTGAGGTTGTTGTTGTTTTTCAATGTTGAGGTGGTTGTTGTCTGTGTTGGTGTTTTTCAATGTTGAGGTTGTTGTAGTTTTTCAATGTTGAGGTTGTTGTTGTTGTTCAATGTGGAGGTTGTTGTTGAATTTGTTGGTGTTTTTCAATGTCGAGGTTGTTGTTGAATTTGTTGGTATTTTTCAATGTTGAATTTGTTGTTGAATTTGTTGGTGTTTTTCAATGTTGAAGTTGTTGTTTTTCAATGTTGAGGTTGTTGTTGAATTTGTTGGTGTTTTTCAATGTTGAGGTTGTTGTTGAATTTGTTGGCGTTTTTATATGTTGGGGTTGTTGTTGAATTTGCTGGTGTTTTTCAATTTTGAGGTTGTTGTTGAATTTGTTGGAATTTTTCAATGTTGAGGTTGTTGTTGTTTTTCAAAGTGGAGGTCGTTGTTGAATTTGGTGGTGTTTTTCAATGTCGAGGTTGTTGTTGAATTTGTTGGTGTTTTTCAATGTTGAAGTTGTTGTTGAATATGTTAGTGTTTTTCAATTTTGAAGTTGTTGTAGTTTTTCAATGTTGAGGTTGTTGTTGAATTTGTTGATGTTTTTCAATGTCGAGGTTGTTGTTGAATTTGTTGGTGTTTTTCAATGTTGAGGTTGTTGTTGAATTTGTTGGTGTTTTTCAATGTTGAGGTTGTTGTTGTTGTTCAATGTTGAGGTTGTTGTTGAATTTGTTGGTGTTTTTCTCTGTTGAGGTTGTTGTTGTTGTTCAATGTGGAGGTTGTTGTTGAATTTGTTGGTGTTTTTCAATGTCGAGGTTGTTGTTGAATTTGTTGGTGTTTTTCAATGTTGAGGTTGTTGTTCTTTTTCAATGTTGAGGTGGTTGTTGAATTTGTTGGTGTTTTTAAATGTTGAGGTTGTTGTTGAATTTGTTGGTGTTTTTCAATGTTGAGGTTGTTGTTGTTTTTCAATGTTGAGGTTGTTGTTGAATTTGTTGGTGTTTTTCAATTTCGAGGATGTTGTTGAATTTGTTGGTGTTTTTCAATGTTGAAGTTGCTGTTGAATTTGTTGGTGTTTTTCAATGTTGAGGTTGTTGTTGTTTTTCAATGTTGAGGTTGTTGTTGAATTTGTTGGTGTTTTTCAATGTTGAGGTTGTTGTGGTTTTTCAATGTTGAGGTTGTTGTTGTTTTTCAATGTTGAGGTTGTTGTTGAATTTGTTGGTGTTTTTCAATGTTGAGGTTGTTGTTGTTTTTCAATGTTGAGGTTGTTGTTGTATGTGTTGGTGTTTTTCAATGTTGAGGTTGTTGTACTTTTTCAATGTTGAGGTTGTTGTTGAATTTGTTGGTGTTTTTCAATGTTGAGGTTGTTGTTGAATTTGTTGGTGTTTTTAAATGTTGAGGTTGTTGTTGAATTTGTTGGTGTTTTTCAATGTTGAGGTTGTTGTTGTTTTTCAATGTTGAGGTTGTTGAATCTGTTGGTGTTTTTCTTTGTTGAGGTTGTTGTTGTTGTTCAATGTGGAGGTTGTTGTTGAATTTGTTGGTGTTTTTCAATGTCGAGGTTGTTGTTGAATTTGTTTTGTTTTTCAATGTTGAATTTGTTGGTGAATTTGTTGGTGTTTTTCAATGTTGAGGTTGTTGTTGAATTTGTTGGCGTTTTAAAATGTTGAGGTTGTTGTTGAATTTGTTGGTGTTTTTCAATATTGAGGTTGTTGTTGAATTTGTTGGTGTTTTTCAATGTTGAGGTTGTTGTTGTTTTTCAATGTTGAGGTTGTTGTTGAATTTGAGGGTGTTTTTAAATGTCGAGGTTATTGTTGAAATTGTTGGTGTTTTTCAATGTTGCAGTTGTTGTTGAATTAGTTGGTGTTTTTCAATGTTGAGGTTGTTGTTGTTTTTCAATGTTGAGGTTGTTGTTGAATTTGTTGGTGTTTTTCAATGTTGAGGTTGTTGTTCTTTTTCAATGTTGAGGTTGTTGTTGAATTTGTTGGTGTTTTTAAATGTTGAGGTTGTTGTTGAATTTGTTGGTGTTTTTCAATGTTGAGGCTGTTGTTGTTTTTCAATGTTGAGGTTGTTGTTGAATTTGTTGGTGTTTTTCAATGTTGAGGTTGTTGTTGTTTTTCAATGTTGAGGTTGTTGTTGAATTTGTTGGTGTTTTTCAATTTCGAGGTTGTTGTTGAATTTGTTGGTGTTTTTCAATGTTGTAGTTGCTGTTGAATTTGTTGGTGTTTTTCAATGTTGAGGTTGTTGTTGTTTTTCAATGTTGAGGTTGTTGTTGAATTTGTTGGTGTTTTTCAATGTTGAGGTTGTTGTTGTTTTTCAATGTTGAGGTTGTTGTTTTTCAAAGTTGAGGTTGTTGTTGAATTTGTTGGTGTTTTTCAATGTTGAGGTTGTTGTTGAATTTGTTGGTGTTTTTCAATGTTGAGGTTGTTGTTGTTTTTCAATGTTGAGGTGGTTGTTGTCTGTGTTGGTGTTTTTCAATGTTGAGGTTGTTGTAGTTTTTCAATGTTGAGGTTGTTGTTTTTGTTCAATGTGGAGGTTGTTGTTGAATTTGTTGGTGTTTTTCAATGTCGAGGTTGTTGTTGTTTTTCAATGTTGAGGTTGTTGTTGAATTTGATGGTGTTTTTCAATGTTGAGGTTGTTGTTCTTTTTCAATGTTGAGGTTGATGCTGAATTTGTTGGTGTTTTTAAATGTTGAGGTTGTTGTTGTTTTCCAATGTTGAGGTTGTTGTTGAATTTGTTGGTGTTTTTCAATGTTGAGGTTGTTGTTGTTTTTCAATGTTGAGGTTGTTGTTGAATTTGTTGGTGTTTTTCAATTTCGAGGTTGTTGTTGAATTTGTTGGTGTTTTTCAATGTTGAAGTTGCTGTTGAATTTGTTGGTGTTTTTCAATGTTGAGGTTGTTGTTGTTTTTCAATGTTGAGGTTGTTGTTGAATTTGTTGGTGTTTTTCAATGTTGAGGTTGTTGTTGTTTTTCAATGTTGAGGTTGTTGTTTTTCAATGTTGAGGTTGTTGTTGAATTTGTTGGTGTTTTTCTTTGTTGAGGTTGTTGTTGAATTTGTTGGTGTTTTTCAATGTTGAGGTTGTTGTTGTTTTTCAATGTTGAGGTGGTTGTTGTCTGAGTTGGTGTTTTTCAGTGTTGAGGTTGTTGTAGTTTTTCAATGTTGAGGTTGTTGTTGTTGTTCAATGTGGAGGTTGTTGTTGAATTTGTTGGTGTTTTTCAATGTCGAGGTTGTTGTTGAATTTGTTGGTATTTTTCAATGTTGAATTTCTTGTTGAATTTGTTGGTGTTTTTCAATGTTGAAGTTGTTGTTGTTTTTCAATGTTGAGGTTGTTGTTGAATTTGTTGGTGTTTTTCAATGTTGAGGTTGTTGTTGAATTTGTTGGCGTTTTTATGTGTTGAGGTTGTTGTTGAATTTGTTGGTGTTTTTTAATTTTGAGGTTGTTGTTGAATTTGTTGGAATTTTTCAATGTTGAGGTTGTTGTTGTTTTTCAAAGTTGAGGTCGTTGTTGAATTTGGTGGTGTTTTTCAATGTCGAGGTTGTTGTTGAATTTGTTGGTGTTTTTCAATGTTGAAGTTGTTGTTGAATTTGTTAGTGTTTTTCAATTTTGAGGTTGTTGTAGTTTTTCAATGTTGAGGTTGTTGTTGAATTTGTTGATGTTTTTCAATGTCGAGGTTGTTGTTGAATTTGTTGGTGTTTTTCAATGTTGAAGTTGTTGTTGAATTTGTTGGTGTTGTTCAATGTTGAGGTTGTTGTTGAATTTGCTGGTGTTTTTAAATGTTGAGGTTGTTGTTGAATTTGTTGGTGTTTTTCAATGTTGAGGTTGTTGTTGTTTTTCAATGTTGAGGTTGTTGTTGAATTTGTTGGTGTTTTTCTTTGTTGAGGTTGTTGTTGTTCAATGTGGAGGTTGTTGTTGAATTTGTTGGTGTTTTTCAATTTCGAGGTTGTTGTTGAATTTGTTGGTGTTTTTCAATGTTGGAGTTGCTGTTGAATTTGTTGGTGTTTTTCAATGTTGAGGTTGTTGTTGTTTTTCAAAGTTGAGGTCGTTGTTGAATTTGGTGGTGTTTTTCAATGTCGAGGTTGTTGTTGAATTTGTTGGTGTTTTTCAATGTTGAAGTTGTTGTTGAATTTGTTAGTGTTTTTCAATTTTGAGGTTGTTGTAGTTTTTCAATGTTGAGGTTGTTGTTGAATTTGTTGATGTTTTTCAATGTCGAGGTTGTTGTTGAATTTGTTGGTGTTTTTCAATGTTGAAGTTGTTGTTGAATTTGTTGGTGTTGTTCAATGTTGAGGTTGTTGTTGAATTTGCTGGTGTTTTTAAATGTTGAGGTTGTTGTTGAATTTGTTGTTGTTTTTCAATGTTGAGGTTGTTGTTGTTTTTCAATGTTGAGGTTGTTGTTGAATTTGTTGGTGTTTTTCTTTGTTGAGGTTGTTGTTGTTCAATGTGTAGGTTGTTGTTGAATTTGTTGGTGTTTTTCACTGTCGAGGTTGTTGTTGAATTTGTTGGTGTTTTTCAATGTCGACGTTGTTGTTGTTTTTCAATGTTGAGGTTGTTGTTGAATTTGATGGTGTTTTTCAATGTTGAGGTTGTTGTTCTTTTTCAATGTTGAGGTTGATGCTGAATTTGTTGGTGTTTTTAAATGTTGAGGTTGTTGTTGTTTTTCAATGTTGAGGTTGTTGTTGAATTTGTTGGTGTTTTTCAATGTTGAGGTTGTTGTTGTTTTTCAATGTTGAGGTTGTTGTTGAATTTGTTGGTGTTTTTCAATTTCGAGGTTGTTGTTGAATTTGTTGGTGTTTTTCAATGTTGAAGTTGCTGTTGAATTTGTTGGTGTTTTTCAATGTTGAGGTTGTTGTTGTTTTTCAATGTTGAGGTTGTTGTTGAATTTGTTGGTGTTTTTCAATGTTGAGGTTGTTGTTGTTTTTCAATGTTGAGGTTGTTGTTTTTCAATGTTGAGGTTGTTGTTGAATTTGTTGGTGTTTTTCTTTGTTGAGGTTGTTGTTGAATTTGTTGGTGTTTTTCAATGTTGAGGTTGTTGTTGTTTTTCAATGTTGAGGTGGTTGTTGTCTGAGTTGGTGTTTTTCAATGTTGAGGTTGTTGTAGTTTTTCAATGTAGAGGTTGTTGTTGTTGTTCAATGTGGAGGTTGTTGTTGAATTTGTTGGTGTTTTTCAATGTCGAGGTTGTTGTTGAATTTGTTGGTATTTTTCAATGTTGAATTTCTTGTTGAATTTGTTGGTGTTTTTCAATGTTGAAGTTGTTGTTGTTTTTCAATGTTGAGGTTGTTGTTGAATTTGTTGGTGTTTTTCAATGTTGAGGTTGTTGTTGAATTTGTTGGCGTTTTTATGTGTTGAGGTTGTTGTTGAATCTGTTGGTGTTTTTTAATTTTGAGGTTGTTGTTGAATTTGTTGGAATTTTTCAATGTTGAGGTTGTTGTTGTTTTTCAAAGTTGAGGTCGTTGTTGAATTTGGTGGTGTTTTTCAATGTTGAGGTTGTTGTTGAATTTGTTGGTGTTTTTCTTTGTTGAGGTTGTTGTTGTTCAATGTGTAGGTTGTTGTTGAATTTGTTGGTGTTTTTCACTGTCGAGGTTGTTGTTGAATTTGTTGGTGTTTTTCAATGTTGAGGTTGTTGTTCTTTTTCAGTGTTGAGGTGGTTGTTGAATTTGTTGGTGCTTTTAAATGTTGAGGTTGTTGTTGAATTTGTTGGTGTTTTTCAATGTTGAGGTTGTTGTTGTTTTTCAATGTTGAGGTTGTTGTTGAATTTGTTGGTGTTTTTCAATTTTTAGGTTGTTGTTGAATTTGTTGGTGTTATTCAATGTTGAAGTTGCTGTTGAATTTGTTGGTGTTTTTCAATGTTGAGGTTGTTGTTGTTTTTCAATGTTGAGGTTGTTGTGGTTTTTCAATGTTGAGGTTGTTGTTGTTTTTCAATGTTGAGGTTGTTGTTGAATTTGTTGGTGTTTTTCAATGTTGAGGTTGTTGTTGAATTTCTTGGTGTTTTTCAATGTTGAGGTTGTTGTTGAATTTGTTGGTGTTTTTCAATGTTGAAGTTGTTGTTGAATTTGTTGGTGTTGTTCAATGTTGAGGTTGTTGTTGAATTTGCTGGTGTTTTTAAATGTTGAGGTTGTTGTTGAATTTGTTGTTGTTTTTCAATGTTGAGGTTGTTGTTGTTTTTCAATGTTGAGGTTGTTGTTGAATTTGTTGGTGTTTTTCTTTGTTGAGGTTGTTGTTGTTCAATGTGGAGGTTGTTGTTGAATTTGTTGGTGTTTTTCACTGTCGAGGTTGTTGTTGAATTTGTTGGTGTTTTTCAATGTTGAGGTTGTTGTTCTTTTTCAGTGTTGAGGTGGTTGTTGAATTTGTTGGTGCTTTTAAATGTTGAGGTTGTTGTTGAATTTGTTGGTGTTTTTCAATGTTGAGGTTGTTGTTGTTTTTCAATGTTGAGGTTGTTGTTGAATTTGTTGGTGTTTTTCAATTTTAAGGTTGTTGTTGAATTTGTTGGTGTTTTTCAATGTTGAAGTTGCTGTTGAATTTGTTGGTGTTTTTCAATGTTGAGGTTGTTGCTGTTTTTCAATGTTGAGGTTGTTGTGGTTTTTCAATGTTGAGGTTGTTGTTGTTTTTCAATGTTGAGGTTGTTGTTGAATTTGTTGGTGTTTTTCAATGTTGAGGTTGTTGTTGAATTTCTTGTTGTTTTTCAATGTTGAGGTTGTTGTTGTTTTTCATTGTTGAGGTTGTTGTTGTCTGTGTTGGTGTTTTTCAATGTTGAGGTTGTTGTAGTTTTTCAATGTTGAGGTTGCTGTTGAATTTGTTGGTGTTTTTCAATGTTGTAGTTGCTGTTGAATTTGTTGGTGTTTTTCAATGTTGAGGTTGTTGGTTGTTTTTCAATGTTGAGGTTGTTGTTGAATTTGTTGGTGTTTTTCAATGTTGAGGTTGTTGTTGTTTTTCAATGTTGAGGTTGTTGTTTTTCAAAGTTGAGGTTGTTGTTGAATTTGTTGGTGTTTTTCAATGTTGAGGTGTTGTTGAATTTGTTGGTGTTTTTCAATGTTGAGGTTGTTGTTGTTTTTCAATGTTGAGGTGGTTGTTGTCTGTGTTGGTGTTTTTCAATGTTGAGGTTGTTGTAGTTTTTCAATGTTGAGGTTGTTGTTTTTGTTCAATGTGGAGGTTGTTGTTGAATTTGTTGGTGTTTTTCAATGTCGAGGTTGTTGTTGTTTTTCAATGTTGAGGTTGTTGTTGAATTTGATGGTGTTTTTCAATGTTGAGGTTGTTGTTCTTTTTCAATGTTGAGGTTGATGCTGAATTTGTTGGTGTTTTTAAATGTTGAGGTTGTTGTTGTTTTCCAATGTTGAGGTTGTTGTTGAATTTGTTGGTGTTTTTCAATGTTGAGGTTGTTGTTGTTTTTCAATGTTGAGGTTGTTGTTGAATTTGTTGGTGTTTTTCAATTTCGAGGTTGTTGTTGAATTTGTTGGTGTTTTTCAATGTTGAAGTTGCTGTTGAATTTGTTGGTGTTTTTCAATGTTGAGGTTGTTGTTGTTTTTCAATGTTGAGGTTGTTGTTGAATTTGTTGGTGTTTTTCAATGTTGAGGTTGTTGTTGTTTTTCAATGTTGAGGTTGTTGTTTTTCAATGTTGAGGTTGTTGTTGAATTTGTTGGTGTTTTTCTTTGTTGAGGTTGTTGTTGAATTTGTTGGTGTTTTTCAATGTTGAGGTTGTTGTTGTTTTTCAATGTTGAGGTGGTTGTTGTCTGAGTTGGTGTTTTTCAGTGTTGAGGTTGTTGTAGTTTTTCAATGTTGAGGTTGTTGTTGTTGTTCAATGTGGAGGTTGTTGTTGAATTTGTTGGTGTTTTTCAATGTCGAGGTTGTTGTTGAATTTGTTGGTATTTTTCAATGTTGAATTTCTTGTTGAATTTGTTGGTGTTTTTCAATGTTGAAGTTGTTGTTGTTTTTCAATGTTGAGGTTGTTGTTGAATTTGTTGGTGTTTTTCAATGTTGAGGTTGTTGTTGAATTTGTTGGCGTTTTTATGTGTTGAGGTTGTTGTTGAATTTGTTGGTGTTTTTTAATTTTGAGGTTGTTGTTGAATTTGTTGGAATTTTTCAATGTTGAGGTTGTTGTTGTTTTTCAAAGTTGAGGTCGTTGTTGAATTTGGTGGTGTTTTTCAATGTCGAGGTTGTTGTTGAATTTGTTGGTGTTTTTCAATGTTGAAGTTGTTGTTGAATTTGTTAGTGTTTTTCAATTTTGAGGTTGTTGTAGTTTTTCAATGTTGAGGTTGTTGTTGAATTTGTTGATGTTTTTCAATGTCGAGGTTGTTGTTGAATTTGTTGGTGTTTTTCAATGTTGAAGTTGTTGTTGAATTTGTTGGTGTTGTTCAATGTTGAGGTTGTTGTTGAATTTGCTGGTGTTTTTAAATGTTGAGGTTGTTGTTGAATTTGTTGGTGTTTTTCAATGTTGAGGTTGTTGTTGTTTTTCAATGTTGAGGTTGTTGTTGAATTTGTTGGTGTTTTTCTTTGTTGAGGTTGTTGTTGTTCAATGTGGAGGTTGTTGTTGAATTTGTTGGTGTTTTTCAATTTCGAGGTTGTTGTTGAATTTGTTGGTGTTTTTCAATGTTGGAGTTGCTGTTGAATTTGTTGGTGTTTTTCAATGTTGAGGTTGTTGTTGTTTTTCAAAGTTGAGGTCGTTGTTGAATTTGGTGGTGTTTTTCAATGTCGAGGTTGTTGTTGAATTTGTTGGTGTTTTTCAATGTTGAAGTTGTTGTTGAATTTGTTAGTGTTTTTCAATTTTGAGGTTGTTGTAGTTTTTCAATGTTGAGGTTGTTGTTGAATTTGTTGATGTTTTTCAATGTCGAGGTTGTTGTTGAATTTGTTGGTGTTTTTCAATGTTGAAGTTGTTGTTGAATTTGTTGGTGTTGTTCAATGTTGAGGTTGTTGTTGAATTTGCTGGTGTTTTTAAATGTTGAGGTTGTTGTTGAATTTGTTGTTGTTTTTCAATGTTGAGGTTGTTGTTGTTTTTCAATGTTGAGGTTGTTGTTGAATTTGTTGGTGTTTTTCTTTGTTGAGGTTGTTGTTGTTCAATGTGTAGGTTGTTGTTGAATTTGTTGGTGTTTTTCACTGTCGAGGTTGTTGTTGAATTTGTTGGTGTTTTTCAATGTCGACGTTGTTGTTGTTTTTCAATGTTGAGGTTGTTGTTGAATTTGATGGTGTTTTTCAATGTTGAGGTTGTTGTTCTTTTTCAATGTTGAGGTTGATGCTGAATTTGTTGGTGTTTTTAAATGTTGAGGTTGTTGTTGTTTTTCAATGTTGAGGTTGTTGTTGAATTTGTTGGTGTTTTTCAATGTTGAGGTTGTTGTTGTTTTTCAATGTTGAGGTTGTTGTTGAATTTGTTGGTGTTTTTCAATTTCGAGGTTGTTGTTGAATTTGTTGGTGTTTTTCAATGTTGAAGTTGCTGTTGAATTTGTTGGTGTTTTTCAATGTTGAGGTTGTTGTTGTTTTTCAATGTTGAGGTTGTTGTTGAATTTGTTGGTGTTTTTCAATGTTGAGGTTGTTGTTGTTTTTCAATGTTGAGGTTGTTGTTTTTCAATGTTGAGGTTGTTGTTGAATTTGTTGGTGTTTTTCTTTGTTGAGGTTGTTGTTGAATTTGTTGGTGTTTTTCAATGTTGAGGTTGTTGTTGTTTTTCAATGTTGAGGTGGTTGTTGTCTGAGTTGGTGTTTTTCAATGTTGAGGTTGTTGTAGTTTTTCAATGTAGAGGTTGTTGTTGTTGTTCAATGTGGAGGTTGTTGTTGAATTTGTTGGTGTTTTTCAATGTCGAGGTTGTTGTTGAATTTGTTGGTATTTTTCAATGTTGAATTTCTTGTTGAATTTGTTGGTGTTTTTCAATGTTGAAGTTGTTGTTGTTTTTCAATGTTGAGGTTGTTGTTGAATTTGTTGGTGTTTTTCAATGTTGAGGTTGTTGTTGAATTTGTTGGCGTTTTTATGTGTTGAGGTTGTTGTTGAATCTGTTGGTGTTTTTTAATTTTGAGGTTGTTGTTGAATTTGTTGGAATTTTTCAATGTTGAGGTTGTTGTTGTTTTTCAAAGTTGAGGTCGTTGTTGAATTTGGTGGTGTTTTTCAATGTTGAGGTTGTTGTTGAATTTGTTGGTGTTTTTCTTTGTTGAGGTTGTTGTTGTTCAATGTGTAGGTTGTTGTTGAATTTGTTGGTGTTTTTCACTGTCGAGGTTGTTGTTGAATTTGTTGGTGTTTTTCAATGTTGAGGTTGTTGTTCTTTTTCAGTGTTGAGGTGGTTGTTGAATTTGTTGGTGCTTTTAAATGTTGAGGTTGTTGTTGAATTTGTTGGTGTTTTTCAATGTTGAGGTTGTTGTTGTTTTTCAATGTTGAGGTTGTTGTTGAATTTGTTGGTGTTTTTCAATTTTTAGGTTGTTGTTGAATTTGTTGGTGTTATTCAATGTTGAAGTTGCTGTTGAATTTGTTGGTGTTTTTCAATGTTGAGGTTGTTGTTGTTTTTCAATGTTGAGGTTGTTGTGGTTTTTCAATGTTGAGGTTGTTGTTGTTTTTCAATGTTGAGGTTGTTGTTGAATTTGTTGGTGTTTTTCAATGTTGAGGTTGTTGTTGAATTTCTTGGTGTTTTTCAATGTTGAGGTTGTTGTTGAATTTGTTGGTGTTTTTCAATGTTGAAGTTGTTGTTGAATTTGTTGGTGTTGTTCAATGTTGAGGTTGTTGTTGAATTTGCTGGTGTTTTTAAATGTTGAGGTTGTTGTTGAATTTGTTGTTGTTTTTCAATGTTGAGGTTGTTGTTGTTTTTCAATGTTGAGGTTGTTGTTGAATTTGTTGGTGTTTTTCTTTGTTGAGGTTGTTGTTGTTCAATGTGGAGGTTGTTGTTGAATTTGTTGGTGTTTTTCACTGTCGAGGTTGTTGTTGAATTTGTTGGTGTTTTTCAATGTTGAGGTTGTTGTTCTTTTTCAGTGTTGAGGTGGTTGTTGAATTTGTTGGTGCTTTTAAATGTTGAGGTTGTTGTTGAATTTGTTGGTGTTTTTCAATGTTGAGGTTGTTGTTGTTTTTCAATGTTGAGGTTGTTGTTGAATTTGTTGGTGTTTTTCAATTTTAAGGTTGTTGTTGAATTTGTTGGTGTTTTTCAATGTTGAAGTTGCTGTTGAATTTGTTGGTGTTTTTCAATGTTGAGGTTGTTGCTGTTTTTCAATGTTGAGGTTGTTGTGGTTTTTCAATGTTGAGGTTGTTGTTGTTTTTCAATGTTGAGGTTGTTGTTGAATTTGTTGGTGTTTTTCAATGTTGAGGTTGTTGTTGAATTTCTTGTTGTTTTTCAATGTTGAGGTTGTTGTTGTTTTTCATTGTTGAGGTTGTTGTTGTCTGTGTTGGTGTTTTTCAATGTTGAGGTTGTTGTAGTTTTTCAATGTTGAGGTTGCTGTTGAATTTGTTGGTGTTTTTCAAAGTCGAGGTTGTTGTTGAATTTGTTGGTGTTTTTCAATGTTGAAGTTGTTGTTGAATTTGTTGGTGTTTTTCAATGTTGAGGTTGTTGTTGAATTTGTTGATGTTTTTCAATGTCGAGGTTGTTGTTGAATTTGTTGGTGTTTTTCAATGTTGAGGTTGTTGTTGAATTTGTTGGTGTTTTTCAATGTTGAGGTTGTTGTTGTTTTTCAATGTTGAGGTTGTTGTTGAATTTGTTGGTGTTTTTCTCTGTTGAGGTTGTTGTTGTTGTTCAATGTGGAGGTTGTTGTTGAATTTGTTGGTGTTTTTCAATGTCGAGGTTGTTGTTGAATTTGTTGGTGTTTTTCAATGTTGAGGTTGTTGTTCTTTTTCAATGTTGAGGTGGTTGTTGAATTTGTTGGTGTTTTTAAATGTTGAGGTTGTTGTTGAATTTGTTGGTGTTTTTCAATGTTGAGGTTGTTGTTGTTTTTCAATGTTGAGGTTGTTGTTGAATTTGTTGGTGTTTTTCAATTTCGAGGATGTTGTTGAATTTGTTGGTGTTTTTCAATGTTGAAGTTGCTGTTGAATTTGTTGGTGTTTTTCAATGTTGAGGTTGTTGTTGTTTTTCAATGTTGAGGTTGTTGTTGAATTTGTTGGTGTTTTTCAATGTTGAGGTTTTTGTGGTTTTTCAATGTTGAGGTTGTTGTTGTTTTTCAATGTTGAGGTTGTTGTTGAATTTGTTGGTGTTTTTCAATGTTGAGGTTGTTGTTGTTTTTCAATGTTGAGGTTGTTGTTGTATGTGTTGGTGTTTTTCAATGTTGAGGTTGTTGTACTTTTTCAATGTTGAGGTTGTTGTTGAATTTGTTGGTGTTTTTCAATGTTGAGGTTGTTGTTGAATTTGTTGGTGTTTTTAAATGTTGAGGTTGTTGTTGAATTTGTTGGTGTTTTTCAATGTTGAGGTTGTTGTTGTTTTTCAATGTTGAGGTTGTTGTTGAATTTGTTGGTGTTTTTCTTTGCTGAGGTTGCTGTTGTTGTTCAATGTGGAGGTTGTTGTTGAATTTGTTGGTGTTTTTCAATGTCGAGGTTGTTGTTGAATTTGTTTTGTTTTTCAATGTTGAATTTGTTGGTGAATTTGTTGGTGTTTTTCAATGTTGAGGTTGTTGTTGAATTTGTTGGCGTTTTAAAATGTTGAGGTTGTTGTTGAATTTGTTGGTGTTTTTCAATATTGAGGTTGTTGTTGAATTTGTTGGTGTTTTTCAATGTTGAGGTTGTTGTTGTTTTTCAATGTTGAGGTTGTTGTTGAATTTGAGGGTGTTTTTCAATGTCGAGGTTGTTGTTGAAATTGTTGGTGTTTTTCAATGTTGCAGTTGTTGTTGAATTAGTTGGTGTTTTTCAATGTTGAGTTTGTTGTTGTTTTTCAATGTTGAGGTTGTTGTTGAATTTGTTGGTGTTTTTCAATGTTGAAGTTGCTGTTGAATTTGTTGGTGTTTTTCAATGTTGAGGTTGTTGCTGTTTTTCAATGTTGAGGTTGTTGTGGTTTTTCAATGTTGAGGTTGTTGTTGTTTTTCAATGTTGAGGTTGTTGTTGAATTTGTTGGTGTTTTTCAATGTTGAGGTTGTTGTTGAATTTCTTGGTGTTTTTCAATGTTGAGGTTGTTGTTGTTTTTCATTGTTGAGGTTGTTGTTGTCTGTGTTGGTGTTTTTCAATGTTGAGGTTGTTGTAGTTTTTCAATGTTGAGGTTGCTGTTGAATTTGTTGGTGTTTTTCAAAGTCGAGGTTGTTGTTGAATTTGTTGGTGTTTTTCAATGTTGAAGTTGATGTTGAATTTGTTGGTGTTTTTCAATGTTGAGGTTGTTGTTGAATTTGTTGATGTTTTTCAATGTCGAGGTTGTTGTTGAATTTGTTGGTGTTTTTCAATGTTGAGGTTGTTGTTGAATTTGTTGGTGTTTTTCAATGTTGAGGTTGTTGTTGTTTTTCAATGTTGAGGTTGTTGTTGAATTTGTTGGTATTTTTCTCTGTTGAGGTTGTTGTTGTTGTTCAATGTGGAGGTTGTTGTTGAATTTGTTGGTGTTTTTCAATGTCGAGGTTGTTGTTGAATTTGTTGGTGTTTTTCAATGTTGTGGTTGTTGTTCTTTTTCAATGCTGAGGTGGTTGTTGAATTTGTTGGTGTTTTTAAATGTTGAGGTTGTTGTTGAATTTGTTGGTGTTTTTCAATGTTGAGGTTGTTGTTGTTTTTCAATGTTGAGGTTGTTGTTGAATTTGTTGGTGTTTTTCAATTTCGAGGATGTTGTTGAATTTGTTGGTGTTTTTCAATGTTGAAGTTGCTGTTGAATTTGTTGGTGTTTTTCAATGTTGAGGTTGTTGTTGTTTTTCAATGTTGAGGTTGTTGTTGAATTTGTTGGTGTTTTTCAATGTTGAGGTTGTTGTGGTTTTTCAATGTTGAGGTTGTTGTTGTTTTTCAATGTTGAGGTTGTTGTTGAATTTGTTGGTGTTTTTCAATGTTGAGGTTGTTGTTGTTTTTCAATGTTGAGGTTGTTGTTGTATGTGTTGGTGTTTTTCAATGTTGAGGTTGTTGTACTTTTTCAATGTTGAGGTTGTTGTTGAATTTGTTGGTGTTTTTCAATGTTGAGGTTGTTGTTGAATTTGTTGGTGTTTTTAAATGTTGAGGTTGTTGTTGAATTTGTTTGTGTTTTTCAATGTTGAGGTTGTTGTTGTTTTTCAATGTTGAGGTTGTTGTTGAATTTGTTGGTGTTTTTCTTTGCTGAGGTTGCTGTTGTAGTTCAATGTGGAGGTTGTTGTTGAATTTGTTGGTGTTTTTCAATGTCGAGGTTGTTGTTGAATTTGTTTTGTTTTTCAATGTTGAATTTGTTGGTGAATTTGTTGGTGTTTTTCAATGTTGAGGTTGTTGTTGAATTTGTTGGCGTTTTAAAATGTTGAGGTTGTTGTTGAATTTGTTGGTGTTTTTCAATATTGAGGTTGTTGTTGAATTTGTTGGTGTTTTTCAATGTTGAGGTTGTTGTTGTTTTTCAATGTTGAGGTTGTTGTTGAATTTGAGGGTGTTTTTCAATGTCGAGGTTGTTGTTGAAATTGTTGGTGTTTTTCAATGTTGCAGTTGTTGTTGAATTAGTTGGTGTTTTTCAATGTTGAGTTTGTTGTTGTTTTTCAATGTTGAGGTTGTTGTTGAATTTGTTGGTGTTTTTCAATGTTGAGGTTGTTGTTCTTTTTCAATGTTGAGGTTGTTGTTGAATTTGTTGGTGTTTTTAAATGTTGAGGTTGTTGTTGAACTTGTTGGTGTTTTTCAATGTTGAGGTTGTTGTTGTTTTTCAATGTTGAGGTTGCTGTTGAATTTGTTGGTGTTTTTCAATGTTGAGGTTGTTGTTGTTTTTCAATGTTGAGGTTGTTGTTGAATTTGTTGGTGTTTTTCAATTTCGAGGTTGTTGTTGAATTTGTTGGTGTTTTTCAATGTTGTAGTTGCTGTTGAATTTGTTGGTGTTTTTCAATGTTGAGGTTGTTGTTGTTTTTCAATGTTGAGGTTGTTGTTGAATTTGTTGGTGTTTTTCAATGTTGAGGTTGTTGTTGTTTTTCAATGTTGAGGTTGTTGTTTTTCAAAGTTGAGGTTGTTGTTGAATTTGTTGGTGTTTTTCAATGTTGAGGTTGTTGTTGAATTTGTTGGTGTTTTTCAATGTTGAGGTTGTTGTTGTTTTTCAATGTTGAGTTGGTTGTTGTCTGTGTTGGTGTTTTTCAATGTTGAGGTTGTAGTTTTACAATGTTGAGGTTGTTGTTTTTGTTCAATGTGGAGGTTGTTGTTGAATTTGTTGGTGTTTTTCAATGTCGAGGTTGTTGTTGTTTTTCAATGTTGAGGTTGTTGTTGAATTTGATGGTGTTTTTCAATGTTGAGGTTGTTGTTCTTTTTCAATGTTGAGGTTGATGTTGAATTTGTTGGTGTTTTTAAATGTTGAGGTTGTTGTTGTTTTTCAATGTTGAGGTTGTTGTTGAATTTGTTGGTGTTTTTCAATGTTGAGGTTGTTGTTGTTTTTCAATGTTGAGGTTGTTGTTGAATTTGTTGGTGTTTTTCAATTTCGAGGTTGTTGTTGAATTTGTTGGTGTTTTTCAATGTTGAAGTTGCTGTTGAATTTGTTGGTGTTTTTCAATGTTGAGGTTGTTGTTGTTTTTCAATGTTGAGGTTGTTGTTGAATTTGTTGGTGTTTTTCAATGTTGAGGTTGTTGTTGTTTTTCAATGTTGAGGTTGTTGTTTTTCAATGTTGAGGTTGTTGTTGAATTTGTTGGTGTTTTTCTTTGTTGAGGTTGTTGTTGAATTTGTTGGTGTTTTTCAATGTTGAGGTTGTTGTTGTTTTTCAATGTTGAGGTGGTTGTTGTCTGAGTTGGTGTTTTTCAATGTTGAGGTTGTTGTAGTTTTTCAATGTTGAGGTTGTTGTTGTTGTTCAATGTGGAGGTTGTTGTTGAATTTGTTGGTGTTTTTCAATGTCGAGGTTGTTGTTGAATTTGTTGGTATTTTTCAATGTTGAATTTCTTGTTGATTTTGCTGGTGTTTTTCAATGTTGAAGTTGTTGTTGTTTTTCAATGTTGAGGTTGTTGTTGAATTTGTTGGTGTTTTTCAATGTTGAGGTTGTTGTTGAATTTGTTGGCGTTTTTATGTGTTGAGGTTGTTGTTGAATTTGTTGGTGTTTTTCAATTTTGAGGTTGTTGTTGAATTTGTTGGAATTTTTCAATGTTGAGGTTGTTGTTGTTTTTCAAAGTTGAGGTCGTTGTTGAATTTGGTGGTGTTTTTCAATGTCGAGGTTGTTGTTGAATTTGTTGGTGTTTTTCAATGTTGAAGTTGTTGTTGAATTTGTTAGTGTTTTTCAATTTTGAGGTTGTTGTAGTTTTTCAATGTTGAGGTTGTTGTTGAATTTGTTGATGTTTTTCAATGTCGAGGTTGTTGTTGAATTTGTTGGTGTTTTTCAATGTTGAAGTTGTTGTTGAATTTGTTGGTGTTGTTCAATGTTGAGGTTGTTGTTGAATTTGCTGGTGTTTTTAAATGTTGAGGTTGTTGTTGAATTTGTTGGTGTTTTTCTTTGTTGAGGTTGTTGTTGTTCAATGTGGAGGTTGTTGTTGAATTTGTTGGTGTTTTTCAATTTCGAGGTTGTTGTTGAATTTGTTGGTGTTTTTCAATGTTGGAGTTGCTGTTGAATTTGTTGGTGTTTTTCAATGTTGAGGTTGTTGTTGTTTTTCAAAGTTGAGGTCGTTGTTGAATTTGGTGGTGTTTTTCAATGTCGAGGTTGTTGTTGAATTTGTTGGTGTTTTTCAATGTTGAAGTTGTTGTTGAATTTGTTAGTGTTTTTCAATTTTGAGGTTGTTGTACTTTTTCAATGTTGAGGTTGTTGTTGAATTTGTTGATGTTTTTCAATGTCGAGGTTGTTGTTGAATTTGTTGGTGTTTTTCAATGTTGAAGTTGTTGTTGAATTTGTTGGTGTTGTTCAATGTTGAGGTTTTTGTTGAATTTGCTGGTGTTTTTAAATGTTGAGGTTGTTGTTGAATTTGTTGTTGTTTTTCAATGTTGAGGTTGTTGTTGTTTTTCAATGTTGAGGTTGTTGTTGAATTTGTTGGTGTTTTTCTTTGTTGAGGTTGTTGTTGTTCAATGTGGAGGTTGTTGTTGAATTTGTTGGTGTTTTTCACTGTCGAGGTTGTTGTTGAATTTGTTGGTGTTTTTCAATGTTGAGGTTGTTGTTCTTTTTCAGTGTTGAGGTGGTTGTTGAATTTGTTGGTGCTTTTAAATGTTGAGGTTGTTGTTGAATTTGTTGGTGTTTTTCAATGTTGAGGTTGTTGTTGTTTTTCAATGTTGAGGTTGTTGTTGAATTTGTTGGTGTTTTTCAATTTTTAGGTTGTTGTTGAATTTGTTGGTGTTTTTCAATGTTGAAGTTGCTGTTGAATTTGTTGGTGTTTTTCAATGTTGAGGTTGTTGTTGTTTTTCAATGTTGAGGTTGTTGTGGTTTTTCAATGTTGAGGTTGTTGTTGTTTTTCAATGTTGAGGTTGTTGTTGAATTTGTTGGTGTTTTTCAATGTTGAGGTTGTTGTTGAATTTCTTGGTGTTTTTCAATGTTGAGGTTGTTGTTGTTTTTCATTGTTGAGGTTGTTGTTGTCTGTGTTGGTGTTTTTCAATGTTGAGGTTGTTGTAGTTTTTCAATGTTGAGGTTGCTGTTGAATTTGTTGGTGTTTTTCAAAGTCGAGGTTGTTGTTGAATTTGTTGGTGTTTTTCAATGTTGAAGTTGATGTTGAATTTGTTGGTGTTTTTCAATGTTGAGGTTGTTGTTGAATTTGTTGATGTTTTTCAATGTCGAGGTTGTTGTTGAATTTGTTGGTGTTTTTCAATGTTGAGGTTGTTGTTGAATTTGTTGGTGTTTTTCAATGTTGTGGTTGTTGTTGTTTTTCAATGTTGAGGTTGTTGTTGAATTTGTTGGTATTTTTCTCTGTTGAGGTTGTTGTTGTTGTTCAATGTGGAGGTTGTTGTTGAATTTGTTGGTGTTTTTCAATGTCGAGGTTGTTGTTGAATTTGTTGGTGTTTTTCAATGTTGTGGTTGTTGTTCTTTTTCAATGCTGAGGTGGTTGTTGAATTTGTTGGTGTTTTTAAATGTTGAGGTTGTTGTTGAATTTGTTGGTGTTTTTCAATGTTGAGGTTGTTGTTGTTTTTCAATGTTGAGGTTGTTGTTGAATTTGTTGGTGTTTTTCAATTTCGAGGATGTTGTTGAATTTGTTGGTGTTTTTCAATGTTGAAGTTGCTGTTGAATTTGTTGGTGTTTTTCAATGTTGAGGTTGTTGTTGTTTTTCAATGTTGAGGTTGTTGTTGAATTTGTTGGTGTTTTTCAATGTTGAGGTTGTTGTGGTTTTTCAATGTTGAGGTTGTTGTTGTTTTTCAATGTTGAGGTTGTTGTTGAATTTGTTGGTGTTTTTCAATGTTGAGGTTGTTGTTGTTTTTCAATGTTGAGGTTGTTGTTGTATGTGTTGGTGTTTTTCAATGTTGAGGTTGTTGTACTTTTTCAATGTTGAGGTTGTTGTTGAATTTGTTGGTGTTTTTCAATGTTGAGGTTGTTGTTGAATTTGTTGGTGTTTTTAAATGTTGAGGTTGTTGTTGAATTTGTTTGTGTTTTTCAATGTTGAGGTTGTTGTTGTTTTTCAATGTTGAGGTTGTTGTTGAATTTGTTGGTGTTTTTCTTTGCTGAGGTTGCTGTTGTAGTTCAATGTGGAGGTTGTTGTTGAATTTGTTGGTGTTTTTCAATGTCGAGGTTGTTGTTGAATTTGTTTTGTTTTTCAATGTTGAATTTGTTGGTGAATTTGTTGGTGTTTTTCAATGTTGAGGTTGTTGTTGAATTTGTTGGCGTTTTAAAATGTTGAGGTTGTTGTTGAATTTGTTGGTGTTTTTCAATATTGAGGTTGTTGTTGAATTTGTTGGTGTTTTTCAATGTTGAGGTTGTTGTTGTTTTTCAATGTTGAGGTTGTTGTTGAATTTGAGGGTGTTTTTCAATGTCGAGGTTGTTGTTGAAATTGTTGGTGTTTTTCAATGTTGCAGTTGTTGTTGAATTAGTTGGTGTTTTTCAATGTTGAGTTTGTTGTTGTTTTTCAATGTTGAGGTTGTTGTTGAATTTGTTGGTGTTTTTCAATGTTGAGGTTGTTGTTCTTTTTCAATGTTGAGGTTGTTGTTGAATTTGTTGGTGTTTTTAAATGTTGAGGTTGTTGTTGAATTTGTTGGTGTTTTTCAATGTTGAGGTTGTTGTTGTTTTTCAATGTTGAGGTTGTTGTTGAATTTGTTGGTGTTTTTCAATGTTGAGGTTGTTGTTGTTTTTCAATGTTGAGGTTGTTGTTGAATTTGTTGGTGTTTTTCAATTTCGAGGTTGTTGTTGAATTTGTTGGTGTTTTTCAATGTTGTAGTTGCTGTTGAATTTGTTGGTGTTTTTCAATGTTGAGGTTGTTGTTGTTTTTCAATGTTGAGGTTGTTGTTGAATTTGTTGGTGTTTTTCAATGTTGAGGTTGTTGTTGTTTTTCAATGTTGAGGTTGTTGTTTTTCAAAGTTGAGGTTGTTGTTGAATTTGTTGGTGTTTTTCAATGTTGAGGTTGTTGTTGAATTTGTTGGTGTTTTTCAATGTTGAGGTTGTTGTTGTTTTTCAATGTTGAGTTGGTTGTTGTCTGTGTTGGTGTTTTTCAATGTTGAGGTTGTAGTTTTACAATGTTGAGGTTGTTGTTTTTGTTCAATGTGGAGGTTGTTGTTGAATTTGTTGGTGTTTTTCAATGTCGAGGTTGTTGTTGTTTTTCAATGTTGAGGTTGTTGTTGAATTTGATGGTGTTTTTCAATGTTGAGGTTGTTGTTCTTTTTCAATGTTGAGGTTGATGTTGAATTTGTTGGTGTTTTTAAATGTTGAGGTTGTTGTTGTTTTTCAATGTTGAGGTTGTTGTTGAATTTGTTGGTGTTTTTCAATGTTGAGGTTGTTGTTGTTTTTCAATGTTGAGGTTGTTGTTGAATTTGTTGGTGTTTTTCAATTTCGAGGTTGTTGTTGAATTTGTTGGTGTTTTTCAATGTTGAAGTTGCTGTTGAATTTGTTGGTGTTTTTCAATGTTGAGGTTGTTGTTGTTTTTCAATGTTGAGGTTGTTGTTGAATTTGTTGGTGTTTTTCAATGTTGAGGTTGTTGTTGTTTTTCAATGTTGAGGTTGTTGTTTTTCAATGTTGAGGTTGTTGTTGAATTTGTTGGTGTTTTTCTTTGTTGAGGTTGTTGTTGAATTTGTTGGTGTTTTTCAATGTTGAGGTTGTTGTTGTTTTTCAATGTTGAGGTGGTTGTTGTCTGAGTTGGTGTTTTTCAATGTTGAGGTTGTTGTAGTTTTTCAATGTTGAGGTTGTTGTTGTTGTTCAATGTGGAGGTTGTTGTTGAATTTGTTGGTGTTTTTCAATGTCGAGGTTGTTGTTGAATTTGTTGGTATTTTTCAATGTTGAATTTCTTGTTGATTTTGCTGGTGTTTTTCAATGTTGAAGTTGTTGTTGTTTTTCAATGTTGAGGTTGTTGTTGAATTTGTTGGTGTTTTTCAATGTTGAGGTTGTTGTTGAATTTGTTGGCGTTTTTATGTGTTGAGGTTGTTGTTGAATTTGTTGGTGTTTTTCAATTTTGAGGTTGTTGTTGAATTTGTTGGAATTTTTCAATGTTGAGGTTGTTGTTGTTTTTCAAAGTTGAGGTCGTTGTTGAATTTGGTGGTGTTTTTCAATGTCGAGGTTGTTGTTGAATTTGTTGGTGTTTTTCAATGTTGAAGTTGTTGTTGAATTTGTTAGTGTTTTTCAATTTTGAGGTTGTTGTAGTTTTTCAATGTTGAGGTTGTTGTTGAATTTGTTGATGTTTTTCAATGTCGAGGTTGTTGTTGAATTTGTTGGTGTTTTTCAATGTTGAAGTTGTTGTTGAATTTGTTGGTGTTGTTCAATGTTGAGGTTGTTGTTGAATTTGCTGGTGTTTTTAAATGTTGAGGTTGTTGTTGAATTTGTTGGTGTTTTTCTTTGTTGAGGTTGTTGTTGTTCAATGTGGAGGTTGTTGTTGAATTTGTTGGTGTTTTTCAATTTCGAGGTTGTTGTTGAATTTGTTGGTGTTTTTCAATGTTGGAGTTGCTGTTGAATTTGTTGGTGTTTTTCAATGTTGAGGTTGTTGTTGTTTTTCAAAGTTGAGGTCGTTGTTGAATTTGGTGGTGTTTTTCAATGTCGAGGTTGTTGTTGAATTTGTTGGTGTTTTTCAATGTTGAAGTTGTTGTTGAATTTGTTAGTGTTTTTCAATTTTGAGGTTGTTGTAGTTTTTCAATGTTGAGGTTGTTGTTGAATTTGTTGATGTTTTTCAATGTCGAGGTTGTTGTTGAATTTGTTGGTGTTTTTCAATGTTGAAGTTGTTGTTGAATTTGTTGGTGTTGTTCAATGTTGAGGTTTTTGTTGAATTTGCTGGTGTTTTTAAATGTTGAGGTTGTTGTTGAATTTGTTGTTGTTTTTCAATGTTGAGGTTGTTGTTGTTTTTCAATGTTGAGGTTGTTGTTGAATTTGTTGGTGTTTTTCTTTGTTGAGGTTGTTGTTGTTCAATGTGGAGGTTGTTGTTGAATTTGTTGGTGTTTTTGACTGTCGAGGTTGTTGTTGAATTTGTTGGTGTTTTTCAATGTTGAGGTTGTTGTTCTTTTTCAGTGTTGAGGTGGTTGTTGAATTTGTTGGTGCTTTTAAATGTTGAGGTTGTTGTTGAATTTGTTGGTGTTTTTCAATGTTGAGGTTGTTGTTGTTTTTCAATGTTGAGGTTGTTGTTGAATTTGTTGGTGTTTTTCAATTTTTAGGTTGTTGTTGAATTTGTTGGTGTTTTTCAATGTTGAAGTTGCTGTTGAATTTGTTGGTGTTTTTCAATGTTGAGGTTGTTGTTGTTTTTCAATGTTGAGGTTGTTGTGGTTTTTCAATGTTGAGGTTGTTGTTGTTTTTCAATGTTGAGGTTGTTGTTGAATTTGTTGGTGTTTTTCAATGTTGAGGTTGTTGTTGAATTTCTTGGTGTTTTTCAATGTTGAGGTTGTTGTTGTTTTTCATTGTTGAGGTTGTTGTTGTATGTGTTGGTGTTTTTCAATGTTGAGGTTGTTGTAGTTCTTCAATGTTGAGGTTGCTGTTGAATTTGTTGGCGTTTTTCAAAGTCGAGGTTGTTGTTGAATTTGTTGGTGTTTTTCAATGTTGAAGTTGTTGCTGAATTTGTTGGTGTTTTTCAATGTTGAGGTTGTTGTTGAATTTGTTGGTGTTTTTAAATGTTGAGGTTGTTGCTCTTGTTCAATGTGGAGGTTGTTGTTGAATTTGTTGGTGTTTTTCAATGTCGAGGTTGTTGTTGAATTTCTTGGTATTTTTCAATGTTGAATTTGTTGTTGAATTTGTTGGTGTTTTTCAATGTTGAAGTTGTTGTTGTTTTTCAATGTTGAGGTTGTTGTTGAATTTGTTGGTGTTTTTCAATGTTCAGGTTGTTGTTGAATTTGTTGGCGTTTTTAAATGTTGAGGTTGTTGTTGAATTTGTTGGTGTTTTTCAATTTTGAGGTTGTTGTTGAATTTGTTGGAATTTTTCAATGTTGAGGTTGTTGTGTTTCAAAGTTGAGGTCTTTGTTGAATTTGGTGTTGTTTTTCAATGTCGAGCTTGTTGTTGAATTTGTTGGTGTTTTTCAATGTTGAAGTTGTTGTTGAATTTGTTAGTGTTTTTCAATTTTGAGGTTGTTGTAGTTTTTCAATGCTGAGGTTGTTGTTGAATTTGTTGATGTTTTTCAATGTCGAGGTTGTTGTTGAATTTGAGGGTGTTTTTCAATGTCGAGGTTGTTGTTGAAATTGTTGGTGTTTTTCAATGTTGCAGTTGTTGTTGAATTTGTTGGTGTTTTTCAATGTTGAGGTTGTTGTTGTTTTTCAATGTTGAGGTTGTTGTTGAATTTGTTGGTGTTTTTCAATGTTGAGGTTGTTGTTCTTTTTCAATGTTGAGGTTGTTGTTGAATTTGTTGGTGTTTTTAAATGTTGAGGTTGTTGTTGAATTTGTTGGTGTTTTTCAATGTTGAGGTTGTTGTTGTTTTTCAATGTTGAGGTTGTTGTTGAATTTGTTGGTGTTTTTCAGTGTTGAGGTTGTTGTTGTTTTTCAATGTTGAGGTTGTTGTTGAATTTGTTGGTGTTTTTCAATTTCGAGGTTGTTGTTGAATTTGTTGGTGTTTTTCAATGTTGTAGTTGCTGTTGAATTTGTTGGTGTTTTTCAATGTTGAGGTTGTTGTTGTTTTTCAATGTTGAGGTTGTTGTTGAATTTGTTGGTGTTTTTCAATGTTGAGGGTGTTGTTGTTTTTCAATTTTGAGGTTGTTGTTTTTCAAAGTTGAGGTTGTTGTTGAATTTGTTGGTGTTTTTCAATGTTGAGGTTGTTGTTGAATTTGTTGGTGTTTTTCAATGTTGAGGTTGTTGTTGTTTTTCAATGTTGAGGTGGATGTTGTCTGTGTTGGTGTTTTTCAATGTTGAGGTTGTTGTAGTTTTTCAATGTTGAGGTTGTTGTTTTTGTTCAATGTGGAGGTTGTTGTTGAATTTGTTGGTGTTTTTCAATTTTGAGGTTGTTGTAGTTTTTCAATGTTGAGGTTGTTGTTGAATTTGTTGATGTTTTTCAATGTCGAGGTTGTTGTTGAATTTGTTGGTGTTTTTCAATGTTGAAGTTGTTGTTGAATTTGTTGGTGTTGTTCAATGTTGAGGTTGTTGTTGAATTTGCTGGTGTTTTTAAATGTTGAGCTTGTTGTTGAATTTGTTGGTGTTTTTCAATGTTGAGGTTGTTGTTGTTTTTCAATGTTGAGGTTGTTGTTGAATTTGTTGGTGTTTTTCTTTGTTGAGGTTGTTGTTGTTCAATGTGGAGGTTGTTGTTGAATTTGTTGGTGTTTTTCAATTTCGAGGTTGTTGTTGAATTTGTTGGTGTTTTTCAATGTTGGAGTTGCTGTTGAATTTGTTGGTGTTTTTCAATGTTGAGGTTGTTGTTGTTTTTCAAAGTTGAGGTCGTTGTTGAATTTGGTGGTGTTTTTCAATGTCGAGGTTGTTGTTGAATTTGTTGGTGTTTTTCAATGTTGAAGTTGTTGTTGAATTTGTTAGTGTTTTTCAATGTTGAGGTTGTTGTAGTTTTTCAATGTTGAGGTTGTTGTTGAATTTGTTGATGTTTTTCAATGTCGAGGTTGTTGTTGAATTTGTTGGTGTTTTTCAATGTTGAAGTTGTTGTTGAATTTGTTAGTGTTGTTCAATGTTGAGGTTGTTGTTGAATTTGCTGGTGTTTTTAAATGTTGAGGTTGTTGTTGAATTTGTTGGTGTTTTTCAATGTTGAGGTTGTTGTTGTTTTTCAATGTTGAGGTTGTTGTTGAATTTGTTGGTGTTTTTCTTTGTTGAGGTTGTTGTTGTTCAATGTGGAGGTTGTTGTTGAATTTGTTGGAGTTTTTCACTGTCGAGGTTATTGTTGAATTTGTTGGTGTTTTTCAATGTTGAGGTTGTTGTTCTTTTTCAGTGTTGAGGTGGTTGTTGAATTTGTTGGTGTTTTTAAATGTTGAGGTTGTTGTTGAATTTGTTGGTGTTTTTCAATGTTGAGGTTGTTGTTGTTTTTCAATGTTGATGTTGTTGTTGAAATTGTTGGTGTTTTTCAATTTTTAGGTTGTTGTTGAATTTGTGGGTGTTTTTCAATGTTGAAGTTGCTGTTGAATTTGTTGGTGTTTTTCAATGTTGAGGTTGTTGTTGTTTTTCAATGTTGAGGTTGTTGTGGTTTTTCAATGTTGAGGTTGTTGTTGTTTTTCAATGTTGAGGTTGTTGTTGAATTTGTTGGTGTTTTTCAATGTTGAGGTTGTTGTTGAATTTCTTGGTGTTTTTCAATGTTGAGGTTGTTGTTGTTTTTCATTGTTGAGGTTGTTGTTGTATGTGTTGGTGTTTTTCAATGTTGAGGTTGTTGTAGTTTTTCAATGTTGAGGTTGCTGTTGAATTTGTTGGTGTTTTTCAAAGTCGAGGTTGTTGTTGAATTTGTTGGTGTTTTTCAATGTTGAAGTTGTTGTTGAATTTGTTGGTGTTTTTCAATGTTGAGGTTGTTGTTGAATTTGTTGGTGTTTTTAAATGTTGAGGTTGTTGCTCTTGTTCAATGTGGAGGTTGTTGTTGAATTTGTTGGTGTTTTTCAATGTCGAGGTTGTTGTTGAATTTCTTGGTATTTTTCAATGTTGAATTTGTTGTTGAATTTGTTGGTGTTTTTCAATGTTGAAGTTGTTGTTGTTTTTCAATGTTGAGGTTGTTGTTGAATTTGTTGGTGTTTTTCAATGTTCAGGTTGTTGTTGAATTTGTTGGCGTTTTTAAATGTTGAGGTTGTTGTTGAATTTGTTGGTGTTTTTCAATTTTGAGGTTGTTGTTGAATTTGTTGGAATTTTTCAATGTTGAGGTTGTTGTTTTTCAAAGTTGAGGTCGTTGTTGAATTTGGTGTTGTTTTTCAATGTCGAGCTTGCTGTTGAATTTGTTGGTGTTTTTCAATGTTGAAGTTGTTGTTGAATTTGTTAGTGTTTTTCAATTTTGAGGTTGTTGTAGTTTTTCAATGCTGAGGTTGTTGTTGAATTTGTTGATGTTTTTCAATGTCGAGGTTGTTGTTGAATTTGAGGGTGTTTTTCAATGTCGAGGTTGTTGTTGAAATTGTTGGTGTTTTTCAATGTTGCAGTTGTTGTTGAATTTGTTGGTGTTTTTCAATGTTGAGGTTGTTGTTGTTTTTCAATGTTGAGGTTGTTGTTGAATTTGTTGGTGTTTTTCAATGTTGAGGTTGTTGTTCTTTTTCAATGTTGAGGTTGTTGTTGAATTTGTTGGTGTTTTTAAATGTTGAGGTTGTTGTTGAATTTGTTGGTGTTTTTCAATGTTGAGGTTGTTGTTGTTTTTCAATGTTGAGGTTGTTGTTGAATTTGTTGGTGTTTTTCAATGTTGAGGTTGTTGTTGTTTTTCAATGTTGAGGTTGTTGTTGAATTTGTTGGTGTTTTTCAATTTCGAGGTTGTTGTTGAATTTGTTGGTGTTTTTCAATGTTGTAGTTGCTGTTGAATTTGTTGGTGTTTTTCAATGTTGAGGTTGTTGTTGTTTTTCAATGTTGAGGTTGTTGTTGAATTTGTTGGTGTTTTTCAATGTTGAGGTTGTTGTTGTTTTTCAATGTTGAGGTTGTTGTTTTTCAAAGTTGAGGTTGTTGTTGAATTTGTTGGTGTTTTTCAATGTTGAGGTTGTTGTTGAATTTGTTGGTGTTTTTCAATGTTGAGGTTGTTGTTGTTTTTCAATGTTGAGGTGGTGGTTGTCTGTGTTGGTGTTTTTCAATGCTGAGGTTGTTGTAGTTTTTCAATGTTGAGGTTGTTGTTTTTGTTCAGTGTGGAGGTTGTTGTTGAATTTGTTGGTGTTTTTCAATGTCGAGGTTGTTGTTGTTTTTCAATGTTGAGGTTGTTGTTGAATTTGATGGTGTTTTTCAATGTTGAGGTTGTTGTTCTTTTTCAATGTTGAGGTTGATGTTGAATTTGTTGGTGTTTTTAAATGTTGAGGTTGTTGTTGTTTTTCAATGTTGAGGTTGTTGTTGAATTTGTTGGTGTTTTTCAATGTTGAGGTTGTTGTTGTTTTTCAATGTTGAGGTTGTTGTTGAATTTGTTGGTGTTTTTCAATTTCGAGGTTGTTGTTGAATTTGTTGGTGTTTTTCAATGTTGAAGTTGCTGTTGAATTTGTTGGTGTTTTTCAATGTTGAGGTTGTTGTTGTTTTTCAATGTTGAGGTTGTTGTTGAATTTGTTGGTGTTTTTCAATGTTGAGGTTGTTGTTGTTTTTCAATGTTGAGGTTGTTGTTTTTCAATGTTGAGGTTGTTGTTGAATTTGTTGGTGTTTTTCTTTGTTGAGGTTGTTGTTGAATTTGTTGGTGTTTTTCAATGTTGAGGTTGTTGTTGTTTTTCAATGTTGAGGTGGTTGTTGTCTGAGTTGGTGTTTTTCAATGTTGAGGTTGTTGTAGTTTTTCAATGTTGAGGTTGTTGTTGTTGTTCAATGTGGAGGTTGTTGTTGAATTTGTTGGTGTTTTTCAATGTCGAGGTTGTTGTTGAATTTGTTGGTATTTTTCAATGTTGAATTTCTTGTTGAATTTGTTGGTGTTTTTCAATGTTGAAGTTGTTGTTGTTTTTCAATGTTGAGGTTGTTGTTGAATTTGTTGGTGTTTTTCAATGTTGAGGTTGTTGTTGAATTTGTTGGCGTTTTTATGTGTTGAGGTTGTTGTTGAATTTGTTGGTGTTTTTCAATTTTGAGGTTGTTGTTGAATTTGTTGGAATTTTTCAATGTTGAGGTTGTTGTTGTTTTTCAAAGTTGAGGTCGTTGTTGAATTTGGTGGTGTTTTTCAATGTCGAGGTTGTTGTTGAATTTGTTGGTGTTTTTCAGTGTTGAAGTTGCTGTTGAATTTGTTAGTGTTTTTCAATTTTGAGGTTGTTGTAGTTTTTCAATGTTGAGGTTGTTGTTGAATTTGTTGATGTTTTTCAATGTCGAGGTTGTTGTTGAATTTGTTGGTGTTTTTCAATGTTGAAGTTGTTGTTGAATTTGTTGGTGTTGTTCAATGTTGAGGTTGTTGTTGAATTTGCTGGTATTTTTAAATGTTGAGGTTGTTGTTGAATTTGTTGGTGTTTTTCAATGTTGAGGTTGTTGTTGTTTTTCAATGTTGAGGTTGTTGTTGAATTTGTTGGTGTTTTTCTTTGTTGAGGTTGTTGTTGTTCAATGTGGAGGTTGTTGTTGAATTTGTTGGTGTTTTTCAATTTCGAGGTTGTTGTTGAATTTGTTGGTGTTTTTCAATGTTGGAGTTGCTGTTGAATTTGTTGGTGTTTTTCAATGTTGAGGTTGTTGTTGTTTTTCAAAGTTGAGGTCGTTGTTGAATTTGGTGGTGTTTTTCAATGTCGAGGTTGTTGTTGAATTTGTTGGTGTTTTTCAATGTTGAAGTTGTTGTTGAATTTGTTAGTGTTTTTCAATTTTGAGGTTGTTGTAGTTTTTCAATGTTGAGGTTGTTGTTGAATTTGTTGATGTTTTTCAATGTCGAGGTTGTTGTTGAATTTGTTGGTGTTTTTCAATGTTGAAGTTGTTGTTGAATTTGTTGGTGTTGTTCAATGTTGAGGTTGTTGTTGAATTTGCTGGTGTTTTTAAATGTTGAGGTTGTTGTTGAATTTGTTGTTGTTTTTCAATGTTGAGGTTGTTGTTGTTTTTCAATGTTGAGGTTGTTGTTGAATTTGTTGGTGTTTTTCTTTGTTGAGGTTGTTGTTGTTCAATGTGGAGGTTGTTGTTGAATTTGTTGGTGTTTTTCACTGTCGAGGTTGTTGTTGAATTTGTTGGTGTTTTTCAATGTTGAGGTTGTTGTTCTTTTTCAGTGTTGAGGTGGTTGTTGAATTTGTTGGCGTTTTTAAATGTTGAGGTTGTTGTTGAATTTGTTGGTGTTTTTCAATGTTGAGGTTGTTGTTGTTTTTCAATGTTGAGGTTGTTGTTGAATTTGTTGGTGTTTTTCAATTTTTAGGTTGTTGTTGAATTTGTTGGTGTTTTTCAATGTTGAAGTTGCTGTTGAATTTGTTGGTGTTTTTCAATGTTGAGGTTGTTGTTGTTTTTCAATGTTGAGGTTGTTGTGGTTTTTCAATGTTGAGGTTGTTGTTGTTTTTCAATGTTGAGGTTGTTGTTGAATTTGTTGGTGTTTTTCAATGTTGAGGTTGTTGTTGAATTTCTTGGTGTTTTTCAATGTTGAGGTTGTTGTTGTTTTTCATTGTTGAGGTTGTTGTTGTATGTGTTGGTGTTTTTCAATGTTGAGGTTGTTGTAGTTTTTCAATGTTGAGGTTGCTGTTGAATTTGTTGGTGTTTTTCAAAGTCGAGGTTGTTGTTGAATTTGTTGGTGTTTTTCAATGTTGAAGTTGTTGTTGAATTTGTTGGTGTTTTTCAATGTTGAGGTTGTTGTTGAATTTGTTGGTGTTTTTAAATGTTGAGGTTGTTGCTCTTGTTCAATGTGGAGGTTGTTGTTGAATTTGTTGGTGTTTTTCAATGTCGAGGTTGTTGTTGAATTTCTTGGTATTTTTCAATGTTGAATTTGTTGTTGAATTTGTTGGTGTTTTTCAATGTTGAAGTTGTTGTTGTTTTTCAATGTTGAGGTTGTTGTTGAATTTGTTGGTGTTTTTCAATGTTCAGGTTGTTGTTGAATTTGTTGGCGTTTTTAAATGTTGAGGTTGTTGTTGAATTTGTTGGTGTTTTTCAATTTTGAGGTTGTTGTTGAATTTGTTGGAATTTTTCAATGTTGAGGTTGTTGTTTTTCAAAGTTGAGGTCGTTGTTGAATTTGGTGTTGTTTTTCAATGTCGAGCTTGTTGTTGAATTTGTTGGTGTTTTTCAATGTTGAAGTTGTTGTTGAATTTGTTAGTGTTTTTCAATTTTGAGGTTGTTGTAGTTTTTCAATGCTGAGGTTGTTGTTGAATTTGTTGGTGTTTTTCAATGTCGAGGTTGTTGTTGAATTTGAGGGTGTTTTTCAATGTCGAGGTTGTTGTTGAAATTGTTGGTGTTTTTCAATGTTGCAGTTGTTGTTGAATTTGTTGGTGTTTTTCAATGTTGAGGTTGTTGTTGTTTTTCAATGTTGAGGTTGTTGTTGAATTTGTTGGTGTTTTTCAATGTTGAGGTTGTTGTTCTTTTTCAATGTTGAGGTTGTTGTTGAATTTGTTGGTGTTTTTAAATGTTGAGGTTGTTGTTGAATTTGTTGGTGTTTTTCAATGTTGAGGTTGTTGTTGTTTTTCAATGTTGAGGTTGTTGTTGAATTTGTTGGTGTTTTTCAATGTTGAGGTTGTTGTTGTTTTTCAATGTTGAGGTTGTTGTTGAATTTGTTGGTGTTTTTCAATTTCGAGGTTGTTGTTGAATTTGTTGGTGTTTTTCAATGTTGTAGTTGCTGTTGAATTTGTTGGTGTTTTTCAATGTTGAGGTTGTTGTTGTTTTTCAATGTTCAGGTTGTTGTTGAATTTGTTGGTGTTTTTCAATGTTGAGGTTGCTGTTGTTTTTCAATGTTGAGGTTGTTGTTTTTCAAAGTTGAGGTTGTTGTTGAATTTGTTGGTGTTTTTCAATGTTGAGGTTGTTGTTGAATTTGTTGGTGTTTTTCAATGTTGAGGTTGTTGTTGTTTTTCAATGTTGAGGTGGTTGTTGTCTGTGTTGGTGTTTTTCAATGTTGAGGTTGTTGTAGTTTTTCAATGTTGAGGTTGTTGTTTTTGTTCAATGTGGAGGTTGTTGTTGAATTTGTTGGTGTTTTTCAATTTTGAGGTTGTTGTAGTTTTTCAATGTTGAGGTTGTTGTTGAATTTGTTGATGTTTTTCAATGTCGAGGTTGTTGTTGAATTTGTTGGTGTTTTTCAATGTTGAAGTTGTTGTTGAATTTGTTGGTGTTGTTCAATGTTGAGGTTGTTGTTGAATTTGCTGGTGTTTTTAAATGTTGAGGTTGTTGTTGAATTTGTTGGTGTTTTTCAATGTTGAGGTTGTTGTTGTTTTTCAATGTTGAGGTTGTTGTTGAATTTGTTGGTGTTTTTCTTTGTTGAGGTTGTTGTTGTTCAATGTGGAGGTTGTTGTTGAATTTGTTGGTGTTTTTCAATTTCGAGGTTGTTGTTGAATTTGTTGGTGTTTTTCAATGTTGGAGTTGCTGTTGAATTTGTTGGTGTTTTTCAATGTTGAGGTTGTTGTTGTTTTTCAAAGTTGAGGTCGTTGTTGAATTTGGTGGTCTTTTTCAATGTCGAGGTTGTTGTTGAATTTGTTGGTGTGTTTCAATGTTGAAGTTGTTGTTGAATTTGTTGGTGTTTTTCAATTTTGAGGTTGTTGTAGTTTTTCAATGTTGAGGTTGTTGTTGAATTTGTTGATGTTTTTCATTGTCGAGGTTGTTGTTGAATTTGTTGGTGTTTTTCAATGTTGAAGTTGTTGTTGTTTTTCAATGTTGAGGTTGTTGTTGAATTTGTTGGTGTTTTTCTTTGTTGAGGTTGTTGTTGTTCAATGTGGAGGTTGTTGTTGAATTTGTTGGTGTTTTTCACTGTCGAGGTTGTTGTTGAATTTGTTGGTGTTTTTCAATGTTGAGGTTGTTGTTCTTTTTCAGTGTTGAGGTGGTTGTTGAATTTGTTGGTGTTTTTAAAAGTTGAGGTTGTTGTTGAATTTGTTGGTGTTTTTCAATGTTGAGGTTGTTGTTGTTTTTCAATGTTGATGTTGTTGTTGAATTTGTTGGTGTTTTTCAATTTTTAGGTTGTTGTTGAATTTGTTGGTGTTTTTCAATGTTGAAGTTGCTGTTGAATTTGTTGGTGTTTTTCAATGTTGAGGTTGTTGTTGTTTTTCAATGTTGAGGTTGTTGTGGTTTTTCAATGTTGAGGTTGTTGTTGTTTTTCAATGTTGAGGTTGTTGTTGTATGTGTTGGTGTTTTTCAATGTTGAGGTTGTTGTAGTTTTTCAATGTTGAGGTTGCTGTTGAATTTGTTGGTGTTTTTCAAAGTCGAGTTTGTTGTTGAATTTGTTGGTGTTTTTCAATGTTGAAGTTGTTGTTGAATTTGTTGGTGTTTTTCAATGTTGAGGTTGTTGTTGAATTTGTTGGTGTTTTTAAATGTTGAGGTTGTTGCTCTTGTTCAATGTGGAGGTTGTTGTTGAATTTGTTGGTGTTTTTCAATGTCGAGGTTGTTGTTGAATTTCTTGGTATTTTTCAATGTTGAATTTGTTGTTGAATTTGTTGGTGTTTTTCAATGTTGAAGTTGTTGTTGTTTTTCAATGTTGAGGTTGTTGTTGAATTTGTTGGTGTTTTTCAATGTTCAGGTTGTTGTTGAATTTGTTGGCGTTTTTAAATGTTGAGGTTGTTGTTGAATTTGTTGGTGTTTTTCAATTTTGAGGTTGTTGTTGAATTTGTTGGAATTTTTCAATGTTGAGGTTGTTGTTTTTCAAAGTTGAGGTCGTTGTTGAATTTGGTGTTGTTTTTCAATGTCGAGCTTGTTGTTGAATTTGTTGGTGTTTTTCAATGTTGAAGTTGTTGTTGAATTTGTTAGTGTTTTTCAATTTTGAGGTTGTTGTAGTTTTTCAATGCTGAGGTTGTTGTTGAATTTGTTGATGTTTTTCAATGTCGAGGTTGTTGTTGAATTTGAGGGTGTTTTTCAATGTCGAGGTTGTTGTTGAAATTGTTGGTGTTTTTCAATGTTGCAGTTGTTGTTGAATTTGTTGGTGTTTTTCAATGTTGAGGTTGTTGTTGTTTTTCAATGTTGAGGTTGTTGTTGAATTTGTTGGTGTTTTTCAATGTTGAGGTTGTTGTTCTTTTTCAATGTTGAGGTTGTTGTTGAATTTGTTGGTGTTTTTAAATGTTGAGGTTGTTGTTGAATTTGTTGGTGTTTTTCAATGTTGAGGTTGTTGTTGTTTTTCAATGTTGAGGTTGTTGTTGAATTTGTTGGTGTTTTTCAATGTTGAGGTTGTTGTTGTTTTTCAATGTTGAGGTTGTTGTTGAATTTGTTGGTGTTTTTCAATTTCGAGGTTGTTGTTGAATTTGTTGGTGTTTTTCAATGTTGTAGTTGCTGTTGAATTTGTTGGTGTTTTTCAATGTTGAGGTTGTTGTTGTTTTTCAATGTTGAGGTTGTTGTTGAATTTGTTGGTGTTTTTCAATGTTGAGGTTGTTGTTGTTTTTCAATGTTGAGGTTGTTGTTTTTCAAAGTTGAGGTTGTTGTTGAATTTGTTGGTGTTTTTCAATGTTGAGGTTGTTGTTGAATTTGTTGGTGCTTTTCAATGTTGAGGTTGTTGTTGTTTTTCAATGTTGAGGTGGTTGTTGTCTGTGTTGGTGTTTTTCAATGTTGAGGTTGTTGTAGTTTTTCAATGTTGAGGTTGTTGTTTTTGTTCAATGTGGAGGTTGTTGTTGAATTTGTTGGTGTTTTTCAATGTCGAGGTTGTTGTTGTTTTTCAATGTTGAGGTTGTTGTTGAATTTGATGGTGTTTTTCAATGTTGAGGTTGTTGTTCTTTTTCAATGTTGAGGTTGATGTTGAATTTGTTGGTGTTTTTAAATGTTGAGGTTGTTGTTGTTTTTCAATGTTGAGGTTGTTGTTGAATTTGTTGGTGTTTTTCAATGTTGAGGTTGTTGTTGTTTTTCAATGTTGAGGTTGTTGTTGAATTTGTTGGTGTTTTTCAATTTCGAGGTTGTTGTTGAATTTGTTGGTGTTTTTCAATGTTGAAGTTGCTGTTGAATTTGTTGGTGTTTTTCAATGTTGAGGTTGTTGTTGTTTTTCAATGTTGAGGTTGTTGTTGAATTTGTTGGTGTTTTTCAATGTTGAGGTTGTTGTTGTTTTTCAATGTTGAGGTTGTTGTTTTTCAATGTTGAGGTTGTTGTTGAATTTGTTGGTGTTTTTCTTTGTTGAGGTTGTTGTTGAATTTGTTGGTGTTTTTCAATGTTGAGGTTGTTGTTGTTTTTCAATGTTGAGGTGGTTGTTTTCTGAGTTGGTGTTTTTCAATGTTGAGGTTGTTGTAGTTTTTCAATGTTGAGGTTGTTGTTGTTGTTCAATGTGGAGGTTGTTGTTGAATTTGTTGGTGTTTTTCAATGTCGAGGTTGTTGTTGAATTTGTTGGTATTTTTCAATGTTGAATTTCTTGTTGAATTTGTTGCTGTTTTTCAATGTTGAAGTTGTTGTTGTTTTTCAATGTTGAGGTTGTTGTTGAATTTGTTGGTGTTTTTCAATGTTGAGGTTGTTGTTGAATTTGTTGGCGTTTTTATGTGTTGAGGTTGTTGTTGAATTTGTTGGTGTTTTTCAATTTTGAGGTTGTTGTTGAATTTGTTGGAATTTTTCAATGTTGAGGTTGTTGTTGTTTTTCAAAGTTGAGGTCGTTGTTGAATTTGGTGGTGTTTTTCAATGTCGAGGTTGTTGTTGAATTTGTTGGTGTTTTTCAATGTTGAAGTTGTTGTTGAATTTGTTAGTGTTTTTCAATTTTGAGGTTGTTGTAGTTTTTCAATGTTGAGGTTGTTGTTGAATTTGTTGATGTTTTTCAATGTCGAGTTTGTTGTTGAATTTGTTGATGTTTTTCAATGTTGAAGTTGTTGTTGAATTTGTTGGTGTTGTTCAATGTTGAGGTTGTTGTTGAATTTGCTGGTATTTTTAAATGTTGAGGTTGTTGTTGAATTTGTTGGTGTTTTTCACTGTCGATGTTGTTGTTGAATTTGTTGGTGTTTTTCAATGTTGAGGTTGTTGTTCTTTTTCAATGTTGAGGTGGTTGTTGAATTTGTTGGTGTTTTTAAATGTTGAGGTTGTTGCTGAATTTGTTGGTGTTTTTCAATGTTGAGGTTGTTGTTGTTTTTCAATGTTGAGGTTGTTGTTGAATTTGTTGGTGTTTTTCAATTTTTAGGTTGTTGTTGAATTTGTTGGTGTTTTTCAATGTTGAGGTTGTTGTTGTTTTTCAATGTTGAGGTTGTTGTGGTTTTTCAATGTTGAGGTTGTTGTTGTTTTTCAATGTTGAGGTTGTTGTTGAATTTGTTGGTGTTTTTCAATGTTGAGGTTGTTGTTGAATTTCTTGTTGTTTTTCAATGTTGAGGTTGTTGTTGTTTTTCATTGTTGAGGTTGTTGTTGTATGTGTTGGTGTTTTTCAATGTTGAGGTTGTTGTAGTTTTTCAATGTTGAGGTTGTTGTTGAATTTGTTGGTGTTTTTCAAAGTCGAGGTTGTTGTTGAATTTGGTGGTGTTTTTCAATGTTGAAGTTGTTGTTGAATTTGTTGGTGTTTTTCAATGTTGAGGTTGTTGTTGAATTTGTTGGTGTTTTTAAATGTTGAGGTTGTTGCTCTTGTTCAATGTGGAGGTCGTTGTTGAATTTGTTGGTGTTTTTCAATGTCGAGGTTGTTGTTGAATTTCTTGGTATTTTTCAATGTTGAATTTGTTGTTGAATTTGTTGGTGTTTTTCAATGTTGAAGTTGTTGTTGTTTTTCAATGTTGAGGTTGTTGTTGAATTTGTTGGTGTTTTTCAATGTTCAGGTTGTTGTTGAATTTGTTGGCGTTTTTAAATGTTGAGGTTGTTGTTGAATTTGTTGGTGTTTTTCAATTTTGTGGTTGTTGTTGAATTTGTTGGAATTTTTCAATGTTGAGGTTGTTGTTGAATTTGTTGGTGTTTTTCAATGCTGAAGTTGTTGTTGAATTTGTTAGTGTTTTTCAATTTTGAGGTTGTTGTAGTTTTTCAATGCTGAGGTTGTTGTTGAATTTGTTGATGTTTTTCAATGTCGAGGTTGTTGTTGAATTTGTTGGTGTTTTTCAATGTTGAAGTTGTTGTTGAATTTGTTGGTGTTGTTCAATGTTGAGGTTGTTGTTGAATTTGTTGGTGTTTTTAAATGTTGAGGTTGTTGTTGAATTTGTTGGTGTTTTTCAATGTTGAGGTTGTTGTTGTTTTTCAATGTTGAGGTTGTTGTTGAATTTTTTGGTGTTTTTCTTTGTTGAGGTTGTTGTTGTTCAATGTGGAGGTTGTTGTTGAATTTGTTGGTGTTTTTCAATGTTGAGGTTGTTGTTGTATTTGTTGGTGTTTTTCAATGTTGACGTTGTTGTTGTTTTTCAATGTTGAGGTTGTTGTTGTTTTTCAATGTTGAGGTTGTTGTTGAATTTGTTGCTGTTTTTCAATGTTGAGGTTGTTGTTGAATTTGTTGTTGTTTTTCAATGTTGAGGTTGTTGTTGTATTTGTTGGTGTTTTTCAATGTTGAGGTTGTTGTAGTTTTTCAATGTTGAGGTTGTTATTGAATTTGTTGGTGTTTTTCAATGTCGAGGTTATTGTTGAATTTGTTGGTGTTTTTCAATGTTGAAGTTGTTGTTGAATTTGTTGGTTTTTTTCAATGTTGAGGTTGTTGTTGAATTTGTTGGTGTTTTTCAATGTTGAGGTTGTTGTTGTCTTTAAATTTTGAGGTTGTTGTTGAATTTGTTGGTGTTTTTCAATTTTGAGGTTGTTGTTGTTTTTCAATGTTGAGGTTGCGGTTGAATTTGTTGGTGTTTTTCCATGTTGAGGTTGCTGTTGTTTTTCAAAGTTGAGGTTGTTGTTAAATTTGTTGGTGTTTTTCAATGTTGAGGTTGTTGTTGAATTTCTTGGTGTTTTTCATTGTTGAGGTTGTTGTTGAATTTGTTGGTGTTTTTCAATGTTGAGGCTGTTGTTGTTTTTCAATGTTGAGGTTGTTGTTGAATTTGTTGGTGTTTTTCAATGTTGAGGTTGTTGTTGTTTTTCAATGTTGAGGTTGTTGTTGAATTTGTTGGTGTTTTTCAATTTCGAGGTTGTTGTTGAATTTGTTGGTGTTTTTCAATGTTGAAGTTCTTCAATTTGTTGGTGTTTTTCAATGTTGAGGTTGTTGTTGTTTTTCAATGTTGAGGTTGTTGTTGAATTTGTTGGTGTTTTTCAATGTTGAGGCTGTTGTTGTTTTTCAATGTTGAGGTTGTTGCTGAATTTGTTGGTGTTTTTCAATGTTGAGGTTGTTGTTGAATTTGTTGGTGTTTTTCAATGTTGAGGTTTTTGTTGTTTTTCAATGTTGAGGTTGTTGTTGAATTTGTTCGTGTTTTTCAATGCTCAGGTTGTTCTTGTTTTTCAATGGTGAGGTTGTTGTTGAATTTGTTGGTGTTTTTCAATTTTGAGGTTGTTGTAGTTTTTCAATGTTGAGGTTGTTGTTGAATGTGTTGATGTTTTTCAATGTTGAGGTTGTTGTTGTTTTTCAATGTTGAGGTTGTTGCTGAATTTGTTGGTGTTTTTCAATGTTGAGGTTGTTGTTGAATTTGTTGGTATTTTTCAATGTTGAGGTTGTTGTTGTTTTTCAATGTTGAGGTTGTTGTTGAATTTTTTGGTGTTTTTCAACGTTGAGGTTATTGTTGAATTTGTTCGTGTTTTTCAATGCTGAGGTTGTTGGTGTTTTTCAATGTTCAGGTTGTTGATGAATTTGTTGGTGTTTTTCATTGTTGAGGTTGTTGTAGTTTTTCAATGTTGAGGTTGTTGTTGAATTTGTTGGTGTTTTTCAATGTCGAGGTGGTTGTTGAATATCTTGGTATTTTTCAATGTTGAATTTGTTGTTGAATTTGTTGGTGTTTTTCAATGTTGAGGTTGTTGTTGAATTTGTTGGTGTTTTTCAATGTTGAGGTTGTTGTTGTTTTTCAATGTTGAGGTTGTTGTTGAATTTGTTGGTGTTTTTCTTTGTTGAGGGTGTTGTTGTTCAATGTGGAGGTTGTTGTTGAATTTGTTGGTGTTTTTCAATTTCGAGGTTGTTGTTGAATTTGTTGGTGTTTTTCAATGTTGAAGTTCTTCAATTTGTTGGTGTTTTTCAATGTTGAGGTTGTTGTTGTTTTTCAATGTTGAGGTTGTTGTTGAATTTGTTGGTGTTTTTCAATGTTGAGGCTGTTGTTGTTTTTCAATGTTGAGGTTGTTGCTGAATTTGTTGGTGTTTTTCAATGTTGAGGTTGTTGTTGAATTTGTTGGTGTTTTTCAATGTTGAGGTTTTTGTTGTTTTTCAATGTTGAGGTTGTTGTTGAATTTGTTCGTGTTTTTCAATGCTCAGGTTGTTCTTGTTTTTCAATGGTGAGGTTGTTGTTGAATTTGTTGGTGTTTTTCAATTTTGAGGTTGTTGTAGTTTTTCAATGTTGAGGTTGTTGTTGAATGTGTTGATGTTTTTCAATGTTGAGGTTGTTGTTGTTTTTCAATGTTGAGGTTGTTGCTGAATTTG
The DNA here is from genome assembly GCA_026770705.1 of Isurus oxyrinchus. NCBI lineage: Eukaryota > Metazoa > Chordata > Chondrichthyes > Lamniformes > Lamnidae > Isurus > Isurus oxyrinchus. The sequence continues at coordinate 106,536 of JANJGN010000305.1, read as the reverse complement.
TTGGTGTTTTTCAATGTTGAGGTTGTTGTTGAATTTGTTGGTATTTTTCAATGTTGAGGTTGTTGTTGTTTTTCAATGTTGAGGTTGTTGTTGAATTTTTTGGTGTTTTTCAACGTTGAGGTTATTGTTGAATTTGTTCGTGTTTTTCAATGCTGAGGTTGTTGGTGTTTTTCAATGTTCAGGTTGTTGATGAATTTGTTGGTGTTTTTCATTGTTGAGGTTGTTGTAGTTTTTCAATGTTGAGGTTGTTGTTGAATTTGTTGGTGTTTTTCAATGTCGAGGTTGTTGTTGAATATCTTGGTATTTTTCAATGTTGAATTTGTTGTTGAATTTGTTGGTGTTTTTCAATGTTGAGGTTGTTGTTGAATTTGTTGGTGTTTTTCAATGTTGAGGTTGTTGTTGTTTTTCAATGTTGAGGTTGTTGTTGAATTTGTTGGTGTTTTTCTTTGTTGAGGTTGTTGTTGTTCAATGTGGAGGTTGTTGTTGAATTTGTTGGTGTTTTTCAATTTCGAGGTTGTTGTTGAATTTGTTGGTGTTTTTCAATGTTGGAGTTGCTGTTGAATTTGTTGGTGTTTTTCAATGTTGAGGTTGTTGTTGTTTTTCAAAGTTGAGGTCGTTGTTGAATTTGGTGGTGTTTTTCAATGTCGAGGTTGTTGTTGAATTTGTTGGTGTTTTTCAATGTTGAAGTTGTTGTTGAATTTGTTAGTGTTTTTCAATTTTGAGGTTGTTGTAGTTTTTCAATGTTGAGGTTGTTGTTGAATTTGTTGATGTTTTTCAATGTCGAGGTTGTTGTTGAATTTGTTGGTGTTTTTCAATGTTGAAGTTGTTGTTGAATTTGTTGGTGTTGTTCAATGTTGAGGTTGTTGTTGAATTTGCTGGTGTTTTTAAATGTTGAGGTTGTTGTTGAATTTGTTGTTGTTTTTCAATGTTGAGGTTGTTGTTGTTTTTCAATGTTGAGGTTGTTGTTGAATTTGTTGGTGTTTTTCAATGTTGAAGTTGTTGTTGTTCAATGTGGAGGTTGTTGTTGAATTTGTTGGTGTTTTTCACTGTCGAGGTTGTTGTTGAATTTGTTGGTGTTTTTCAATGTTGAAGTTGTTGTTGAATTTGTTAGTGTTTTTCAATTTTGAGGTTGTTGTAGTTTTTCAATGTTGAGGTTGTTGTTGAATTTGTTGATGTTTTTCAATGTCGAGTTTGTTGTTGAATTTGTTGGTGTTTTTCAATGTTGAAGTTGTTGTTGAATTTGTTGGTGTTGTTCAATGTTGAGGTTGTTGTTGAATTTGCTGGTATTTTTACATGTTGAGGTTGTTGTTGAATTTGTTGGTGTTTTTCAATGTTGAGGTTGTTGTTGTTTTTCAATGTTGAGGTTGTTGTTGAATTTGTTGGTGTTTTTCTTTGTTGAGGTTGTTGTTGTTCAATGTGGAGGTTGTTGTTGAATTTGTTGGTGTTTTTCACTGTCGATGTTGTTGTTGAATTTGTTGGTGTTTTTCAATGTTGAGGTTGTTGTTCTTTTTCAATGTTGAGGTGGTTGTTGAATTTGTTGGTGTTTTTAAATGTTGAGGTTGTTGCTGAATTTGTTGGTGTTTTTCAATGTTGAGGTTGTTGTTGTTTTTCAATGTTGAGGTTGATGTTGAATTTGTTGGTGTTTTTCAATTTTTAGGTTGTTGTTGAATTTGTTGGTGTTTTTCAATGTTGAGGTTGTTGTTGTTTTTCAATGTTGAGGTTGTTGTGGTTTTTCAATGTTGAGGTTGTTGTTGTTTTTCAATGTTGAGGTTGTTGTTGAATTTGTTGGTGTTTTTCAATGTTGAGGTTGTTGTTGAATTTCTTGTTGTTTTTCAATGTTGAGGTTGTTGTTGTTTTTCATTGTTGAGGTTGTTGTTGTATGTGTTGGTGTTTTTCAATGTTGAGGTTGTTGTAGTTTTTCAATGTTGAGGTTGTTGTTGAATTTGTTGGTGTTTTTCAAAGTCGAGGTTGTTGTTGAATTTGGTGGTGTTTTTCAATGTTGAAGTTGTTGTTGAATTTGTTGGTGTTTTTCAATGTTGAGGTTGTTGTTGAATTTGTTGGTGTTTTTAAATGTTGAGGTTGTTGCTCTTGTTCAATGTGGAGGTTGTTGTTGAATTTGTTGGTGTTTTTCAATGTCGAGGTTGTTGTTGAATTTCTTGGTATTTTTCAATGTTGAATTTGTTGTTGAATTTGTTGGTGTTTTTCAATGTTGAAGTTGTTGTTGTTTTTCAATGTTGAGGTTGTTGTTGAATTTGTTGGTGTTTTTCAATGTTCAGGTTGTTGTTGAATTTGTTGGCGTTTTTAAATGTTGAGGTTGTTGTTGAATTTGTTGGTGTTTTTCAATTTTGTGGTTGTTGTTGAATTTGTTGGAATTTTTCAATGTTGAGGTTGTTGTTGAATTTGTTGGTGTTTTTCAATGCTGAAGTTGTTGTTGAATTTGTTAGTGTTTTTCAATTTTGAGGTTGTTGTAGTTTTTCAATGCTGAGGTTGTTGTTGAATTTGTTGATGTTTTTCAATGTCGAGGTTGTTGTTGAATTTGTTGGTGTTTTTCAATGTTGAAGTTGTTGTTGAATTTGTTGGTGTTGTTCAATGTTGAGGTTGTTGTTGAATTTGTTGGTGTTTTTAAATGTTGAGGTTGTTGTTGAATTTGTTGGTGTTTTTCAATGTTGAGGTTGTTGTTGTTTTTCAATGTTGAGGTTGTTGTTGAATTTTTTGGTGTTTTTCTTTGTTGAGGTTGTTGTTGTTCAATGTGGAGGTTGTTGTTGAATTTGTTGGTGTTTTTCAATGTTGAGGTTGTTGTTGTATTTGTTGGTGTTTTTCAATGTTGACGTTGTTGTTGTTTTTCAATGTTGAGGTTGTTGTTGTTTTTCAATGTTGAGGTTGTTGTTGAATTTGTTGCTGTTTTTCAATGTTGAGGTTGTTGTTGAATTTGTTGTTGTTTTTCAATGTTGAGGTTGTTGTTGTATTTGTTGGTGTTTTTCAATGTTGAGGTTGTTGTAGTTTTTCAATGTTGAGGTTGTTATTGAATTTGTTGGTGTTTTTCAATGTTGAAGTTGTTGTTGAATTTGTTGGTTTTTTTCAATGTTGAGGTTGTTGTTGAATTTGTTGGTGTTTTTCAATGTTGAGGTTGTTGTTGTCTTTAAATTTTGAGGTTGTTGTTGAATTTGTTGGTGTTTTTCAATTTTGAGGTTGTTGTTGTTTTTCAATGTTGAGGTTGCGGTTGAATTTGTTGGTGTTTTTCCATGTTGAGGTTGCTGTTGTTTTTCAAAGTTGAGGTTGTTGTTAAATTTGTTGGTGTTTTTCAATGTTGAGGTTGTTGTTGAATTTGTTGGTGTTTTTCATTGTTGAGGTTGTTGTTGAATTTGTTGGTGTTTTTCAATGTTGAGGTTGTTGTTGTTTTTCAATGTTGAGGTTGTTGTTGAATTTGTTGGTGTTTTTCAATGTTGAGGTTGTTGTTGTTTTTCAATGTTGAGGTTGTTGTTGAATTTGTTGGTGTTTTTCAATTTCGAGGTTGTTGTTGAATTTGTTGGTGTTTTTCAATGTTGAAGTTCTTCAATTTGTTGGTGTTTTTCAATGTTGAGGTTGTTGTTGTTTTTCAATGTTGAGGTTGTTGTTGAATTTGTTGGTGTTTTTCAATGTTGAGGCTGTTGTTGTTTTTCAATGTTGAGGTTGTTGCTGAATTTGTTGGTGTTTTTCAATGTTGAGGTTGTTGTTGAATTTGTTGGTGTTTTTCAATGTTGAGGTTTTTGTTGTTTTTCAATGTTGAGGTTGTTGTTGAATTTGTTCGTGTTTTTCAATGCTCAGGTTGTTCTTGTTTTTCAATGGTGAGGTTGTTGTTGAATTTGTTGGTGTTTTTCAATTTTGAGGTTGTTGTAGTTTTTCAATGTTGAGGTTGTTGTTGAATGTGTTGATGTTTTTCAATGTTGAGGTTGTTGTTGTTTTTCAATGTTGAGGTTGTTGCTGAATTTGTTGGTGTTTTTCAATGTTGAGGTTGTTGTTGAATTTGTTGGTATTTTTCAATGTTGAGGTTGTTGTTGTTTTTCAATGTTGAGGTTGTTGTTGAATTTTTTGGTGTTTTTCAACGTTGAGGTTATTGTTGAATTTGTTCGTGTTTTTCAATGCTGAGGTTGTTGGTGTTTTTCAATGTTCAGGTTGTTGATGAATTTGTTGGTGTTTTTCATTGTTGAGGTTGTTGTAGTTTTTCAATGTTGAGGTTGTTGTTGAATTTGTTGGTGTTTTTCAATGTCGAGGTTGTTGTTGAATATCTTGGTATTTTTCAATGTTGAATTTGTTGTTGAATTTGTTGGTGTTTTTCAATGTTGAGGTTGTTGTTGAATTTGTTGGTGTTTTTCAATGTTGAGGTTGTTGTTGTTTTTCACTGTTGAGGTTGTTGTTGAATTTGTTGGTGTTTTTCTTTGTTGAGGTTGTTGTTGTTCAATGTGGAGGTTGTTGTTGAATTTGTTGGTGTTTTTCAATTTCGAGGTTGTTGTTGAATTTGTTGGTGTTTTTCAATGTTGGAGTTGCTGTTGAATTTGTTGGTGTTTTTCAATGTTGAGGTTGTTGTTGTTTTTCAAAGTTGAGGTCGTTGTTGAATTTGGTGGTGTTTTTCAATGTCGAGGTTGTTGTTGAATTTGTTGGTGTTTTTCAATGTTGAAGTTGTTGTTGAATTTGTTAGTGTTTTTCAATTTTGAGGTTGTTGTAGTTTTTCAATGTTGAGGTTGTTGTTGAATTTGTTGATGTTTTTCAATGTCGAGGTTGTTGTTGAATTTGTTGGTGTTTTTCAACGTTGAAGTTGTTGTTGAATTTGTTGGTGTTGTTCAATGTTGAGGTTGTTGTTGAATTTGCTGGTGTTTTTAAATGTTGAGGTTGTTGTTGAATTTGTTGTTGTTTTTCAATGTTGAGGTTGTTGTTGTTTTTCAATGTTGAGGTTGTTGTTGAATTTGTTGGTGTTTTTCTTTGTTGAGGTTGTTGTTGTTCAATGTGGAGGTTGTTGTTGAATTTGTTGGTGTTTTTCACTGTCGAGGTTGTTGTTGAATTTGTTAGTGTTTTTCAATGTTGAGGTTGTTGTTCTTTTTCAGTGTTGAGGTGGTTGTTGAATTTGTTGGCGTTTTTAAATGTTGAGGTTGTTGTTGAATTTGTTGGTGTTTTTCAATGTTGAGGTTGTTGTTGTTTTTCAATGTTGAGGTTGTTGTTGAATTTGTTGGTGTTTTTCAATTTTTAGGTTGTTGTTGAATTTGTTGGTGTTTTTCAATGTTGAAGTTGCTGTTGAATTTGTTGGTGTTTTTCAATGTTGAGGTTGTTGTTGTTTTTCAATGTTGAGGTTGTTGTGGTTTTTCAATGTTGAGGTTGTTGTTGTTTTTCAATGTTGAGGTTGTTGTTGAATTTGTTGGTGTTTTTCAATGTTGAGGTTGTTGTTGAATTTCTTGGTGTTTTTCAATGTTGAGGTTGTTGTTGTTTTTCATTGTTGAGGTTGTTGTTGTATGTGTTAGTGTTTTTCAATGTTGAGGTTGTTGTAGTTTTTCAATGTTGAGGTTGCTGTTGAATTTGTTGGTGTTTTTCAAAGTCGAGGTTGTTGTTGAATTTGTTGGTGTTTTTCAATGTTGAAGTTGTTGTTGAATTTGTTGGTGTTTTTCAATGTCGAGGTTGTTGTTGAATTTCTTGGTATTTTTCAATGTTGAATTTGTTGTTGAATTTGTTGGTGTTTTTCAATGTTGAAGTTGTTGTTGTTTTTCAATGTTGAGGTTGTTGTTGAATTTGTTGGTGTTTTTCAATGTTCAGGTTGTTGTTGAATTTGTTGGCGTTTTTAAATGTTGAGGTTGTTGTTGAATTTGTTGGTGTTTTTCAATTTTGAGGTTGTTGTTGAATTTGTTGGAATTTTTCAATGTTGAGGTTGTTGTTTTTCAAAGTTGAGGTCGTTGTTGAATTTGGTGTTGTTTTTCAATGTCGAGCTTGTTGTTGAATTTGTTGGTGTTTTTCAACGTTGAAGTTGTTGTTGAATTTGTTAGTGTTTTTCAATTTTGAGGTTGTTGTAGTTTTTCAATGCTGAGGTTGTTGTTGAATTTGTTGGTGTTTTTCAATGTCGAGGTTGTTGTTGAATTTGAGGGTGTTTTTCAATGTCGAGGTTGTTGTTGAAATTGTTGGTGTTTTTCAATGTTGCAGTTGTTGTTGAATTTGTTGGTGTTTTTCAATGTTGAGGTTGTTGTTGTTTTTCAATGTTGAGGTTGTTGTTGAATTTGTTGGTGTTTTTCAATGTTGAGGTTGTTGTTCTTTTTCAATGTTGAGGTTGTTGTTGAATTTGTTGGTGTTTTTAAATGTTGAGGTTGTTGTTGAATTTGTTGGTGTTTTTCAATGTTGAGGTTGTTGTTGTTTTTCAATGTTGAGGTTGTTGTTGAATTTGTTGGTGTTTTTCAATGTTGAGGTTGTTGTTGTTTTTCAATGTTGAGGTTGTTGTTGAATTTGTTGGTGTTTTTCAATTTCGAGGTTGTTGTTGAATTTGTTGGTGTTTTTCAATGTTGTAGTTGCTGTTGAATTTGTTGGTGTTTTTCAATGTTGAGGTTGTTGTTGTTTTTCAATGTTCAGGTTGTTGTTGAATTTGTTGGTGTTTTTCAATGTTGAGGTTGTTGTTGTTTTTCAATGTTGAGGTTGTAGTTTTTCAAAGTTGAGGTTGTTGTTGAATTTGTTGGTGTTTTTCAATGTTGAGGTTGTTGTTGAATTTGTTGGTGTTTTTCAATGTTGAGGTTGTTGTTGTTTTTCAATGTTGAGGTGGTTGTTGTCTGTGTTGGTGTTTTTCAATGTTGAGGTTGTTGTAGTTTTTCAATGTTGAGGTTGTTGTTTTTGTTCAATGTGGAGGTTGTTGTTGAATTTGTTGGTGTTTTTCAATTTTGAGGTTGTTGTAGTTTTTCAATGTTGAGGTTGTTGTTGAATTTGTTGATGTTTTTCAATGTCGAGGTTGTTGTTGAATTTGTTGGTGTTTTTCAATGTTGAAGTTGTTGTTGAATTTGTTGGTGTTGTTCAATGTTGAGGTTGTTGTTGAATTTGCTGGTGTTTTTAAATGTTGAGGTTGTTGTTGAATTTGTTGGTGTTTTTCAATTTTGAGGTTGTTGTTGTTTTTCAATGTTGAGGTTGTTGTTGAATTTGTTGGTGTTTTTCTTTGTTGAGGTTGTTGTTGTTCAATGTGGAGGTTGTTGTTGAATTTGTTGGTGTTTTTCAATTTCGAGGTTGTTGTTGAATTTGTTGGTGTTTTTCAATGTTGGAGTTGCTGTTGAATTTGTTGGTGTTTTTCAATGTTGAGGTTGTTGTTGTTTTTCAAAGTTGAGGTCGTTGTTGAATTTGGTGGTGTTTTTCAATGTCGAGGTTGTTGTTGAATTTGTTGGTGTGTTTCAATGTTGAAGTTGTTGTTGAATTTGTTAGTGTTTTTCAATTTTGAGGTTGTTGTAGTTTTTCAATGTTGAGGTTGTTGTTGAATTTGTTGATGTTTTTCAATGTCGAGGTTGTTGTTGAATTTGTTGGTGTTTTTCAATGTTGAAGTTGTTGTTGTTTTTCAATGTTGAGGTTGTTGTTGAATTTGTTGGTGTTTTTCTTTGTTGAGGTTGTTGTTGTTCAATGTGGAGGTTGTTGTTGAATTTGTTGGTGTTTTTCACTGTCGAGGTTGTTGTTGAATTTGTTGGTGTTTTTCAATGTTGAGGTTGTTGTTCTTTTTCAGTGTTGAGGTGGTTGTTGAATTTGTTGGTGTTTTTAAAAGTTGAGGTTGTTGTTGAATTTGTTGGTGTTTTTCAATGTTGAGGTTGTTGTTGTTTTTCAATGTTGATGTTGTTGTTGAATTTGTTGGTGTTTTTCAATTTTTAGGTTGTTGTTGAATTTGTTGGTGTTTTTCAATGTTGAAGTTGCTGTTGAATTTGTTGGTGTTTTTCAATGTTGAGGTTGTTGTTGTTTTTCAATGTTGAGGTTGTTGTGGTTTTTCAATGTTGAGGTTGTTGTTGTTTTTCAATGTTGAGGTTGTTGTTGAATTTGTTGGTGTTTTTCAATGTTGAGGTTGTTGTTGAATTTCTTGGTGTTTTTCAATGTTGAGGTTGTTGTTGTTTTTCATTGTTGAGGTTGTTGTTGTATGTGTTGGTGTTTTTCAATGTTGAGGTTGTTGTAGTTTTTCAATGTTGAGGTTGCTGTTGAATTTGTTGGTGTTTTTCAAAGTCGAGGTTGTTGTTGAATTTGTTGGTGTTTTTCAATGTTGAAGTTGTTGTTGAATTTGTTGGTGTTTTTCAATGTTGAGGTTGATGTTGAATTTGTTGGTGTTTTTAAATGTTGAGGTTGTTGCTCTTGTTCAATGTGGAGGTTGTTGTTGAATTTGTTGGTGTTTTTCAATGTCGAGGTTGTTGTTGAATTTCTTGGTATTTTTCAATGTTGAATTTGTTGTTGAATTTGTTGGTGTTTTTCAATGTTGAAGTTGTTGTTGTTTTTCAATGTTGAGGTTGTTGTTGAATTTGTTGGTGTTTTTCAATGTTCAGGTTGTTGTTGAATTTGTTGGCGTTTTTAAATGTTGAGGTTGTTGTTGAATTTGTTGGTGTTTTTCAATTTTGAGGTTGTTGTTGAATTTGTTGGAATTTTTCAATGTTGAGGTTGTTGTTTTTCAAAGTTGAGGTCGTTGTTGAATTTGGTGTTGTTTTTCAATGTCGAGCTTGTTGTTGAATTTGTTGGTGTTTTTCAATGTTGAAGTTGTTGTTGAATTTGTTAGTGTTTTTCAATTTTGAGGTTGTTGTAGTTTTTCAATGCTGAGGTTGTTGTTGAATTTGTTGATGTTTTTCAATGTCGAGGTTGTTGATGAATTTGAGGGTGTTTTTCAATGTCGAGGTTGTTGTTGAAATTGCTGGTGTTTTTCAATGTTGCAGTTGTTGTTGAATTTGTTGGTGTTTTTCAATGTTGAGGTTGTTGTTGTTTTTCAATGCTGAGGTTGTTGTTGAATTTGTTGGTGTTTTTCAATGTTGAGGTTGTTGTTCTTTTTCAATGTTGAGGTTGTTGTTGAATTTGTTGGTGTTTTTAAATGTTGAGGTTGTTGTTGAATTTGTTGGTATTTTTCAATGTTGAGGTTGTTGTTGTTTTTCAATGTTGAGGTTGTTGTTGAATTTGTTGGTGTTTTTCAATGTTGAGGTTGTTTTTGTTTTTCAATGTTGAGGTTGTTGTTGAATTTGTTGGTGTTTTTCAATTTCGAGGTTGTTGTTGAATTTGTTGGTGTTTTTCAATGTTGTAGTTGCTGTTGAATTTGTTGGTGTTTTTCAATGTTGAGGTTGTTGTTGTTTTTCAATGTTGAGGTTGTTGTTGAATTTGTTGGTGTTTTTCAATGTTGGAGTTGCTGTTGAATTTGTTGGTGTTTTTCAATGTTGAGGTTGTTGTTGTTTTTCAAAGTTGAGGTCGTTGTTGAATTTGGTGGTGTTTTTCAATGTCGAGGTTGTTGTTGAATTTGTTGGTGTGTTTCAATGTTGAAGTTGTTGTTGAATTTGTTAGTGTTTTTCAATTTTGAGGTTGTTGTAGTTTTTCAATGTTGAGGTTGTTGTTGAATTTGTTGATGTTTTTCAATGTCGAGGTTGTTGTTGAATTTGTTGGTGTTTTTCAATGTTGAAGTTGTTGTTGTTTTTCAATGTTGAGGTTGTTGTTGAATTTGTTGGTGTTTTTCTTTGTTGAGGTTGTTGTTGTTCAATGTGGAGGTTGTTGTTGAATTTGTTGGTGTTTTTCACTGTCGAGGTTGTTGTTGAATTTGTTGGTGTTTTTCAATGTTGAGGTTGTTGTTCTTTTTCAGTGTTGAGGTGGTTGTTGAATTTGTTGGTGTTTTTAAAAGTTGAGGTTGTTGTTGAATTTGTTGGTGTTTTTCAATGTTGAGGTTGTTGTTGTTTTTCAATGTTGATGTTGTTGTTGAATTTGTTGGTGTTTTTCAATTTTTAGGTTGTTGTTGAATTTGTTGGTGTTTTTCAATGTTGAAGTTGCTGTTGAATTTGTTGGTGTTTTTCAATGTTGAGGTTGTTGTTGTTTTTCAATGTTGAGGTTGTTGTGGTTTTTCAATGTTGAGGTTGTTGTTGTTTTTCAATGTTGAGGTTGTTGTTGAATTTGTTGGTGTTTTTCAATGTTGAGGTTGTTGTTGAATTTCTTGGTGTTTTTCAATGTTGAGGTTGTTGTTGTTTTTCATTGTTGAGGTTGTTGTTGTATGTGTTGGTGTTTTTCAATGTTGAGGTTGTTGTAGTTTTTCAATGTTGAGGTTGCTGTTGAATTTGTTGGTGTTTTTCAAAGTCGAGGTTGTTGTTGAATTTGTTGGTGTTTTTCAATGTTGAAGTTGTTGTTGAATTTGTTGGTGTTTTTCAATGTTGAGGTTGATGTTGAATTTGTTGGTGTTTTTAAATGTTGAGGTTGTTGCTCTTGTTCAATGTGGAGGTTGTTGTTGAATTTGTTGGTGTTTTTCAATGTCGAGGTTGTTGTTGAATTTCTTGGTATTTTTCAATGTTGAATTTGTTGTTGAATTTGTTGGTGTTTTTCAATGTTGAAGTTGTTGTTGTTTTTCAATGTTGAGGTTGTTGTTGAATTTGTTGGTGTTTTTCAATGTTCAGGTTGTTGTTGAATTTGTTGGCGTTTTTAAATGTTGAGGTTGTTGTTGAATTTGTTGGTGTTTTTCAATTTTGAGGTTGTTGTTGAATTTGTTGGAATTTTTCAATGTTGAGGTTGTTGTTTTTCAAAGTTGAGGTCGTTGTTGAATTTGGTGTTGTTTTTCAATGTCGAGCTTGTTGTTGAATTTGTTGGTGTTTTTCAATGTTGAAGTTGTTGTTGAATTTGTTAGTGTTTTTCAATTTTGAGGTTGTTGTAGTTTTTCAATGCTGAGGTTGTTGTTGAATTTGTTGATGTTTTTCAATGTCGAGGTTGTTGATGAATTTGAGGGTGTTTTTCAATGTCGAGGTTGTTGTTGAAATTGCTGGTGTTTTTCAATGTTGCAGTTGTTGTTGAATTTGTTGGTGTTTTTCAATGTTGAGGTTGTTGTTGTTTTTCAATGCTGAGGTTGTTGTTGAATTTGTTGGTGTTTTTCAATGTTGAGGTTGTTGTTCTTTTTCAATGTTGAGGTTGTTGTTGAATTTGTTGGTGTTTTTAAATGTTGAGGTTGTTGTTGAATTTGTTGGTATTTTTCAATGTTGAGGTTGTTGTTGTTTTTCAATGTTGAGGTTGTTGTTGAATTTGTTGGTGTTTTTCAATGTTGAGGTTGTTTTTGTTTTTCAATGTTGAGGTTGTTGTTGAATTTGTTGGTGTTTTTCAATTTCGAGGTTGTTGTTGAATTTGTTGGTGTTTTTCAATGTTGTAGTTGCTGTTGAATTTGTTGGTGTTTTTCAATGTTGAGGTTGTTGTTGTTTTTCAATGTTGAGGTTGTTGTTGAATTTGTTGGTGTTTTTCAATGTTGAGGTTGTTGTTGTTTTTCAATGTTGAGGTTGTTGTTTTTCAAAGTTGAGGTTGTTGTTGAATTTGTTGGTGTTTTTCAATGTTGAGGTTGTTGTTGAATTTGTTGGTGTTTTTCAATGTTGAGGTTGTTGTTGTTTTTCAATGTTGAGGTGGTTGTTGTCTGTGTTGGTGTTTTTCAATGTTGAGGTTGTTGTAGTTTTTCAATGTTGAGGTTGTTGTTTTTGTTCAATGTGGAGGTTGTTGTTGAATTTGTTGGTGTTTTTCAATGTCGAGGTTGTTGTTGTTTTTCAATGTTGAGGTTGTTGTTGAATTTGATGGTGTTTTTCAATGTTGAGGTTGTTGTTCTTTTTCAATGTTGAGGTTGATGTTGAATTTGTTGGTGTTTTTAAATGTTGAGGTTGTTGTTGTTTTTCAATGTTGAGGTTGTTGTTGAATTTGTTGGTGTTTTTCAATGTTGAGGTTGTTGTTGTTTTTCAATGTTGAGGTTGTTGTTGAATTTGTTGGTGTTTTTCAATTTCGAGGTTGTTGTTGAATTTGTTGGTGTTTTTCAATGTTGAAGTTGCTGTTGAATTTGTTGGTGTTTTTCAATGTTGAGGTTGTTGTTGTTTTTTAATGTTGAGGTTGTTGTTGAATTTGTTGGTGTTTTTCAATGTTGAGGTTGTTGTTGTTTTTCAATGTTGAGGTTGTTGTTTTTCAATGTTGAGGTTGTTGTTGAATTTGTTGGTGTTTTTCTTTGTTGAGGTTGTTGTTGAATTTGTTGGTGTTTTTCAATGTTGAGGTTGTTGTTGTTTTTCAATGTTGAGGTGGTTGTTGTCTGAGTTGGTGTTTTTCAATGTTGAGGTTGTTGTAGTTTTTCAATGTTGAGGTTGTTGTTGTTGTTCAATGTGGAGGTTGTTGTTGAATTTGTTGGTGTTTTTCAATGTCGAGGTTGTTGTTGAATTTGTTGGTATTTTTCAATGTTGAATTTCTTGTTGAATTTGTTGGTGTTTTTCAATGTTGAAGTTGTTGTTGTTTTTCAATGTTGAGGTTGTTGTTGAATTTGTTGGTGTTTTTCAATGTTGAGGTTGTTGTTGAATTTGTTGGCGTTTTTATGTGTTGAGGTTGTTGTTGAATTTGTTGGTGTTTTTCAATTTTGAGGTTGTTGTTGAAATTGTTGGAATTTTTCAATGTTGAGGTTGTTGTTGTTTTTCAAAGTTGAGGTCGTTGTTGAATTTGGTGGTGTTTTTCAATGTCGAGGTTGTTGTTGAATTTGTTGGTGTTTTTCAATGTTGAAGTTGTTGTTGAATTTGTTAGTGTTTTTCAATTTTGAGGTTGTTGTAGTTTTTCAATGTTGAGGTTGTTGTTGAATTTGTTGATGTTTTTCAATGTCGAGGTTGTTGTTGAATTTGTTGGTGTTTTTCAATGTTGAAGTTGTTGTTGAATTTGTTGGTGTTGTTCCATGTTGAGGTTGTTGTTGAATTTGCTGGTATTTTTAAATGTTGAGGTTGTTGTTGAATTTGTTGGTGTTTTTCAATGTTGAGGTTGTTGTTGTTTTTCAATGTTGAGGTTGTTGTTGAATTTGTTGGTGTTTTTCTTTGTTGAGGTTGTTGTTGTTCAATGTGGAGGTTGTTGTTGAATTTGTTGGTGTTTTTCACTGTCGATGTTGTTGTTGAATTTGTTGGTGTTTTTCAATGTTGAGGTTGTTGTTCTTTTTCAATGTTGAGGTGGTTGTTGAATTTGTTGGTGTTTTTAAATGTTGAGGTTGTTGCTGAATTTGTTGGTGTTTTTCAATGTTGAGGTTGTTGTTGTTTTTCAATGTTGAGGTTGTTGTTGAATTTGTTGGTGTTTTTCAATTTTTAGGTTGTTGTTGAATTTGTTGGTGTTTTTCAATGTTGAGGTTGTTGTTGTTTTTCAATGTTGAGGTTGTTGTGGTTTTTCAATGTTGAGGTTGTTGTTGTTTTTCAATGTTGAGGTTGTTGTTGAATTTGTTGGTGTTTTTCAATGTTGAGGTTGTTGTTGAATTTCTTGTTGTTTTTCAATGTTGAGGTTGTTGTTGTTTTTCATTGTTGAGGTTGTTGTTGTATGTGTTGGTGTTTTTCAATGTTGAGGTTGTTGTAGTTTTTCAATGTTGAGGTTGTTGTTGAATTTGTTGGTGTTTTTCAAAGTCGAGGTTGTTGTTGAATTTGGTGGTGTTTTTCAATGTTGAAGTTGTTGTTGAATTTGTTGGTGTTTTTCAATGTTGAGGTTGTTGTTGAATTTGTTGCTGTTTTTAAATGTTGAGGTTGTTGCTCTTGTTCAATGTGGAGGTTGTTGTTGAATTTGTTGGTGTTTTTCAATGTCGAGGTTGTTGTTGAATTTCTTGGTATTTTTCAATGTTGAATTTGTTGTTGAATTTGTTGGTGTTTTTCAATGTTGAAGTTGTTGTTGTTTTTCAATGTTGAGGTTGTTGTTGAATTTGTTGGTTTTTTTCAATGTTCAGGTTGTTGTTGAATTTGTTGGCGTTTTTAAATGTTGAGGTTGTTGTTGAATTTGTTGGTGTTTTTCAATTTTGAGGTTGTTGTTGAATTTGCTGGAATTTTTCAATGTTGAGGTTGTTGTTGAATTTGTTGGTGTTTTTCAATGCTGAAGTTGTTGTTGAATTTGTTAGTGTTTTTCAATTTTGAGGTTGTTGTAGTTTTTCAATGCTGAGGTTGTTGTTGAATTTGTTGATGTTTTTCAATGTCGAGGTTGTTGTTGAATTTGTTGGTGTTTTTCAATGTTGAAGTTGTTGTTGAATTTGTTGGTGTTGTTCAATGTTGAGGTTGTTGTTGAATTTGTTGGTGTTTTTCAATGTTGAGGTTGTTGTTGTTTTTCAATGTTGAGGTTGTTGTTGAATTTTTTGGTGTTTTTCTTTGTTGAGGTTGTTGTTGTTCAATGTGGAGGTTGTTGTTGAATTTGTTGGTGTTTTTCAATGTTGAGGTTGTTGTTGTATTTGTTGGTGTTTTTCAATGTTGACGTTGTTGTTGTTTTTCAATGTTGAGGTTGTTGTTGTTTTTCAATGTTGAGGTTGTTGTTGAATTTGTTGCTGTTTTTCAATGTTGAGGTTGTTGTTGAATTTGTTGTTGTTTTTCAATGTTGAGGTTGTTGTTGTATTTGTTGGTGTTTTTCAATGTTGAGGTTGTTGTAGTTTTTCAATGTTGAGGTTGTTATTGAATTTGTTGGTGTTTTTCAATGTCGAGGTTATTGTTGAATTTGTTGGTGTTTTTCAATGTTGAAGTTGTTGTTGAATTTGTTGGTTTTTTTCAATGTTGAGGTTGTTGTTGAATTTGTTGGTGTTTTTCAATGTTGAGGTTGTTGTTGTCTTTAAATTTTGAGGTTGTTGTTGAATTTGTTGGTGTTTTTCAATTTTGAGGTTGTTGTTGTTTTTCAATGTATAGGTTGCGGTTGAATTTGTTGGTGTTTTTCCATGTTGAGGTTGCTGTTGTTTTTCAAAGTTGAGGTTGTTGTTAAATTTGTTGGTGTTTTTCAATGTTGAGGTTGTTGTTGAATTTGTTGGTGTTTTTCATTGTTGAGGTTGTTGTTGAATTTGTTGGTGTTTTTCAATGTTGAGGTTGTTGTTGTTTTTCAATGTTGAGGTTGTTGTTGAATTTGTTGGTGTTTTTCAATGTTGAGGTTGTTGTTGTTTTTCAATGTTGAGGTTGTTGTTGAATTTGTTGGTGTTTTTCAATTTCGAGGTTGTTGTTGAATTTGTTGGTGTTTTTCAATGTTGAAGTTCTTCAATTTGTTGGTGTTTTTCAATGTTGAGGTTGTTGTTGTTTTTCAATGTTGAGGTTGTTGTTGAATTTGTTGGTGTTTTTCAATGTTGAGGCTGTTGTTGTTTTTCAATGTTGAGGTTGTTGCTGAATTTGTTGGTATTTTCAATGTTGAGGTTGTTGTTGAATTTGTTGGTGTTTTTCAATGTTGAGGTTTTTGTTGTTTTTCAATGTTGAGGTTGTTGTTGAATTTGTTCGTGTTTTTCAATGCTCAGGTTGTTCTTGTTTTTCAATGGTGAGGTTGTTGTTGAATTTGTTGGTGTTTTTCAATTTTGAGGTTGTTGTAGTTTTTCAATGTTGAGGTTGTTGTTGAATGTGTTGATGTTTTTCAATGTTGAGGTTGTTGTTGTTTTTCAATGTTGAGGTTGTTGCTGAATTTGTTGGTTTTTTTCAATGTTGAGGTTGTTGTTGAATTTGTTGGTATTTTTCAATGTTGAGGTTGTTGTTGTTTTTCAATGTTGAGGTTGTTGTTGAATTTGTTGGTGTTTTTCAACGTTGAGGTTATTGTTGAATTTGTTCGTGTTTTTCAATGCTGAGCTTGTTGGTGTTTTTCAATGTTGATGTTGTTGATGAATTTGTTGGTGTTTTTCAATGTCGAGGTTGTTGTTGAATATCTTGGTATTTTTCAATGTTGAATTTGTTGTTGAATTTGTTGGTGTTTTTCAATGTTGAAGTTGTTGTTGTTTTTCAATGTTGAGGTTGTTGTTGAGTTTGTTGGTGTTTTTCAATGTTGAGGTTGTTGTTGAATTTGTTGGCGTTTTTAAATGTTGAAGTTGTTGTTGAATTTGTTAGTGTTTTTCAATTTTGAGGTTGTTGTAGTTTTTCAATGCTGAGGTTGTTGTTGAATTTGTTGATGTTTTTCAATGTCGAGGTTGTTGTTGAATTTGTTGGTGTTTTTCAATGTTGAAGTTGTTGTTGAATTTGTTGGTGTTTTTCAATTTTGAGGTTGTTGTTGAATTTGTTGGAATTTTTCAATGTTGAGGTTGTTGTTTTTCAAAGTTGAGGTCGTTGTTGAATTTGGTGCTGTTTTTCAATGTCGAGCTTGTTGTTGAATTTGTTGGTGTTTTTCAATGTTGAAGTTGTTGTTGAATTTGTTAGTGTTTTTCAATTTTGAGGTTGTTGTAGTTTTTCAATGCTGAGGTTGTTGTTGAATTTGTTGATGTTTTTCAATGTCGAGGTTGTTGTTGAATTTGTTGGTGTTTTTCAATGTTGAAGTTGTTGTTGAATTTGTTGGTGTTGTTCAATGTTGAGGTTGTTGTTGAATTTGTTGGTGTTTTTAAATGTTGAGGTTGTTGTTGAATTTGTTGGTGTTTTTCAATGTTGAGGTTGTTGTTTTTTTTCAATGTTGAGGTTGTTGTTGAATTTTTTGGTGTTTTTCTTTGTTGAGGTTGTTGTTCAATGTGGAGGTTGTTGTTGAATTTATTGGTGTTTTTCAATGTTGAGGTTGTTGTTGTATTTGTTGTTGTTTTTCAATGTTGAGGTTGTTGTTGTTTTTCAATGTTGAGGTTGTTGTTGAATTTGTTGTTGTTTTTCAATGTTGAGGTTGTTGTTGAATTTGTTGTTGTTTTTCAATGTTGAGGTTGTTGTTGTATTTGTTGGTGTTTTTCAATGTTGAGGTTGTTGTAGTTTTTCAATGTTGAGGTTGTTATTGAATTTGTTGGTGTTTTTCAATGTCGAGGTTGTTGTTGAATTTGTTGGTGTTTTCCAATGTTGAAGTTGTTGTTGAATTTGTTGGTGTTTTTCAATGTTGAGGTTGTTGTTGAATTTGTTGGTGTTTTTCAATGTTGAGGTTGTTGTTGTCTTTAAATTTTGAGGTTGTTGTTGAATTTGTTGGTGTTTTTCAATTTTGAGGTTGTTGTTGTTTTTCAATGTTGAGGTTGTGGTTGAATTTGTTGGTGTTTTCCAATTTGAGGTTGCTGTTGTTTTTCAAAGTTGAGGTTGTTGTTAAATTTGTTGGTGTTTTTCAATGTTGAGGTTGTTGTTGAATTTGTTGGTGTTTTTCATTGTTGAGGTTGTTGTTGAATTTGTTGGTGTTTTTCAATGTTGAGGTTGTTGTTGTTTTTCAATGTTGAGGTTGTTGTTGTTGAATTTGTTGGTGTTTTTCAATGTTGAGGTTGTTGTTGTTTTTCAATGTTGAGGTTGTTGTTGAATTTGTTGGTGTTTTTCAATTTCGAGGTTGTTGTTGAATTTGTTGGTGTTTTTCAATGTTGAAGTTCTTCAATTTGTTGGTGTTTTTCAATGTTGAGGTTGTTGTTGTTTTTCAATGTTGAGGTTGTTGTTGAATTTGTTGGTGTTTTTCAATGTTGAGGCTGTTGTTGTTTTTCCATGTTGAGGTTGTTGCTGAATTTGTTGGTGTTTTTCAATGTTGAGGTTGTTGTTGAATTTGTTGGTGTTTTTCAATGTTGAGGTTTTTGTTGTTTTTCAATGTTGAGGTTGTTGTTGAATTTGTTGGTGTTTTTCAACGTTGAGGTTGTTGTTGAATTTGTTCGTGTTTTTCAATGCTCAGGTTGTTGTTGTTTTTCAATGTTGAGGTTGTTGTTGAATTTGTTGGTGTTTTTCAATTTTGAGGTTGTTGTAGTTTTTCAATGTTGAGGTTGTTGTTGAATGTGTTGATGTTTTTCAATGTTGAGGTTGTTGTTGTTTTTCAATGTTGAGGTTGTTGCTGAATTTGTTGGTGTTTTTCAATGTTGAGGTTGTTGTTGAATTTGTTGGTGTTTTTCAATGTTGAGGTTGTTGTTGTTTTTCAATGTTGAGGTTGTTGTTGAATTTGTTGGTGTTTTTCAACGTTGAGGTTGTTGTTTAATTTGTTCGTGTTTTTCAATGCTGAGCTTGTTGGTGTTTTTCAATGTTGATGTTGTTGATGAATTTGTTGGTGTTTTTCATTGTTGAGGTTGTTGTAGTTTTTCAATGTTGAGGTTGTTGTTGAATTTGTTGGTGTTTTTCAATGTCGAGTTTGTTGTTGAATATCTTGGTATTTTTCAATGTTGAATTTGTTGTTGAATTTGTTGGTGTTTTTCAAGGTTGAAGTTGTTGTTGTTTTTCAATGTTGAGGTTGTTGTTGAGTTTGTTGGTGTTTTTCAATGTTGAGGTTGTTGTTGAATTTGTTGGCGTTTTTAAATGTTGTGGTTGTTGTTGAATTTGTTGGTGTTTTTCAATTTTGAGGTTGTTGTTGAATTTGTTGGAATTTTTCAATGTTGAGTTTGTTGTTTTTCAAAGTTGAGGTCGTTGTTGAATTTGCTGGCGTTTTTCAATGTCGAGGTTATTGTTGAATTTGTTGGTGTTTTTCAATGTTGAAGTTGTTGTTGAATTTGTTAGTGTTTTTCAATTTTGAGGTTGTTGTAGTTTTTCAATGCTGAGGTTGTTGTTGAATTTGTTGATGTTTTTCAATGTCGAGGTTGTTGTTGAATTTGTTGGTGTTTTTCAATGTTGAAGTTGTTGTTGAATTTGTTGGTGTTTTTCAATGTTGAGGTTGTTGTTGAATTTGTTGGTGGTTTTAAATGTTGAGGTTGTTGTTGTTTTTCAATGTTGAGGTTGTTGTTGAATTTTTTGATGTTTTTCTTTGTTGATGTTGTTGTTGTTCAATGTGGAGGTTGTTGTTGAATTTGTTGGTGTTTTTCAATGTTGAGGTTGTTGTTGTATTTGTTGGTGTTTTTCAATGTTGAGGTTGTTGTTGTTTTTCAATGTTGAGGTTGTTGTTGTTTTTCAATGTTGAGGTTGTTGTTGAATTTGTTGTTGTTTTTCAATGTTGAGGTTGTTGTTGAATTTGTTGTTGTTTTTCAATGTTGAGGTTGTTGTTGTATTTGTTGGTGTTTTTCAATGTTGAGGTTGTTGTAGTTTTTCAATGTTGAGGTTTTTGTTGAATTTGTTGGTGTTTTTCAATGTCGAGGTTGTTGTTGAATTTGTTGGTGTTTTTCAATGTTGAAGTTGTTGTTGAATTTGTTGGTGTTTTTCAATGTTGATGTTGTTGTTGAATTTGTTGGTGTTTTTCAATGTTGAGGTTGTTGTTGTCTTTAAATTTTGAGGTTGTTGTTGAATTTGTTGGTGTTTTTCAATTTTGAGGTTGTTGTTGTTTTTCAATGTTGAGGTTGTGGTTGAATTTGTTGGTTTTTTTCCATGTTGAGGTTGTTGTAGTTTTTCAATGTTGAGGTTGTTGTTGAATGTGTTGATGTTTTTCAATGTTGAGGTTGTTGTTGTTTTTCAATGTTGAGGTTGTTGCTGAATTTGTTGGTGTTTTTCAATGTTGAGGTTGTTGTTGAATTTGTTGGTGTTTTTCAATGTTGAGGTTGTTGTTGTTTTTCAATGTTGAGGTTGTTGTTGAATTTGTTGGTGTTTTTCAACGTTGAGGTTGTTGTTGAATTTGTTCGTGTTTTTCAATGCTGAGGTTGTTGGTGTTTTTCAACGTTGAGGTTGTTGATGAATTTGTTGGTGTTTTTCATTGTTGAGGTTGTTGTAGTTTTTCAATATTGAGGTTGTTGTTGAATTTGTTGGTATGTTTCAATGTCGAGGTTGTTGTTGAATATCTTGGTATTTTTCAATGTTGAATTTGTTGTTGAATTTGTTGGTGTTTTTCAATGTTGAAGTTGTTGTTGTTTTTCAATGTTGAGGTTGTTGTTGAGTTTGTTGGTGTTTTTCAATGTTGAGGTTGTTGTTGAATTTGTTGGCGTTTTTAAATGTTGAGGTTGTTGTTGAATTTGTTGGTGTTTTTCAATTTTGAGGTTGTTGTTGAATTTGTTGGAATTTTTCAATGTTGTGGTTGTTGTTTTTCAAAGTTGAGGTCGTTGTTGAATTTGGTGGCGTTTTTCAATGTGGAGGTTATTGTTGAATTTGTTGGTGTTTTTCAAAGTTGAAGTTGTTGATGAATTTGTTAGTGTTTTTCAATTTTGAGGTTGTTGTAGTTTTTCAATGCTGAGGTTGTTGTTGAATTTGTTGATGTTTTTCAATGTCGAGGTTGTTGTTGAATTTGTTGGTGTTTTTCAATGTTGAAGTTGTTGTTGAATTTGTTGGTGTTTTTCAATGTTGAGGTTGTTGTTGAATTTGTTGGTGTTTTTAATGTTGAGGTTGTTGTTGAAATTGTTGGTGTTTTTCAATGTTGAGGTTGTTGTTGTTTTTCAATGTTGAGGTTGTTGTTGAATTTTTTGGTGTTTTTCTTTGTTGAGGTTGTTGTTGTTCAATGTGGAGGTTGTTGTTGAATTTGTTGGTGTTTTTCAATGTTGAGGTTGTTGTTGTATTTGTTGGTGTTTTTCAATGTTGAGGTTGTTGTTTTTCAATGTTGAGGTTGTTGTTGTTTTTCAATGTTGAGGTTGTTGTTGAATTTGTTGTTGTTTTTCAATGTTGAGGTTGTTGTTGAATTTGTTGATGTTTTTCAATGTTGAGGTTGTTGTTGTATTTGTTGGTGTTTTTCAATGTTGAGGTTGTTGTAGTTTTTCAATGTTGAGGTTGTTGTTGAATTTGTTGGTGTTTTTCAATGTCGAGGTTGTTGTTGAATTTGTTGGTGTTTTTCAATGTTGAAGTTGTTGTTGAATTTGTTGGTGTTTTTCAATGTTGAGGTTGTTGTTGAATTTGTTGGTGTTTTTCAATGTTGAGGTTGTTGTTGTCTTTAAATTTTGAGGTTGTTGTTGAATTTGTTGGTGTTTTTCAATTTTGAGGTTGTTGTTGTTTTTCAATGTTGAGGTTGTGGTTGAATTTGTTGGTGTTTTTCAATGTTGAGGTTGTTGTTGTATTTGTTGGTGTTTTTCAATGTTGAGGTTGTTGTTGTTTTTCAATGTTGAGGTTGTTGTTGTTTTTCAATGTTGAGGTTGTTGTTGAATTTGTTGTTGTTTTTCAATGTTGAGGTTGTTGTTGAATTTGTTGTTGTTTTTCAATGTTGAGGTTGTTGTTGTATTTGTTGGTGTTTTTCAAAGTTGAGGTTGTTGTAGTTTTTCAATGTTGAGGTTTTTGTTGAATTTGTTGGTGTTTTTCAATGTCGAGGTTGTTGTTGAATTTGTTGGTGTTTTTCAATGTTGAAGTTGTTGTTGAATTTGTTGGTGTTTTTCAATGTTGATGTTGTTGTTGAATTTGTTGGTGTTTTTCAATGTTGAGGTTGTTGTTGTCTTTAAATTTTGAGGTTGTTGTTGAATTTGTTGGTGTTTTTCAATTTTGAGGTTGTTGTTGTTTTTCAATGTTGAGGTTGTGGTTGAATTTGTTGGTTTTTTTCCATGTTGAGGTTGTTGTAGTTTTTCAATGTTGAGGTTGTTGTTGAATGTGTTGATGTTTTTCAATGTTGAGGTTGTTGTTGTTTTTCAATGTTGAGGTTGTTGCTGAATTTGTTGGTGTTTTTCAATGTTGAGGTTGTTGTTGAATTTGTTGGTGTTTTTCAATGTTGAGGTTGTTGTTGTTTTTCAATGTTGAGGTTGTTGTTGAATTTGTTGGTGTTTTTCAACGTTGAGGTTGTTGTTGAATTTGTTCGTGTTTTTCAATGCTGAGGTTGTTGGTGTTTTTCAACGTTGAGGTTGTTGATGAATTTGTTGGTGTTTTTCATTGTTGAGGTTGTTGTAGTTTTTCAATATTGAGGTTGTTGTTGAATTTGTTGGTATGTTTCAATGTCGAGGTTGTTGTTGAATATCTTGGTATTTTTCAATGTTGAATTTGTTGTTGAATTTGTTGGTGTTTTTCAATGTTGAAGTTGTTGTTGTTTTTCAATGTTGAGGTTGTTGTTGAGTTTGTTGGTGTTTTTCAATGTTGAGGTTGTTGTTGAATTTGTTGGCGTTTTTAAATGTTGAGGTTGTTGTTGAATTTGTTGGTGTTTTTCAATTTTGAGGTTGTTGTTGAATTTGTTGGAATTTTTCAATGTTGAGGTTGTTGTTTTTCAAAGTTGAGGTCGTTGTTGAATTTGGTGGCGTTTTTCAATGTGGAGGTTATTGTTGAATTTGTTGGTGTTTTTCAAAGTTGAAGTTGTTGATGAATTTGTTAGTGTTTTTCAATTTTGAGGTTGTTGTAGTTTTTCAATGCTGAGGTTGTTGTTGAATTTGTTGATGTTTTTCAATGTCGAGGTTGTTGTTGAATTTGTTGGTGTTTTTCAATGTTGAAGTTGTTGTTGAATTTGTTGGTGTTTTTCAATGTTGAGGTTGTTGTTGAATTTGTTGGTGTTTTTAATGTTGAGGTTGTTGTTGAAATTGTTGGTGTTTTTCAATGTTGAGGTTGTTGTTGTTTTTCAATGTTGAGGTTGTTGTTGAATTTTTTGGTGTTTTTCTTTGTTGAGGTTGTTGTTGTTCAATGTGGAGGTTGTTGTTGAATTTGTTGGTGTTTTTCAATGTTGAGGTTGTTGTTGTATTTGTTGGTGTTTTTCAATGTTGAGGTTGTTGTTTTTCAATGTTGAGGTTGTTGTTGTTTTTCAATGTTGAGGTTGTTGTTGAATTTGTTGTTGTTTTTCAATGTTGAGGTTGTTGTTGAATTTGTTGATGTTTTTCAATGTTGAGGTTGTTGTTGTATTTGTTGGTGTTTTTCAATGTTGAGGTTGTTGTAGTTTTTCAATGTTGAGGTTGTTGTTGAATTTGTTGGTGTTTTTCAATGTCGAGGTTGTTGTTGAATTTGTTGGTGTTTTTCAATGTTGAAGTTGTTGTTGAATTTGTTGGTGTTTTTCAATGTTGAGGTTGTTGTTGAATTTGTTGGTGTTTTTCAATGTTGAGGTTGTTGTTGTCTTTAAATTTTGAGGTTGTTGTTGAATTTGTTGGTGTTTTTCAATTTTGAGGTTGTTGTTGTTTTTCAATGTTGAGGTTGTGGTTGAATTTGTTGGTGTTTTTCCATGTTGAGGTTGTTGTTGTTTTTCAAAGTTGAGGTTGTTGTTAAATTTGTTGGTGTTTTTCAATGTTGAGGTTTTTGTTGAATTTGTTGGTGTTTTTCATTGTTGAGGTTGTTGTTGAATTTGTTGGTGTTTTTCAATGTTGAGGTTGTTGTTGTTTTTCAATGTTGAGGTTGTTGTTGAATTTGTTGGTTTTTTTCAATGTTGAGGTTGTTGTTGTTTTTCAATGTTGAGGTTCTTGTTGAATTTGTTGGTGTTTTTCAATGTTG
Organism: Isurus oxyrinchus; assembly: GCA_026770705.1. Taxonomy (NCBI): domain Eukaryota; kingdom Metazoa; phylum Chordata; class Chondrichthyes; order Lamniformes; family Lamnidae; genus Isurus; species Isurus oxyrinchus. The sequence continues at coordinate 83,299 of JANJGN010000305.1, read as the reverse complement.
AGGTTGTTGTTGTTTTTCAATGTTGAGGTTGTTGTTGAATGTGTTGGTGTTTTTCAATGTTGAGGTTTTTGTTGTTTTTCAATGTTGAGGTTGTTGCTGAATTTGTTGGTGTTTTTCAATGTTGAGGTTGTTGTTGAATTTGTTGGTGTTTTTCAATGTTGAGGTTTTTGTTGTTTTTCAATGTTGAGGTTGTTGTTGAATTTGTTGGTGTTTTTCAACGTTGATGTTGTTGTTGAATTTGTTCGTGTTTTTCAATGCTCAGGTTGTTGTTTTTTTTCAATGTTGAGGTTGTTGTTGAATGTGTTGATGTTTTTCAATGTTGAGGTTGTTGCTGTTTTTCAATGTTGAGGTTGTTGCTGAATTTGTTGGTGTTTTTCAATGTTGAGGTTGTTGTTGAATTTTTTGGTGTTTTTCAAAGTTGAGGTTGTTGTTGTTTTTCAATGTTGAGGTTGTTGTTGAATTTGTTGGTGTTTTTCAACGTTGAGGTTGTTGTTGAATTTGTTCGTGTTTTTCAATGCTGAGGTTGTTGTTGTTTTTCAATGTTGAGGTTGTTGATGAATTTGTTGGTGTTTTTCAATGTTGAGGTTGTTGTAGTTTTTCAATGTTGAGGTTGTTGTTGAATTTGTTGATGTTTTTCAATGACGAGGTTGTTGTTGAATTTGTTGGTGATTTTCAATGTTGAAGTTGTAGTTGAATTTGTTGGTGTTGTTCAATGTTGAGGTTATTGTTGAATTTGCTGGTGTTTTTAAATGTTGAGCTTGTTGTTGAATTTGTTGGTGTTTTTCTTTGTTGAGGTTGTTGTTGTTGTTCAATGTGGAGGTTGTTGTTGAAATTGTTGGTGTTTTTCAATGTCGAGGTTGTTGTTGAATTTGTTGGTGTTTTTCAATGTTGAGGTTGTTGTTGAATTTGTTGGTGTTTTTCAATGTTGAGGTTGTTGTTGAATTTGTTGGTGTTTTTCAATGCTGAGGTTGTTGTTGTTTTTCAATGTTGAGGTTGTTGTTGAATTTTTTGGTGTTTTTCTTTGTTGAGGTTGTTGTTGTTCAATGTGGAGGTTGTTGTTGAATTTGTTGGTGTTTTTCAATGTTGAGGTTGTTGTTGTATTTGTTGGTGTTTTTCAATGTTGAGGTTGTTGTTCTTTTTCAATGTTGAGGTTGTTGTTGTTTTTCAATGTTGAGGTTGTTGTTGAATTTGTTGTTGTTTTTCAATGTTGAGGTTGTTGTTGAATTTGTTGTTGTTTTTCAATGTTGAGGTTGTTGTTGTATTTGTTGGTGTTTTTCAATGTTGAGGTTGTTGTAGTTTTTCAATGTTGAGGTTGTTGTTGAATTTGTTGGTGTTTTTCAATGTCGAGGTTGTTGTTGAATTTGTTGGTGTTTTTCAATGTTGAAGTTGTTGTTGAATTTGTTGGTGTTTTTCAATGTTGAGGTTGTTGTTGAATTTGTTGGTGTTTTTCAATGTTGAGGTTGTTGTTGTCTTTAAATTTTGAGGTTGTTGTTGAATTTATTGGTGTTTTTCAATTTTGAGGTTGTTGTTTTTCAATGTTGAGGTTGTGGTTGAATTTGTTGGTGTTTTTCCATGTTGAGGTTGTTGTTGTTTTTCAAAGTTTAGGTTGTTGTTAAATTTGTTGGTATTTTTCAATGTTGAGGTTGTTGTTGAATTTGTTGGTGTTTTTCAAAGTTGAGGTTGTTGTTGTTTTTCAATGTTGAGGTTGTTGTTGAATTTGTTGGTGTTTTTCAATGTTGAGGTTGTTGTTGTTTTTCAATGTTGAGGTTGTTGTTGAATTTGTTGGTGTTTTTCAATGTTGAGGTTGTTGTTGTTTTTCAATGTTGAGGTTGTTGTTGAATTTGTTGGTGTTTTTCAATGTTGAGGTTTTTGATGTTTTTCAGTGTTGAGGTTGTTGTTGAATTTGTTGTTGTTTTTCAATGTTGAGGTTGCTGTTGAATTTGTTGGTGTTTTTCAATGTTGAGGTTTTTGTTGTTTTTCAATGTTGAGGTTGTTGTTGATTTTGTTGGTGTTTTTCAACGTTGAGGTTGTTGTTGAATTTGTTCGTGTTTTTCAATGCTCAGGTTATTGTTGTTTTTCAATGTTGAGGTTGTTGTTGAATTTGTTGATGTTTTTCAATTTTGAGGTTGTTGTAGTTTTTCAATGTTGAGGTTGTTGTTGAATGTGTTGATGTTTTTCAATGTTGAGGTTGTTGTTGTTTTTCAATGTTGAGGTTGTTGCTGAATTTGTTGGTGTTTTTCAATGTTGAGGTTGTTGTTGAATTTGTTGGTGTTTTTCAATGTTGAGGTTGTTGTTGTTTTTCAATGTTGAGGTTGTTGTTGAATTTGTTGGTGTTTTTCAACGTTGAGGTTGTTGTTGAATTTGTTCGTGTTTTTCAATGCTGAGGTTGTTGTTGTTTTTCAATGTTGAGGTTGTTGATGAATTTGTTGGTTTTTTTCAATGTTGAGGTTGTTGTTGTTTTTCAATGTTGAGGTTCTTGTTGAATTTGTTGGTGTTTTTCAATGTTGAGGTTGTTGTTGTTTTTCAATGTTGCGGTTGTTGTTGAATGTGTTGGTGTTTTTCAATGTTGAGGTTTTTGTTGTTTTTCAATGTTGAGGTTGTTGCTGAATTTGTTGGTGTTTTTCAATGTTGAGGTTGTTGTTGAATTTGTTGGTGTTTTTCAATGTTGAGGTTTTTGTTGTTTTTCAATGTTGAGGTTGTTGTTGAATTTGTTGGTGTTTTTCAACGTTGAGGTTGTTGTTGAATTTGTTCGTGTTTTTCAATGCTCAGGTTGTTGTTTTTTTTCAATGTTGAGGTTGTTGTTGAATTTGTTGATGTTTTTCAATGACGAGGTTGTTGTTGAATTTGTTGGTGATTTTCAATGTAGAAGTTGTTTTTGAATTTGTTGGTGTTGTTCAATGTTGAGGTTATTGTTGAATTTGTTGGTGTTTTTAAATGTTGAGGTTGTTGTTGAATTTGTTGGTGTTTTTCTTTGTTGAGGTTGTTGTTGTTGTTCAATGTGGAGGTTGTTGTTGAATTTGTTGGTGTTTTTCAATGTCGAGGTTGTTGTTGAATTTGTTGGTGTTTTTCAATGTTGAGGTTGTTGTTGTTTTTCAATGTTGAGGTTGTTGTTGAATTTGTTGGTGTTTTTCAATGTTGAGGTTGTTGTTGAATTTGTTGGCGTTTTTAAATGTTGAGGTTGTTGTTGAATTTGTTGGTGTTTTTCAATGTTGAGGATGTTGTTGAATTTGTTGGTGTTTTTCAATGTTGAGGTTGTTGTTATTTTTCAATGTTCAGTTTGTTGTTGAATTTGATGGTGTTTTTCAATGTCGAGGTTGTTGTTGAAATTGTTGGTGTTTTTCAATGTTGAGGTTGTTGTTGTTTTTCAATGTTGAGGTTGTTGTTGAATTTGTTGGTGTTTTTCAATGTTGAGGTTGTTGTTCTTTTTCAATCTTGAGCTTGTTGTTGAATTTGTTGGTGTTTTTAAATGTTGAGGTTGTTGTTGAAATTGTTGGTGTTTCTCAATGTTGAGGTTGTTGTTGTTTTTCAATGTTGAGGTTGTTGTTGTATGTGTTGGTGTTTTTCAATGTTGAGGTTCTTGTAGTTTTTCAATGTTGAGGTTGTTGTTGAATTTGTTGGTGTTTTTCAATGTCGAGGTTGTTGTTGAATTTGTTGGTGTTTTTCAATGTTGAAGTTGTTGTTGAATTTGTTGGTGTTTTTCAATGTTGAGGTTGTTGTTGAATTTGTTGGTGTTTTTAAATGTTGAGGTTGTTGTTCTTGTTCAATGTGGAGGTTGTTGTTGAATTTGTTGGTGTTTTTCAATGTCGAGGTTGTTGTTGAATTTGTTGGTATTTATCAAAGTTGAATTTGTTGTTGAATTTGTTGGTGTTTTTCAATGTTGAAGTTGTTGTTGTTTTTCAATGTTGAGGTTGTTGTTGAATTTGTTGGTGTTTTTCAATGTTGAGGTTGTTGTTGAATTTGTTGGCGTTTTTAAATGTTGAGGTTGTTGTTGAATTTGTTGGTGTTTTTCAATTTTGAGGTTGTTGTTGAATTTGTTGGAATTTTTCATTGTTGAGGTTGTTGTTGTTTTTCAATGTTGAGGTCGTTGTTGAATTTGGTGGTGTTTTTCAATGTTGAGGTTGTTGTTGAATTTGTTGGTGTTTTTCATTGTTGAGGTTGTTGATGAATTTGTTGGTGTTTTTCAATGTTGAGGTTGTTGTTGTTTTTCAATGTTGAGGTTGTTGTTGAATTTGTTGGTGTTTTTCAATGTTGAGGTTGTTGTTGTTTTTCAATGTTGAGGTTGTTGTTGAATTTGTTGGTATTTTTCAATTTCGAGGTTGTTGTTGAATTTGTTGATGTTTTTCAATGTTGAAGTTCTTCAATTTGTTGGTGTTTTTCAATGTTGAGGTTGTTGTTGATTTTCAATGTTGAGGTTGTTGTTGAATTTGTTGGTGTTTTTCAACGTTGAGGTTGTTGTTGAATTTGTTGGTGTTTTTCAATGCTGAGGTTGTGGTTGAATTTGTTGGTGTTTTTCAATGTTGAGGTTTTTGTTGTTTTTCAATGTTGAGGTTGTTGTTGAATTTGTTGGTGTTTTTCAACGTTGAGGTTGTTGTTGAATTTGTTCGTGTTTTTCAATGCTCAGGTTGTTGTTGTTTTTCAATTTTGAGGTTGTTGTTGAATTTGTTGGTGTTTTTCAATTTTGAGGTTGTTGTAGTTTTTCAATCTTGAGGTTGTTGTTGAATGTGTTGATGTTTTTCAATGTTGAGGTTGTTGTTGTTTTTCAATGTTGAGGTTGTTGCTGAATTTGTTGGTGTTTTTCAATGTTGAGGTTGTTGTTGAATTTGTTGGTGTTTTTCAATGTTGAGGTTGTTGTTGTTTTTCAATGTTGAGGTTGTTGTTGAATTTGTTGGTGTTTTTCAACGTTGAGGTTGTTGTTGAATTTGTTCGTGTTTTTCAATGCTGAGGTTGTTGTTGTTTTGCAATGTTGAGGTTGTTGATGAATTTGTTGGTGTTTTTCAATGTTGATGTTGTTGTAGTTTTTCAATGATGAGGTTGTTGTTGAATTTGTTGATGTTTTTCAATGACGAGGTTGTTGTTGAATTTGTTGGTGTTTTTCAATGTTGAAGTTGTTGTTGAATTTGTTGGTGTTGTTCAATGTTGAGGTTGCTGTTGAATTTGTTGGTGTTTTTAAATGTTGAGGTTGTTGTTGAATTTGTTGGTGTTTTTCAATGCTGAGGTTGTTGTTGTTTTTCAATTTTGAGGTTGTTGTTGAATTTGTTGGTGTTTTTCTTTGTTGAGGTTGTTGTTGTTGTTCAATGTGGAGGTTGTTGTTGAATTTGTTGGTGTTTTTCAATGTCGAGGTTGTTGTTGAATTTGTTGTGTTTTTCAATGTTGAATTTGTTTTTGAATTTGTTGGTGTTTTTCAGTGTTGAGGTTGTTGTTGTTTTTCAATGTTGAGGTTGTTGTTGAATTTGTTGGTGTTTTTCAATGTTGAGGTTGTTGTTGAATTTGTTGGCGTTTTTAAGTGTTGAGGTTGTTGTTGAATTTGTTGGTGTTTTTCAATGTCGAGGATGTTGTTGAAATTGTTGGTGTTTTTCAATGTTGAGGTTGTTGTTGTTTTTCAATGTTGAGGTTGTTGTTGAATTTGTTGGTGTTTTTCAATGTTGAGGTTGTTGTTCTTTTTCAATGTTGAGGTTGTTGTTCAATTTGTTGGTGTTTTTAAATGTTGAGGTTGTTGTTGAATTTGTTGGTGTTTTTCAATGTTGAGGTTGTTGTTGTTTTTCAATGTTGAGGTTGTTGTTCAATTTGTTGGTGTTTTTCAATGTTGAGGTTGTTGTTGTTTTTCAATGTTGAGGTTGTTGTTGAATTTGTTGGTGTTTTTCAATTTCGAGGTTGTTGTTGAATTTGTTGGTGTTTTTCAATGTTGAAGTTGTTGTTGTTTTTCAATGTTGAGGTTGTTGTTGAATTTGTTGGTGTTTTTCAATGTTGAGGTTGTTGTTGTTTTTCAATGTTGAGGTTGTTGTTGTTTTTCAATGTTGAGGTTGTTGTTGAATTTGTTGGTGTTTTTCAATGTTGAGGATGTTGTTGAATTTGTTGGTGGTTTTCAATGTTGAGGTTGTTGTTGTTCTTCAATGTTGAGGTTGTTGTTGTATGTGTTGGTGTTTTTCAATGTTGAGGTTGTTGTAGTTTTTCAATGTTGAGGTGGTTGTTGAATTTGTTGGTGTTTTTCAATGTCGAGGTTGTTGTTGAATTTGTTGGTGTTTTTCAATGTTGAGGTTGTTGTTGAATTTGTTGGCGTTTTTAAGTGTTGAGGTTGTTGTTGAATTTGTTGGTGTTTTTCAATGTCGAGGTTGTTGTTGAAATTGTTGGTGTTTTTCAATGTTGAGGTTGTTGTTGTTTCTCAATGTTGAGGTTGTTGTTGAATTTGTTGGTGTTTTTCAATGTTGAGGTTGTTCTTTTTCAATGTTGAGGTTGTTGTTCAATTTGTTGGTGTTTTTAAATGTTGAGGTTGTTGTTGAATTTGTTGGTGTTTTTCAATGTTGAGGTTGTTGTTGTTTTTCAATGTTGAGGTTGTTGTTCAATTTGTTGGTGTTTTTCAATGTTGAGGTTGTTGTTGTTTTTCAATGTTGAGGTTGTTGTTCAATTTGTTGGTGTTTTTCAATTTCGAGGTTGTTGTTGAATTTGTTGGTGTTTTTCAATGTTGAAGTTGTTGTTGTTTTTCAATGTTGAGGTTGTTGTTGAATTTGTTGGTGTTTTTCAATGTTGAGGTTGTTGTTGTTTTTCAATGTTGAGGTTGTTGTTGTTTTTCAATGTTGAGGTTGTTGTTGAATTTGTTGGTGTTTTTCAATGTTGAGGTTGTTGTTGAATTTGTTGGTGGTTTTCAATGTTGAGGTTGTTGTTGTTCTTCAATGTTGAGGTTGTTGTTGTATGTGTTGGTGTTTTTCAATGTTGAGGTTGTTGTAGTTTTTCAATGTTGAGGTTGTTGTTGAATTTGTTGGTCTTTTTCAATGTTGAAGTTGTTGTTGAATTTGTTGGTTTTTTTCAATGTTGAGGTTGTTGTTGAATTTTGTTGGTGTTTTTAAATGTTGAGGTTGTTGTTGTTGTTCAAAGTGGAGGTTGTTGTTGAATTTGTTGGTGTTTTTCAATGTCGAGGTTGTTGTTGAATTTGTTGGTATTTTTCAATGTTGAATTTGTTGTTGAATTTGTTGGTGTTTTTCAATGTTGAAGTTGTTGTTGTTTTTCAATGTTGAGGTTGTTGTTGAATTTGTTGTTGTTTTTCAATGTTGAGGTTATTGTTGAATTTGTTGGCGTTTTTAAATGTTGAGGTTGTTGTTGAATTTGTTTGGTGTTTTTCAATTTTGAGGTTGTTGTTGAATTTGTTGGAATTTTTCAATGTTGAGGTTGTTGTTCTTTTTCAAAGTTGAGGTCGTTGTTGAATTTGGTGGTGTTTTTCAATGTCGAGGTTGTTGTTGAATTTGTTGGTGTTTTTCAATGTTGAAGTTTTTGTTGAATTTGTTAGTGTTTTTCAATTTTGAGGTTGTTGTAGTTTTTCAATGTTGAGGTTGTTGTTGAATTTGTTGATGTTGTTCAATGTTGAGGTTGTTGTTGAATTTGTTGGTGTTTTTAAATGTTGAGGTTGTTGTTGAATTTGTTGGTGTTTTTCAATGTTGAGGTTGTTGTTGTTTTTCAATGTTGCGGTTGTTGTTGAATTTGTTGGTGTTTTTCTTTGTTGAGGTTGTTGTTGTTGTTCAATGTGGAGGTTGTTGTTGAATTTGTTGGTGTTTTTCAATGTCGAGGTTGTTGTTGAATTTGTTGGTGTTTTTCAATGTTGAGTTGTTGTTCTTTTTCAATGTTGAGGTGGTTGTTGAATTTGTTGGTGTTTTTAAATGTTGGGGTTGTTGTTGAATTTGTTGGTGTTTTTCAATGTTGAGGTTGTTGTTGTTTTTCAATGTTGAGGTTGTTGTTGAATTTGTTGGTGTTTTTCAATTTCGAGGTTGTTGTTGAATTTGCTGGTGTTTTTCAAAGTTGAAGTTGCTGTTGAATTGGTTGGTGTTTTTCAATGTTGAGGTTGTTGTTGTTTTTCAATGTTGAGGTTGTTGTTGAATTTGTTGGTGTTTTTCAATGTTGAGGTTGTTGTAGTTTTTCAATGTTGAGGTTGTTGTTGTTTTTCAATGATGAGGTTGTTGTTGAATTTGTTGGTGTTTTTCAATGTTGAGGTTGTTGTTGAATTTGTTGGTGTTTTTCAATGTTGAGGTTGTTGTTGTTTTTCAATGTTGAGGTTGTTGTTGTATGTGTTGGTGTTTTTCAATGTTGAGGTTGTTGTAGTTTTTCAATATTGAGGTTGTTGTTGAATTTGTTGGTGTTTTTCAATGTCGAGGTTGTTGTTGAATTTGTTGGTGTTTTTCAATGTTGAAGTTGTTGTTGAATTTGTTGGTGTTTTTCAATGTTGAGGTTGTTGTTGAATTTGTTGGTGTTTTTAAATGTTGAGGTTGTTGTTGTTGTTCAATGTGGAGGTTGTTGTTGAATTTGTTGGTGTTTTTCAATGTCGATGTTGTTGTTGAATTTGTTGGTGTTTTTCTATGTTGAATTTGTTGTTGAATTTGTTGGTGTTTTTCAATGTTGAGGTTGTTGTTGTTTTTCAATGTTGAGGTTGTTGTTGAATTTGTTGGTGTTTTTCAATGTTGAGGTTGTTGTTGAATTTGTCGGTGTTTTTCATTGTTGAGGTTGTTGTTGTTTTTCAATGTTCAGATTGTTGTTGAATTTGATGGTGTTTTTCAATGTCGAGGTTGTTGTTCAAATTGTTGTTGTTTTTCAAAGTTGCAGTTGTTGTTGAATTTGTTGGTGTTTTTCAATGTTGAGGTTGTTGTTGTTTTTCAATGTTGAGGTTGTTGTTGAATTTGTTGGTGTTTTTCAATGTTGAGGTTGTTTGTCTTTTTCAATGTTGAGGTTGTTGTTGAATTTGTTGGTGTTTTTAAATGTTGAGTTTGTTGTTGAATTTGTTGGTGTTTTTGAATGTTGAGGTTGTTGTTGTTTTTCAATGTTGAGGTTGTTGTTGAATTTGTAGGTGTTTTTCAATGTTGAGGTTGTTGTTGTTTTTCAATGTTGAGGTTGTTGTTGAATTTGTTGGTGTTTTTCAATTTCGAGGTTGTTGTTGAATTTGTTGGTGTTTTGCAATGTTGAAGTTGCTGTTGAATTTGTTGGTGTTTTTCAATTTTGAGGTTGTTGTTGTTTTTCAATGTTGAGGTTGTTGTTGAATTTGTTGGTGTTTTTCAATGTTGAGGTTGTTGTTGTTTTTCAATGTTGAGGTTGTTGTTGTTTTTCAATGTTGAGGTTGTTGTTGAATTTGTTGGTGTTTTTCAATGTTGAGGTTGTTGTTGAATTTGTTGGTGTTTTTCAATGTTGAGGTTGTTGTTGCTTTTCAATGTTGAGGTTGTTGTTGTATGTGTTGGTGTTTTTCAATGTTGAGGTTGTTGCAGTTTTTCAATGTTGAGGTTGTTGTTGAATTTGTTGGTGTTTTTCAATTTCGAGTTTGTTGTTGAATTTGTTGGTGTTTTTCAATGTTCAAGTTGTTGTTGAATTTGTTGGTGTTTTTCAATGTTGAGGTTGTTGTTGAATTTGTTGGTGTTTTTAAATGTTGAGGTTGTTGTTGTTGTTCAATGTGGAGGTTGTTGTTGAATTTGTTGGTGTTTTTCAATGTCGAGGTTGTTGTTGAATTTGATGGTGTTTTTCAATGTCGAGGTTGTTGTTGAAATTGTTGGTGTTTTTCAATGTTGCCGTTGTTGTTGAATTTGTTGCTGTTTTTCAATGTTGAGGTTGTTGTTGTTTTTCAATGTTGAGGTTGTTGTTTAATTTGTTGATGTTTTTCAATGTTGAGGTTGTTGTTCTTTTTTAATGTTGAGGTTGTTGTTGAATTTGTTGGTGTTTTTAAATGTTGAGTTTGTTGTTGAATTTGTTGGTGTTTTTCAATGATAAGGTTGTTGTTGTTTTTCAATGTTGAGGTTGTTGTTGAATTTGTTGGTGTTTTTCAATGTTGAGGTTTTTGTTGTTTTTCAATGTTGAGGTTGTTGTTGAATTTGTTGGTGTTTGTCAATTTCGAGGTTGTTGTTGAATTTGTTGGTGTTTTGCAATGTTGAAGTTGCTGTTGAATTTGTTGGTGTTTTTCAATGTTGAGGTTGTTGTTGTTTTTCAATGTTGAGGTTGTTGTTGAATTTGTTGGTGTTTTTCAATGTTGAGGTTGTTGTTGTTTTTCAATGTTGAGGTTGTTGTTGTTTTTCAATGTTGAGGTTGTTGTTGAATTTGTTGGTGTTTTTCAATGTTGAGGTTGTTGTTGAATTTGTTGGTGTTTGTCAATGTTGAGGTTGTTGTAGTTTTTCAATGTTGAGTTTGTTGTTGAATTTGTTGGTGTTTTTCAATGTCGAGGTTGTTGTTGAATTTTTTGGTGTTTTTCAATGTTGAAGTTGTTGTTGAATTTGTTGGTGTTTTTCAATGTTGAGGTTGTTGTTGAATTTGTTGGTGTTTTTAAATGTTGAGATTGTTGTTGTTGTTCAATGTGGAGGTTGTTGTTGAATTTGTTGGTGTTTTTCAATGTCGAGGTTGTTGTTGAATTTGTTGGTATTTTTCAATGTTGAATTTGTTGTTGAATTTGTTGGTGTTTTTCAATGTTGAAGTTGTTGTTGTTTTTCAATGATGAGGTTGTTGTTGAATTTGTTGGTGTTTTTCAATGTTGAGGTTGTTGTTGTTTTTCAATGATGAGGTTGTTGTTGAATTTGTTGGTGTTTTTCAATGTTGAGGTTGTTGTTGAATTTGTTGGTGTTTTTCAATGTTGAGGTTGTTGTTGTTTTTCAATGTTGAGGTTGTTGTTGTATGTGTTGGTGTTTTTCAATGTTGAGGTTGTAGTAGTTTTTCAATATTGAGGTTGTTGTTGAATTTGTTGGTGTTTTTCAATGTCGAGGTTGTTGTTGAATTTGTTGGTGTTTTTCAATGTTGAAGTTGTTGTTGAATTTGTTGGTGTTTTTCAATGTTGAGGTTGTTGTTGAATTTGTTGGTGTTTTTAAATGTTGAGGTTGTTGTTGTTGTTCAATGTGGAGGTTGTTGTTGAATTTGTTGGTGTTTTTCAATGTCGATGTTGTTGTTGAATTTGTTGGTGTTTTTCAATGTTGAATTTGTTGTTGAATTTGTTGGTGTTTTTCAATGTTGAGGTTGTTGTTGTTTTTCAATGTTGAGGTTGTTGTTGAATTTGTTGGTGTTTTTCAATGTTGAGGTTGTTGTTGAATTTGTTGGTGTTTTTCATTGTTGAGGTTGTTGTTGTTTTTCAATGTTCAGGTTGTTGTTGAATTTGATGGTGTTTTTCAATGTCGAGGTTGTTGTTCAAATTGTTGTTGTTTTTCAATGTTGCAGTTGTTGTTGAATTTGTTGGTGTTTTTCAATGTTGAGGTTGTTGTTGTTTTTCAATGTTGAGGTTGTTGTTGAATTTGTTGGTGTTTTTCAATGTTGAGGTTGTAGTAGTTTTTCAATATTGAGGTTGTTGTTGAATTTGTTGGTGTTTTTCAATGTCGAGGTTGTTGTTGAATTTGTTGGTGTTTTTCAATGTTGAAGTTGTTGTTGAATTTGTTGGTGTTTTTCAATGTTGAGGTTGTTGTTGAATTTGTTGGTGTTTTTAAATGTTGAGGTTGTTGTTGTTGTTCAATGTGGAGGTTGTTGTTGAATTTGTTGGTGTTTTTCAATTTCGAGGTTGTTGTTGAATTTGTTGGTATTTTTCAATGTTGAGTTTGTTGTTGTTTTTCAATGTTCAGGTTGTTGTTGAATTTGATGGTGTTTTTCAATGTCGAGGTTGTTGTTGAAATTGTTGGTGTTTTTCAATGTTGCCGTTGTTGTTGAATTTGTTGCTGTTTTTCAATGTTGAGGTTGTTGTTGTTTTTCAATGTTGAGGTTGTTGTTGAATTTGTTGGTGTTTTTCAATGTTGAGGTTGTTGTTCTTTTTCAATGTTGAGGTTGTTGTTGAATTTGTTGGTGTTTTTAAATGTTGAGTTTGTTGTTGAATTTGTTGGTGTTTTTCAATGTTGAGGTTGTTGTTGTTTTTCAATGTTGAGGTTGTTGTTGAATTTGTTGGTGTTTTTCAATGTTGAGGTTGTTGTTGTTTTTCAATGTTGAGGTTGTTGTTGAATTTGTTGGTGTATTTCAATTTCGAGGTTGTTGTTGAATTTGTTGGTGTTTTGCAATGTTGAAGTTGCTGTTGAATTTGTTGTTGTTTTTCAATGTTGAGGTTGTTGTTGTTTTTCAATGTTGAGGTTGTTGTTGAATTTGTTGGTGTTTTTCAATGTTGAGGTTGTTGTTGTTTTTCAATGTTGAGGTTGTTGTTGTTTTTCAATGTTGAGGTTGTTGTTGAATTTGTTGGTGTTTTTCAATGTTGAGGTTGTTGTTGAATTTGTTCGTGTTTTTCAATGTTGAAGTTGTTGTTGAATTTGTTAGTGTTTTTCAATGTTGAGGTTGTTGTTGTTTTTCAATGTTGAGGTTGTTGTTGAATTTGCTGGTGCTTTTCAATGTTGAGGTTGTTGTTGTTTTTAAATGTTGAGGTTGTTGTTGAATTTGTTGGTGTTTTTAAATGTTGAGGTTATTGTTGAATTTGTTGGTGTTTTTCAATGTTGAGGTTGTTGTTGTTTTTCAATGTTGAGGTTGTTGTTGAATTTGTTGGTGTTTTTCATTGTTGAGGTTGTTGTTGTTTTTCAATGTTAAGGTTGTTGTTGAATTTGTTGGTGTTTTTCAATTTCGAAGTTGTTGTTGAATTTGTTGGTTTTTTAAAATGTTGAAGTTGTTGTTGAATTTTTTGGTGTTTTTCAATGTTGAGGTTGTTGTTGTTTTTCAATGTTGAGGTTGTTGTTGAATTTGTTGGTGTTTTTCAAAGTTGAGGTTGTTGTTGTTTTTCAATGTTGAGGTTGTTGTTGTATTTGTTGGTGTTTTTCAATGTTGAGGTTGTTGCAGTTTTTCAATGTTGAGGTTGTTGTTGAATTTGTTCGTGTTTTTCAATGTCGAGGTTGTTGTTGAATTTGTTGGTGTTTTTCAATGTTGAAATTGTTGTTGAATTTGTTTGTGTTTTTCAAAGTTGAGGTTGTTGTTGTTTTTCAATGTTGAGGTTGTTGTTGTTTTTCAATGTTGAGGTTGTTGTTGTATTTGTTGGTGTTTTTCAATGTTGAGGTTGTTGCAGTTTTTCAATGTTGAAGTTGTTGTTGAATTTGTTCGTGTTTTTCAATGTCGAGGTTGTTGTTGAATTTGTTGGTGTTTTTCAATGTTGAAGTTGTTGTTGAATTTGTTTGTGTTTTTCATTGTTGAGGTTGTTGTTGAATTTGTTGGTGATTTTCAATGTTGAGGTTGTTGTTGTTTTTAAATGTTGAGGTTGTTGTTGAATTTGTTGGTGTTTTTCAATTTTGAGGTTGTTGTTGTTTTTCAATGTTGAGGTTGTTGTTGAATTTGTTGGTGTTTTTCCATGTTGAGGTTGTTGTTGTTTTTCAAAGTTGAGGTTGTTGTTAAATTTGTTGTTGTTTTTCAATGTTGAGGTTGTTGTTTAATTTTATGGTGTTTTTCATTGTTGAGGTTGTTGTTGAATTTGTTGGTGTTTTTCAATGTTGAGGTTGTTGTTGTTTTTTAATGTTGAGGTTGTTGTTGAATTTGTTGGTGTTCTTCAATGTTGAGGTTTTTGTTGTTTTTCAATGTTGAGGTTGTTGTTGAATTTGTTGCTGTTTTTCAATTTCGAGGTTGTTGTTGAATTTGTTGGTGTTTTTCAATGTTGAAGTTGTTGTTGAATTTGTTGGTGTTTTTCAATGTTGAGGTTGTTGTTGTTTTTTAATTTGAGGTTGTTGTTGAATTTGTTGGTGTTTTTCAATGTTGAGGTTGTTGTTGTTTTTCAATGTTGAGGTTGTTGTTGTTTTTCAATGTTGAGGTTGTTGTTGAATTTGTTGGTGTTTTTCAATGTTGAGGTTGTTTTTGTTTTTCAATGTTGAGGTTGTTGTTGTATTTGTTGGTGTTTTTTAATGTTGATGTTGTTGTAGTTTTTCAATGTTGAGGTTGTTGTTGAATTTGTTGCTGTTTTTCAATGTCGAGGTTGTTGTTGAATTTGTTGGTGTTTTTCAATGTTGAAGTTGTTGTTCAATTTGTTGGTGTTTTTCAATGTTGAGGTTGTTGTTGAATTTGTTGGTGTTTTTCAATGTTGAGGTTGTTGTTGTTTTCAAATGTTGACGTAGTTGTTGAATTTGTTGGCGTTTTCCAATTTTGAGGTTGTTGTTGTTTTTCAATGTTGAGGTTGTTGTTGTTTTTCAATGTTGAGGTTGTTGTTGTATTTGTTGGTGTTTTTCAATGTTGAGGTTGTTGCAGTTTTTCAATGTTGAGGTTGTTGTTGAATTTGTTCGTGTTTTTCAATGTCGAGGTTGTTGTTGAATTTGTTGGTGTTTTTCAATGTTGAAGTTGTTGTTGAATTTGTTTGTGTTTTTCAATGTTGAGGTTGTTGTTGAATTTGTTGGTGATTTTCAATGTTGAGGTTGTTGTTGTTTTTAAATGTTGAGGTTGTTGTTGAATTTGTTGGTGTTTTTCAATTTTGAGGTTGTTGTTGTTTTTCAATGTTGAGGTTGTTGTTGAATTTGTTGGTGTTTTTCCATGTTGAGGTTGTTGTTGTTTTTCAAAGTTGAGGTTGTTGTTAAATTTGTTGGTGTTTTTCAATGTTGAGGTTGTTGTTGAATTTTATGGTGTTTTTCATTGTTGAGGATGTTGTTGAATTTGTTGGTGTTTTTCAATGTTGAGGTTGTTGTTGTTTTTTAATGTTGAGGTTGTTGTTGAATTTGTTGGTGTTCTTCAATGTTGAGGTTGTTGTTGTTTTTCAATGTTGAGGTTGTTGTTGAATTTGTTGCTGTTTTTCAATTTCGAGGTTGTTGTTGAATTTGTTGGTGTTTTTCAATGTTGAAGTTGTTGTTGAATTTGTTGGTGTTTTTCAATGTTGAGGTTGTTGTTGTTTTTTAATTTGAGGTTGTTGTTGAATTTGTTGGTGTTTTTCAATGTTGAGGTTGTTGTTGTTTTTCAATGTTGAGGTTGTTGTTGTTTTTCAATGTTGAGGTTGTTGTTGAATTTGTTGGTGTTTTTCAATGTTGAGGTTGTTTTTGTTTTTCAATGTTGAGGTTGTTGTTGTATTTGTTGGTGTTTTTTAATGTTGATGTTGTTGTAGTTTTTCAATGTTGAGGTTGTTGTTGAATTTGTTGCTGTTTTTCAATGTCGAGGTTGTTGTTGAATTTGTTGGTGTTTTTCAATGTTGAAGTTGTTGTTGAATTTGTTGGTGTTTTTCAATGTTGAGGTTGTTGTTGAATTTGTTGGTGTTTTTCAATGTTGAGGTTGTTTTCAAATGTTGACGTAGTTGTTGAATTTGTTGGCGTTTTCCAATTTTGAGGTTGTTGTTGTTTTTCAATGTTGAGGTTGTTGTTGAATTTGTTGGTGTTTTTCCATGTTGAGGTTGTTGTTGTTTTTCAAAGTTGAGGTTGTTGTTAAATTTGTTGGTGTTTTTCAAAGTTGAGGTTGTTGTTGAATTTGTTGGTGTTTTTCAATGTTGAGGTTGTTGTTGTTTTTTAATGTTGAGGTTGTTGTTGAATTTGTTGGTGTTCTTCAATGTTGAGGTTGTTTTTGTTTTTCAATGTTGAGGTTGTTGTTGAATTTGTTGCTGTTTTTCAATTTCGAGGTTGTTGTTGAATTTGTTGGTGTTTTTCAATGTTGAAGTTGTTGTTGAATTTGTTGGTGTTTTTCAATGTTGAGGTTGTTGTTGTTTTTTAATTTGAGGTTGTTGTTGAATTTGTTGGTGTTTTTCAATGTTGAGGTTGTTGTTGTTTTTCAATGTTGAGGTTGTTGTTGTTTTTCAATGTTGAGGTTGTTGTTGAATTTGTTGGTGTTTTTCAATGTTGAGGTTGTTTTTGTTTTTCAATGTTGAGGTTGTTGTTGTATTTGTTGGTGTTTTTTAATGTTGATGTTGTTGTAGTTTTTCAATGTTGAGGTTGTTGTTGAATTTGTTGCTGTTTTTCAATGTCGAGGTTGTTGTTGAATTTGTTGGTGTTTTTCAATGTTGAAGTTGTTGTTGAATTTGTTGGTGTTTTTCAATGTTGAGGTTGTTGTTGAATTTGTTGGTGTTTTTCAATGTTGAGGTTGTTGTTGTTTTCAAATGTTGACGTAGTTGTTGAATTTGTTGGCGTTTTCCAATTTTGAGGTTGTTGTTGTTTTTCAATGTTGAGGTTGTTGTTGTTTTTCAATGTTGAGGTTGTTGTTGTATTTGTGGGTGTTTTTCAATGTTGAGGTTGTTGCAGTTTTTCAATGTTGAGGTTGTTGTTGAATTTGTTCGTGTTTTTCAATGTCGAGGTTGTTGTTGAATTTGTTGGTGTTTTTCAATGTTGAAGTTGTTGTTGAATTTGTTTGTGTTTTTCAATGTTGAGGTTGTTGTTGAATTTGTTGGTGATTTTCAATGTTGAGGTTGTTGTTGTTTTTAAATGTTGAGGTTGTTGTTGAATTTGTTGGTGTTTTTCAATTTTGAGGTTGTTGTTGTTTTTCAATGTTGAGGTTGTTGTTGAATTTGTTGGTGTTTTTCCATGTTGAGGTTGTTGTTGTTTTTCAAAGTTGAGGTTGTTGTTAAATTTGTTGGTGTTTTTCAATGTTGAGGTTGTTGTTGAATTTTATGGTGTTTTTCATTGTTGAGGATGTTGTTGAATTTGTTGGTGTTTTTCAATGTTGAGGTTGTTGTTGTTTTTTAATGTTGAGGTTGTTGTTGAATTTGTTGGTGTTCTTCAATGTTGAGGTTGTTGTTGTTTTTCAATGTTGAGGTTGTTGTTGAATTTGTTGCTGTTTTTCAATTTCGAGGTTGTTGTTGAATTTGTTGGTGTTTTTCAATGTTGAAGTTGTTGTTGTTTTTTAATTTGAGGTTGTTGTTGAATTTGTTGGTGTTTTTCAATGTTGAGGTTGTTGTTGTTTTTCAATGTTGAGGTTGTTGTTGTTTTTCAATGTTGAGGTTGTTGTTGAATTTGTTGGTGTTTTCAAATGTTGAGGTTGTTTTTGTTTTTCAATGTTGAGGTTGTTGTTGTATTTGTTGGTGTTTTTTAATGTTGATGTTGTAGTAGTTTTTCAATGTTGAGGTTGTTGTTGAATTTGTTGCTGTTTTTCAATGTCGAGGTTGTTGTTGAATTTGTTGGTGTTTTTCAATGTTGAAGTTGTTGTTGAATTTGTTGGTGTTTTTCAATGTTGAGGTTGTTGTTGAATTTGTTGGTGTTTTTCAATGTTGAGGTTGTTGTTGTTTTCAAATGTTGACGTAGTTGTTGAATTTGTTGGCGTTTTCCAATTTTGAGGTTGTTGTTGTTTTTCAATGTTGAGGTTGTTGTTGTTTTTCAATGTTGAGGTTGTTGTTGTATTTGTTGGTGTTTTTCAATGTTGAGGTTGTTGCAGTTTTTCAATGTTGAGGTTGTTGTTGAATTTGTTCGTGTTTTTCAATGTCGAAGTTGTTGTTGAATTTGTTGGTGTTTTTCAATGATGAAGTTGTTGTTGAATTTGTTTGTGTTTTTCAATGTTGAGGTTGTTGTTGAATTTGTTGGTGATTTTCAATGTTGAGGTTGTTGTTGTTTTTAAATGTTGAGGTTGTTGTTGAATTTGTTGGTGTTTTTCAATTTTGAGGTTGTTGTTGTTTTTCAATGTTGAGGTTGTTGTTGAATTTGTTGGTGTTTTTCCATGTTGAGGTTGTTGTTGTTTTTCAAAGTTGAGGTTGTTGTTAAATTTGTTGGTGTTTTTCAATGTTGAGGTTGTTGTTGAATTTTATGGTGTTTTTCATTGTTGAGGATGTTGTTGAATTTGTTGGTGTTTTTCAATGTTGAGGTTGTTGTTGTTTTTTAATGTTGAGGTTGTTGTTGAATTTGTTGGTGTTCTTCAATGTTGAGGTTGTTGTTGTTTTTCAATGTTGAGGTTGTTGTTGAATTTGTTGCTGTTTTTCAATTTCGAGGTTGTTGTTGAATTTGTTGGTGTTTTTCAATGTTGAAGTTGTTGTTGAATTTGTTGGTGTTTTTCAATGTTGAGGTTGTTGTTGTTTTTTAATTTGAGGTTGTTGTTGAATTTGTTGGTGTTTTTCAATGTTGAGGTTGTTGTTGTTTTTCAATGTTGAGGTTGTTGTTGTTTTTCAATGTTGAGGTTGTTGTTGAATTTGTTGGTGTTTTTCAATGTTGAGGTTGTTTTTGTTTTTCAATGTTGAGGTTGTTGTTGTATTTGTTGGTGTTTTTTAATGTTGATGTTGTTGTAGTTTTTCAATGTTGAGGTTGTTGTTGAATTTGTTGCTGTTTTTCAATGTCGAGGTTGTTGTTGAATTTGTTGGTGTTTTTCAATGTTGAAGTTGTTGTTGAATTTGTTGGTGTTTTTCAATGTTGAGGTTGTTGTTGAATTTGTTGGTGTTTTTCAATGTTGAGGTTGTTTTCAAATGTTGACGTAGTTGTTGAATTTGTTGGCGTTTTCCAATTTTGAGGTTTTTGTTGTTTTTCAATGCTGAGGTTGTTGTTGAATTTGTTGGTGTTTTTCCATGTTGAGGTTGTTGTTGTTTTTCAAAGTTGAGGTTGTTGTTAAATTTGTTGGTGTTTTTCAATGTTGAGGTTGTTGTTGAAAATGTTGGTGTTTTTCAATGTTGAGGTTGTTGTTGTTTTTTAATGTTGAGGTTGTTGTTGAATTTGTTGGTGTTCTTCAATGTTGAGGTTGTTGTTGTTTTTCAATGTTGAGGCTGTTGTTGAATTTGTTGCTGTTTTTCAATTTCGAGGTTGTTGTAGAATTTGTTGGTGTTTTTCAATGTTGAAGTTGTTGTTGAATTTGTTGGTGTTTTTCAATGTTGAGGTTGTTGTTGTTTTTTAATTTGAGGTTGTTGTTGAATTTGTTGGTGTTTTTCAATGTTGAGGTTGTTGTTGTTTTTCAATGTTGAGGTTGTTGTTGTTTTTCAATGTTGAGGTCGTTGTTGAATTTGTTGGTGTTTTTCAATGTTGAGGTTGTTTTTGTTTTTCAATGTTGAGGTTGTTGTTGTATTTGTTGGTGTTTTTTAATGTTGATGTTGTTGTAGTTTTTCAATGTTGAGGTTGTTGTTGAATTTGTTGCTGTTTTTCAATGTCGAGGTTGTTGTTGAATTTGTTGGTGTTTTTCAATGTTGAAGTTGTTGTTGAATTTGTTGGTGTTTTTCAATGTTGAGGTTGTTGTTGAATTTGTTGGTGTTTTTCAATGTTGAGGTTGTTGTTGTTTTCAAATGTTGACGTAGTTGTTGAATTTGTTGGCGTTTTCCAATTTTGAGGTTGTTGTTGTTTTTCAATGTTGAGGTTGTTGTTGTTTTTCAATGTTGAGGTTGTTGTTGAATTTGTTCGTGTTTTTCAATGTCGAGGTTGTTGTTGAATTTGTTGGTGTTTTTCAATGTTGAAGTTGTTGTTGAATTTGTTTGTGTTTTTCAATGTCGAGGTTGTTGTTGAATTTGTTGGTGTTTTTCAATGTTGAAGTTGTTGTTGAATTTGTTGGTGTTTTTCAATGTTGAGGTTGTTGTTGAATTTGTTGGTGTTTTTCAATGTTGAGGTTGTTTTCAAATGTTGACGTAGTTGTTGAATTTGTTGGCGTTTTCCAATTTTGAGGTTGTTGTTGTTTTTCAATGCTGAGGTTGTTGTTGAATTTGTTGGTGTTTTTCCATGTTGAGGTTGTTGTTGTTTTTCAAAGTTGAGGTTGTTGTTAAATTTGTTGGTGTTTTTCAATGTTGAGGTTGTTGTTGAAAATGTTGGTGTTTTTCAATGTTGAGGTTGTTGTTGTTTTTTAATGTTGAGGTTGTTGTTGAATTTGTTGGTGTTCTTCAATGTTGAGGTTGTTGTTGTTTTTCAATGTTGAGGCTGTTGTTGAATTTGTTGCTGTTTTTCAATTTCGAGGTTGTTGTAGAATTTGTTGGTGTTTTTCAATGTTGAAGTTGTTGTTGAATTTGTTGGTGTTTTTCAATGTTGAGGTTGTTGTTGTTTTTTAATTTGAGGTTGTTGTTTATTTTGTTGGTGTTTTTCAATGTTGAGGTTGTTGTTGTTTTTCAATGTTGAGGTTGTTGTTGTTTTTCAATGTTGAGGTCGTTGTTGAATTTGTTGGTGTTTTTCAATGTTGAGGTTGTTTTTGTTTTTCAATGTTGAGGTTGTTGTTGTATTTGTTGGTGTTTTTTAATGTTGATGTTGTTGTAGTTTTTCAATGTTGAGGTTGTTGTTGAATTTGTTGCTGTTTTTCAATGTCGAGGTTGTTGTTGAATTTGTTGGTGTTTTTCAATGTTGAAGTTGTTGTTGAATTTGTTGGTGTTTTTCAATGTTGAGGTTGTTGTTGAATTTGTTGGTGTTTTTCAATGTTGACGTTGTTGTTGTTTTCAAATGTTGACGTAGTTGTTGAATTTGTTGGCGTTTTCCAATTTTGAGGTTGTTGTTGTTTTTCAATGTTGAGGTTGTTGTTGTTTTTCAATGTTGAGGTTGTTGTTGAATTTGTTCGTGTTTTTCAATGTCGAGGTTGTTGTTGAATTTGTTGGTGTTTTTCAATGTTGAAGTTGTTGTTGAATTTGTTTGTGTTTTTCAATGTTGAGGTTGTTGTTGAATTTGTTGGTGATTTTCAATGTTGAGGTTGTTGTTGTTTTTGAATGTTGAGGTTGTTGTTGAATTTGTTGGTGTTTTTCAATTTTGAGGTTGTTGTTGTTTTTCAATGTTGAGGTTGTTGTTGAATTTGTTGGTGTTTTTCCATGTTGAGGTTGTTGTTGTTTTTCAAAGTTGAGGTTGTTGTTAAATTTGTTGGTGTTTTTCAATGTTGAGGTTGTTGTTGAATTTTATGGTGTTTTTCATTGTTGAGGATGTTGCTGAATTTGTTGGTGTTTTTCAATGTTGAGGTTGTTGTTGTTTTTTAATGTTGAGGTTGTTGTTGAATTTGTTGGTGTTCTTCAATGTTGAGGTTGTTGTTGTTTTTCAATGTTGAGGTTGTTGTTGAATTTGTTGCTGTTTTTCAATTTCGAGGTTGTTGTTGAATTTGTTGGTGTTTTTCAATGTTGAAGTTGTTGTTGAATTTGTTGGTGTTTTTCAATGTTGAGGTTGTTGTTGTTTTTTAATTTGAGGTTGTTGTTGAATTTGTTGGTGTTTTTCAATGTTGAGGTTGTTGTTGTTTTTCAATGTTGAGGTTGTTGTTGTTTTTCAATGTTGAGGTTGTTGTTGAATTTGTTGGTGTTTTTCAATGTTGAGGTTGTTTTTGTTTTTCAATGTTGAGGTTGTTGTTGTATTTGTTGGTGTTTTTTAATGTTGATGTTGTTGTAGTTTTTCAATGTTGAGGTTGTTGTTGAATTTGTTGCTGTTTTTCAATGTCGAGGTTGTTGTTGAATTTGTTGGTGTTTTTCAATGTTGAAGTTGTTGTTGAATTTGTTGGTGTTTTTCAATGTTGAGGTTGTTGTTGAATTTGTTGGTGTTTTTCAATGTTGAGGTTGTTGTTGTTTTCAAATGTTGACGTAGTTGTTGAATTTGTTGGCGTTTTCCAATTTTGAGGTTGTTGTTGTTTTTCAATGTTGAGGTTGTTGTTGAATTTGTTGGTGTTTTTCCATGTTGAGGTTGTTGTTGTTTTTCAAAGTTGAGGTTGTTGTTAAATTTGTTGGTGTTTTTCAATGTTGAGGTTGTTGTTGAATTTGTTGGTGTTTTTCATTGTTGAGGTTGTTGTTGAATTTGTTGGTGTTTTTCAATGTTGAGGTTGTTGTTGTTTTTCAATGTTGAGGTTGTTGTTGAATTTGTTGGTGTTTTTCAATGTTGAGGTTGTTGTTGTTTTTCAATGTTGAGGTTGTTGTTGAATTTGTTGGTGTTTTTCAATGTTGAGGTTGTTGTTGTTTTTCAATGTTGAGGTTGTTGTTGAATTTGTTGGTATTTTTCAATGTTGAAGGTTGTTTTTGAATTTGTTGGTGTTTTCTCAATGTTGAGGTTGTTGTTGTTTTTCAATGTTGAGGTTGTTGTTGTATTTGTTGGTGTTTTTCAATGTTGAGGTTGTTGTAGTTTTTCAATGTTGAGGTTGTTGTTGAATTTGTTGGTGTTTTTCAATGTCGAGGTTGTTGTTGAATTTGTTTGTGTTTTTCTATGTTGAGGTTGTTGTTGAATTTGTTGGTGTTTTTCAATGTTGAGGTTGTTGTTGTTTTTAAATGTTGAGGTTGTTGTTGAATTTGTTGGTGTTTTTCAATTTTGAGGTTGTTGCTGTTTTTCAATGTTGAGGTTGCTGTTGAATTTGTTGGTGTTTTTCCATGTTGAGGTTGTTGTTGTTTTTCAAAGTTGAGGTTGTTGTTAAATTTGTTGGTGTTTTTCAATGTTGAGGTTGTTGTTGAATTTGTTGGTGTTTTTCATTGTTGAGGTTGTTGTTGAATTTGTTGGTGTTTTTCAATGTTGAGGTTGTTGTTGTTTTTCAATGTTGAGGTTGTTGTTGTATGTGTTGGTGTTTTTCAATGTTGAGGTTGTTGCAGTTTTTCAATGTTGAGGTTGTTGTTGAATTTGTTGGTGTTTTTCAATTTCGAGGTTGTTGTTGAATTTGTTGGTGTTTTTCAATGTTCAAGTTGTTGTTGAATTTGTTGGTGTTTTTCAATGTTGAGGTTGTTGTTGAATTAGTTGGTGTTTTTAAATGTTGAGGTTGTTGTTGTTGTTCAATGTGGAGGTTGTTGTTGAATTTGTTGGTGTTTTTCAATTTCGAGGTTGTTGTTGAATTTGTTGGTATTTTTCAATGTTGAGTTTGTTGTTGTTTTTCAATGTTCAGGTTGTTGTTGAATTTGATGGTGTTTTTCAATGTCGAGGTTGTTGTTGAAATTGTTGGTGTTTTTCAATGTTACCGTTGTTGTTGAATTTGTTGCTGTTTTTCAATGTTGAGGTTGTTGTTGTTTTTCAATGTTGAGGTTGTTGTTGAATTTGTTGGTGTTTTTCAATGTTGAGGTTGTTAATCTTTTTCAATGTTGAGGTTGTTGTTGAATTTGTTGGTGTTTTTAAATGTTGAGTTTGTTGTTGAATTTGTTGGTGTTTTTCAATGTTGAGGTTGTTGTTGTTTTTCAATGTTGAGGTTGCTGTTGAATTTGTTGGTGTTTTTCAATGTTGAGGTTGTTGTTGCTTTTCAATGTTGAGGTTGCTGTTGAATTTGTTGGTGTTTTTCAATGTTGAGGTTGTTGTTGAATTTGTTGGTGTTTTTCATTGTTGAGGTTGTTGTTGAATTTGTTGGTGTTTTTCCATGTTGAGGTTGTTGTTGTTTTTCAAAGTTGAGGTTGTTGTTAAATTTGTTGGTGTTTTTCAATGTTGAGGTTGTTGTTGAAAATGTTGGTGTTTTTCAATGTTGAGGTTGTTGTTGTTTTTTAATGTTGAGGTTGTTGTTGAATTTGTTGGTGTTCTTCAATGTTGAGGTTGTTGTTGTTTTTCAATGTTGAGGCTGTTGTTGAATTTGTTGCTGTTTTTCAATTTCGAGGTTGTTGTAGAATTTGTTGGTGTTTTTCAATGTTGAAGTTGTTGTTGAATTTGTTGGTGTTTTTCAATGTTGAGGTTGTTGTTGTTTTTTAATTTGAGGTTGTTGTTGAATTTGTTGGTGTTTTTCAATGTTGAGGTTGTTGTTGTTTTTCAATGTTGAGGTTGTTGTTGTTTTTCAATGTTGAGGTCGTTGTTGAATTTGTTGGTGTTTTTCAATGTTGAGGTTGTTTTTGTTTTTCAATGTTGAGGTTGTTGTTGTATTTGTTGGTGTTTTTTAATGTTGATGTTGTTGTAGTTTTTCAATGTTGAGGTTGTTGTTGAATTTGTTGCTGTTTTTCAATGTCGAGGTTGTTGTTGAATTTGTTGGTGTTTTTCAATGTTGAAGTTGTTGTTGAATTTGTTGGTGTTTTTCAATGTTGAGGTTGTTGTTGAATTTGTTGGTGTTTTTCAATGTTGAGGTTGTTGTTGTTTTCAAATGTTGACGTAGTTGTTGAATTTGTTGGCGTTTTCCAATTTTGAGGTTGTTGTTGTTTTTCAATGTTGAGGTTGTTGTTGTTTTTCAATGTTGAGGTTGTTGTTGAATTTGTTCGTGTTTTTCAATGTCGAGGTTGTTGTTGAATTTGTTGGTGTTTTTCAATGTTGAAGTTGTTGTTGAATTTGTTTGTGTTTTTCAATGTCGAGGTTGTTGTTGAATTTGTTGGTGTTTTTCAATGTTGAAGTTGTTGTTGAATTTGTTGGTGTTTTTCAATGTTGAGGTTGTTGTTGAATTTGTTGGTGTTTTTCAATGTTGAGGTTGTTTTCAAATGTTGACGTAGTTGTTGAATTTGTTGGCGTTGTCCAATTTTGAGGTTGTTGTTGTTTTTCAATGCTGAGGTTGTTGTTGAATTTGTTGGTGTTTTTCCATGTTGAGGTTGTTGTTGTTTTTCAAAGTTGAGGTTGTTGTTAAATTTGTTGGTGTTTTTCAATGTTGAGGTTGTTGTTGAAAATGTTGGTGTTTTTCAATGTTGAGGTTGTTGTTGTTTTTTAATGTTGAGGTTGTTGTTGAATTTGTTGGTGTTCTTCAATGTTGAGGTTGTTGTTGTTTTTCAATGTTGAGGCTGTTGTTGAATTTGTTGCTGTTTTTCAATTTCGAGGTTGTTGTAGAATTTGTTGGTGTTTTTCAATGTTGAAGTTGTTGTTGAATTTGTTGGTGTTTTTCAATGTTGAGGTTGTTGTTGTTTTTTAATTTGAGGTTGTTGTTTATTTTGTTGGTGTTTTTCAATGTTGAGGTTGTTGTTGTTTTTCAATGTTGAGGTTGTTGTTGTTTTTCAATGTTGAGGTCGTTGTTGAATTTGTTGGTGTTTTTCAATGTTGAGGTTGTTTTTGTTTTTCAATGTTGAGGTTGTTGTTGTATTTGTTGGTGTTTTTTAATGTTGATGTTGTTGTAGTTTTTCAATGTTGAGGTTGTTGTTGAATTTGTTGCTGTTTTTCAATGTCGAGGTTGTTGTTGAATTTGTTGGTGTTTTTCAATGTTGAAGTTGTTGTTGAATTTGTTGGTGTTTTTCAATGTTGAGGTTGTTGTTGAATTTGTTGGTGTTTTTCAATGTTGACGTTGTTGTTGTTTTCAAATGTTGACGTAGTTGTTGAATTTGTTGGCGTTTTCCAATTTTGAGGTTGTTGTTGTTTTTCAATGTTGAGGTTGTTGTTGTTTTTCAATGTTGAGGTTGTTGTTGAATTTGTTCGTGTTTTTCAATGTCGAGGTTGTTGTTGAATTTGTTGGTGTTTTTCAATGTTGAAGTTGTTGTTGAATTTGTTTGTGTTTTTCAATGTTGAGGTTGTTGTTGAATTTGTTGGTGATTTTCAATGTTGAGGTTGTTGTTGTTTTTGAATGTTGAGGTTGTTGTTGAATTTGTTGGTGTTTTTCAATTTTGAGGTTGTTGTTGTTTTTCAATGTTGAGGTTGTTGTTGAATTTGTTGGTGTTTTTCCATGTTGAGGTTGTTGTTGTTTTTCAAAGTTGAGGTTGTTGTTAAATTTGTTGGTGTTTTTCAATGTTGAGGTTGTTGTTGAATTTTATGGTGTTTTTCATTGTTGAGGATGTTGCTGAATTTGTTGGTGTTTTTCAATGTTGAGGTTGTTGTTGTTTTTTAATGTTGAGGTTGTTGTTGAATTTGTTGGTGTTCTTCAATGTTGAGGTTGTTGTTGTTTTTCAATGTTGAGGTTGTTGTTGAATTTGTTGCTGTTTTTCAATTTCGAGGTTGTTGTTGAATTTGTTGGTGTTTTTCAATGTTGAAGTTGTTGTTGAATTTGTTGGTGTTTTTCAATGTTGAGGTTGTTGTTGTTTTTTAATTTGAGGTTGTTGTTGAATTTGTTGGTGTTTTTCAATGTTGAGGTTGTTGTTGTTTTTCAATGTTGAGGTTGTTGTTGTTTTTCAATGTTGAGGTTGTTGTTGAATTTGTTGGTGTTTTTCAATGTTGAGGTTGTTTTTGTTTTTCAATGTTGAGGTTGTTGTTGTATTTGTTGGTGTTTTTTAATGTTGATGTTGTTGTAGTTTTTCAATGTTGAGGTTGTTGTTGAATTTGTTGCTGTTTTTCAATGTCGAGGTTGTTGTTGAATTTGTTGGTGTTTTTCAATGTTGAAGTTGTTGTTGAATTTGTTGGTGTTTTTCAATGTTGAGGTTGTTGTTGAATTTGTTGGTGTTTTTCAATGTTGAGGTTGTTGTTGTTTTCAAATGTTGACGTAGTTGTTGAATTTGTTGGCGTTTTCCAATTTTGAGGTTGTTGTTGTTTTTCAATGTTGAGGTTGTTGTTGAATTTGTTGGTGTTTTTCCATGTTGAGGTTGTTGTTGTTTTTCAAAGTTGAGGTTGTTGTTAAATTTGTTGGTGTTTTTCAATGTTGAGGTTGTTGTTGAATTTGTTGGTGTTTTTCATTGTTGAGGTTGTTGTTGAATTTGTTGGTGTTTTTCAATGTTGAGGTTGTTGTTGTTTTTCAATGTTGAGGTTGTTGTTGAATTTGTTGGTGTTTTTCAATGTTGAGGTTGTTGTTGTTTTTCAATGTTGAGGTTGTTGTTGAATTTGTTGGTGTTTTTCAATGTTGAGGTTGTTGTTGTTTTTCAATGTTGAGGTTGTTGTTGAATTTGTTGGTATTTTTCAATGTTGAAGGTTGTTTTTGAATTTGTTGGTGTTTTCTCAATGTTGAGGTTGTTGTTGTTTTTCAATGTTGAGGTTGTTGTTGTATTTGTTGGTGTTTTTCAATGTTGAGGTTGTTGTAGTTTTTCAATGTTGAGGTTGTTGTTGAATTTGTTGGTGTTTTTCAATGTCGAGGTTGTTGTTGAATTTGTTTGTGTTTTTCTATGTTGAGGTTGTTGTTGAATTTGTTGGTGTTTTTCAATGTTGAGGTTGTTGTTGTTTTTAAATGTTGAGGTTGTTGTTGAATTTGTTGGTGTTTTTCAATTTTGAGGTTGTTGCTGTTTTTCAATGTTGAGGTTGCTGTTGAATTTGTTGGTGTTTTTCCATGTTGAGGTTGTTGTTGTTTTTCAAAGTTGAGGTTGTTGTTAAATTTGTTGGTGTTTTTCAATGTTGAGGTTGTTGTTGAATTTGTTGGTGTTTTTCATTGTTGAGGTTGTTGTTGAATTTGTTGGTGTTTTTCAATGTTGAGGTTGTTGTTGTTTTTCAATGTTGAGGTTGTTGTTGTATGTGTTGGTGTTTTTCAATGTTGAGGTTGTTGCAGTTTTTCAATGTTGAGGTTGTTGTTGAATTTGTTGGTGTTTTTCAATTTCGAGGTTGTTGTTGAATTTGTTGGTGTTTTTCAATGTTCAAGTTGTTGTTGAATTTGTTGGTGTTTTTCAATGTTGAGGTTGTTGTTGAATTAGTTGGTGTTTTTAAATGTTGAGGTTGTTGTTGTTGTTCAATGTGGAGGTTGTTGTTGAATTTGTTGGTGTTTTTCAATTTCGAGGTTGTTGTTGAATTTGTTGGTATTTTTCAATGTTGAGTTTGTTGTTGTTTTTCAATGTTCAGGTTGTTGTTGAATTTGATGGTGTTTTTCAATGTCGAGGTTGTTGTTGAAATTGTTGGTGTTTTTCAATGTTACCGTTGTTGTTGAATTTGTTGCTGTTTTTCAATGTTGAGGTTGTTGTTGTTTTTCAATGTTGAGGTTGTTGTTGAATTTGTTGGTGTTTTTCAATGTTGAGGTTGTTAATCTTTTTCAATGTTGAGGTTGTTGTTGAATTTGTTGGTGTTTTTAAATGTTGAGTTTGTTGTTGAATTTGTTGGTGTTTTTCAATGTTGAGGTTGTTGTTGTTTTTCAATGTTGAGGTTGCTGTTGAATTTGTTGGTGTTTTTCAATGTTGAGGTTGTTGTTGCTTTTCAATGTTGAGGTTGCTGTTGAATTTGTTGGTGTTTTTCAATGTTGAGGTTGTTGTTGAATTTGTTGGTGTTTTTCATTGTTGAGGTTGTTGTTGAATTTGTTGGTGTTTTTCAATGTTGAGGTTGTTGTTGTTTTTTAATGTTGAGGTTGTTGTTGAATTTGTTGGTGTTCTTCAATGTTGAGGTTGTTGTTGTTTTTCAATGTTGAGGTTGTTGTTGAATTTGTTGCTGTTTTTCAATTTCGAGGTTGTTGTTGAATTTGAAGGTGTTTTTCAATGTTGAAGTTGTTGTTGAATTTGTTGGTGTTTTTCAATGTTGAGGTTGTTGTTGTTTTTTAATTTGAGGTTGTTGTTGAATTTGTTGGTGTTTTTCAATGTTGAGGTTGTTGTTGTTTTTCAATGTTGAGGTTGTTGTTGTTTTTCAATGTTGAGGTTGTTGTTGAATTTGTTGGTGTTTTTCAATGTTGAGGTTGTTTTTGTTATTCAATGTTGAGGTTGTTGTTGTATTTGTTGGTGTTTTTTCATGTTG
Source organism: Isurus oxyrinchus (assembly GCA_026770705.1). NCBI lineage: Eukaryota > Metazoa > Chordata > Chondrichthyes > Lamniformes > Lamnidae > Isurus > Isurus oxyrinchus. The sequence continues at coordinate 54,971 of JANJGN010000305.1, read as the reverse complement.
ATGTTGTTGTAGTTTTTCAATGTTGAGGTTGTTGTTGAATTTGTTGCTGTTTTTCAATGTCGAGGTTGTTGTTGAATTTGTTGGTGTTTTTCAATGTTGAAGTTGTTGTTGAATTTGTTGGTGTTTTTCAATGTTGAGGTTGTTGTTGAATTTGTTGGTGTTTTTCAATGTTGAGGTTTTTGTTGTTTTCAAATGTTGACGTAGTTGTTGGATTTGTTGGCGTTTTCCAATTTTGAGGTTGTTGTTGTTTTTCAATGTTGAGGTTGTTGTTGTATTTGTTGGTGTTTTTCAATGTTGAGGTTGTTGCAGTTTTTCAATGTTGAGGTTGTTGTTGAATTTGTTCGTGTTTTTCAATGTCGAGGTTGTTGTTGAATTTGTTGGTGTTTTTCAATGTTGAAGTTGTTGTTGAATTTGTTTGTGTTTTTCAATGTTGAGGTTGTTGTTGAATTTGTTGGTGATTTTCAATGTTGAGGTTGTTGTTGTTTTTAAATGTTGAGGTTGTTGTTGAATTTGTTGGTGTTTTTCAATTTTGAGGTTGTTGTTGTTTTTCAAAGTTGAGGTTGTTGTTGAATTTGTTGGTGTTTTTCCATGTTGAGGTTGTTGTTGTTTTTCAAAGTTGAGGTTGTTGTTAAATTTGTTGGTGTTTTTCACTGTTGAGGTTGTTGTTGAATTTTATGGTGTTTTTCATTGTTGAGGTTGTTGTTGAATTTGTTGGTGTTTTTCAATGTTGAGGTTGTTGTTGTTTTTTAATGTTGAGGTTGTTGTTGAATTTGTTGGTGTTCTTCAATGTTGAGGTTGTTGTTGTTTTTCAATGTTGAGGTTGTTGTTGTTGAATTTGTTGCTGTTTTTCAATTTCGAGGTTGTTGTTGAATTTGTTGGTGTTTTTCAATGTTGAAGTTGTTGTTGAATTTGTTGGTGTTTTTCAATGTTGAGGTTGTTGTTGTTTTTTAATTTGAGATTGTTGTTGAATTTGTTGGTGTTTTTCAATGTTGAGGTTGTTGTTGTTTTTCAATGTTGAGGTTGTTGTTGTTTTTCAATGTTGAGGTTGTTGTTGAATTTGTTGGTGTTTTTCAATGTTGAGGTTGTTTTTGTTTTTCAATGTTGAGGTTGTTGTTGTATTTGTTGGTGTTTTTTAATGTTGATTTTGTTGTAGTTTTTCAATGTTGAGGTTGTTGTTGAATTTGTTGCTGTTTTTCAATGTCGAGGTTGTTGTTGAATTTGTTGGTGTTTTTCAATGTTGAAGTTGTTGTTGAATTTGTTGGTGTTTTTCAATGTTGTGGTTGTTGTTGAATTTGTTGGTGTTTTTCAATGTTGAGGTTGTTGTTGTTTTCAAATGTTGACGTAGTTGTTGAATTTGTTGGCGTTTTCCAATTTTGAGGTTGTTGTTGTTTTTCAATGTTGAGGTTGTTGTTGAATTTGTTGGTGTTTTACCATGTTGAGGTTGTTGTTGTTTTTCAAAGTTGAGGTTGTTGTTAAATTTGTTGGTGTTTTTCAATGTTGATGTTGTTGTTGAATTTGTTGGTGTTTTTCATTGTTGAGGTTGTTGTTGAATTTGTTGGTGTTTTTCAATGTTGAGGTTGTTGTTGAATTTGTTGGTGTTTTTCAATGTTGAGGTTGTTGTTGTTTTTCAATGTTGAGGTTGTTGTTGAATTTGTTGGTGTTTTTCAATGTTGAGGTTGTTGTTGTTTTTCAATGTTGAGGTTGCTGTTGAATTTGTTGGTATTTTTCAATGTTGAGGTTGTTGTTGTTTTTCAATGTTGAGGTTGTTGTTGAATTTGTTGGTATTTTTCAATGTTGAGGTTGTTGCAGTTTTTCAATGTTGAGGTTGTTGTTGAATTTGTTGGTGTTTTTCAATTTCGAGGTTGTTGTTGAATTTGTTGGTGTTTTTCAATGTTCAAGTTGTTGTTGAATTTGTTGGTGTTTTTCAATGTTGAGGTTGTTGTTGAATTTGTTGGTGTTTTTAAATGTTGAGGTTGTTGTTGTTGTTCAATGTGGAGGTTGTTGTTGAATTTGTTGGTGTTTTTCAATTTCGAGGTTGTTGTTGAATTTGTTGGTATTTTTCAATGTTGAGTTTGTTGTTGTTTTTCAATGTTCAGGTTGTTCTTGAATTTGATGGTGTTTTTCAATGTCGAGGTTGTTGTTGAAATTGTTGGTGTTTTTCAATGTTGCCGTTGTTGTTGAATTTGTTGCTGTTTTTCAATGTTGAGGTTGTTGTTGAATTTGTTGGTGTTTTTCAATGTTGAGGTTGTTGTTCTTTTTCAATGTTGAGGTTGTTGTTGAATTTGTTGGTGTTTTTAAATGTTGAGTTTGTTGTTGAATTTGTTGGTGTTTTTCAATGTTGAGGTTGTTGTTGTTTTTCAATGTTGAGGTTGTTGTTGAATTTGTTGGTGTTTTTCAATGTTGAGGTTGTTGTTGTTTTTCAATGTTGATGTTGTTGTTGAATTTGTTGGTGTTTTTCAATGTTGAGGTTGTTGTTGAATTTGTTGGTGATTTTCATTGTTGAGGTTGTTGTTGAATTTGTTGGTGTTTTTCAATGTTGAGGTTGTTGTTGTTTTTTAATGTTGAGGTTGTTGTTGAATTTGTTGGTGTTCTTCAATGTTGAGGTTGTTGTTGTTTTTCAATGTTGAGGTTGTTGTTGAATTTGTTGCTGTTTTTCAATTTCGAGGTTGTTATTGAATTTGTTGGTGTTTTTCAATGTTGAAGTTGTTGTTGAATTTGTTGGTGTTTTTCAATGTTGAGGTTGTTGTTGTTTTTTAATTTGAGGTTGTTGTTGAATTTGTTGGTGTTTTTCAATGTTGAGGTTGTTGTTGTTTTTCAATGTTGAGGTTGTTGTTGTTTTTCAATGTTGAGGTTGTTGTTGAATTTGTTGGTGTTTTTCAATGTTGAGGTTGTTTTTGTTTTTCAATGTTGAGGTTGTTGTTGTATTTGTTGGTGTTTTTTTCATGTTGATGTTGTTGTAGTTTTTCAATGTTGAGGTTGTTGTTGAATTTGTTGCTGTTTTTCAATGTCGAGGTTGTTGTTGAATTTGTTGGTGTTTTTCAATGTTGAAGTTGTTGTTGAATTTGTTGGTGTTTTTCAATGTTGAGGTTGTTGTTGAATTTGTTGGTGTTTTTCAATGTTGAGGTTGTTGTTGTTTTCAAATGTTGATGTAGTTGTTGAATTTGTTGGCGTTTTCCAATTTTGAGGTTTTTGTTGTTTTTCAATGTTGAGGTTGTTGTTGTTTTTCAATGTTGAGGTTGTTGTTGTATTTGTTGGTGTTTTTCAATGTTGAGGTTGTTGCAGTTTTTCAATGTTGAGGTTGTTGTTGAATTTGTTCCTATTTTTCAATGTCGAGGTTGTTGTTGAATTTGTTGGTGTTTTTCAATGTTGAAGTTGTTGTTGAATTTGTTTGTGTTTTTCAATGTTGAGGTTGTTGTTGAATTTGTTGGTGATTTTCAATGTTGAGGTTGTTGTTGTTTTTAAATGTTGAGGTTGTTGTTGAATTTGTTGGTGCTTTTCAATTTTGAGGTTGTTGTTGTTTTTCAATGTTGAGGTTGTTGTTGAATTTGTTGCTGTTTTTCAATTTCGAGGTTGTTATTGAATTTGTTGGTGTTTTTCAATGTTGAAGTTGTTGTTGAATTTGTTGGTGTTTTTCAATGTTGAGGTTGTTGTTGTTTTTTAATTTGAGGTTGTTGTTGAATTTGTTGGTGTTTTTCAATGTTGAGGTTGTTGTTGTTTTTCAATGTTGAGGTTGTTGTTGTTTTTCAATGTTGAGGTTGTTGTTGAATTTGTTGGTGTTTTTCAATGTTGAGGTTGTTTTTGTTTTTCAATGTTGAGGTTGTTGTTGTATTTGTTGGTGTTTTTTCATGTTGATGTTGTTGTAGTTTTTCAATGTTGAGGTTGTTGTTGAATTTGTTGCTGTTTTTCAATGTCGAGGTTGTTGTTGAATTTGTTGGTGTTTTTCAATGTTGAAGTTGTTGTTGAATTTGTTGGTGTTTTTCAATGTTGAGGTTGTTGTTGAATTTGTTGGTGTTTTTCAATGTTGAGGTTGTTGTTGTTTTCAAATGTTGATGTAGTTGTTGAATTTGTTGGCGTTTTCCAATTTTGAGGTTTTTGTTGTTTTTCAATGTTGAGGTTGTTGTTGTTTTTCAATGTTGAGGTTGTTGTTGTATTTGTTGGTGTTTTTCAATGTTGAGGTTGTTGCAGTTTTTCAATGTTGAGGTTGTTGTTGAATTTGTTCCTATTTTTCAATGTCGAGGTTGTTGTTGAATTTGTTGGTGTTTTTCAATGTTGAAGTTGTTGTTGAATTTGTTTGTGTTTTTCAATGTTGAGGTTGTTGTTGAATTTGTTGGTGATTTTCAATGTTGAGGTTGTTGTTGTTTTTAAATGTTGAGGTTGTTGTTGAATTTGTTGGTGTTTTTCAATTTTGAGGTTGTTGTTGTTTTTCAATGTTGAGGTTGTTGTTGAATTTGTTGGTGTTTTTCCATGTTGAGGTTGTTGTTGTTTTTCAAAGTTGAGGTTGTTGTTAAATTTGTTGGTGTTTTTCAATGTTGAGTTTGTTGTTGAATTTTATGGTGTTTTTCATTGTTGAGGTTGTTGTTGAATTTGTTGGTGTTTTTCAATGTTGAGGTTGTTGTTGTTTTTTAATGTTGAGCTTGTTGTTGAATTTGTTGGTGTTCTTCAATGTTGAGGTTGTTGTTGTTTTTCAATGTTGAGGTTGTTGTTGAATTTGTTGCTGTTTTTCAATTTCGAGGTTGTTGTTGAATTTGTTGGTGTTTTTCAATGTTGAAGTTGTTGTTGAATTTGTTGGTGTTTTTCAATGTTGAGGTTGCTGTTGTTTTTTAATTTGAGGTTGTTGCTGAATTTGTTGGTGTTTTTCAATGTTGAGGTTGTTGTTGTTTTTCAGTGTTGAGGTTGTTGTTGTTTTTCAATGTTGAGGTTGTTGTTGAATTTGTTGGTGTTTTTCAATGTTGAGGTTGTTTTTGTTTTTCAATGTTGAGGTTGTTGTTGTATTTGTTGGTGTTTTTTATTGTTGATGTTGTTGTAGTTTTTCAATGTTGAGGTTGTTGCTGAATTTGTTGCTGTTTTTCAATGTCGAGGTTGTTGTTGAATTTGTTGGTGTTTTTCAATGTTGAAGTTGTTGTTGAATTTGTTGGTGTTTTTCAATGTCGAGGTTGTTGTTGAATTTGTTGGTGTTTTTCAATGTTGAAGTTGTTGTTGAATTTGTTGGTGTTTTTAAATGTTGAGGTTGCTGTTGAATTTGTTGGTGTTTTTAAATGTTGAGGTTGTTGTTGTTGTTCAATGTGGAGGTTGTTGTTGAATTTGTTGGTGTTTTTCAATTTCGAGGTTGTTGTTGAATTTGTTGGTATTTTTCAATGTTGAGTTTGTTGTTGTTTTTCAATGTTCAGGTTGTTGTTGAATTTGATGGTGTTTTTCAATGTCGAGGTTGTTGTTGAAATTGTTGGTGTTTTTCAATGTTGCCGTTGTTGTTGAATTTGTTGCTGTTTTTCAATGTTGAGGTTGTTGTTGAATTTGTTGGTGTTTTTCAATGTTGAGGTTGTTGTTCTTTTTCAATGTTGAGGTTGTTGTTGAATTTGTTGGTGTTTTTAAATGTTGAGTTTGTTGTTGAATTTGTTGGTGTTTTTCAATGTTGAGGTTGTTGTTGTTTTTCAATGTTGAGGTTGTTGTTGAATTTGTTGGTGTTTTTCAATGTTGAGGTTGTTGTTGTTTTTCAATGTTGATGTTGTTGTTGAATTTGTTGGTGTTTTTCAATGTTGAGGTTGTTGTTGAATTTGTTGGTGATTTTCATTGTTGAGGTTGTTGTTGAATTTGTTGGTGTTTTTCAATGTTGAGGTTGTTGTTGTTTTTTAATGTTGAGGTTGTTGTTGAATTTGTTGGTGTTCTTCAATGTTGAGGTTGTTGTTGTTTTTCAATGTTGAGGTTGTTGTTGAATTTGTTGCTGTTTTTCAATTTCGAGGTTGTTGTTGAATTTGTTGGTGTTTTTCAATGTTGAAGTTGTTGTTGAATTTGTTGGTGTTTTTCAATGTTGAGGTTGTTGTTGTTTTTTAATTTGAGGTTGTTGTTGAATTTGTTGGTGTTTTTCAATGTTGAGGTTGTTGTTGTTTTTCAATGTTGAGGTTGTTGTTGTTTTTCAATGTTGAGGTTGTTGTTGAATTTGTTGGTGTTTTTCAATGTTGAGGTTGTTTTTGTTTTTCAATGTTGAGGTTGTTGTTGTATTTGTTGGTGTTTTTTCATGTTGATGTTGTTGTAGTTTTTCAATGTTGAGGTTGTTGTTGAATTTGTTGCTGTTTTTCAATGTCGAGGTTGTTGTTGAATTTGTTGGTGTTTTTCAATGTTGAAGTTGTTGTTGAATTTGTTGGTGTTTTTCAATGTTGAGGTTGTTGTTGAATTTGTTGGTGTTTTTCAATGTTGAGGTTGTTGTTGTTTTCAAATGTTGATGTAGTTGTTGAATTTGTTGGCGTTTTCCAATTTTGAGGTTTTTGTTGTTTTTCAATGTTGAGGTTGTTGTTGTTTTTCAATGTTGAGGTTGTTGTTGTATTTGTTGGTGTTTTTCAATGTTGAGGTTGTTGCAGTTTTTCAATGTTGAGGTTGTTGTTGAATTTGTTCGTGTTTTTCAATGTCGAGGTTGTTGTTGAATTTGTTGGTGTTTTTCAATGTTGAAGTTGTTGTTGAATTTGTTTGTGTTTTTCAATGTTGAGGTTGTTGTTGAATTTGTTGGTGATTTTCAATGTTGAGTGTGTTGTTGTTTTTAAATGTTGAGGTTGTTGTTGAATTTGTTGGTGTTTTTCAATTTTGAGGTTGTTGTTGTTTTTCAATGTTGAGGTTGTTGTTGAATTTGTTGGTGTTTTTCCATGTTGAGGTTGTTGTTGTTTTTCAAAGTTGAGGTTGTTGTTAAATTTGTTGGTGTTTTTCAATGTTGAGGTTGTTGTTGAATTTTATGGTGTTTTTCATTGTTGAGGTTGTTGTTGAATTTGTTGGTGTTTTTCAATGTTGAGGTTGTTGTTGTTTTTTAATGTTGAGCTTGTTGTTGAATTTGTTGGTGTTCTTCAATGTTGAGGTTGTTGTTGTTTTTCAATGTTGAGGTTGTTGTTGAATTTGTTGCTGTTTTTCAATTTCGAGGTTGTTGTTGAATTTGTTGGTGTTTTTCAATGTTGAAGTTGTTGTTGAATTTGTTGGTGTTTTTCAATGTTGAGGTTGTTGTTGTTTTTTAATTTGAGGTTGTTGCTGAATTTGTTGGTGTTTTTCAATGTTGAGGTTGTTGTTGTTTTTCAATGTTGAGGTTGTTGTTGTTTTTCAATGTTGAGGTTGTTGTTGAATTTGTTGGTGTTTTTCAATGTTGAGGTTGTTTTTGTTTTTCAATGTTGAGGTTGTTGTTGTATTTGTTGGTGTTTTTTATTGTTGATGTTGTTGTAGTTTTTCAATGTTGAGGTTGTTGTTGAATTTGTTGCTGTTTTTCAATGTCGAGGTTGTTGTTGAATTTGTTGGTGTTTTTCAATGTTGAAGTTGTTGTTGAATTTGTTGGTGTTTTTCAATGTTGAGGTTGCTGTTGAATTTGTTGGTGTTTTTCAATGTTGAGGTTGTTGTTGTTTTCAAATGTTGACGTAGTTGTTGAATTTGTTGGCGTTTTCCAATTTTGAGGTTGTTGTTGTTTTTCAATGTTGAGGTTGTTGTTGAATTTGTTGGTGTTTTTCCATGTTGAGGTTGTTGTTGTTTTTCAAAGTTGAGGTTGTTGTTAAATTTGTTGGTGTTTTTCAATGTTGAGGTTGTTGTTGAATTTGTTGGTGTTTTTCATTGTTGAGGTTGTTGTTGAATTTGTTGGTGTTTTTCAATGTTGAGGTTGTTGTTGAATTTGTTGGTGTTTTTCAATGTTGAGGTTGTTGTTGTTTTTCAATGTTGAGGTTGTTGTTGAATTTGTTGGTGTTTTTCAATGTTGAGGTTGTTGTTGTTTTTCAATGTTGAGGTTGCTGTTGAATTTGTTGGTGTTTTTCAATGTTGAGGTTGTTGTTGTTTTTCAATGTTGAGGTTGTTGTTGAATTTGTTGGTATTTTTCAATGTTGAAGGTTGTTGTTGAATTTGTTGGTGTTTTCTCAATGTTGAGGTTGTTGTTGTTTTTCAATGTTGAGGTTGTTGTTGTATTTGTTGGTGTTTTTCAATGTTGAGGTTGTTGTAGTTTTTCAATGTTGAGGTTGTTGTTGAATTTGTTGGTGTTTTTCAATGTCGAGGTTGTTGTTGAATTTGTTTGTGTTTTTCTATGTTGAGGTTGTTGTTGAATTTGTTGGTGTTTTTCAATGTTGAGGTTGTTGTTGTTTTTAAATGTTGAGGTTGTTGTTGAATTTGTTGGTGTTTTTCAATTTTGAGGTTGTTGCTGTTATTCAATGTTGAGGTTGTTGTTGAATTTGTTGGTGTTTTTCCATGTTGAGGTTGTTGTTGTTTTTCAAAGTTGAGGTTGTTGTTAAATTTGTTGGTGTTTTTCAATGTTGAGGTTGTTGTTGAATTTGTTGGTGTTTTTCATTGTTGAGGTTGTTGTTGAATTTGTTGGTGTTTTTCAATGTTGAGGTTGTTGTTGTTTTTCAATGTTGAGGTTGTTGTTGTATGTGTTGGTGTTTTTCAATGTTGAGGTTGTTGCAGTTTTTCAATGTTGAGGTTGTTGTTGAATTTGTTGGTGTTTTTCAATTTCGAGGTTGTTGTTGAATTTGTTGGTGTTTTTCAATGTTCAAGTTGTTGTTGAATTTGTTGGTGTTTTTCAATGTTGAGGTTGTTGTTGAATTTGTTGGTGTTTTTAAATGTTGAAGTTGTTGTTGTTGTTCAATGTGGAGGTTGTTGTTGAATTTGTTGGTGTTTTTCAATTTCGAGGTTGTTGTTGAATTTGTTGGTATTTTTCAATGTTGAGTTTGTTGTTGTTTTTCAATTTTCAGGTTGTTGTTGAATTTGATGGTGTTTTTCAATGTCGAGGTTGTTGTTGAAATTGTTGGTGTTTTTCAATGTTGCCGTTGTTGTTGAATTTGTTGCTGTTTTTCAATGTTGAGGTTGTTGTTGTTTTTCAATGTTGAGGTTGTTGTTGAATTTGTTGGTGTTTTTCAATGTTGAGGTTGTTGTTCTTTTTCAATGTTGAGGTTGTTGTTGAATTTGTTGGTGTTTTTAAATGTTGAGTTTGTTGTTGAATTTGTTGGTGTTTTTCAATGTTGAGGTTGTTGTTGTTTTTCAATGTTGAGGTTGTTGTTGAATTTGTTGGTGTTTTTCAATGTTAAGGTTGTTGTTGTTTTTCAATGTTGAGGTTGTTGTTGAATTTGTTGGTGTTTTTCAATTTCGAGGTTGTTGTTGAATTTGTTGGTGTTTTGCAATGTTGAAGTTGCTGTTGAATTTGTTGGTGTTTTTCAATGTTGAGGTTGTTGTTGTTTTTCAATGTTGAGGTTGTTGTTGAATTTGTTGGTGTTTTTCAATGTTGAGGTTGTTGTTGTTTTTCAATGTTGAGGTTGTTGTTGTTTTTCAATGTTGAGGTTGTTGTTGAATTTGTTGGTGTTTTTCAATGTCCAGGCTGTTGTTGAATTTTTTGGTGTTTTTCAATGTTGAAGTTGTTGTTGAATTTGTTGGTGTTTTTCAATGTTGAGGTTGTTGTTGAATTTGTTGGTGTTTTTAAATGTTGAGATTGTTGTTGTTGTTCAATGTGGAGGTTGTTGTTGAATTTGTTGCTGTTTTTCAATGTCGAGGTTGTTGTTGAATTTGTTGGTATTTTTCAATGTTGAATTTGTTGTTGAATTTGTTGGTGTTTTTCAATGTTGAAGTTGTTGTTGTTTTTCAATGATGAGGTTGTTGTTGAATTTGTTGTTGTTTTTCAATGTTGATGTTGTTGTTGAATTTGTTGGCGTTTTTAAATGTTGAGGTTGTTAGTGAATTTGTTGGTGTTTTTCAATTTTGAGGTTGTTTTTGAATTTGTTGGAATTTTTCAATGTTGAGGTTGTTGTTGTTTTTCAAAGTTGAGGGCGTTGTTGAATTTGGTGGTGTTTTTCAATGTCGAGGTTGTTGTTGAATTTGTTCGTGTTTTTCAATGTTGAAGTTGTTGTTGAATTTGTTAGTGTTTTTCAATGTTGAGGTTGTTGTTGTTTTTCAATGTTGAGGTTGTTGTTGAATTTGCTGGTGCTTTTCAATGTTGAGGTTGTTGTTGTTTTTAAATGTTGAGGTTGTTGTTGAATTTGTTGGTTTTTTTAAATGTTGAGGTTATTGTTGAATTTGTTGGTGTTTTTCAATGTTGAGGTTGTTGTTGTTTTTCAATGTTGAGGTTGTTGTTGAATTTGTTGGTGTTTTTCATTGTTGAGGTTGTTGTTGTTTTTCAATGTTAAGGTTGTTGTTGAATTTGTTGGTGTTTTTCAATTTCGAAGTTGTTGTTGAATTTGTTGGTTTTTTACAATGTTGAAGTTGTTGTTGAATTTTTTGGTGTTTTTCAATGTTGAGGTTGTTGTTGTTTTTCAATGTTGAGGTTGTTGTTGAATTTGTTGGTGTTTTTCAAAGTTGAGGTTGTTGTTGTTTTTCAATGTTGAGGTTGTTGTTGTTTTTCAATGTTGAGGTTGTTGTTGTATTTGTTGGTGTTTTTCAATGTTGAGGTTGTTGAAGTTTTTCAATGTTGAGGTTGTTGTTGAATTTGTTCGTGTTTTTCAATGTCGAGGTTGTTGTTGAATTTGTTGGTGTTTTTCAATGTTGAAGTTGTTGTTGAATTTGTTTGTGTTTTTCAATGTTGAGGTTGTTGTTGTTTTTAAATGTTGAGGTTGTTGTTGAATTTGTTGGTGTTTTTCAATTTTGAGGTTGCTGTTGTTTTTCAATGTTGAGGTTGTTGTTGAATTTGTTGGTGTTTTTCCATGTTGAGGTTGTTGTTGTTTTTCAAAGTTGAGGTTGTTGTTAAATTTGTTGGTGTTTTTCAATGTTGAGGTTGTTGTTGAATTTTATGGTGTTTTTCATTGTTGAGGTTGTTGTTGAATTTGTTGGTGTTTTTCAATGTTGAGGTTGTTGTTGTTTTTTAATGTTGAGGTTGTTGTTGAATTTGTTGGTGTTCTTCAATGTTGAGGTTGTTGTTGTTTTTCAATGTTGAGGTTGTTGTTGAATTTGTTGCTGTTTTTCAATTTCGAGGTTGTTGTTGAATTTGTTGGTGTTTTTCAATGTTGAAGTTGTTGTTGAATTTGTTGGTGTTTTTCAATGTTGAGGTTGTTGTTGTTTTTTAATTTGAGGTTGTTGTTGAATTTGTTGGTGTTTTTCAATGTTGAGGTTGTTGTTGTTCTTCAATGTTGAGGTTGTTGTTGTTTTTCAATGTTGAGGTTGTTGTTGTTTTTCAAAGTTGAGGTTGTTGTTAAATTTGTTGCTGTTTTTCAATGTTGAGGTTGTTGTTGAATTTTATGGTGTTTTTCATTGTTGAGGTTGTTGTTGAATTTGTTGGTGTTTTTCAATGTTGAGGTTGTTGTTGTTTTTTAATGTTGAGGTTGTTGTTGAATTTGTTGGTGTTCTTCAATGTTGAGGTTGTTGTTGTTTTTCAATGTTGAGGTTGTTGTTGAATTTGTTGCTGTTTTTCAATTTCGAGGTTGTTGTTGAATTTGTTGGTGTTTTTCAATGTTGAAGTTGTTGTTGAATTTGTTGGTGTTTTTCAATGTTGAGGTTGTTGTTGTTTTTTAATTTGAGGTTGTTGTTGAATTTGTTGGTGTTTTTCAATGTTGAGGTTGTTGTTGTTCTTCAATGTTGAGGTTGTTGTTGTTTTTCAATGTTGAGGTTGTTGTTGAATTTGTTGGTGTTTTTTAATGTTGATGTTGTTGTAGTTTTTCAATGTTGAGGTTGTTGTTGAATTTGTTGCTGTTTTTCAATGTCGAGGTTGTTGTTGAATTTGTTGGTGTTTTTCAATGTTGAAGTTGTTGCTGAATTTGTTGGTGTTTTTCAATGTTGAGGTTGTTGTTGAATTTGTTGGTGTTTTTCAATGTTGAGGTTCTGTTGTTTTCAAATGTTGACGTAGTTGTTGAATTTGTTGGCGTTTTCCAATTTTGAGGTTGTTGTTGTTTTTCAATGTTGAGGTTGTTGTTGTTTTTCAATGTTGAGGTTGTTGTTGTATTTGTTGGTGTTTTTCAATGTTGAGGTTGTTGCAGTTTTTCAATGTTGAGGTTGTTGTTGAATTTGTTGGTGTTTTTCAATGTTGAAGTTGTTGTCGAATTTGTTTGTGTTTTTCAATGTTGAGGTTGTTGTTGAATTTGTTGGTGATTTTCAATGTTGAGGTTGTTGTTGTTTTTAAATGTTGAGGTTGTTGTTGAATTTGTTGGTGTTTTTCTATTTTGAGGTTGTTGTTGTTTTTCAATGTTGAGGTTGTTGTTGAATTTGTTGGTGTTTTTCCATGTTGAGGTTGTTTTTGTTTTTCAAAGTTGAGGTTGTTGTTAAATTTGTTGGTGTTTTTCAATGTTGAGGTTGTTGTTGAATTTTATGGTGTTTTTCATTGTTGAGGTTGTTGTTGAATTTGTTGGTGTTTTTCAATGTTGAGGTTGTTGTTGTTTTTTAATGTTGAGGTTATTGTTGAATTTGTTGGTGTTCTTCAATGTTGAGGTTGTTGTTGTTTTTCAATGTTGAGGTTGTTGTTGAATTTGTTGCTGTTTTTCAATTTCGAGGTTGTTGTTGAATTTGTTGGTGTTTTTCTATGTTGAAGTTGTTGTTGAATTTGTTGGTGTTTTTCAATGTTGAGGTTGTTGTTGTTTTTTAATTTGAGGTTGTTGTTGAATTTGTTGGTGTTTTTCAATGTTGAGGTTGTTGTTGTTTTTCAATGTTGAGGTTGTTGTTGTTTTTCAATGTTGAGGTTGTTGTTGAATTTGTTGGTGTTTTTCAATGTTGAGGTTGTTTTTGTTTTTCAATGTTGAGGTTGTTGTTGTATTTGTTGGTGTTTTTTAATGTTGATGTTGTTGTAGTTTTTCAATGTTGAGGTTGTTGTTGAATTTGTTGCTGTTTTTCAATGTCGAGTTTGTTGTTGAATTTGTTGGTGTTTTTCAATGTTGAAGTTGTTGTTGAATTTGTTGGTGTTTTTCAATGTTGAGGTTGTTGTTGAATTTGTTGGTGTTTTTCAATGTTGAGGTTTTTGTTGTTTTCAAATGTTGACGTAGTTGTTGAATTTGTTGGCGTTTTCCAATTTTGAGGTTGTTGTTGTTTTTCAATGTTGAGGTTGTTGTTGAATTTGTTGGTGTTTTTCCATGTTGAGGTTGTTGTTGTTTTTCAAAGTTGAGGTTGTTGTTAAATTTGTTGGTGTTTTTCAATGTTGAGGTTGTTGCTGAATTTGTTGGTGGTTTTCATTGTTGAGGTTGTTGTTGAATTTGTTGGTGTTTTTCAATGTTGAGGTTGTTGTTGTTTTTCAATGTTGAGGTTGTTGTTGAATTTGTTGGTGTTTTTCAATGTTGAGGTTGTTGTTGTTTTTCAATGTTGAGGTTGTTGTTGAATTTGTTGGTATTTTTCAATGTTGAGGGTTGTTGTTGAATTTGTTGGTGTTTTCTCAATGTTGAGGTTGTTGTTGTTTTTCAATGTTGAGGTTGTTGTTGTATTTGTTGGTGTTTTTCAATGTTGAGGTTGTTGTAATTTTTCAATGTTGAGGTTGTTGTTGAATTTGTTGGTGTTTTTCAATGTCGAGGTTGTTGTTGAATTTGTTTGTGTTTTTCTATGTTGAGGTTGTTGTTGAATTTGTTGGTGTTTTTCAATGTTGAGGTTGTTGTTGTTTTTAAATGTTGAGGTTGTTGTTGAATTTGTTGGTGTTTTTCAATTTTGAGGTTGTTGCTGTTTTTCAATGTTGAGGTTGTTGTTGAATTTGTTGGTGTTTTTCCATGTTGAGGTTGTTGTTGTTTTTCAAAGTTGAGGTTGTTGTTAAATTTGTTGGTGTTTTTCAATGTTGAGGTTGTTGTTGAATTTTTTGGTGTTTTTCATTGTTGAGGTTGTTGTTGAATTTGTTGGTGTTTTTCAATGTTGAGGTTGTTGTTGTTTTTCAATGTTGAAGTTGTTGTTGAATTTGTTGGTGTTTTTCAATGTTGAGGTTGTTGTTGTTTTTCAATGTTGAGGTTGTTGTTGAATTTGTTGGTGTTTTTCAATGTTGAAGGTTGTTGTTGAATTTGTTGGTGTTTTCTCAATGTTGAGGTTGTTGTTGTTTTACAATGTTGAGCTTGTTGTTGTATTTGTTGGTGTTTTTCAATGTTGAGGTTGTTGTCGTTTTTCAATGTTGAGGTTGTTGTTGAATTTGTTGGTGTTTTTCAATGTCGAGGTTGTTGTTGAATTTGTTGGTGTTTTTCAATGTTGAAGTTGTTGTTGAATTTGTTTGTGTTTTTCAATGTTGAGGTTGTTGTTGAATTTGTTGGTGTTTTTCAATGTTGAGGTTGTTGTTGTTTTTAAATGTTGAGGTTGTTGTTGAATTTGTTGGTGTTTTTCAATTTTGAGGTTGTTGTTGTTTTTCTGTGTTGAGGTTGTTGTTGAATTTGTTGGTGTTTTTCCATGTTGAGGTTGTTGTTGTTTTTCAAAGTTGAGGTTGTTGTTAAATTTGTTGGTCTTTTTCAATGTTGAGGTTATTGTTGAATTTGTTGGTGTTTTTCCATGTTGAGGTTGTTTTTGTTTTTCAAAGTTGAGGTTGTTGTTAAATTTGTTGGTGTTTTTCAATGTTGAGGTTGTTGTTGAATTTTATGGTGTTTTTCATTGTTGAGGTTGTTGTTGAATTTGTTGGTGTTTTTCAATGTTGAGGTTGTTGTTGTTTTTTAATGTTGAGGTTGTTGTTGAATTTGTTGGTGTTCTTCAATGTTGAGGTTGTTGTTGTTTTTCAATGTTGAGGTTGTTGTTGAATTTGTTGCTGTTTTTCAATTTCGAGGTTGTTGTTGAATTTTTTGGTGTTTTTCAATGTTGAAGTTGTTGTTGAATTTGTTGGTGTTTTTCAATGTTGAGGTTGTTGTTGTTTTTTAATTTGAGGTTGTTGTTGAATTTGTTGGTGTTTTTCAATGTTGAGGTTGTTGTTGTTTTTCAATGTTGAGGTTGTTGTTGTTTTTCAATGTTGAGGTTGTTGTTGAATTTGTTGGTGTTTTTCAATGTTGAGGTTGTTTTTGTTTTTCAATGTTGAGGTTGTTGTTGTATTTGTTGGTGTTTTTTAATGTTGATGTTGTTGTAGTTTTTCAATGTTGAGGTTGTTGTTGAATTTGTTGCTGTTTTTCAATGTCGAGTTTGTTGTTGAATTTGTTGGTGTTTTTCAATGTTGAAGTTGTTGTTGAATTTGTTGGTGTTTTTCAATGTTGAGGTTGTTGTTGAATTTGTTGGTGTTTTTCAATGTTGAGGTTTTTGTTGTTTTCAAATGTTGACGTAGTTGTTGAATTTGTTGGCGTTTTCCAATTTTGAGGTTGTTGTTGTTTTTCAATGTTGAGGTTGTTGTTGAATTTGTTGGTGTTTTTCCATGTTGAGGTTGTTGTTGTTTTTCAAAGTTGAGGTTGTTGTTAAATTTGTTGGTGTTTTTCAATGTTGAGGTTGTTGCTGAATTTGTTGGTGGTTTTCATTGTTGAGGTTGTTGTTGAATTTGTTGGTGTTTTTCAATGTTGAGGTTGTTGTAGTTTTTCAATGTTGAGGTTGTTGTTGAATTTGTTGGTGTTTTTCAATGTCGAGGTTGTTGTTGAATTTGTTTGTGTTTTTCTATGTTGAGGTTGTTGTTGAATTTGTTGGTGTTTTTCAATGTTGAGGTTGTTGTTGTTTTTAAATGTTGAGGTTGTTGTTGAATTTGTTGGTGTTTTTCAATTTTGAGGTTGTTGCTGTTTTTCAATGTTGAGGTTGTTGTTGAATTTGTTGGTGTTTTTCCATGTTGAGGTTGTTGTTGTTTTTCAAAGTTGAGGTTGTTGTTAAATTTGTTGGTGTTTTTCAATGTTGAGGTTGTTGTTGAATTTTTTGGTGTTTTTCATTGTTGAGGTTGTTGTTGAATTTGTTGGTGTTTTTCAATGTTGAGGTTGTTGTTGTTTTTCAATGTTGAAGTTGTTGTTGAATTTGTTGGTGTTTTTCAATGTTGAGGTTGTTGTTGTTTTTCAATGTTGAGGTTGTTGTTGAATTTGTTGGTGTTTTTCAATGTTGAAGGTTGTTGTTGAATTTGTTGGTGTTTTCTCAATGTTGAGGTTGTTGTTGTTTTACAATGTTGAGCTTGTTGTTGTATTTGTTGGTGTTTTTCAATGTTGAGGTTGTTGTCGTTTTTCAATGTTGAGGTTGTTGTTGAATTTGTTGGTGTTTTTCAATGTCGAGGTTGTTGTTGAATTTGTTGGTGTTTTTCAATGTTGAAGTTGTTGTTGAATTTGTTTGTGTTTTTCAATGTTGAGGTTGTTGTTGAATTTGTTGGTGTTTTTCAATGTTGAGGTTGTTGTTGTTTTTAAATGTTGAGGTTGTTGTTGAATTTGTTGGTGTTTTTCAATTTTGAGGTTGTTGTTGTTTTTCTGTGTTGAGGTTGTTGTTGAATTTGTTGGTGTTTTTCCATGTTGAGGTTGTTGTTGTTTTTCAAAGTTGAGGTTGTTGTTAAATTTGTTGGTCTTTTTCAATGTTGAGGTTATTGTTGAATTTGTTGGTGTTTTTCCATGTTGAGGTTGTTTTTGTTTTTCAAAGTTGAGGTTGTTGTTAAATTTGTTGGTGTTTTTCAATGTTGAGGTTGTTGTTGAATTTTATGGTGTTTTTCATTGTTGAGGTTGTTGTTGAATTTGTTGGTGTTTTTCAATGTTGAGGTTGTTGTTGTTTTTTAATGTTGAGGTTGTTGTTGAATTTGTTGGTGTTCTTCAATGTTGAGGTTGTTGTTGTTTTTCAATGTTGAGGTTGTTGTTGAATTTGTTGCTGTTTTTCAATTTCGAGGTTGTTGTTGAATTTTTTGGTGTTTTTCAATGTTGAAGTTGTTGTTGAATTTGTTGGTGTTTTTCAATGTTGAGGTTGTTGTTGTTTTTTAATTTGAGGTTGTTGTTGAATTTGTTGGTGTTTTTCAATGTTGAGGTTGTTGTTGTTTTTCAATGTTGAGGTTGTTGTTGTTTTTCAATGTTGAGGTTGTTGTTGAATTTGTTGGTGTTTTTCAATGTTGAGGTTGTTTTTGTTTTTCAATGTTGAGGTTGTTGTTGTATTTGTTGGTGTTTTTTAATGTTGATGTTGTTGTAGTTTTTCAATGTTGAGGTTGTTGTTGAATTTGTTGCTGTTTTTCAATGTCGAGTTTGTTGTTGAATTTGTTGGTGTTTTTCAATGTTGAAGTTGTTGTTGAATTTGTTGGTGTTTTTCAATGTTGAGGTTGTTGTTGAATTTGTTGGTGTTTTTCAATGTTGAGGTTTTTGTTGTTTTCAAATGTTGACGTAGTTGTTGAATTTGTTGGCGTTTTCCAATTTTGAGGTTGTTGTTGTTTTTCAATGTTGAGGTTGTTGTTGAATTTGTTGGTGTTTTTCCATGTTGAGGTTGTTGTTGTTTTTCAAAGTTGAGGTTGTTGTTAAATTTGTTGGTGTTTTTCAATGTTGAGGTTGTTGCTGAATTTGTTGGTGGTTTTCATTGTTGAGGTTGTTGTTGAATTTGTTGGTGTTTTTCAATGTTGAAGTTGTTGTTGAATTTGTTGGTGTTTTTCAATGTTGAGGTTGTTGTTGTTTTTTAATTTGAGGTTGTTGTTGAATTTGTTGGTGTTTTTCAATGTTGAGGTTGTTGTTGTTCTTCAATGTTGAGGTTGTTGTTGTTTTTCAATGTTGAGGTTGTTGTTGAATTTGTTGGTGTTTTTTAATGTTGATGTTGTTGTAGTTTTTCAATGTTGAGGTTGTTGTTGAATTTGTTGCTGTTTTTCAATGTCGAGGTTGTTGTTGAATTTGTTGGTGTTTTTCAATGTTGAAGTTGTTGCTGAATTTGTTGGTGTTTTTCAATGTTGAGGTTGTTGTTGAATTTGTTGGTGTTTTTCAATGTTGAGGTTCTGTTGTTTTCAAATGTTGACGTAGTTGTTGAATTTGTTGGCGTTTTCCAATTTTGAGGTTGTTGTTGTTTTTCAATGTTGAGGTTGTTGTTGTTTTTCAATGTTGAGGTTGTTGTTGTATTTGTTGGTGTTTTTCAATGTTGAGGTTGTTGCAGTTTTTCAATGTTGAGGTTGTTGTTGAATTTGTTGGTGTTTTTCAATGTTGAAGTTGTTGTCGAATTTGTTTGTGTTTTTCAATGTTGAGGTTGTTGTTGAATTTGTTGGTGATTTTCAATGTTGAGGTTGTTGTTGTTTTTAAATGTTGAGGTTGTTGTTGAATTTGTTGGTGTTTTTCTATTTTGAGGTTGTTGTTGTTTTTCAATGTTGAGGTTGTTGTTGAATTTGTTGGTGTTTTTCCATGTTGAGGTTGTTTTTGTTTTTCAAAGTTGAGGTTGTTGTTAAATTTGTTGGTGTTTTTCAATGTTGAGGTTGTTGTTGAATTTTATGGTGTTTTTCATTGTTGAGGTTGTTGTTGAATTTGTTGGTGTTTTTCAATGTTGAGGTTGTTGTTGTTTTTTAATGTTGAGGTTGTTGTTGAATTTGTTGGTGTTCTTCAATGTTGAGGTTGTTGTTGTTTTTCAATGTTGAGGTTGTTGTTGAATTTGTTGCTGTTTTTCAATTTCGAGGTTGTTGTTGAATTTGTTGGTGTTTTTCAATGTTGAAGTTGTTGTTGAATTTGTTGGTGTTTTTCAATGTTGAGGTTGTTGTTGTTTTTTAATTTGAGGTTGTTGTTGAATTTGTTGGTGTTTTTCAATGTTGAGGTTGTTGTTGTTTTTCAATGTTGAGGTTGTTGTTGTTTTTCAATGTTGAGGTTGTTGTTGAATTTGTTGGTGTTTTTCAATGTTGAGGTTGTTTTTGTTTTTCAATGTTGAGGTTGTTGTTGTATTTGTTGGTGTTTTTTAATGTTGATGTTGTTGTAGTTTTTCAATGTTGAGGTTGTTGTTGAATTTGTTGCTGTTTTTCAATGTCGAGTTTGTTGTTGAATTTGTTGGTGTTTTTCAATGTTGAAGTTGTTGTTGAATTTGTTGGTGTTTTTCAATGTTGAGGTTGTTGTTGAATTTGTTGGTGTTTTTCAATGTTGAGGTTTTTGTTGTTTTCAAATGTTGACGTAGTTGTTGAATTTGTTGGCGTTTTCCAATTTTGAGGTTGTTGTTGTTTTTCAATGTTGAGGTTGTTGTTGAATTTGTTGGTGTTTTTCCATGTTGAGGTTGTTGTTGTTTTTCAAAGTTGAGGTTGTTGTTAAATTTGTTGGTGTTTTTCAATGTTGAGGTTGTTGCTGAATTTGTTGGTGGTTTTCATTGTTGAGGTTGTTGTTGAATTTGTTGGTGTTTTTCAATGTTGAGGTTGTTGTTGTTTTTCAATGTTGAGGTTGTTGTTGAATTTGTTGGTGTTTTTCAATGTTGAGGTTGTTGTTGTTTTTCAATGTTGAGGTTGTTGTTGAATTTGTTGGTATTTTTCAATGTTGAGGGTTGTTGTTGAATTTGTTGGTGTTTTCTCAATGTTGAGGTTGTTGTTGTTTTTCAATGTTGAGGTTGTTGTTGTATTTGTTGGTGTTTTTCAATGTTGAGGTTGTTGTAGTTTTTCAATGTTGAGGTTGTTGTTGAATTTGTTGGTGTTTTTCAATGTCGAGGTTGTTGTTGAATTTGTTTGTGTTTTTCTATGTTGAGGTTGTTGTTGAATTTGTTGGTGTTTTTCAATGTTGAGGTTGTTGTTGTTTTTAAATGTTGAGGTTGTTGTTGAATTTGTTGGTGTTTTTCAATTTTGAGGTTGTTGCTGTTTTTCAATGTTGAGGTTGTTGTTGAATTTGTTGGTGTTTTTCCATGTTGAGGTTGTTGTTGTTTTTCAAAGTTGAGGTTGTTGTTAAATTTGTTGGTGTTTTTCAATGTTGAGGTTGTTGTTGAATTTTTTGGTGTTTTTCATTGTTGAGGTTGTTGTTGAATTTGTTGGTGTTTTTCAATGTTGAGGTTGTTGTTGTTTTTCAATGTTGAAGTTGTTGTTGAATTTGTTGGTGTTTTTCAATGTTGAGGTTGTTGTTGTTTTTCAATGTTGAGGTTGTTGTTGAATTTGTTGGTGTTTTTCAATGTTGAAGGTTGTTGTTGAATTTGTTGGTGTTTTCTCAATGTTGAGGTTGTTGTTGTTTTACAATGTTGAGCTTGTTGTTGTATTTGTTGGTGTTTTTCAATGTTGAGGTTGTTGTCGTTTTTCAATGTTGAGGTTGTTGTTGAATTTGTTGGTGTTTTTCAATGTCGAGGTTGTTGTTGAATTTGTTGGTGTTTTTCAATGTTGAAGTTGTTGTTGAATTTGTTTGTGTTTTTCAATGTTGAGGTTGTTGTTGAATTTGTTGGTGTTTTTCAATGTTGAGGTTGTTGTTGTTTTTAAATGTTGAGGTTGTTGTTGAATTTGTTGGTGTTTTTCAATTTTGAGGTTGTTGTTGTTTTTCTGTGTTGAGGTTGTTGTTGAATTTGTTGGTGTTTTTCCATGTTGAGGTTGTTGTTGTTTTTCAAAGTTGAGGTTGTTGTTAAATTTGTTGGTCTTTTTCAATGTTGAGGTTATTGTTGAATTTGTTGGTGTTTTTCCATGTTGAGGTTGTTTTTGTTTTTCAAAGTTGAGGTTGTTGCTAAATTTGTTGGTGTTTTTCAATGTTGAGGTTGTTGTTGAATTTTATGGTGTTTTTCATTGTTGAGGTTGTTGTTGAATTTGTTGGTGTTTTTCAATGTTGAGGTTGTTGTTGTTTTTTAATGTTGAGGTTGTTGTTGAATTTGTTGGTGTTCTTCAATGTTGAGGTTGTTGTTGTTTTTCAATGTTGAGGTTGTTGTTGAATTTGTTGCTGTTTTTCAATTTCGAGGTTGTTGTTGAATTTTTTGGTGTTTTTCAATGTTGAAGTTGTTGTTGAATTTGTTGGTGTTTTTCAATGTTGAGGTTGTTGTTGTTTTTTAATTTGAGGTTGTTGTTGAATTTGTTGGTGTTTTTCAATGTTGAGGTTGTTGTTGTTTTTCAATGTTGAGGTTGTTGTTGTTTTTCAATGTTGAGGTTGTTGTTGAATTTGTTGGTGTTTTTCAATGTTGAGGTTGTTTTTGTTTTTCAATGTTGAGGTTGTTGTTGTATTTGTTGGTGTTTTTTAATGTTGATGTTGTTGTAGTTTTTCAATGTTGAGGTTGTTGTTGAATTTGTTGCTGTTTTTCAATGTCGAGTTTGTTGTTGAATTTGTTGGTGTTTTTCAATGTTGAAGTTGTTGTTGAATTTGTTGGTGTTTTTCAATGTTGAGGTTGTTGTTGAATTTGTTGGTGTTTTTCAATGTTGAGGTTTTTGTTGTTTTCAAATGTTGACGTAGTTGTTGAATTTGTTGGCGTTTTCCAATTTTGAGGTTGTTGTTGTTTTTCAATGTTGAGGTTGTTGTTGAATTTGTTGGTGTTTTTCCATGTTGAGGTTGTTGTTGTTTTTCAAAGTTGAGGTTGTTGTTAAATTTGTTGGTGTTTTTCAATGTTGAGGTTGTTGCTGAATTTGTTGGTGGTTTTCATTGTTGAGGTTGTTGTTGAATTTGTTGGTGTTTTTCAATGTTGAGGTTGTTGTTGTTTTTCAATGTTGAGGTTGTTGTTGAATTTGTTGGTGTTTTTCAATGTTGAGGTTGTTGTTGTTTTTCAATGTTGAGGTTGTTGTTGAATTTGTTGGTATTTTTCAATGTTGAGGGTTGTTGTTGAATTTGTTGGTGTTTTCTCAATATTGAGGTTGTTGTTGGTTTTCAATGTTGAGGTTGTTGTTGTATTTGTTGGTGTTTTTCAATGTTGAGGTTGTTGTAGTTTTTCAATGTTGAGGTTGTTGTTGAATTTGTTGGTGTTTTTCAATGTCGAGGTTGTTGTTGAATTTGTTTGTGTTTTTCTATGTTGAGGTTGTTGTTGAATTTGTTGGTGTTTTTCAATGTTGAGGTTGTTGTTGTTTTTAAATGTTGAGGTTGTTGTTGAATTTGTTGGTGTTTTTCAATTTTGAGGTTGTTGCTGTTTTTCAATGTTGAGGTTGTTGTTGAATTTGTTGGTGTTTTTCCATGTTGAGGTTGTTGTTGTTTTTCAAAGTTGAGGTTGTTGTTAAATTTGTTGGTGTTTTTCAATGTTGAGGTTGTTGTTGAATTTGTTGGTGTTTTTCATTGTTGAGGTTGTTGTTGAATTTGTTGGTGTTTTTCAATGTTGAGGTTGTTGTTGTTTTTCAATGTTGAAGTTGTTGTTGAATTTGTTGGTGTTTTTCAATGTTGAGGTTGTTGTTGTTTTTCAATGTTGAGGTTGTTGTTGAATTTGTTGGTGTTTTTCAATGTTGAAGGTTGTTGTTGAATTTGTTGGTGTTTTCTCAATGTTGAGGTTGTTGTTGTTTTTCAATGTTGAGCTTGTTGTTGTATTTGTTGGTGTTTTTCAATGTTGAGGTTGTTGTCGTTTTTCAATGTTGAGGTTGTTGTTGAATTTGTTGGTGTTTTTCAATGTCGAGGTTGTTGTTGAATTTGTTGGTGTTTTTCAATGTTGAAGTTGTTGTTGAATTTGTTTGTGTTTTTCAATGTTGAGGTTGTTGTTGAATTTGTTGGTGTTTTTCAATGTTGAGGTTGTTGTTGTTTTTAAATGTTGAGGTTTTTGTTGAATTTGTTGGTGTTTTTCAATTTTGAGGTTGTTGTTGTTTTTCTGTGTTGAGGTTGTTGTTGAATTTGTTGGTGTTTTTCCATGTTGAGGTTGTTGTTGTTTTTCAAAGTTGAGGTTGTTGTTAAATTTGTTGGTCTTTTTCAATGTTGAGGTTATTGTTGAATTTGTTGGTGTTTTTCATTGTTGAGGTTGTTGTTGAATTTGTTGGTGTTTTTCAATGTTGAGGTTGTTGTTGTTTTTTAATGTTGAGGTTGTTGTTGAATTTGTTGGTGTCCTTCAATGTTGAGGTTGTTGTTGTTTTTCAATGTTGAGGTTGTTGTTGAATTTGTTGCTGTTTTTCAATTTCGAGGTTGTTGTTGAATTTGTTGGTGTTTTTCAATGTTGAAGTTGTTGTTGAATTTGTTGGTGTTTTTCAATGTTGAGGTTCTTGTTGAATTTGTTGGTGTTTTTCAATGTTGAGGTTGTTGTTGTTTTCAAATGTTGACGTAGTTGTTGAATTTGTTGGTGTTTTCCAATTTTGAGGTTGTTGTTGTTTTTCAATGTTGAGGTTGTTGTTGAATTTGTTGGTGTTTTTCCATGTTGAGGTTGTTGTTGTTTTTCAAAGTTGATGTTGTTGTTAAATTTGTTGGTGTTTTTCAATGTTGAGGTTGTTGTTGAATTTGTTGGTGTTTTTCATTGTTGAGGTTGTTGTTGAATTTGTTGGTGTTTTTCAATGTTGAGGTTGTTGTTGTTTTTCAATGTTGAGGTTGTTGTTGAATTTGTTGGTGTTTTTCAATGTTGAGGTTGTTGTTGTTTTTCAATGTTGAGGTTGTTGTTGAATTTGTTGGTGTTTTTCAATGTTGAGGTTGTTGTTGTTTTTCAATGTTGAGGTTGTT
This sequence comes from Isurus oxyrinchus, assembly GCA_026770705.1. Classification (NCBI taxonomy): domain Eukaryota; kingdom Metazoa; phylum Chordata; class Chondrichthyes; order Lamniformes; family Lamnidae; genus Isurus; species Isurus oxyrinchus. Next base: position 31,524 of record JANJGN010000305.1, on the reverse strand, counting down.
GTTGAATTTGTTGGTGTTTTTCAATGTTGAAGGTTGTTGTTGAATTTGTTGGTGTTTTCTCAATGTTGAGGTTGTTGTTGTTTTTCAATGTTGAGCTTGTTGTTGTATTTGTTGGTGTTTTTCAATGTTGAAGTTGTTGTCGTTTTTCAATGTTGAGGTTGTTGTTGAATTTGTTGGTGTTTTTCAATGTCGAGGTTGTTGTTGAATTTGTTGGTGTTTTTCAATGTTGAAGTTGTTGTTGAATTTGTTTGTGTTTTTCAATGTTGAGGTTGTTGTTGAATTTGTTGGTGTTTTTCAATGTTGAGGTTGTTGTTGTTTTTAAATGTTGAGGTTGTTGTTGAATTTGTTGGTGTTTTTCAATTTTGAGGTTGTTGTTGTTTTTCTGTGTTGAGGTTGTTGTTGAATTTGTTGGTGTTTTTCCATGTTGAGGTTGTTGTTGTTTTTCAAAGTTGAGGTTGTTGTTAAATTTGTTGGTCTTTTTCACTGTTGAGGTTATTGTTGAATTTGTTGGTGTTTTTCATTGTTGAGGTTGTTGTTGAATTTGTTGGTGTTTTTCAATGTTGAGGTTGTTGTTGTTTTTTAATGTTGAGGTTGTTGTTGAATTTGTTGGTGTTCTTCAATGTTGAGGTTGTTGTTGTTTTTCAATGTTGAGGTTGTTGTTGAATTTGTTGCTGTTTTTCAATTTCGAGGTTGTTGTTGAATTTGTTGGTGTTTTTCAATGTTGAAGTTGTTGTTGAATTTGTTGGTGTTTTTCAATGTTGAGGTTGTTGTTGAATTTGTTGGTGTTTTTCAATGTTGAGGTTGTTGTTGTTTTCAAATGTTGACGTAGTTGTTGAATTTGTTGGTGTTTTCCAATTTTGAGGTTGTTGTTGTTTTTCAATGTTGAGGTTGTTGTTGAATTTGTTGGTGTTTTTCCATGTTGAGGTTGTTGTTGTTTTTCAAAGTTGAGGTTGTTGTTAAATTTGTTGGTGTTTTTCAATGTTGAGGTTGTTGTTGTATTTGTTGGTGTTTTTCATTGTTGAGGTTGTTGTTGAATTTGTTGGTGTTTTTCAATGTTGAGGTTGTTGTTATTTTTCAATGTTGAGGTTGTTGTTGAATTTGTTGGTGTTTTTCAATGTTGAGGTTGTTGTTGTTTTTCAATGTTGAGGTTGTTGTTGAATTTGTTGGTGTTTTTCAATGTTGAGGTTGTTGTTGTTTTTCAATGTTGAGGTTGTTGTTGAATTTGTTGGTATTTTTCAATGTTGAAGGTTGTTGTTGAATTTGTTGGTGTTTTCTCAATGTTGAGGTTGTTGTTGTTTTTCAATGTTGAGGTTGTTGTTGTATTTGTTGGTGTTTTTCAATGTTGAGGTTGTTGTAGTTTTTCAATGTTGAGGTTGTTGTTGAATTTGTTGGTGTTTTTCAATGTCGAGGTTGTTGTTCAATTTGTTTGTGTTTTTCTATGTTGAGGTTGTTGTTGAATTTGTTGGTGTTTTTCAATGTTGAGGTTGTTGTTGTTTTTAAATGTTGAGGTTGTTGTTGAATTTGTTGGTGTTTTTCAATGTTGAGGTTGTTGTTGTTTTTCAATGTTGAGGTTGTTGTTGAATTTGTTGGTGTTTTTCAATGTTGAAGGTTGTTGTTGAATTTGTTGGTGTTTTTCAATGTTGAAGTTGTTGTTGAATTTGTTTGTGTTTTTCAATGTTGAGGTTGTTGTTGAATTTGTTGGTGTTTTTCAATGTTGAGGTTGTTTTTGTTTTTAAATGTTGAGGTTGTTGTTGAATTTGTTGGTGTTTTTCAATTTTGAGGTTGTTGTTGTTTTTCTGTGTTGAGGTTGTTGTTGAATTTGTTGGTGTTTTTCCATGTTGAGGTTGTTGTTGTTTTTCAAAGTTGAGGTTGTTGTTAAATTTGTTGGTCTTTTTCAATGTTGAGGTTATTGTTGAAATTGTTGGTGTTTTTCATTGTTGAGGTTGTTGTTGAATTTGTTGGTGTTTTTCAATGTTGAGGTTGTTGTTGTTTTTTAATGTTGAGGTTGTTGTTGAATTTGTTGGTGTTCTTCAATGTTGAGGTTGTTGTTGTTTTTCAATGTTGAGGTTGTTGTTGAATTTGTTGCTGTTTTTCAATTTCGAGGTTGTTGTTGAATTTGTTGGTGTTTTTCAATGTTGAAGTTGTTGTTGAATTTGTTGGTGTTTTTCAATGTTGAGGTTGTTGTTGAATTTGTTGGTGTTTTTCAATGTTGAGGTTGTTGTTGAATTTGTTGGTGTTTTTCAATGTTGAGGTTGTTGGTGTTTTTCAATGTTGAGGTTGTTGTTGAATTTGTTGCTGTTTTTCAATGTCGAGGTTGTTGTTGAATTTGTTGGTATTTTTCAATGTTGAATTTGTTGTTGAATTTGTTGGTGTTTTTCAATGTTGAAGTTGTTGTTGTTTTTCAATGATGAGGTTGTTGTTGAATTTGTTGTTGTTTTTCAATGTTGATGTTGTTGTTGAATTTGTTGGCGTTTTTAAATGTTGAGGTTGTTAGTGAATTTGTTGGTGTTTTTCAATTTTGAGGTTGTTTTTGAATTTGTTGGAATTTTTCAATGTTGAGGTTGTTGTTGTTTTTCAAAGTTGAGGGCGTTGTTGAATTTGGTGGTGTTTTTCAATGTCGAGGTTGTTGTTGAATTTGTTCGTGTTTTTCAATGTTGAAGTTGTTGTTGAATTTGTTAGTGTTTTTCAATGTTGAGGTTGTTGTTGTTTTTCAATGTTGAGGTTGTTGTTGAATTTGCTGGTGCTTTTCAATGTTGAGGTTGTTGTTGTTTTTAAATGTTGAGGTTGTTGTTGAATTTGTTGGTTTTTTTAAATGTTGAGGTTATTGTTGAATTTGTTGGTGTTTTTCAATGTTGAGGTTGTTGTTGTTTTTCAATGTTGAGGTTGTTGTTGAATTTGTTGGTGTTTTTCCATGTTGAGGTTGTTTTTGTTTTTCAAAGTTGAGGTTGTTGTTAAATTTGTTGGTGTTTTTCAATGTTGAGGTTGTTGTTGAATTTTATGGTGTTTTTCATTGTTGAGGTTGTTGTTGAATTTGTTGGTGTTTTTCAATGTTGAGGTTGTTGTTGTTTTTTAATGTTGAGGTTGTTGTTGAATTTGTTGGTGTTCTTCAATGTTGAGGTTGTTGTTGTTTTTCAATGTTGAGGTTGTTGTTGAATTTGTTGCTGTTTTTCAATTTCGAGGTTGTTGTTGAATTTTTTGGTGTTTTTCAATGTTGAAGTTGTTGTTGAATTTGTTGGTGTTTTTCAATGTTGAGGTTGTTGTTGTTTTTTAATTTGAGGTTGTTGTTGAATTTGTTGGTGTTTTTCAATGTTGAGGTTGTTGTTGTTTTTCAATGTTGAGGTTGTTGTTGTTTTTCAATGTTGAGGTTGTTGTTGAATTTGTTGGTGTTTTTCAATGTTGAGGTTGTTTTTGTTTTTCAATGTTGAGGTTGTTGTTGTATTTGTTGGTGTTTTTTAATGTTGATGTTGTTGTAGTTTTTCAATGTTGAGGTTGTTGTTGAATTTGTTGCTGTTTTTCAATGTCGAGTTTGTTGTTGAATTTGTTGGTGTTTTTCAATGTTGAAGTTGTTGTTGAATTTGTTGGTGTTTTTCAATGTTGAGGTTGTTGTTGAATTTGTTGGTGTTTTTCAATGTTGAGGTTTTTGTTGTTTTCAAATGTTGACGTAGTTGTTGAATTTGTTGGCGTTTTCCAATTTTGAGGTTGTTGTTGTTTTTCAATGTTGAGGTTGTTGTTGAATTTGTTGGTGTTTTTCCATGTTGAGGTTGTTGTTGTTTTTCAAAGTTGAGGTTGTTGTTAAATTTGTTGGTGTTTTTCAATGTTGAGGTTGTTGCTGAATTTGTTGGTGGTTTTCATTGTTGAGGTTGCTGTTGAATTTGTTGGTGTTTTTCAATGTTGAAGTTGTTGTTGAATTTGTTGGTGTTTTTCAATGTTGAGGTTGTTGTTGTTTTTTAATTTGAGGTTGTTGTTGAATTTGTTGGTGTTTTTCAATGTTGAGGTTGTTGTTGTTCTTCAATGTTGAGGTTGTTGTTGTTTTTCAATGTTGAGGTTGTTGTTGAATTTGTTGGTGTTTTTTAATGTTGATGTTGTTGTAGTTTTTCAATGTTGAGGTTGTTGTTGAATTTGTTGCTGTTTTTCAATGTTGAGGTTGTTGTTGTTCTTCAATGTTGAGGTTGTTTTTGTTTTTCAATGTTGAGGTTGTTGTTGTATTTGTTGGTGTTTTTTAATGTTGATGTTGTTGTAGTTTTTCAATGTTGAGGTTGTTGTTGAATTTGTTGCTGTTTTTCAATGTCGAGTTTGTTGTTGAATTTGTTGGTGTTTTTCAATGTTGAAGTTGTTGTTGAATTTGTTGGTGTTTTTCAATGTTGAGGTTGTTGTTGAATTTGTTGGTGTTTTTCAATGTTGAGGTTTTTGTTGTTTTCAAATGTTGACGTAGTTGTTGAATTTGTTGGCGTTTTCCAATTTTGAGGTTGTTGTTGTTTTTCAATGTTGAGGTTGTTGTTGAATTTGTTGGTGTTTTTCCATGTTGAGGTTGTTGTTGTTTTTCAAAGTTGAGGTTGTTGTTAAATTTGTTGGTGTTTTTCAATGTTGAGGTTGTTGCTGAATTTGTTGGTGGTTTTCATTGTTGAGGTTGTTGTTGAATTTGTTGGTGTTTTTCAATGTTGAGGTTGTTGTTGTTTTTCAATGTTGAGGTTGTTGTTGAATTTGTTGGTGTTTTTCAATGTTGAGGTTGTTGTTGTTTTTCAATGTTGAGGTTGTTGTTGAATTTGTTGGTATTTTTCAATGTTGAGGGTTGTTGTTGAATTTGTTGGTGTTTTCTCAATATTGAGGTTGTTGTTGGTTTTCAATGTTGAGGTTGTTGTTGTATTTGTTGGTGTTTTTCAATGTTGAGGTTGTTGTAGTTTTTCAATGTTGAGGTTGTTGTTGAATTTGTTGGTGTTTTTCAATGTCGAGGTTGTTGTTGAATTTGTTTGTGTTTTTCTATGTTGAGGTTGTTGTTGAATTTGTTGGTGTTTTTCAATGTTGAGGTTGTTGTTGTTTTTAAATGTTGAGGTTGTTGTTGAATTTGTTGGTGTTTTTCAATTTTGAGGTTGTTGCTGTTTTTCAATGTTGAGGTTGTTGTTGAATTTGTTGGTGTTTTTCCATGTTGAGGTTGTTGTTGTTTTTCAAAGTTGAGGTTGTTGTTAAATTTGTTGGTGTTTTTCAATGTTGAGGTTGTTGTTGAATTTGTTGGTGTTTTTCATTGTTGAGGTTGTTGTTGAATTTGTTGGTGTTTTTCAATGTTGAGGTTGTTGTTGTTTTTCAATGTTGAAGTTGTTGTTGAATTTGTTGGTGTTTTTCAATGTTGAGGTTGTTGTTGTTTTTCAATGTTGAGGTTGTTGTTGAATTTGTTGGTGTTTTTCAATGTTGAAGGTTGTTGTTGAATTTGTTGGTGTTTTCTCAATGTTGAGGTTGTTGTTGTTTTTCAATGTTGAGCTTGTTGTTGTATTTGTTGGTGTTTTTCAATGTTGAGGTTGTTGTCGTTTTTCAATGTTGAGGTTGTTGTTGAATTTGTTGGTGTTTTTCAATGTCGAGGTTGTTGTTGAATTTGTTGGTGTTTTTCAATGTTGAAGTTGTTGTTGAATTTGTTTGTGTTTTTCAATGTTGAGGTTGTTGTTGAATTTGTTGGTGTTTTTCAATGTTGAGGTTGTTGTTGTTTTTAAATGTTGAGGTTTTTGTTGAATTTGTTGGTGTTTTTCAATTTTGAGGTTGTTGTTGTTTTTCTGTGTTGAGGTTGTTGTTGAATTTGTTGGTGTTTTTCCATGTTGAGGTTGTTGTTGTTTTTCAAAGTTGAGGTTGTTGTTAAATTTGTTGGTCTTTTTCAATGTTGAGGTTATTGTTGAATTTGTTGGTGTTTTTCATTGTTGAGGTTGTTGTTGAATTTGTTGGTGTTTTTCAATGTTGAGGTTGTTGTTGTTTTTTAATGTTGAGGTTGTTGTTGAATTTGTTGGTGTCCTTCAATGTTGAGGTTGTTGTTGTTTTTCAATGTTGAGGTTGTTGTTGAATTTGTTGCTGTTTTTCAATTTCGAGGTTGTTGTTGAATTTGTTGGTGTTTTTCAATGTTGAAGTTGTTGTTGAATTTGTTGGTGTTTTTCAATGTTGAGGTTCTTGTTGAATTTGTTGGTGTTTTTCAATGTTGAGGTTGTTGTTGTTTTCAAATGTTGACGTAGTTGTTGAATTTGTTGGTGTTTTCCAATTTTGAGGTTGTTGTTGTTTTTCAATGTTGAGGTTGTTGTTGAATTTGTTGGTGTTTTTCCATGTTGAGGTTGTTGTTGTTTTTCAAAGTTGATGTTGTTGTTAAATTTGTTGGTGTTTTTCAATGTTGAGGTTGTTGTTGAATTTGTTGGTGTTTTTCATTGTTGAGGTTGTTGTTGAATTTGTTGGTGTTTTTCAATGTTGAGGTTGTTGTTGTTTTTCAATGTTGAGGTTGTTGTTGAATTTGTTGGTGTTTTTCAATGTTGAGGTTGTTGTTGTTTTTCAATGTTGAGGTTGTTGTTGAATTTGTTGGTGTTTTTCAATGTTGAGGTTGTTGTTGTTTTTCAATGTTGAGGTTGTTGTTGAATTTGTTGGTGTTTTTCAATGTTGAAGGTTGTTGTTGAATTTGTTGGTGTTTTCTCAATGTTGAGGTTGTTGTTGTTTTTCAATGTTGAGCTTGTTGTTGTATTTGTTGGTGTTTTTCAATGTTGAAGTTGTTGTCGTTTTTCAATGTTGAGGTTGTTGTTGAATTTGTTGGTGTTTTTCAATGTCGAGGTTGTTGTTGAATTTGTTGGTGTTTTTCAATGTTGAAGTTGTTGTTGAATTTGTTTGTGTTTTTCAATGTTGAGGTTGTTGTTGAATTTGTTGGTGTTTTTCAATGTTGAGGTTGTTGTTGTTTTTAAATGTTGAGGTTGTTGTTGAATTTGTTGGTGTTTTTCAATTTTGAGGTTGTTGTTGTTTTTCTGTGTTGAGGTTGTTGTTGAATTTGTTGGTGTTTTTCCATGTTGAGGTTGTTGTTGTTTTTCAAAGTTGAGGTTGTTGTTAAATTTGTTGGTCTTTTTCACTGTTGAGGTTATTGTTGAATTTGTTGGTGTTTTTCATTGTTGAGGTTGTTGTTGAATTTGTTGGTGTTTTTCAATGTTGAGGTTGTTGTTGTTTTTTAATGTTGAGGTTGTTGTTGAATTTGTTGGTGTTCTTCAATGTTGAGGTTGTTGTTGTTTTTCAATGTTGAGGTTGTTGTTGAATTTGTTGCTGTTTTTCAATTTCGAGGTTGTTGTTGAATTTGTTGGTGTTTTTCAATGTTGAAGTTGTTGTTGAATTTGTTGGTGTTTTTCAATGTTGAGGTTGTTGTTGAATTTGTTGGTGTTTTTCAATGTTGAGGTTGTTGTTGTTTTCAAATGTTGACGTAGTTGTTGAATTTGTTGGTGTTTTCCAATTTTGAGGTTGTTGTTGTTTTTCAATGTTGAGGTTGTTGTTGAATTTGTTGGTGTTTTTCCATGTTGAGGTTGTTGTTGTTTTTCAAAGTTGAGGTTGTTGTTAAATTTGTTGGTGTTTTTCAATGTTGAGGTTGTTGTTGTATTTGTTGGTGTTTTTCATTGTTGAGGTTGTTGTTGAATTTGTTGGTGTTTTTCAATGTTGAGGTTGTTGTTATTTTTCAATGTTGAGGTTGTTGTTGAATTTGTTGGTGTTTTTCAATGTTGAGGTTGTTGTTGTTTTTCAATGTTGAGGTTGTTGTTGAATTTGTTGGTGTTTTTCAATGTTGAGGTTGTTGTTGTTTTTCAATGTTGAGGTTGTTGTTGAATTTGTTGGTATTTTTCAATGTTGAAGGTTGTTGTTGAATTTGTTGGTGTTTTCTCAATGTTGAGGTTGTTGTTGTTTTTCAATGTTGAGGTTGTTGTTGTATTTGTTGGTGTTTTTCAATGTTGAGGTTGTTGTAGTTTTTCAATGTTGAGGTTGTTGTTGAATTTGTTGGTGTTTTTCAATGTCGAGGTTGTTGTTCAATTTGTTTGTGTTTTTCTATGTTGAGGTTGTTGTTGAATTTGTTGGTGTTTTTCAATGTTGAGGTTGTTGTTGTTTTTAAATGTTGAGGTTGTTGTTGAATTTGTTGGTGTTTTTCAATGTTGAGGTTGTTGTTGTTTTTCAATGTTGAGGTTGTTGTTGAATTTGTTGGTGTTTTTCAATGTTGAAGGTTGTTGTTGAATTTGTTGGTGTTTTTCAATGTTGAAGTTGTTGTTGAATTTGTTTGTGTTTTTCAATGTTGAGGTTGTTGTTGAATTTGTTGGTGTTTTTCAATGTTGAGGTTGTTTTTGTTTTTAAATGTTGAGGTTGTTGTTGAATTTGTTGGTGTTTTTCAATTTTGAGGTTGTTGTTGTTTTTCTGTGTTGAGGTTGTTGTTGAATTTGTTGGTGTTTTTCCATGTTGAGGTTGTTGTTGTTTTTCAAAGTTGAGGTTGTTGTTAAATTTGTTGGTCTTTTTCAATGTTGAGGTTATTGTTGAAATTGTTGGTGTTTTTCATTGTTGAGGTTGTTGTTGAATTTGTTGGTGTTTTTCAATGTTGAGGTTGTTGTTGTTTTTTAATGTTGAGGTTGTTGTTGAATTTGTTGGTGTTCTTCAATGTTGAGGTTGTTGTTGTTTTTCAATGTTGAGGTTGTTGTTGAATTTGTTGCTGTTTTTCAATTTCGAGGTTGTTGTTGAATTTGTTGGTGTTTTTCAATGTTGAAGTTGTTGTTGAATTTGTTGGTGTTTTTCAATGTTGAGGTTGTTGTTGAATTTGTTGGTGTTTTTCAATGTTGAGGTTGTTGTTGAATTTGTTGGTGTTTTTCAATGTTGAGGTTGTTGGTGTTTTTCAATGTTGAGGTTGTTGTTGAATTTGTTGCTGTTTTTCAATGTCGAGGTTGTTGTTGAATTTGTTGGTATTTTTCAATGTTGAATTTGTTGTTGAATTTGTTGGTGTTTTTCAATGTTGAAGTTGTTGTTGTTTTTCAATGATGAGGTTGTTGTTGAATTTGTTGTTGTTTTTCAATGTTGATGTTGTTGTTGAATTTGTTGGCGTTTTTAAATGTTGAGGTTGTTAGTGAATTTGTTGGTGTTTTTCAATTTTGAGGTTGTTTTTGAATTTGTTGGAATTTTTCAATGTTGAGGTTGTTGTTGTTTTTCAAAGTTGAGGGCGTTGTTGAATTTGGTGGTGTTTTTCAATGTCGAGGTTGTTGTTGAATTTGTTCGTGTTTTTCAATGTTGAAGTTGTTGTTGAATTTGTTAGTGTTTTTCAATGTTGAGGTTGTTGTTGTTTTTCAATGTTGAGGTTGTTGTTGAATTTGCTGGTGCTTTTCAATGTTGAGGTTGTTGTTGTTTTTAAATGTTGAGGTTGTTGTTGAATTTGTTGGTTTTTTTAAATGTTGAGGTTATTGTTGAATTTGTTGGTGTTTTTCAATGTTGAGGTTGTTGTTGTTTTTCAATGTTGAGGTTGTTGTTGAATTTGTTGGTGTTTTTCATTGTTGAGGTTGTTGTTGTTTTTCAATGTTAAGGTTGTTGTTGAATTTGTTGGTGTTTTTCAATTTCGAAGTTGTTGTTGAATTTGTTGGTTTTTTACAATGTTGAAGTTGTTGTTGAATTTTTTGGTGTTTTTCAATGTTGAGGTTGTTGTTGTTTTTCAATGTTGAGGTTGTTGTTGAATTTGTTGGTGTTTTTCAAAGTTGAGGTTGTTGTTGTTTTTCAATGTTGAGGTTGTTGTTGTTTTTCAATGTTGAGGTTGTTGTTGTATTTGTTGGTGTTTTTCAATGTTGAGGTTGTTGAAGTTTTTCAATGTTGAGGTTGTTGTTGAATTTGTTCGTGTTTTTCAATGTCGAGGTTGTTGTTGAATTTGTTGGTGTTTTTCAATGTTGAAGTTGTTGTTGAATTTGTTTGTGTTTTTCAATGTTGAGGTTGTTGTTGTTTTTAAATGTTGAGGTTGTTGTTGAATTTGTTGGTGTTTTTCAATTTTGAGGTTGCTGTTGTTTTTCAATGTTGAGGTTGTTGTTGAATTTGTTGGTGTTTTTCCATGTTGAGGTTGTTGTTGTTTTTCAAAGTTGAGGTTGTTGTTAAATTTGTTGGTGTTTTTCAATGTTGAGGTTGTTGTTGAATTTTATGGTGTTTTTCATTGTTGAGGTTGTTGTTGAATTTGTTGGTGTTTTTCAATGTTGAGGTTGTTGTTGTTTTTTAATGTTGAGGTTGTTGTTGAATTTGTTGGTGTTCTTCAATGTTGAGGTTGTTGTTGTTTTTCAATGTTGAGGTTGTTGTTGAATTTGTTGCTGTTTTTCAATTTCGAGGTTGTTGTTGAATTTGTTGGTGTTTTTCAATGTTGAAGTTGTTGTTGAATTTGTTGGTGTTTTTCAATGTTGAGGTTGTTGTTGTTTTTTAATTTGAGGTTGTTGTTGAATTTGTTGGTGTTTTTCAATGTTGAGGTTGTTGTTGTTCTTCAATGTTGAGGTTGTTGTTGTTTTTCAATGTTGAGGTTGTTGTTGTTTTTCAAAGTTGAGGTTGTTGTTAAATTTGTTGCTGTTTTTCAATGTTGAGGTTGTTGTTGAATTTTATGGTGTTTTTCATTGTTGAGGTTGTTGTTGAATTTGTTGGTGTTTTTCAATGTTGAGGTTGTTGTTGTTTTTTAATGTTGAGGTTGTTGTTGAATTTGTTGGTGTTCTTCAATGTTGAGGTTGTTGTTGTTTTTCAATGTTGAGGTTGTTGTTGAATTTGTTGCTGTTTTTCAATTTCGAGGTTGTTGTTGAATTTGTTGGTGTTTTTCAATGTTGAAGTTGTTGTTGAATTTGTTGGTGTTTTTCAATGTTGAGGTTGTTGTTGTTTTTTAATTTGAGGTTGTTGTTGAATTTGTTGGTGTTTTTCAATGTTGAGGTTGTTGCTGTTCTTCAATGTTGAGGTTGTTGTTGTTTTTCAATGTTGAGGTTGTTGTTGAATTTGTTGGTGTTTTTTAATGTTGATGTTGTTGTAGTTTTTCAATGTTGAGGTTGTTGTTGAATTTGTTGCTGTTTTTCAATGTCGAGGTTGTTGTTGAATTTGTTGGTGTTTTTCAATGTTGAAGTTGTTGCTGAATTTGTTGGTGTTTTTCAATGTTGAGGTTGTTGTTGAATTTGTTGGTGTTTTTCAATGTTGAGGTTCTGTTGTTTTCAAATGTTGACGTAGTTGTTGAATTTGTTGGCGTTTTCCAATGTCGAGGTTGTTGTTGTTTTTCAATGTTGAGGTTGTTGTTGTTTTTCAATGTTGAGGTTGTTGTTGTATTTGTTGGTGTTTTTCAATGTTGAGGTTGTTGCAGTTTTTCAATGTTGAGGTTGTTGTTGAATTTGTTGGTGTTTTTCAATGTTGAAGTTGTTGTTGAATTTGTTTGTGTTTTTCAATGTTGAGGTTGTTGTTGAATTTGTTGGTGATTTTCAATGTTGAGGTTGTTGTTGTTTTTAAATGTTGAGGTTGTTGTTGAATTTGTTGGTGTTTTTCTATTTTGAGGTTGTTGTTGTTTTTCAATGTTGAGGTTGTTGTTGAATTTGTTGGTGTTTTTCCATGTTGAGGTTGTTTTTGTTTTTCAAAGTTGAGGTCGTTGTTAAATTTGTTGGTGTTTTTCAATGTTGAGGTTGTTGTTGAATTTTATGGTGTTTTTCATTGTTGAGGTTGTTGTTGAATTTGTTGGTGTTTTTCAATGTTGAGGTTGTTGTTGTTTTTTAATGTTGAGGTTGTTGTTGAATTTGTTGGTGTTCTTCAATGTTGAGGTTGTTGTTGTTTTTCAATGTTGAGGTTGTTGTTGAATTTGTTGCTGTTTTTCAATTTCGAGGTTGTTGTTGAATTTGTTGGTGTTTTTCAATGTTGAAGTTGTTGTTGAATTTGTTGGTGTTTTTCAATGTTGAGGTTGTTGTTGTTTTTTAATTTGAGGTTGTTGTTGAATTTGTTGGTGTTTTTCAATGTTGAGGTTGTTGTTGTTTTTCAATGTTGAGGTTGTTGTTGTTTTTCAATGTTGAGGTTGTTGTTGAATTTGTTGGTGTTTTTCAATGTTGAGGTTGTTTTTGTTGTTCAATGTTGAGGTTGTTGTTGTATTTGTTGGTGTTTTTTAATGTTGATGTTGTTGTAGTTTTTCAATGTTGAGGTTGTTGTTGAATTTGTTGCTGTTTTTCAATGTCGAGTTTGTTGTTGAATTTGTTGGTGTTTTTCAATGTTGAAGTTGTTGTTGAATTTGTTGGTGTTTTTCAATGTTGAGGTTGTTGTTGAATTTGTTGGTGTTTTTCAATGTTGAGGTTTTTGTTGTTTTCAAATGTTGACGTAGTTGTTGAATTTGTTGGCGTTTTCCAATTTTGAGGTTGTTGTTGTTTTTCAATGTTGAGGTTGTTGTTGAATTTGTTGGTGTTTTTCCATGTTGAGGTTGTTGTTGTTTTTCAAAGTTGAGGTTGTTGTTAAATTTGTTGGTGTTTTTCAATGTTGAGGTTGTTGCTGAATTTGTTGGTGGTTTTCATTGTTGAGGTTGTTGTTGAATTTGTTGGTGTTTTTCAATGTTGAGGTTGTTGTTGTTTTTCAATGTTGAGGTTGTTGTTGAATTTGTTGGTGTTTTTCAATGTTGAGGTTGTTGTTGTTTTTCAATGTTGAGGTTGTTGTTGAATTTGTTGGTGTTTTTCAATGTTGAGGTTGTTGTTGTTTTTCAATGTTGAGGTTGTCGTTGAATTTGTTGGTATTTTTCAATGTTGAGGGTTGTTGTTGAATTTGTTGGTGTTTTCTCAATGTTGAGGTTGTTGTTGTTTTTCAATGTTGAGGTTGTTGTTGTATTTATTGGTGTTTTTCAATGTTGAGGTTGTTGTAGTTTTTCAATGTTGAGGTTGTTGTTGAATTTGTTGGTGTTTTTCAATGTCGAGGTTGTTGTTGAATTTGTTTGTGTTTTTCTATGTTGAGGTTGTTGTTGAATTTGTTGGTGTTTTTCAATGTTGAGGTTGTTGTTGTTTTTAAATGTTGAGGTTGTTGTTGAATTTGTTGGTGTTTTTCAATTTTGACGTTGTTGCTGTTTTTCAATGTTGAGGTTGTTGTTGAATTTGTTGGTGTTTTTCCATGTTGAGGTTGTTGTTGTTTTTCAAAGTTGAGGTTGTTGTTAAATTTGTTGGTGTTTTTCAATGTTGAGGTTGTTGTTGAATTTGTTGGTGTTTTTCATTGTTGAGGTTGTTGTTGAATTTGTTGGTGTTTTTCAATGTTGAGGTTGTTGTTGTTTTTCAATGTTGAAGTTGTTGTTGAATTTGTTGGTGTTTTTCAATGTTGAGGTTGTTGTTGTTTTTCAATGTTGAGGTTGTTGTTGAATTTGTTGGTGTTTTTCAATGTTGAAGGTTGTTGTTGAATTTGTTGGTGTTTTCTCAATGTTGAGGTTGTTGTTGTTTTTCAATGTTGAGCTTGTTGTTGTATTTGTTGGTGTTTTTCAATGTTGAGGTTGTTGTCGTTTTTCAATGTTGAGGTTGTTGTTGAATTTGTTGGTGTTTTTCAATGTCGAGGTTGTTGTTGAATTTGTTGGTGTTTTTCAATGTTGAAGTTGTTGTTGAATTTGTTTGTGTTTTTCAATGTTGAGGTTGTTGTTGAATTTGTTGGTGTTTTTCAATGTTGAGGTTGTTGTTGTTTTTAAATGTTGAGGTTGTTGTTGAATTTGTTGGTGTTTTTCAATTTTGAGGTTGTTGTTGTTTTTCTGTGTTGAGGTTGTTGTTGAATTTGTTGGTGTTTTTCCATGTTGAGGTTGTTGTTGTTTTTCAAAGTTGAGGTTGTTGTTAAATTTGTTGGTCTTTTTCAATGTTGAGGTTATTGTTGAATTTGTTGGTGTTTTTCATTGTTGAGGTTGTTGTTGAATTTGTTGGTGTTTTTCAATGTTGAGGTTGTTGTTGTTTTTTAATGTTGAGGTTGTTGTTGAATTTGTTGGTGTCCTTCAATGTTGAGGTTGTTGTTGTTTTTCAATGTTGAGGTTGTTGTTGAATTTGTTGCTGTTTTTCAATTTCGAGGTTGTTGTTGAATTTGTTGGTGTTTTTCAATGTTGAAGTTGTTGTTGAATTTGTTGGTGTTTTTCAATGTTGAGGTTGTTGTTGAATTTGTTGGTGTTTTTCAATGTTGAGGTTGTTGTTGTTTTCAAATGTTGACGTAGTTGTTGAATTTGTTGGTGTTTTCCAATTTTGAGGTTGTTGTTGTTTTTCAATGTTGAGGTTGTTGTTGAATTTGTTGGTGTTTTTCCATGTTGAGGTTGTTGTTGTTTTTCAAAGTTGAGGTTGTTGTTAAATTTGTTGGTGTTTTTCAATGTTGAGGTTGTTGTTGAATTTGTTGGTGTTTTTCAATGTTGAGGTTGTTGTTGTTTTTCAATGTTGAGGTTGTTGTTGAATTTGTTGGTGTTTTTCAATGTTGAGGTTGTTGTTGTTTTTCAATGTTGAGGTTGTTGTTGAATTTGTTGGTGTTTTTCAATGTTGAGGTTGTTGTTGTTTTTCAATGTTGAGGTTGTTGTTGAATTTGTTGGTGTTTTTCAATGTTGAAGGTTGTTGTTGAATTTGTTGGTGTTTTCTCAATGTTGAGGTTGTTGTTGTTTTTCAATGTTGAGCTTGTTGTTGTATTTGTTGGTGTTTTTCAATGTTGAAGTTGTTGTCGTTTTTCAATGTTGAGGTTGTTGTTGAATTTGTTGGTGTTTTTCAATGTCGAGGTTGTTGTTGAATTTGTTGGTGTTTTTCAATGTTGAAGTTGTTGTTGAATTTGTTTGTGTTTTTCAATGTTGAGGTTGTTGTTGAATTTGTTGGTGTTTTTCAATGTTGAGGTTGTTGTTGTTTTTAAATGTTGAGGTTGTTGTTGAATTTGTTGGTGTTTTTCAATTTTGAGGTTGTTGTTGTTTTTCTGTGTTGAGGTTGTTGTTGAATTTGTTGGTGTTTTTCCATGTTGAGGTTGTTGTTGTTTTTCAAAGTTGAGGTTGTTGTTAAATTTGTTGGTCTTTTTCACTGTTGAGGTTATTGTTGAATTTGTTGGTGTTTTTCATTGTTGAGGTTGTTGTTGAATTTGTTGGTGTTTTTCAATGTTGAGGTTGTTGTTGTTTTTTAATGTTGAGGTTGTTGTTGAATTTGTTGGTGTTCTTCAATGTTGAGGTTGTTGTTGTTTTTCAATGTTGAGGTTGTTGTTGAATTTGTTGCTGTTTTTCAATTTCGAGGTTGTTGTTGAATTTGTTGGTGTTTTTCAATGTTGAAGTTGTTGTTGAATTTGTTGGTGTTTTTCAATGTTGAGGTTGTTGTTGAATTTGTTGGTGTTTTTCAATGTTGAGGTTGTTGTTGTTTTCAAATGTTGACGTAGTTGTTGAATTTGTTGGTGTTTTCCAATTTTGAGGTTGTTGTTGTTTTTCAATGTTGAGGTTGTTGTTGAATTTGTTCGTGTTTTTCCATGTTGAGGTTGTTGTTGTTTTTCAAAGTTGAGGTTGTTGTTAAATTTGTTGGTGTTTTTCAATGTTGAGGTTGTTGTTGTATTTGTTGGTGTTTTTCATTGTTGAGGTTGTTGTTGAATTTGTTGGTGTTTTTCAATGTTGAGGTTGTTGTTGTTTTTCAATGTTGAGGTTGTTGTTGAATTTGTTGGTGTTTTTCAATGTTGAGGTTGTTGTTGTTTTTCAATGTTGAGGTTGTTGTTGAATTTGTTGGTGTTTTTCAATGTTGAGGTTGTTGTTGTTTTTCAATGTTGAGGTTGTTGTTGAATTTGTTGGTATTTTTCAATGTTGAAGGTTGTTGTTGAATTTGTTGGTGTTTTCTCAATGTTGAGGTTGTTGTTGTTTTTCAATGTTGAGGTTGTTGTTGTATTTGTTGGTGTTTTTCAATGTTGAGGTTGTTGTAGTTTTTCAATGTTGAGGTTGTTGTTGAATTTGTTGGTGTTTTTCAATGTCGAGGTTGTTGTTCAATTTGTTTGTGTTTTTCTATGTTGAGGTTGTTGTTGAATTTGTTGGTGTTTTTCAATGTTGAGGTTGTTGTTGTTTTTAAATGTTGAGGTTGTTGTTGAATTTGTTGGTGTTTTTCAATGTTGAGGTTGTTGTTGTTTTTCAATGTTGAGGTTGTTGTTGAATTTGTTGGTGTTTTTCAATGTTGAAGGTTGTTGTTGAATTTGTTGGTGTTTTCTCAATGTTGAGGTTGTTGTTGTTTTTCAATGTTGAGCTTGTTGTTGTATTTGTTGGTGTTTTTCAATGTTGAGGTTGTTGTAGTTTTTCAATGTTGAGGTTGTTGTTGAATTTGTTGGTGTTTTTCAATGTCGAGGTTGTTGTTGAATTTGTTGGTGTTTTTCAATGTTGAAGTTGTTGTTGAATTTGTTTGTGTTTTTCAATGTTGAGGTTGTTGTTGAATTTGTTGGTGTTTTTCAATGTTGAGGTTGTTTTTGTTTTTAAATGTTGAGGTTGTTGTTGAATTTGTTGGTGTTTTTCAATTTTGAGGTTGTTGTTGTTTTTCAGTGTTGAGGTTGTTGTTGAATTTGTTGGTGTTTTTCCATGTTGAGGTTGTTGTTGTTTTTCAAAGTTGAGGTTGTTGTTAAATTTGTTGGTCTTTTTCAATGTTGAGGTTATTGTTGAATTTGTTGGTGTTTTTCATTGTTGAGGTTGTTGTTGAATTTGTTGGTGTTTTTCAATGTTGAGGTTGTTGTTGTTTTTTAATGTTGAGGTTGTTGTTGAATTTGTTGGTGTTCTTCAATGTTGAGGTTGTTGTTGTTTTTCAATGTTGAGGTTGTTGTTGAATTTGTTGCTGTTTTTCAATTTCGAGGTTGTTGTTGAATTTGTTGGTGTTTTTCAATGTTGAAGTTGTTGTTGAATTTGTTGGTGTTTTTCAATGTTGAGGTTGTTGTTGAATTTGTTGGTGTTTTTCAATGTTGAGGTTGTTGTTGAATTTGTTGGTGTTTTTCAATGTTGAGGTTGTTGGTGTTTTTCAATGTTGAGGTTGTTGTTGAATTTGTTGGTGTTTTTCATTGTTGAGGTTGTTGTTGAATTTGTTGGTGTTTTTCAATGTTGAGGTTGTTGTTGTTTTTCAATGTTGAGGTTGTTGTTGAATTTGTTGGTGTTTTTCAATGTTGAGGTTGTTGTTGTTTTTCAATGTTGAGGTTGTTGTTGAATTTGTTGGTGTTTTTCAATGTTGAGGTTGTTGTTGTTTTTCAATGTTGAGGTTGTTGTTGAATTTGTTGGTGTTTTTCAATGTTGAAGGTTGTTGTTGAATTTGTTGGTGTTTTCTCAATGTTGAGGTTGTTGTTGTTTTTCAATGTTGAGCTTGTTGTTGTATTTGTTGGTGTTTTTCAATGTTGAGGTTGTTGTCGTTTTTCAATGTTGAGGTTGTTGTTGAATTTGTTGGTGTTTTTCAATGTCGAGGTTGTTGTTGAATTTGTTGGTGTTTTTCAATGTTGAAGTTGTTGTTGAATTTGTTTGTGTTTTTCAATGTTGAGGTTGTTGTTGAATTTGTTGGTGTTTTTCCATGTTGAGGTTGTTGTTGTTTTTCAAAGTTGAGGTTGTTGTTAAATTTGTTGGTCTTTTTCAATGTTGAGGTTATTGTTGAATTTGTTGGTGTTTTTCATTGTTGAGGTTGTTGTTGAATTTGTTGGTGTTTTTCAATGTTGAGGTTGTTGTTGTTTTTTAATGTTGAGGTTGTTGTTGAATTTGTTGGTGTTCTTCAATGTTGAGGTTGTTGTTGTTTTTCAATGTTGAGGTTGTTGTTGAATTTGTTGCTGTTTTTCAATTTCGAGGTTGTTGTTGAATTTGTTGGTGTTTTTCAATGTTGAAGTTGTTGTTGAATTTGTTGGTGTTTTTCAATGTTGAGGTTGTTGTTGAATTTGTTGGTGTTTTTCAATGTTGAGGTTGTTGTTGAATTTGTTGGTGTTTTTCAATGTTGAGGTTGTTGGTGTTTTTCAATGTTGAGGTTGTTGTTGAATTTGTTGGTGTTTTTCATTGTTGAGGTTGTTGTTGAATTTGTTGGTGTTTTTCAATGTTGAGGTTGTTG
The DNA here is from genome assembly GCA_026770705.1 of Isurus oxyrinchus. NCBI lineage: Eukaryota > Metazoa > Chordata > Chondrichthyes > Lamniformes > Lamnidae > Isurus > Isurus oxyrinchus. The sequence goes on along the minus strand of JANJGN010000305.1, from coordinate 13,543 downwards.
TTGTTTTTCAATGTTGAGGTTGTTGTTGAATTTGTTGGTGTTTTTCAATGTTGAGGTTGTTGTTGTTTTTCAATGTTGAGGTTGTTGTTGAATTTGTTGGTGTTTTTCAATGTTGAGGTTGTTGTTGTTTTTCAATGTTGAGGTTGTTGTTGAATTTGTTGGTGTTTTTCAATGTTGAAGGTTGTTGTTGAATTTGTTGGTGTTTTCTCAATGTTGAGGTTGTTGTTGTTTTTCAATGTTGAGCTTGTTGTTGTATTTGTTGGTGTTTTTCAATGTTGAGGTTGTTGTCGTTTTTCAATGTTGAGGTTGTTGTTGAATTTGTTGGTGTTTTTCAATGTCGAGGTTGTTGTTGAATTTGTTGGTGTTTTTCAATGTTGAAGTTGTTGTTGAATTTGTTTGTGTTTTTCAATGTTGAGGTTGTTGTTGAATTTGTTGGTGTTTTTCAATGTTGAGGTTGTTGTTGTTTTTAAATGTTGAGGTTGTTGTTGAATTTGTTGGTGTTTTTCAATTTTGAGGTTGTTGTTGTTTTTCTGTGTTGAGGTTGTTGTTGAATTTGTTGGTGTTTTTCCATGTTGAGGTTGTTGTTGTTTTTCAAAGTTGAGGTTGTTGTTAAATTTGTTGGTCTTTTTCACTGTTGAGGTTATTGTTGAATTTGTTGGTGTTTTTCATTGTTGAGGTTGTTGTTGAATTTGTTGGTGTTTTTCAATGTTGAAGTTGTTGTTGTTTTTTAATGTTGAGGTTGTTGTTGAATTTGTTGGTGTTCTTCAATGTTGAGGTTGTTGTTGTTTTTCAATGTTGAGGTTGTTGTTGAATTTGTTGCTGTTTTTCAATTTCGAGGTTGTTGTTGAATTTGTTGGTGTTTTTCAATGTTGAAGTTGTTGTTGAATTTGTTGGTGTTTTTCAATGTTGAGGTTGTTGTTGAATTTGTTGGTGTTTTTCAATGTTGAGGTTGTTGTTGTTTTCAAATGTTGACGTAGTTGTTGAATTTGTTGGTGTTTTCCAATTTTGAGGTTGTTGTTGTTTTTCAATGTTGAGGTTGTTGTTGAATTTGTTGGTGTTTTTCCATGTTGAGGTTGTTGTTGTATTTGTTGGTGTTTTTCATTGTTGAGGTTGTTGAATTTGTTGGTGTTTTTCAATGTTGAGGTTGTTGTTGTTTTTCCATGTTGAGGTTGTTGTTGTATTTGTTGGTGTTTTTCATTGTTGAGGTTGTTGAATTTGTTGGTGTTTTTCAATGTTGAGGTTGTTGTTGTTTTTCAATGTTGAGGTTGTTGTTGAATTTGTTGGTGTTTTTCAATGTTGAGGTTGTTGTTGTTTTTCAATGTTGAGGTTGTTGTTGAATTTGTTGGTGTTTTTCAATGTTGAGGTTGTTGTTGTTTTTCAATGTTGAGGTTGTTGTTGAATTTGTTGGTATTTTTCAATGTTGAAGGTTGTTGTTGAATTTGTTGGTGTTTTCTCAATGTTGAGGTTGTTGTTGTTTTTCAATGTTGATGTTGTTGTTGTATTTGTTGGTGTTTTTCAATGTTGAGGTTGTTGTAGTTTTTCAATGTTGAGGTTGTTGTTGAATTTGTTGGTGTTTTTCAATGTCGAGGTTGTTGTTCAATTTGTTTGTGTTTTTCTATGTTGAGGTTGTTGTTGAATTTGTTGGTGTTTTTCAATGTTGAGGTTGTTGTTGTTTTTAAATGTTGAGGTTGTTGTTGAATTTGTTGGTGTTTTTCAATGTTGAGGTTGTTGTTGTTTTTCAATGTTGAGGTTGTTGTTGAATTTGTTGGTGTTTTTCAATGTTGAAGGTTGTTGTTGAATTTGTTGGTGTTTTCTCAATGTTGAGGTTGTTGTTGTTTTTCAATGTTGAGCTTGTTGTTGTATTTGTTGGTGTTTTTCAATGTTGAGGTTGTTGTAGTTTTTCAATGTTGAGGTTGTTGTTGAATTTGTTGGTGTTTTTCAATGTCGAGGTTGTTGTTGAATTTGTTGCTGTTTTTCAATGTTGAAGTTGTTGTTGAATTTGTTTGTGTTTTTCAATGTTGAGGTTGTTGTTGAATTTGTTGGTGTTTTTCAATGTTGAGGTTGTTTTTGTTTTTAAATGTTGAGGTTGTTGTTGAATTTGTTGGTGTTTTTCAATTTTGAGGTTGTTGTTGTTTTTCTGTGTAGAGGTTGTTGTTGAATTTGTTGGTGTTTTTCCATGTTGAGGTTGTTGTTGTTTTTCAAAGTTGAGGTTGTTGTTAAATTTGTTGGTCTTTTTCAATGTTGAGGTTATTGTTGAATTTGTTGGTGTTTTTCATTGTTGAGGTTGTTGTTGAATTTGTTGGTGTTTTTCAATGTTGAGGTTGTTGTTGTTTTTTAATGTTGAGGTTGTTGTTGAATTTGTTGGTGTTCTTCAATGTTGAGGTTGTTGTTGTTTTTCAATGTTGAGGTTGTTGTTGAATTTGTTGCTGTTTTTCAATTTCGAGGTTGTTGTTGAATTTGTTGGTGTTTTTCAATGTTGAAGTTGTTGTTGAATTTGTTGGTGTTTTTCAATGTTGAGGTTGTTGTTGAATTTGTTGGTGTTTTTCAATGTTGAGGTTGTTGTTGTTTTCATATGTTGACGTAGTTGTTGAATTTGTAGGTGTTTTCCAATTTTGAGGTTGTTGTTGATTTTCAATGTTGATGTTGTTGAATTTGTTGGTGTTTTTCCATGTTGAGGTTGTTGTTGTTTTTCAAAGTTGAGGTTGTTGTTAAATTTGTTGGTGTTTTTCAATGTTGAGGTTGTTGTTGAATTTGTTGGTGTTTTTCATTGTTGAGGTTGTTGTTGAATTTGTTGGTGTTTTTCAATGTTGAGGTTGTTGTTGTTTTTCAATGTTGAGGTTGTTGTTGAATTTGTTGGTGTTTTTCAATGTTGAGGTTGTTGTTGTTTTTCAATGTTGAGGTTGTTGTTGAATTTGTTGGTGTTTTTCAATGTTGAGGTTGTTGTTGTTTTTCAATGTTGAGGTTGTTGTTGAATTTGTAGGTATTTTTCAATGTTGAAGGTTGTTGTTGAATTTGTTGGTGTTTTCTCAATGTTGAGGTTGTTGTTGTTTTTCAATGTTGAGGTTGTTGTTGTATTTGTTGGTGTTTTTCAATGTTGAGGTTGTTGTAGTTTTTCAATGTTGAGGTTGTTGTTGAATTTGTTGGTGTTTTTCAATGTCGAGGTTGTTGTTGAATTTGTTTGTGTTTTTCCATGTTGAGGTTGTTGTTGAATTTGTTGGTTTTTTTCAATGTTGAGGTTGTTGTTGTTTTTAAGTGTTGAATTTGTTGGTGTTATCAATTTTGAGGTTGTTGTTGTTTTTCAATGTTGAGGTTGTTGTTGAATTTGTTGGTGTTTTTCCATGTTGAGGTTGTTGTTGTTTTTCAAAGTTGAGGTTGTTGTTAAATTTGTTGGTGTTTTTCAATGTTGAGGTTGTTGTTGAATTTGTTGGTGTTTTTCATTGTTGAGGTTGTTGTTGAATTTGTTGGTGTTTTTCAATGTTGAGGTTGTTGTTGTTTTTCAATGTTGAAGTTGTTGTTGAATTTGTTGGTGTTTTTCAATGTTGAGGTTGTTGTTGTTTTTCAATGTTGAGGTTGTTGTTGAATTTGTTGGTTTTTTTCAATGTTGAGGTTGATGTTGTTTTTCAATGTTGAGTTTGTTGTTGAATTTGTTGGTGTTTTTCAATGTTGAAGGTTGTTGTTGAATTTGTTGGTGTTTTCTCAATGTTGAGGTTGTTGTTGTTTTTCAACGTTGAGCTTGTTGTTGTATTTGTTGGTGTTTTTCAATGTTGAGGTTGTTGCAGTTTTTCAATGTTGAGGTTCTTGTTGAATTTGTTGGTGTTTTTCAATGTCGAGGTTGTTGTTGAATTTGTTGGTGTTTTTCAATGTTGAAGTTGTTGTTGAATTTGTTTGTGTTTTTCAATGTTGAGGTTGTTGTTGAATTTGTTGGTGTTTTTCAATGTTGAGGTTGTTGTTGTTTTTAAATGTTGAGGTTGTTGTTGAATTTGTTGGTGTTTTTCAATTTTGAGGTTGTTGTTGTTTTTCTGTGTTGAGGTTGTTGTTGAATTTGTTGGTGTTTTTCCATGTTGAGGTTGTTGTTGTTTTTCAAAGTTGAGGTTGTTGTTAAATTTGTTGGTCTTTTTCAATGTTGAGGTTATTGTTGAATTTGTTGGTGTTTTTCATTGTTGAGGTTGTTGTTGAATTTGTTGGTGTTTTTCAAAGTTGAGGTTGTTGTTGTTTTTTAATGTTGAGGTTGTTGTTGAATTTGTTGGTGTTCTTCAATGTTGAGGTTGTTGTTGTTTTTCAATGTTGAGGTTGTTGTTGAATTTGTTGCTGTTTTTCAATTTCGAGGTTGTTGTTGAATTTGTTGGTGTTTTTCAATGTTGAAGTTGTTGTTGAATTTGTTGGTGTTTTTCAATGTTGATGTTGTTGTCCTTTTTTAATGTTGAGGTTGTTGTTGAATTTGTTGGTGTTTTTCAATGTTGAGGTTGTTGTTGTTTTTCAATGTTGAGGTTGTTGTTGTTTTTCAATGTTGAGGTTGTTGTTCTTTTTCAATGTTGACGTTGTTGTTGCATTTGTTGGTGTTTTTCAATGTTGAGGTTGTTGTAGTTTTTCAATCTTGAGGTTGTTGTTGAATTTGTTCGTGTTTTTCAATGTCGAGGTTGTTGTTGAATTTGTTGGTGTTTTTCAATGTTGAAGTTGTTGTTGAATTTGTTGGTGTTTTTCAATGTTGAGGTTGTTGCTGAATTTGTTGGTGTTTTTCAATGTTGAGGTTGTTGTTGTTTTTAAATGTTGAGGTTGTTGTTGAATTTGTTGGTGTTTTTCAATTTTGAGGTTGTTGTTGTTTTTCAATGTTGAGGTTGTTGAATTTGTTGGTGTTTTTCCATGTTGAGGTTGTTGTTGCTTTTCAAAGTTGAGGTTGTTGTTAAATTTGTTGGTGTTTTTCAATGTTGAGGTTGTTGTTGTATTTGTTGGTGTTTTTCAATGTTGAGGTTGTTGCAGTTTTTCAATGTTGAGGTTGTTGTTGAATTTGTTGGTGTTTTTCAATGTCGAGGTTGTTGTTGAATTTGTTGGTGTTTTTCAATGTTGAAGTTGTTGTTGAATTTGTTTGTGTTTTCAATGTTGAGGTTGTTGTTGAATTTGTTGGTGTTTTTCAATGTTGAGGTTGTTGTTGTTTTTAAATGTTGAGGTTGTTGTTGAATTTGTTGGTGTTTTTCAATTTTGAGGTTGTTGTTGTTTTTCTGTGTTGAGGTTGTTGTTGAATTTGTTGGTGTTTTTCCATGTTGAGGTTGTTGTTGTTTTTCAAAGTTGAGGTTGTTGTTAAATTTGTTCGTCTTTTTCAATGTTGAGGTTATTGTTGAATTTGTTGGTGTTTTTCATTGTTGAGGTTGTTGTTGAATTTGTTGGTGTTTTTCAATGTTGAGGTTGTTGTTGTTTTTTAATGTTGAGGTTGTTGTTGAATTTGTTGGTGTTCTTCAATGTTGAGGTTGTTGTTGTTTTTCAATGTTGAGGTTGTTGTTGAATTTGTTGCTGTTTTTCAATTTCGAGGTTGTTGTTGAATTTGTTGGTGTTTTTCAATGTTGAAGTTGTTGTTGAATTTGTTGGTGTTTTTCAATGTTGATGTTGTTGTCCTTTTTTAATGTTGAGGTTGTTGTTGAATTTGTTGGTGTTTTTCAATGTTGAGGTTGTTGTTGTTTTTCAATATTGAGATTGTTGTTGTTTTTCAATGTTGAGGTTGTTGTTCTTTTTCAATGTTGAGGTTGTTGTTGCATTTGTTGGTGTTTTTCAATGTTGAGGTTGTTGTAGTTTTTCAATCTTGAGGTTGTTGTTGAATTTGTTCGTGTTTTTCAATGTCGAGGTTGTTGTTGAATTTGTTGGTGTTTTTCAATGTTGAAGTTGTTGTTGAATTTGTTGGTGTTTTTCAATGTTGAGGTTGTTGCTGAATTTGTTGGTGTTTTTCAATGTTGAGGTTGTTGTTGTTTTTAAATGTTGAGGTTGTTGTTGAATTTGTTGGCGTTTTTCAATTTTGAGGTTGTTGTTGTTTTTCAATGTTGAGGTTGTTGTTGAATTTGTTGGTGTTTTTCCATGTTGAGGTTGTTGTTGTTTTTCAAAGTTGAGGTTGTTGTTAAATTTGTTGGTGTTTTTCAATGTTGAGGTTGTTGTTGTTTTTAAATGTTGAGGTTGTTGTTGAATTTGTTGGTGTTTTTCAATTTTGAGGTTGTTGTTGTTTTTCTGTGTTGAGGTTGTTGTTGAATTTGTTGGTGTTTTTCCATGTTGAGGTTGTTGTTGTTTTTCAAAGTTGAGGTTGTTGTTAAATTTGTTCGTCTTTTTCAATGTTGAGGTTATTGTTGAATTTGTTGGTGTTTTTCATTGTTGAGGTTGTTGTTGAATTTGTTGGTGTTTTTCAATGTTGAGGTTGTTGTTGTTTTTTAATGTTGAGGTTGTTGTTGAATTTGTTGGTGTTCTTCAATGTTGAGGTTGTTGTTGTTTTTCAATGTTGAGGTTGTTGTTGAATTTGTTGCTGTTTTTCAATTTCGAGGTTGTTGTTGAATTTGTTGGTGTTTTTCAATGTTGAAGTTGTTGTTGAATTTGTTGGTGTTTTTCAATGTTGATGTTGTTGTCCTTTTTTAATGTTGAGGTTGTTGTTGAATTTGTTGGTGTTTTTCAATGTTGAGGTTGTTGTTGTTTTTCAATATTGAGATTGTTGTTGTTTTTCAATGTTGAGGTTGTTGTTCTTTTTCAATGTTGAGGTTGTTGTTGCATTTGTTGGTGTTTTTCAATGTTGAGGTTGTTGTAGTTTTTCAATCTTGAGGTTGTTGTTGAATTTGTTCGTGTTTTTAAATGTCGAGGTTGTTGTTGAATTTGTTGGTGTTTTTCAATGTTGAAGTTGTTGTTGAATTTGTTGGTGTTTTTCAATGTTGAGGTTGTTGCTGAATTTGTTGGTGTTTTTCAATGTTGAGGTTGTTGTTGTTTTTAAATGTTGAGGTTGTTGTTGAATTTGTTGGCGTTTTTCAATTTTGAGGTTGTTGTTGTTTTTCAATGTTGAGGTTGTTGTTGAATTTGTTGGTGTTTTTCCATGTTGAGGTTGTTGTTGTTTTTCAAAGTTGAGGTTGTTGTTAAATTTGTTGGTGTTTTTCAATGTTGAGGTTGTGGTTGAATTTGTTGGAGTTTTTCATTGTTGAGGTTGTTGTTGAATTTTTGTTGTTTTTCAATGTTGAGGTTGTTGTTGTTTTTCAATGTTGAGGTTGTTGTTGAATTTGTTGGTGTTTTTCAATGTTGAGGTTGTTGTTGTTTTTCAATGTTGAGGTTGTTGTTGAATTTGTTGGAGTTTTTCAGTGTTGAAGGTTGTTGTTGAATTTGTTGGTGTTTTTCAATTTTGAGGTGGTTGTTGTTTTTCAATGTTGAGGTTGTTGCTGAATTTGTTGTTGTTTTTCAATGATGACGTTGTTGGTGAATTTGTTGGTGTTTTTCAATGTTGAGGTTTTTGTTGTTTTTCAATGTTCAGGTTGTTGTTGAATTTGTTGATGTTTTTCAACGTTGAGGTTGTTGTTGAATTTGTTCGTGTTTTTCAATGCTGAGGTTGTTGTTGTTTTTCAATGTTGAGGTTGTTGTTGAATTTGTTGTTGTTTTTCAATGTTGAGGTTGTTGTTGAATTTGTTGGTGTTTTTCAACGTTGAGGTTGTTGTTGAATTTGTTCGTGTTTTTCAATGTTGAGGTTGTTGTTGAATTTGTTGGTGTTTTTCTATGTTGAGGTTGTTGTAGTTTTTCAATGTTGAGGTTGTTGTTGAATTTGTTGGTGTTTTTCAATGTTGAGGTTTTTCTTGTTTTTCAATGTTGAGGTTATTGTTGAACTTGTTGGTGCTTTTCCAACGTTGAGGTTGTTGTTGAATTTGGTCGTGTTTTTCAATGCTGAGGCTGTTGTTGTTTTTCAATGTTGAGGTTGTTGTTGAATTTGTTGGTGTTTTTCAATTTTGAGGTTGTTGTTGTTTTTTAATGTTGAGGTTGTTGCTGAATTTGTTGGTGTTTTTCAATGTTGAGGTTGTTGTTGAATTTGTTGGTGTTTTTCAATATTGAGGTTTTTGTTGTTTTTCAATGTTGAGGTTGTTGTTGAATTTGTTGGTGTTTTTCAACGTTGAGGTTGCTGTTGAATTTGTTCGTGTTTTTCAATGCTAAGGTTGTTGTTGTTTTTCAATGTTGAGGTTGTTGTTGAATTTGTTGGTGTTTTTCAATGTTGAGGTTGTTGTTGTTTTTCAATGTGAGATTGTTGTTGAATTTGTTGATGTTTTTCAATGTCGAGGTTGTTGTTGTTTTTCAATGTTGAGGTTGTTGTTGTTTTTCAATGTTAAGGTTGTTGTTTAATTTGTTGGTGTTTTTCAATGTTGAGGTTGTTGTTGAATTTGTTGGTGTTTTTCAATGTTGAGGTTGTTGTTGTTTTTAAATGTTGAGGAAGTTGTTGAATTTGTTGGTGTTTTTCAATTTTGAGGTTGTTGTTGTTTTTCAATGTTGAGGTTGTTGTTGAATTTGTTGGTGTTTTTCCATGTTGAGGTTGTTGTTGTTTTTCAAAGTTGAGGTTGTTGTTAAATTTGTTGGTGTTTTTCAATGTTGAGGTTGTTGTTGAATTTGTTGGTGTTTTTCATTGTTGAGGTTGTTGTTGAATTTGTTGGTGTTTTTCAATGTTGAGGTTGTTGTTGTTTTTCAATGTTGAGGTTGTTGTTGAATTTGTTGGTGTTTTTCAATGTTGAGGTTGTTGTTGTTTTTCAATGTTGAGGTTGTTGTTGAATTTGTTGGTGTTTTTCAATGTTGAGGTTGTTGTTGTTTTTCAATGTTGAGGTTGTTGTTGAATTTGTTGGTGTTTTTCAATGTTGAAGGTTGTTGTTGAATTTGTTGGTGTTTTTCAATGTTGAGGTTGTTGTTGTTTTTCAATGTTGAGGTTGTTGTTGAATTTGTTGGTGTTTTTCAATGTTGAGGTTGTTGTTGTTTTTCAATGTTGAGGTTGTTGTTGAATTTGTTGGTGTTTTTCATTGTTGAGGTTGTTGTTGAATTTGTTGGTGTTTTTCAATCTTGAGGTTGTTGTTGTTTTTCAATGTTGAGGTTGTTGTTGAATTTGTTGGTGTTTTTCAATGTTGAGGTTGTTGTTGTTTTTCAATGTTGAGGTTGTTCTTGTTTTTCAATGTTGAGGTTGTTGTTGAATTTGTTGGTGTTTTTCAATGTTGAGGTTGTTGTTGTTTTTCAATGTTGAGGTTGTTGTTGAATTTGTTGGTGTTTTTCAATGTTGAGGTTGTTGTTGTTTTCAATGTTGAGGTTGTTGTTGAATTTGTTGGTGTTTTTCAATGTTGAAGGTTGTTGTTGAATTTGTTGGTGTTTTCTCAATGTTGAGGTTGTTGTTGTTTTTCAATGTTGAGGTTGTTGTTGTATTTGTTGGTGTTTTTCAATGTTGAGGGTTGTTGTTGTTTTTCAATGTTGAGGTTGTTGTTGAATTTGTTGGTGTTTTTCAATGTCGAGGTTGTTGTTGTTTTTAAATGTTGAGGTTGTTGATGAATTTGTTGGTGTTTTTCAATTTTGAGGTTGTTGTTGTTTTTCAGTGTTGAGGTTGTTGTTGAATTTGTTGGTGTTTTTCCATGTTGAGGTTGTTGTTGTTTTTCAAAGTTGAGGTTGTTGTTGAATTTGTTGGTCTTTTTCAATGTTGAGGTTATTGTTGAATTTGTTGGTCTTTTTCAATGTTGAGGTTGTTGTTGAATTTGTTGGTGTTTTTCAATGTTGAGGTTGTTGTTGTTTTTCAATGTTGAGGTTGTTGTTGAATTTGTTGGAGTTTTTCAGTGTTGAAGGTTGTTGTTGAATTTGTTGGTGTTTTTCAATTTTGAGGTGGTTGTTGTTTTTCAATGTTGAGGTTGTTGCTGAATTTGTTGTTGTTTTTCAATGATGACGTTGTTGGTGAATTTGTTGGTGTTTTTCAATGTTGAGGTTTTTGTTGTTTTTCAATGTTCAGGTTGTTGTTGAATTTGTTGATGTTTTTCAACGTTGAGGTTGTTGTTGAATTTGTTCGTGTTTTTCAATGCTGAGGTTGTTGTTGTTTTTCAATGTTGAGGTTGTTGTTGAATTTGTTGTTGTTTTTCAATGTTGAGGTTGTTGTTGAATTTGTTGGTGTTTTTCAACGTTGAGGTTGTTGTTGAATTTGTTCGTGTTTTTCAATGTTGAGGTTGTTGTTGAATTTGTTGGTGTTTTTCTATGTTGAGGTTGTTGTAGTTTTTCAATGTTGAGGTTGTTGTTGAATTTGTTGGTGTTTTTCAATGTTGAGGTTTTTCTTGTTTTTCAATGTTGAGGTTATTGTTGAACTTGTTGGTGCTTTTCCAACGTTGAGGTTGTTGTTGAATTTGGTCGTGTTTTTCAATGCTGAGGCTGTTGTTGTTTTTCAATGTTGAGGTTGTTGTTGAATTTGTTGGTGTTTTTCAATTTTGAGGTTGTTGTTGTTTTTTAATGTTGAGGTTGTTGCTGAATTTGTTGGTGTTTTTCAATGTTGAGGTTGTTGTTGAATTTGTTGGTGTTTTTCAATATTGAGGTTTTTGTTGTTTTTCAATGTTGAGGTTGTTGTTGAATTTGTTGGTGTTTTTCAACGTTGAGGTTGCTGTTGAATTTGTTCGTGTTTTTCAATGCTAAGGTTGTTGTTGTTTTTCAATGTTGAGGTTGTTGTTGAATTTGTTGGTGTTTTTCAATGTTGAGGTTGTTGTTGTTTTTCAATGTTGAGATTGTTGTTGAATTTGTTGATGTTTTTCAATGTCGAGGTTGTTGTTGTTTTTCAATGTTGAGGTTGTTGTTGTTTTTCAATGTTAAGGTTGTTGTTTAATTTGTTGGTGTTTTTCAATGTTGAGGTTGTTGTTGAATTTGTTGGTGTTTTTCAATGTTGAGGTTGTTGTTGTTTTTAAATGTTGAGGAAGTTGTTGAATTTGTTGGTGTTTTTCAATTTTGAGGTTGTTGTTGTTTTTCAATGTTGAGGTTGTTGTTGAATTTGTTGGTGTTTTTCCATGTTGAGGTTGTTGTTGTTTTTCAAAGTTGAGGTTGTTGTTAAATTTGTTGGTGTTTTTCAATGTTGAGGTTGTTGTTGAATTTGTTGGTGTTTTTCATTGTTGAGGTTGTTGTTGAATTTGTTGGTGTTTTTCAATGTTGAGGTTGTTGTTGTTTTTCAATGTTGAGGTTGTTGTTGAATTTGTTGGTGTTTTTCAATGTTGAGGTTGTTGTTGTTTTTCAATGTTGAGGTTGTTGTTGAATTTGTTGGTGTTTTTCAATGTTGAGGTTGTTGTTGTTTTTCAATGTTGAGGTTGTTGTTGAATTTGTTGGTGTTTTTCAATGTTGAAGGTTGTTGTTGAATTTGTTGGTGTTTTTCAATGTTGAGGTTGTTGTTGTTTTTCAATGTTGAGGTTGTTGTTGAATTTGTTGGTGTTTTTCAATGTTGAGGTTGTTGTTGTTTTTCAATGTTGAGGTTGTTGTTGAATTTGTTGGTGTTTTTCATTGTTGAGGTTGTTGTTGAATTTGTTGGTGTTTTTCAATCTTGAGGTTGTTGTTGTTTTTCAATGTTGAGGTTGTTGTTGAATTTGTTGGTGTTTTTCAATGTTGAGGTTGTTGTTGTTTTTCAATGTTGAGGTTGTTCTTGTTTTTCAATGTTGAGGTTGTTGTTGAATTTGTTGGTGTTTTTCAATGTTGAGGTTGTTGTTGTTTTTCAATGTTGAGGTTGTTGTTGAATTTGTTGGTGTTTTTCAATGTTGAGGTTGTTGTTGTTTTTCAATGTTGAGGTTGTTGTTGAATTTGTTGGTGTTTTTCAATGTTGAAGGTTGTTGTTGAATTTGTTGGTGTTTTCTCAATGTTGAGGTTGTTGTTGTTTTTCAATGTTGAGGTTGTTGTTGTATTTGTTGGTGTTTTTCAATGTTGAGGTTGTTGTTGTTTTTCAATGTTGAGGTTGTTGTTGAATTTGTTGGTGTTTTTCAATGTCGAGGTTGTTGTTGTTTTTAAATGTTGAGGTTGTTGATGAATTTGTTGGTGTTTTTCAATTTTGAGGTTGTTGTTGTTTTTCAGTGTTGAGGTTGTTGTTGAATTTGTTGGTGTTTTTCCATGTTGAGGTTGTTGTTGTTTTTCAAAGTTGAGGTTGTTGTTGAATTTGTTGGTCTTTTTCAATGTTGAGGTTATTGTTGAATTTGTTGGTCTTTTTCAATGTTGAGGTTGTTGTTGAATTTGTTGGTGTTTTTCAATGTTGAGGTTGTTGTTGTTTTTCAATGTTGAGGTTGTTGTTGAATTTGTTGGAGTTTTTCAGTGTTGAAGGTTGTTGTTGAATTTGTTGGTGTTTTTCAATTTTGAGGTGGTTGTTGTTTTTCAATGTTGAGGTTGTTGCTGAATTTGTTGTTGTTTTTCAATGATGACGTTGTTGGTGAATTTGTTGGTGTTTTTCAATGTTGAGGTTTTTGTTGTTTTTCAATGTTCAGGTTGTTGTTGAATTTGTTGATGTTTTTCAACGTTGAGGTTGTTGTTGAATTTGTTCGTGTTTTTCAATGCTGAGGTTGTTGTTGTTTTTCAATGTTGAGGTTGTTGTTGAATTTGTTGTTGTTTTTCAATGTTGAGGTTGTTGTTGAATTTGTTGGTGTTTTTCAACGTTGAGGTTGTTGTTGAATTTGTTCGTGTTTTTCAATGTTGAGGTTGTTGTTGAATTTGTTGGTGTTTTTCTCTGTTGAGGTTGTTGTAGTTTTTCAATGTTGAGGTTGTTGTTGAATTTGTTGGTGTTTTTCAATGTTGAGGTTTTTCTTGTTTTTCAATGTTGAGGTTATTGTTGAACTTGTTGGTGCTTTTCCAACGTTGAGGTTGTTGTTGAATTTGGTCGTGTTTTTCAATGCTGAGGCTGTTGTTGTTTTTCAATGTTGAGGTTGTTGTTGAATTTGTTGGTGTTTTTCAATTTTGAGGTTGTTGTTGTTTTTCAATGTTGAGGTTGTTGCTGAATTTGTTGGTGTTTTTCAATGTTGAGGTTGTTGTTGAATTTGTTGGTGTTTTTCAATATTGAGGTTTTTGTTGTTTTTCAATGTTGAGGTTGTTGTTGAATTTGTTGGTGTTTTTCAACGTTGAGGTTGCTGTTGAATTTGTTCGTGTTTTTCAATGCTAAGGTTGTTGTTGTTTTTCAATGTTGAGGTTGTTGTTGAATTTGTTGGTGTTTTTCAATGTTGAGGTTGTTGTTGTTTTTCAATGTTGAGATTGTTGTTGAATTTGTTGATGTTTTTCAATGTCGAGGTTGTTGTTGTTTTTCAATGTTGAGGTTGTTGTTGTTTTTCAATGTTAAGGTTGTTGTTTAATTTGTTGGTGTTTTTCAATGTTGAGGTTGTTGTTGAATTTGTTGGTGTTTTTCAATGTTGAGGTTGTTGTTGTTTTTAAATGTTGAGGTAGTTGTTGAATTTGTTGGTGTTTTTCAATTTTGAGGTTGTTGTTGTTTTTCAATGTTGAGGTTGTTGTTGAATTTGTTGGTGTTTTTCCATGTTGAGGTTGTTGTTGTTTTTCAAAGTTGAGGTTGTTGTTAAATTTGTTGGTGTTTTTCAATGTT